>CM042032.1:56435759-57092425 GCA_023525975.1 Smallanthus sonchifolius | reverse complement strand
CCTATTTATAGGCAGAGACAAGGGGGAGGCACGAGCGTGCGCACTGTTGGTCGTGTGAATCACCTTTCAGCCGGAGTCAGCTTTTTTTTGCCAAGGCTGCAAATTAGTTTGGATCATTTTAAAAATTTAACAGAAAACTTAACGTCAATCCACTCCGAGAACCACTAATGTTATAGTTGAGCGAACCACTATTAAATTTTTCAAAGCCAGAGACCATACTTACAATATAAACATACTAGTCGAACCATCCATGTAATTACAATTACAAAGAAACTTTAAAGGACAAAGTTTTAATAATAGTGTAGTTTTAACTTTTTGTATATTGACCACCATACTTTTTATAATTTGTAAAGTTGTCTCATCCTTCATAAGGTATTGATATTATACTTATATTTTACAAAACATAGAGTAGATATTCTATATTTATATTTGAAATAGGTAAATCACCATACTTTTTATAATTTGCAAAGTTGTCTCATCCTTCATAAGGTGTTGATATTATACTTATATTTTACAAAAACATAGAGTAGATATTCTATATTTATATTTGAAATAGGTAATTTACAACATGTAAAATTTAACAATTCTAAATATACATAAGTACATAGCATACTAACGAATAAGAAAAATATCTTTTAATGACATAATATTCATCTTTTCCAACATTTTTAAACTTGGTGGAAAGTTAAAATTTATTTTTTTAATACTATACATTTCAGACTATGTATTTTTTTCGTTTTCTTATAAAAAACAAGAAAACCGAAATGCGCTAACGTTTTTTATCTACGTTTCGTTATAAACGGATAAAACTTACGGGTCAAATATGATACATTTTTTTTTCAAAATAGCGTATTTTTTTTTTTAAATTTAGAATATACTATTGTGATATGATTATGAGCTTTATTCAAGACTGAGTAACCCACATGTCAAATATATGTTTTGATTTTTTTTTCAAAACAACGTAATATTTTTTAAAATTTAAAATATACCGTTATGACATGATTGTTTCTAACAACGTTTCAACTCGATGTTCATAACCGGGTCATTCCAACGTGACCCGCCGCAACCTCGCGGGTTATTCAATCCTAGTTAAGTCTAAATAAAAAATAACTCCTTTTGAAAGTTTGATGACCCGTGTATCATGTTTATATCATCAAGAGAGTAGAAAACCGCACCCGATAAATAAATGGGAAAGAGACAAATACGCGTTTAAGTAGAAAACCGCACCCGATAACTCATCTCTCTCTCTCTCAGGTCGCCATCTCCGTCTTGCTCTGCTTCTCCTCTCTTGATTTGATCGCTCACCAACAATCAAAATTCGGAAACTCTACATTCAAAAAGGTTCAGATCGATTACGAAATCGACAGGTGTACGGAAGACATTGATTTGATTGCGAATCGAGATTTAAACTCCCGAAATTGAGACCGGAATGAAAAGATAGGACTGTTATTTTTGCTGATTCAGATGGCGTTTAACATTCATCGAATTCTTCAATTTTTTGTTTTGTTGTTGTTTTCTTGTTTCTCGAGCTTTCATTGTGGCAGTGACAATGATTTACCGCAACAGCCTCCTATCACGCCTATCAATCGCGATCTGTACCGCACTAGGTATTGCTTTATATCAAAAGGTTCTGATGACGTATGCTTCTAGATTTGATTTTGATTGCCATTTGTGTCTATTTGTATTTAAAGTCTATTTGACTACCGCACAGATCTAATTCGAAAAGGTAATATGGAGTTGATCTGTTTCATAAATAGTAACTGTAGAAGAGTGTTAAAGGAGAGACACAATTTGATTATTTATGTCAAATACACTAAATTATACTTCAAAATTTGTGTGAATTTTATAGCTTCAGGAGGATTTCTTTTCACAATTGCTTACTTATTGTTAGACTTTTTATAGGTCTCTTCTGTTTTGGTAAACTAGGTCACAGAATCACAACTAATGCTTATAAAATTCAAAGTCTAAACTGATTCTGCTTTGACTCGGATTCTAAGGCAGACTCTATGACTGTAAGACCCCATAGAAAGCATAAGGAATTAATGAAGGCTTGATATCAGTGTTTGTGTACTTCTGTCTATAATTTTCCTGTATGGTTCCAGCTCGTTTTAGAGAGGATTCTGACTTTGAGTTATGCACAGACACCTTTCAAGTTTCAACCTATTTTTATTTATAGTTGTCTTATAGTAGTGATGTGTCAAGGTTTCATATCTTGGTTATACCAGACTCATTTTCTTTTTTAGGTATAGATCATGGTTATGCTTGATTGCGCTTCCTGTGTTCATTATAGCTTAGGGAAATTTATGATAATCTTGCAGAAGTGAAACTCTAACGCTTATTCCTGTTTTTCGTCTAATAAATGATGGTACCAGCACCTGCATCAGTGTCATTCTTAAGAGATGAGACATGTGTCACATATGCCACATAATTGTTCTCTTGTACAAGCCGAGATGTATTTATGCACACTGATGTTTGTTTTTCATGCTGAATGAAAATCTTGACATAATGTGTTAATATTATGTTCAGTGAGTTACATCTCCAATATCTACATGATCATATGTAAAACATTGTGGTTATTTCATTTTAGATTTTTGTTAAAGCATCTTCTCATTTCTATTTTCCTCAGACATATGCTGAGCATGTAACAGTTTCAATGAAAATCACCAACCTTTTATAAATCTTGCATTTTCATTGCCTCTTTTTATTTAGTGCCGCTTTGATGGAAGAGATAGAGGCGTTGGTAAACCGGCACCAAGATAAACTCCACGTGGGTGCTCTTTGACTCATTTTTCTCTTTCCTTTTCCCTTCATGTTTTACCCTATTTGTCATAATTTCTCATTTGATTTATTAATATTTCAACAGATGGAGACATTTCGAAGTACAAATAAGGGATATAATGCTGAATTGAATGTAGTCACATATTGCCGGAATAAAACAGCTATTGAAGACAAATCTAAGTTTCGAATACTTCTTGTGAGTCGTTTCACTTTAAACTTGTAAATCATCACATTAAAGGCAGATTGAATTATTTCCACTTTTAGCTGTCATATTTTCTGTAAACAAAGCAAAAGATCTGAAAAAAGCAATGCCTTTATTGTTTTTGACATTTATTGTCTCATATTGTGATTGCTGATCTTTTTGACAGATGATTACTTGTCTTCCAGAGTTTTGGGCAGCATGCACGGGAGCTTATAACATCCGAGCTTGCATTAAGGATACTCTCCATCTTAAGTGAGGAGCAATTTTTACCTGAAATGGATCCATTGCTGCTGAAAAAGACCCTTGAGAAGATTGTTATAAAGGTCAGACCTATGATATTGTAGTTGCACTTAAAATCATTTCTTTACCATCAGCTGAAAGAAAAATAGTTCTACCAAAAGTGTGTATAAAAGAGTCTGCACTATCTTGAAGTCAGATGTCACTAGGATAAGCTTAGTTGTTTATATAAAAAAGATAACGAAAGGTTTTGCCCTGGAATATCACCTTTTTTTTGTCATGTTAAATTTGATTTAGATTCTAAAACGAAGAACACTTGTAGAAGCTTCTGTGTGTTCTGGAAGTTAAGGTTTTATTTTCTTGATGTGGATTTGTTTTCTATGCTAAGTTAATATAAAGATTTTTTCAAATGTGTATTATTCAGAAGATGTGATTAATATTAATGGTAATGGTCTTTCAGGTGGTACCACTGGAAAATCTGAATGGACGCAAAAAAGTCGAAGCAGGAGACCTTTGTGAAAGAAGAAATGGTCTGGCTGTTAATCTTAGATGCAAATATTATGTGCCTACTAAAAGAGATAATGTTGGTCAGTTTCACATCTTTGTATTTGACTATCCTTTGCAGGCAGAGGAGTTGATCTCAACCGGAATTGGAGTGTAGATTGGGGGAAAAAAGAGAAGGTTAGTCATTAAAAACATGACACCATTGTATTTGACTATTCTTTGCAGGCAGAGGAGTTTGTTTAAAAATTAATCAGTGTGCCAAATATAATTACCATGATCTCTTTTTTTTTTGGTAATTGTCAATATAACGGTTTTGGTGGTCTCATGCATTAAAATACACTTCAGCACCCAGTTGACCCGTTTGCTTATAACCTATTTTTGTCTAGTTTACATAATCCAAATCAACTCATTCATAAATAAGTCTTGCTGCCTCTAGTGGCAATATTCACCATTTTTTTCATTGGAGGTTACTGTCTAGGTAGATTTTTCTGATATTTTGTTGTTCATCTCTACATCGTCTCTAGTTCATAATAACACATTTGACCCACTAGTGAGTTGTTTCCCAATTAGCTAATGATTTTTACCCGTTTGAGATAAACATATCCCAATAGGTGACCATCCATAACTAAATGGGTCAAAGTTGCTATATCTGAATTCTGATGACAATCTTGACTCTATTTTCCTGGAAGCATATTTTTCTGATATTATTTTCTCCATTTTTACATTGTGTCTATTTGATAATAACCCATGAACTGTGTGATGTCAGAAAGCTTCTTGTTTATGTATTTCAGGATTTTGATCCATACGAGGAGAACCCTGGCGCTGCCCCTTTTAGTGAGCCTGAGGCTCAACTAATGCGGAAGCTCTCAACGTCATTTGACCCGCACATTTGGGTCAACGTGCATTCTGGAATGGAGGTGAGCAATACCTCCTCTTGTTGATTTTGGATAGATTTCTGATGGATGACTAGTGATTCAGGATGTCATATCATGAATTAATATCAGAGGTCTCAAAATGGGCGGTTCTTAACAGGTTGAAATGGGTCAGATAACACGGGCATTTGTGTTATTATTATTTTATACAAGTACTTATGTATCGAATTTACAAATGTTATGTCATTCAGTAAGGGAATTTTGCCAAGAAAGGTAATCAAAGATCCCAAACTTAGAATGTGGGGAAGATATTTTCTTTCTTATCCACAGGAGTGAAAATTTAATATTTGACTAACTTAGGAGTGAAAGTTCAAATTTTGACGAATGAAAGTTCATTTTGTGCTCTTTGGTTACCTTTCTTGACTTATTTTTTTAAGCCAACTTTGTTACCTGTTTGACCATTCAAAAATATAATAGAACCTAAATCGACCCATTCATAAGTAAATGGGTAAAAATTGTCTCTAATTAATATGGAAAGCATAACAGATTCCACTTCTAGAATTTGTCTTCTACTCATTTAAATCTATCAAATTTGACCCATAAATTCTTTACATATACAACCACAGTTCTTTTCATCATTGACTTTTATTGACCTTTTGTCATAGGCTATGTTTATGCCATACGATCACAAAAACACAACACCATCTGGACTACAATCCCAGAAAATGAGGTTGATGCTTGAAACATTAAACCACCTTCACTGTGGAGACCGTTGTGTGGTTGGATCAGGAGGCGGATCTGTTGGGTAAGTATTATTTACAATTTATATGATTTCATGAAGTAGTGTAACATATGATCATCTTTGGTGAAGGTGGCAAAATTGGGGTCCAGGTGGGTTGGCTAACAGGTATAGGTGGGGTCGGGTTAGAAAGGATAATATTTAATACAGGTCAGAATTGGGCAGGTATACCCACATACAATTTTTAGTCCCTTATTGAAATTTTTAAATAAATAAATAATTAATTAAATGCGATTACAGAACCAGTTATTAAGTTACTAATTTAAGTTTCCGAATTAAGCAATTTAAAAGGTTGTAAGCACTTAAATACACTTAGGGTCACTTTTGACCCATTTTATCTGTTTCAGTTTTTACTAACTTTTGAATGTTTTTACCCATTTCCCATTCGATTTGTTATACGGGAAATATGACCTGAATAAACTCATTTTTAGGTAAATGGGTTGAATTTACACCTCTAATCTTTAGGAATGACCAAAGAACCTATTAAAACACAGCATCCTGTTAAGGTTGCTAATGATTCTTCACGTGTAAAGTAATAATTTGTGTATGTCATATGATCAGTTAGATCATTATTAGCAACATATAATATCTGATGGGATTACTTTCCATATTAGAAAAAATAATGCCTTAATGAAATAGATTAATTATGGTCTCCTTTTCTGTTTTGTATATAGTTTCACATTCTTAATATTTTATTTATTTTACTTATCTAAAACAGATATCTGGCACATGGTACCACAACGGATTACATGTATGATGTGGCAAGGGTCCCCATGGCTTACACCTTTGAGGTTTGTATACACACACCATTATTTAGCACAACCCCCTATTTATTATCAATTAAATTTCGTGACACTTGTCGAATTGGCAGATTTACGGAGATGAAAAGGCATCCTCAAGAGATTGCTTCAAAATGTTCAACCCTGTGGATCATCTTACCTTCAATGTATGTGACATACAGATCCCTATTTTGACTTACCCTTCATTCTTCTTTTAATGGATTAAATTATGTAACCCCTCCCAAGCCCAAAGTAGCAGTTAAGTTTAATAACTTTTGGAACAACTTAAAAACCATGGTGATAGCCCGCAACTTACTTAAGGCTTATAACATCAACTTAAGTTATAAGACTGGTCTTCGACTTGGGGAAATATCAACTTAATAGATAAATTTGGAGGTGGTAGTTTCGACCCATTTATTGGTTAAAGGGTCAGACTCAATATGGGTTTTGTTTTATTTCAAACGGGTCGGTTTAAAAATAATAGCTAAAAGGCGAACAAATCAAATGGGTCGAACGGGTTGAAAGTCACCTGAAGTCTATTTTTTATGCATACAACCTCATAGATCGTTTTGTACAAAGAACTATTTTTCATTTTAAAATATTAATTTGTTATCATAACTAACACGTTCATTATTTATAAATAGAAATTAAAAATGGCAAAAAGTGTTAGTGAGACAAACCGACCCGTAATTCAAAATAACTCATTTTGACCTATTACCCAAACCGCCCATCTTCAAAATGTAAGTAACCATGTGTATTTCAAAGTACTAAATTTAGCATACTCTTGATTCCAGAGAGTTCTGAACGAATGGTCTGCCACATTCTTTGCGTTGTTCAACATGGGAGCACACCAGATGACCGATGTGCAAGAATCAACCCCGTTTAACAACATGGATCACTTAATTTCTATAGACGACTATTTAAACGGTTACTTAATCGAGAGGAAAAACAGATACGGTGAAAAGAAGGAATTCCTTGACCTGGGTTTGCAAGAAATCAGAACCTATTTCAGACTCTTCTTGCTCTCCTCAGTCATGTTAATGTTTATGTTCTGTTCAAGAATTGCAAAGAGTAATAGATCACACTTGCCTTCCATTTCTCTCTAAAATCAAGGTGTGTAACATTACTTATTTTTATGGGTTTTCTCATTTCATGGCCCATACAACTGTCATCAGGTCTCATCTTCTTTACCATTTTTTTTACAATTTGAAACCGTAAGTTTCGGGTTAGTATATGATTCTGATTCGTAGAACATTGTTGACACGTCATGGACGGTTTATTTGTGCACTAATAGAAACATGAAGGTTTTCGAAATGCCCGTTTGGATGTTTGGTCAAATATGAATCTGGTTTTGGTGTCCTAGTCATTGTATCATGTTATCTTGTTATTATGGTACAACAGTTTTTATACAGCTGGATTGAATCGAACCAAACCGATTAGGTTGAAGCTAATCGGTACTGTCCAAAGTAACTCAAAAAACAAACCGAACCATGCCAAATTACAATTTGGTTGGATCGGTTTTATGTTCCATTTCTCTGCGTGAAACTACGGAATCAGTGTAATATATGTACTTTTCGGGTTATAGAGCATGTATCATAAACTTGTTATCATTCTCTCCACACGCCTGTCGTCATCGGGTGTTGAGAGCTGGAAGGTAGAGAAGGGGGGGGAGGGGGGGGGGGTACAAACACTAGTTGGCCTTTTGTCCCTATTGCTGAATTTGCTGAATGCTATGTGATTGACGTCCAAGACTCTCATCCTTGCGCCAATGGCATTGTCGTGACCGTAGTCCCTGCCTCGATCGACTCAGGGAGATAAAACATCTAGTCCCTTACGTTTCTATTTTAATTTCTTTTAACAAGACACTATAGTCTAGTCAACTTCGTCCTCAAAATTTGTTTGATTTTTGTTGACTTTTTTATCACTTGGCAATACCAGTTTCTATAAAATACCACGATAATAAATAAATGGGAAATTCTTTCATTTTCATTAAATATTAAAAATCCAAATAATATATTACAACAGTAAATGTGATGTTACATGTTACATATATGTTCTCGTAGAGATTGTGTTGGAATATTGAATAGATTACTTATAAAAGGACTTCCTATATTGAGATTGTGTAGATTAGTTATAAAGGACTTCCTATATTGAGATTGTGTCGAGCCATGTATAAGTTGATTGTGCGTGGATTAAACTTTTTTTTTGTCTCATTTTAGTAACTTAAGTTTCATATGTAGTTTCAATTTTGTGCAATTTAGGGATGAGATCGGTATCATACCGGTACCGAAAATACCGATACCTAATTTCTGGAAAAGTGAGTACTGAATCTGTCGGCACGGTACTGGTACTCGTTACAAAATACTCTCTAAATGGTATCGGTACTTTACCGGAACCGATACCGAATTTCTAGAAAAGTGGGCACCGATCGGTACGGTACTAGGTACCAAATGCTCATCCCTAGCGCAATACTAATGTTACAGGTCACTTTTTTTTTATTATATGGATATGGTTAAACTGAAATCTAAAAAGACTAAACCAACGTTTTCACTGTATCTATAAAATAAAATAAAAAAAAGTTACATGTAAACTTGGTAATTGCGTACGACCGGAACAACAAGTGAAACTTGAGTGGCTAAAATGAGACACAAAAGTTTGGGTGACTAAAATAGAACAGATGAAAAACTTGGTTACTATTATGTGAAGTTTTTCCTATTATTAAATATAACTTTGGATTATTATTCACAAGGTGATTTGGTTAATATATTTTTTTGATATTGTAAGCACAAAGCTAGTATAAGTTGTCATCGACCTTATAAAATATGAGTTTTATATCGACCCTATAAATTTCCTCAAGGGTTAGTACTTCATAATACCCTTAGTGAACGTGTCGTTTGTCAGTCAGCCCAAAGCCAATCTCTTAGCCTGAGCAGTTAAGTCGAAGAAGGACATAATTTCCACCATTGCAAGTAGGGCAATGTGAGGATTACGAGCCAACAACATGAGGTTTGTGTGACCTTGCATATGTAACCAGTGACGGAGCTTAAAAATCTAAGAAGCGGGGGCCGAAAAAAATAAGCAGGGGCCAGCTCTATACGTAAAAAAAATTTCGAATGAAAACGAAAAAATTAACACTACTAACGGAAAAAACGGCAGGGGCCGGGGCCCTCCCTGGCCCCTCATAGCTTCGCCCCTGTATGTAACACAGACAAAGATTGGATTTAAAACTCAATTATATTATTAAAGATTTAGGTAGATTGTAATCTCACATAATGTTTTACTTCTTCCTCAAGCCACGGTGTGATTATTAAGGAACTGGATCTCAAGATATACTTTCCGCTGTTAAATATTAAAAAAATGCACTATATAAACAAATCTCTGTTCAACATGTTGCAAACATTCTATAAAGTGTCAAAAGATGACATAATACATTTGTTGGGAAATCATAATTACAAGTAACACATGATGACATAATGCTTTGTGTACACGTATTTCTCTTTTTTCTATTTTAACGTTTAAATGGTATAAATTTTTTTTTACTATAAAGGCTCGATAAACCTAAATTGTGATATCAAGGGAAAACTTTTCGATATGCTTGGTTTGGTTCAATTATAATCATTCAATGGTTTGGTTTAGGTTTATATAAAATAAAAACTGCTACTAAGGGTTTTGGCTCATGGTTTTATCTAAAAACTGAACCATGAACTTCCCTAGTAGTTGTTAGAGTTTTCTGGTTGTGTGATACGTCAACGGTTAGGATGTGTAGTATGTCAAAGCTCTTTAGACGGCTTAGCATTGGTTCCATGTGGTTCAAAGGGTCAACAAAGGTGGTGTTTAGGTGGAGACAAATAACAACTCTTTTAGTTTAGGATTTCATAATATTACATATCTAACTAGATGCTTTGAGTCTTTTTGACGAAACAATCGGGAAGAAAGAAGGTGAGAGAGAAGGTATGCAGATAAATACAATTCTTCTAGTGAAAATAATCCCGTATACTTTTTAAACATCTTTAGTAAAACTTACAAATCAAAAGGAAAGAATGAAAGATTGTATAAGGATAGGGGCACACCCATAGTCCATAAACGGGTAATTTATGCGGTCTAACCAATGTTTTTGAAACCGGACCTTTTCACTCGGGAACCGGTATCTTCGGCAGTCTGGTTGTATATTATGTGACCGTTTTACAAAAAACCCGACGATTCGTACGATTATACGGGCGAACCGTGAACCTAGGATTGAACCGAGTTCTCTAATTTAAGGGGTTTTTTTTTTACTTTTTTTAACTTTTAAACAAATAAATAATCACAAAATTCTTTTAACTCTAAATTTGGATTATGTTTGTTTAAATTTGGATTATTTTACTTAAATTTGGATTATGTTTGTTTAAATGATTCTATATGTTGTATTTGAAATTTTTGTTTTTTCTCTATATATTTTTATAAATATTTATATTATTTTGTATGTTATCGTGTTATTGAATCCGGTCCGATCGGTCCAACTAATGAATCTATAAGGCGTCCGGTTCATTGTCCGGCCCGATTCTAAAAACACCGACGCTAACTAACACGGGTCATAGCCAGGCCCGTCATATAAATACTTCATAAACATGCTTTCGTCGTCTAAAATCCCCGTTAGGGTTTATTAACCCCCCGTAAATTTGCAGCTCAAACAACAATGGCGGGTGGTTCTCGAACTCAAGTCAACAAGTCGCATAAGACTCGTTTCGGTTCTAAATCATCTCGCAACATCCGTCAAAGGTTCGACGTTTTTTCGTCTTCATAATTTCATCTTTTAATGCAATATCCGAGCTAAAATTGCAGCAAAAAGTTGATAGATTAAAATAAAAGTATATAAAGCAGAGCTACACTATTGAATTCGGAGTTCTGATTGTTGCTTCAATGTGCATAAAATAAAAGAAAACAAAACAGAGCTACACTTTGAAATTATTAATTATCTTAACTTCAAAAATTGTTTAATTCTAATATAGTTTATGGATTTTTAATTGTTATGACAAATTTCATGAATGGAACAAGTGGTGTTGTCAAATTCCCGGTAACAAACTCCATTCTGAATCTCAGTGGTAATGTACCAAGTTTGATAGGCATCATAAATCGTAACAGAATGAATAGAAATCGGTAAGGAATTTGTTGTATGTGGGATAAATTTGATGAAGTGAGTTGAAGTTTGTATAGAGGATAGCACATGGAAGCTGTTGATGTAACTAGCTAGACCATATTCCATGTGTTAAATATGTAAACACCATTTTTATCAACAATGCATTTAGAAACTAATACAATTGACGCTAAAGTTAATAATGTAGCTCTTTCGGATCAAAGGCGATAGGATTCTAAAGTAAGGGTTTGATTGGATCACTGAGATGACTTATATTTGTTTTACCTTATGTTTCTTAATTATATTATTGGAGCTTAGATAAGAGAAAGATTAGCAAACCTGATCGCAATGTAGTGAAGGGAGCTCGGGCTGTTCGACTACAACGCAACAAAATGGTAATATGCATTCTTCATTATTTATACTTTTTGTTACTCACCATGGATTATAGTGCAGATTAGAAATTGATAATTAAACATGTTTCGTATTAGTCTGGAAAACATTTCTAGGTTTCATAACATTGAAAAGTTAGCTTGAAAGTAGAAATTTGAAGGTGATAGTATTGTGGATAGTGTTTCAGTGTTGGATTTGAATGATGTAGATGAGAGAACAGAAGAGAGCTACCCTTTTGAAAGAGAAAAGGGCTTCCAGTGGAACAACTAGTGCTCCCCGTGTTATGGTGAGTATTCTCCATGCAGAATTTACTCTATTGACCATGTGAACTTTCATTTGTTTTGGCTTACAAAATTACAATCTGTTTCTGTAAACCAGGTTTTGTTCGGTCTATCTGCTTCTACAAGTGTGAGCTCACTAGCAGCGGATCTTTTGGCATTACTATCAAATGGGAATACTGGAATTCTACTTCCAGCAGTTGCATCGTCCGAATATAGGCGAAGAGCAACGGTAGGTTGCCACATTATTTTACTTCCTCGAATTTCTAATAATGTTTGTTTATCAGTTCATCATAAATTGGCCACACATAATTATTGACAAAATATTGAATATATTCTAGTATTACACTCTCAATTTTGCCTTTTTTTTTCCTCTTACATAACATTGGAATGGATGATAAACCTTATAGAACTTTTGGTCTTTTTATTTACTTGCTTAACAAAGGCTACATTGGGCTTAAATGTAAAAGCTTTATCTTAATGGCCCAGATCCTTTCTTGTAGAAAACCAACAGAAAAGTAGAAAAAAACTAGCGGCCAGAAAGGAAAACAGATGGAACCATTATTCACGTAAACTTCATTCTAGTTTCTGATAATGAATTACGATTACAATGACCCATTAAATAGGAAAATAAAACCAAACATTCTAATCCCTACTAAAACTTCTTAAGCCTAATAAATAAATTCAAATAATTATCCCTAACCAATTGTATCTAGACAAGGACTCAAATACTTTCAAATAATAATAAATAAAAGACTTCCTAAGTTATCTACTAAACTTTCAATTCCAATTATAAAACTTCCAGCCATATTATCGCAGCCATCCAAAGATTTCCAAATACTCCAAAGCACCACCTAAACTTTCTTATGTGAACTAAACGGATATTAAATCCAACATATCTTACATCTACTTATTGTCCACTTGACTGTGAGAGAGGTTCCTCATTTTATGTTGGGACACTTGTATGGAATGAAGCTTTGGTTCAGATTGGTTACTAGGCTACTGCCACTGTGATCTCTTCCCCATTTTCCTATCTAAATTTTGCTTGTATATTCTCGTTATCGTACATCTTTCTGATATTTATCAAATTTCAGATTGCGTTAACCCTGAGTGGTGTCAAAATTCATTGTATGCCCTTTTGAATTTTGGGTTATATAGTCTTTGTTATCTAGTTCTCTCAGCCTACAATCTCTTGTATTGTAAGGAATTCTGAAACAGACAAATTTGACCAATCATCTAAATTTATCACATTTCTTTTGGACAAAGAAAACAGTTTTTGTCGCTAGCCCGAGTATTGCTTGTTATTTGTCATCGAACATTGGTATGAGTGTATTTTTGGCATTTGACATTTATGTCTTTAACTTGGAGAGTATACAGTTTGAAAGAAAAAAAACGAATATTTTGTCAATTTTTTAACGTGGTAGGTCATGTAGAAAAGTTATTGATAAAAGAGGTTGAAGAATTGTGTCCAAAAGTTATGGGTTGTGCTATGCGTACTAATAGAATATGAAATTATGATTATATTGAAATAAGAACAATCAAGATAGTTGGGCTGATTCGAGAGGGACTAGTCTTCAAATACAAGGGTAACTTAGATAATCAAAATAACAAGACAAAAGAAAATACAAATACTTACGCTAAAAATTGGTGGGAACAGTTAGGAATTGTTCCCCTATTTCCTGATCTCGTGGAACATCCCCACCTTCTAACTTTTCGAATACTTTCCCTTCATTCAATTTCCCTCCACTTCATTTCCCTCTATCCAGATTCCAGCAGCAACCGGGTCTTCATACCCAATATTGAGTTCGTATCACGTACACCCTTTCTCTCATTATATATATATATATATATATATATATATATATATATATATATATATATATATAATAATGTATTCTTAAATTTCGAATATAGCGTTAAATATAACATATTTTTACCTCTTTTGTTTTAAAAATATCTTTCGAGGCATGTGTAATTTTATTTACGTTTCCATATAAATTTCGGCCCACCACGAAGCGTGGATTTAACCTGCTAGTGGTTAAAAAAACAACATAATATATGATCCTTCTAACACAATATTCTAAAGATCAGCTAAATACGTGATATTTTCTTAAAGTTATCTTTAGATTCTTCTTATATAACACTTTTAACGTGTCAAATAATTAATAAAATTTTTGTTTCTTTTAATGATATATGTTGTATATATAAACACCAACACCCACACCAAATATATAAAATATATTGTAAGATAGTATATAAGATAATTTTAAAAGATAGATGAGTAGTTCACCATTTTGATGATAAATATGTTCTTTATTGTAAGTTATCACTTTTAAAAATAAACTAGTAATTTACCCGACGAGTTGCGATCGCCGCGACACGTTAAACAATGGACGCTAAACAGCTTCGAACTTTATAAAAAAAAAAAGAAAGCTAAACCGTTGAACAAATCAAAAGTCTTCGAAAAAGCTAAAAAAGCGGACACCAAACCACTTCGAAACTTTTAAAAAAAACAAACCATTAAATAAATTAAAGTTTTTTAATAGCAATTTTAACTCGTACGTAGCGGCACGTCAAAACACGCAATACATAAAAAAAGCAAAATATTTAATAGAGCGTTAATAATACTAAAGATATTATATAGAAAAATGAAACAATTAAAAAAGTTATCGTGTACGAAATAAATAAATGTATTCGAAACTTTATATTAAGAAAAGAAAACCTTTACGCAAACCCACGCGTTGCAGCAAAATAGTTAGTAACATTCCAAAAACTTTATATAAAAAAAACGAAACCATAACATAACAAAGTTGTTAAAAAAAGTTAACCGTAAAAAATTTAGAAAACGAAAGCAAAACCGTTTAAAAAAATAAATAGTTAAAAAGAATTTCTTAACAACGTTTGTAACATCCATGATTTTTCCAACCATAATTTTTTTTTAATTCTATTCAACCACATTATGTATATAAATATATTCATGTATTACGGTTTAAACCGCGTAATAATATTTTTAGTGTAATAAAGTTTGAAAGCAAGTTATAAAATATACACATACACAATAATTGTTTACAAAAATAAACATAAGTATATATTTGATTTCATTAAATAAATCATTCTTAACACATAGTTTTATGAAATTCTTATTAAATACTAAACAAAAATAAAATTTTAAATATGTATATAAATATTTTGAACCCTCTAAACGTTTGAACCTTCATTTTAAACCCGCACCCTTAAAAATCCGACCCTTCCATCTCAATTTTGACCCTATTCAATAATTTGGACCTATGTTGACTTCAAAAAAAGTCAAACAGCCTAAATCCTTGCAAATCAATGTGCAATTCGATCATACCCGACTGTTTTGGACTTGCTTGGAATACTAGAACGATTATCGACCACTCTCAAGCCAAATTGACATTCCAATTTAACGCTTTGTGCGGCCAATTTCGAAATTCAAATATATTTAAACAGTTTGACTACGCGGAGTCAAACCGAGTCAAATTCGGTTTCAAATTTTGAAATTAAAACGCGTTAACGGCCGCAAATCACGCGTGGTCTAGCCTTACATGATTCCAGACCTTAAACACGACTCGATTCATCATCAATCAGTTGAATTCACGCGTAATACCAGTTGTTCCCCGTTAATCGGAATTGATTTGAGCCTTTAATGTGGAATTGAACAAATCAAAGCATTCACGCACCTTCGTATATCCTCTCACAAACTCTCTAAACACACGCCTGCACCTCATTTCACCTCTGGATCGCTGTCAAGCTCCAAGGATACCAAACTCTTGCTTCCTGTCGACCGTCTCCGTTTCCTAATCATTTTAGGTAAAATTTACATTAATAGTTTCGTTTTTATCTAAGGATTGAAAGCCCCATGGTTTATTGTTCAATCGGATGCGAATCGGGTGACATTAAGGTTAGGGTTTGGGACGGGGACGATTGGGGGCGAAGGGACTGAGGATTTAACTCTTTTTCTAAAACCGAACTTGCTTTCTGTCAAGATATCTATTCTGTTCCAGTGGTTAAGTCACACGACCCGCATTCAAGTGGTCGCGGGTTCTAAACCCACATACCAACGGATTCTTTTTGCGTGGACCTGAAACCCAGACCCAACTCCACTGTATCATCATGTTAACACATTTCCGGACTGCCTTATTTCACGGGTTGTGGCCCTGATCCAGTGGTAACCCGAAGCACCTACACAGAGCCGGGTGGCCTGTGTTTATTTTTTTGAGCAGTTTTAAGGGTTTAAAAAAATGTAATAAAAATTTTGTTATAAACCAAATATCATTTGGGATGATTTCATACAATAACATACAATTTTAAACCTAATACCTTTATTCTTACAATTTAATTGATTTAAAAGCCCATTTATCATTATAAGAACAATTCAAAAGTTATTTCAAATTAAATCATGTAAATTACAAAACAAAGTACCTATTTTGTAAATTATTACTAGGATTTTATAAAATGCTTTTACCATGTTTTATAAAACCATAAATCATTCTAACCATTTAAAAGTTTTAAATAATTTAATTTTGTTATATTTATATTAACATAAATAGTTCTTTTAGAAACACTCTATTTTAAATAAATAAAGAGAAAGAATTTATTTACTTAAAACAATATCTTCTAGTTATCTTTTGCAATAACAAATTTATTTAGAGTTTTTAATATGTACTAATATATATAGTTTGACACAATATTAAATAAGATAAACTTATTTATCTTAATAAATACAATATCCCTTTTAATTAAGACTCACTATTTTAAATAAATAAAGGAAATTTATTTATTTTAAACTCAAACTCTAAAACAATTATTATTTTCCAAACATACTTTGAATTTACATTTTCATACCAAACCTCTATCTAAATACATATAACATACAAATCCCCTTTTACATGAAACGACTAAACTCTTGTATGAATCCACGCGTATCAACATCCGATGAACATGTGATCATGACTTAGACTCCGTGCACATTATTAATGCAAGTCCATACATTTCGTTTTAGGTTAAACTTGTGATTTGAGAATCACTTGTGCTTCATTTTTGCTCGTGTTATCTACACAACTGATACAATGTGAGTTTACATAGCCCCTTTTTCGTATTTACATATTTGGGGTGAAACATGATTACATTCAAATACTATTTGCAATTACACACGTACAATTCTACGATATGATCATATGTGTTTATTTGTGTTTTATGCTTGAATGCTAATTGTTAAGGCTACATATACATGATATACACGTGCAAACACAAATACATTACTTTAGGCTAACATGTGTTGTTAGGCCCTACATTAGGATAACATGTGTTGTTATGCCCTACATTAGGATAACATGTGTTGTTATGCCCTACATTTACATTAGGATAACATGTGTTGTTATGCCCTACATTAGGATAACATGTGTTGTTATGCCCTTCAATTACACAGTTTCATTTGTGCATCTAGCTTAACTTAGATTCTCCATAAAGGCTTTATAAACCATGCATCATATGAATTGTACACAAAACATTTGAACTTTACTTGTGGTGTCAAAACCTATGTATGCTCACCAACTATTTATAGTTGACCTTCTCATTTTATCATGTTTCAGGTACAGTGTTTGAGTCAAGATTTCAAGTCGCTTCACTTAGGATTGAGGACCTAGTTTTAAAATTAAATAAAGTTATTCATGTATTATTATTCTTGTAAGAGTTGTACTTGATTACTTGAGATATGAAATGAAAGTTATTGTTTAATTATCACAACTTTAGTAAACCATGAGCTTATGAACAGTCTACGTGTCCCGCCCCGACGTTTCCGCCGTCGGTTGGGGTGTGACAACGTTGTACTTAAGTAGTTAGACAACTTGTACATTATTACGCGTAACTCCATTCTAAACGAAACTTACATTGAAACGTAGATAAAAATAAGTACATCGCAACGATATATTCGGAATTTTATAATTCATCAAATTTTAAAAGTTATAAAAAAAAGTCTATAAATATGACGCATATCAATTTCTTGTTGGTTAAAAAGAAATTTAATATTTTTATTTTAAAACTAACATATTTAAATGTCGAATAGCAAAGGAAAAAAAAGATGGATAAAAAAAATTATTTAATATTATTTTTATTAATATTTAGAGAGAGAAATTGGTTGGAAAGTTAAAGAGAGAGAGAAAGTATCATATTTTCAAGTGAGAGAGAAAAAAATGAAGAAAAAGATAAAATAAAAAACTTGCATTCATATCTTGTACTTTATGCATTATGGGTAGTTGACATCATCTATAGCAGTGAGTACTTGCACTTTGTGCATTAAGTGTTCTTATTATGAGAATTGTAAGTAATAAAATACAATTAGGGCTAATCACTAAAATGGCCATTTGACCATTGAGATTTAACAATATAACTATTGACTAAAATCTTTACTAAAATATCCATTTTTGGCGAAATATTAAATATCCATCTAATATTTCGCTGGACCCACCTCAATATATCGCTGCTAAAAAAAATCAAACTTTTTTTTTGTAATATATATAATGGCGAAATTGCATAGCGAAAAATATTGAATAGCGAAAAATATTGAATAGGAAAAATCCCAAAACTGTATCAGCGAAATATTGAGGAAAAGTGGCGAAATTTTTAAAAAAGTAGCGAAATTTTCTGAAAAGTCTGAAAAGGTGATGACGAAAAATCAGTAAAAAGTGGCGAAAAAACAGAAAAAGTGGTGAAATTTTCTGAAAAGGTGATGGAGAAATTGTAAGGCCCCAAACCCGGGAACCCTACTTGTTGGCTCAAACGCAAGCTAAGTAGTCATAGACATCAAATTTAACTCAATTCATTGCAGCGAAAATCAAATAGTCAACAAAGGTCAATGACCCGACCCAAACATAATTCAAACCAAGCACTAATATCAAAATAGTCAACAAAGGTCAATGACCCGACCCAAACATAATTCAAACCAAGCACTAATATCAAAATGTCTCAATGAAACAACTAATAAATAATGTCATTTCAAACGCCCACGGTAACCAAATGCCATCCAGAAGCCACCAGCTCACACATTCTCCTTAACTGAAATACATGCTTAAAAGTCAGTTACGCTGAGTAAGTTCTATAGCAATTCTTTAGGGAATATAAAATCCCAAAACGTTATAAAAATGGTTTCCATCTCAAAGGTTTACTCATAATACTTTATCAACAATTCAAACAGTTATATTTATCGACATACAAGTATACCATGTCGTCTGGTACAAAAACACAAGCAAACACGATCTCCCGCCTGACTTCCGTTAGACACAATGACCCGTTGACTAACGTCAACACAACATCAAGCTTACGCTCGATCTCCAGCCTGACTAATGCCAGACCCAATATCCCGTTGACTAACGTCAACACAACATCAAGCTTACGCTTGATCTCCCGCCACGACGTTTAAGTACGTGACACAAAACTCATACGCACATGCAAGCATAACGATTATTTAAAAATATATATTTCGTTACCAAAAGCGTCGTCTATGCATGCAACTTACTAAAAGCACGTTTTACATGTATTCATGCCCAAAACAATAAAACATTTAAAGGTGGGTGATAGAAACTCACATTTGCTCGACACACCACGATCTTTAGAATTCACTAACTCCCCGTGCTCGCCTTTCGACCTCGCACCTATAATACACACAATACACGAGTCAATATACAACCTGATGCTAATCCTCCGCCTACTCGACTAACCCGTCGTCATCCACGACCACATGCACGTGCATGACGCCATGCAAAAACCCTAATCACCATGTAAACCCCCCATGCACGTATACGCCCTAGGTTGTCCCCGAACAAGCCTTGCCTATCCCCGCCATTTCCGGCCACCACCCGCAACCCCTACGGCCTTCGGTCACCGCTGCCACGGGCTCCCCATGACACCATCGTGCCGTCGTCGTGCCCACCGGCTATTACAGCCTCCACCGAGCCACCCTATCCCCGTCGGCCTTGGACCGGTCCCTCTCCACCTCACAGTTCACCATCTTCGCCCTAACCGGCCCCTCCTCCAAACCCGACGCACCCACCGGCCACCCATACGGGTTCGGCCGACCTCGTCTCAGCCCTTATCCGGCTCCCACATCAACTAATATGCAAACGACTTTAGGTTACGAGTTATACCTTTAAACCGGATGATTCGTGCCCGTCGAACCCCCGATTGAATCGTTTTCCTCGCGAGTCACCTTGTGCACAAACCCTAGCATCACGAGCATGTAAATAACGATCCGATGATCACAAGTATGGAACGATAGAGTAAGGAGTACGAGTTTTACCAAGAAATCACCACGAAACGCAACCCGTCGACTCTTCCTCTCTCTCTGTCTTTCTCGGCAGCCGCAAACAGGGAATGGGGAACCCTCCTCCTTGCGTCGTACGATATAGGGTAGCCCACCCCTTCCATGGGCCGAATTTGGCCCGTGCGCGAGCATAGTCCCTCCTGTTCCACTCTTTTTACGTATTCAGAACCTAACTCGTCTAATTTTTCCATTTAATACCCGATAGTTCTCTATTCACATCCCCGTATACATAAAATATAAACATATGTACACTCGTACCGTTTATTTACAAAACCTCGGGATGTTACAGAAATAGTGGCGAAAAAATCAGAAAAGTAGCGAAATTTAATATAATATCTGGAAAAGTGGGTATAATTTGACATAAAGGTAACATACTTATGGCGAAAATTCAGGGAATCTAGTGAAATACGGTAGCGAAATTTTAGGGAATCTAGCGAAATACTGTAGCGAAATATAAGATTATAGCCCGTCATCAAACCGATCACTACCGTATTATGTTATGTTTTGTAATGTTATTGTCATCAAACGAAGTATATTATTTTTATCTTTTTAATATAAATAAGTTGGTCCAAAGTTAGAGAAAATGAGTTTTTAAAAATTATTTTTTTACATTTGTTGAAGCTCAAAGAAGTTTACATTTATTTTTACAAAATAGAGAAAATGAGTTGTCTGGCCTGTTTTAATCATATCATGCATTATCGAACTTAATTATAAAACACACATTACATTAATATTGAAGATACGACATACACGAACTTCATAAAAGGACTTAATAATAAAAATATAACACAACTTATTAAAACACATATTCCATTTGTTGACTAAGGTTCATTCAGATCAAAGTCAAATTTTTGTGATGTCTGGCCTGTTATATCGACGACATAATCCCGAAAATTTTGCCGATCGACATAAACATTTGGCTGGGTTTGATTGTTGGTTTTTCTGCCTCTCGTGCTAGATGAAGTTGTGATGGCATCGGCTTATTACAAACTGACACGTGAATGCCCTTCAGTATGACACCGGTTGCAAAATGGCGGTGATATAACCTCTCCAACTGAAGGTATACGTCTATTTTCACGTGGTCGACCGCCCTGTCTTTGATTCATGAGTGGTGGGTGAATTGGAACATAGTCGTCTGATATTTCCCATTCTGGAAGAGGATATACTGTCTCTTGATACGTCCCCCGATAAAATTCTGTTGAAAACCAATTCAAAGCCCAATGACTACAATCGGTTTGATTTAGATATCTCGAAACACAAATTACGTGACCACATGGTAAACCAGAGAGTTGTCACTGTTGACAGGTACAAGTTCGATTAACCAAATCAACTAGACCTTTTTTCCCTCCGTCTGCAACCTCAAACTTGTCTTGATCAATACCGATAACTCTCCATGTCCACCTTTTGTAATTCTTTTAGAAATTTTACCCTGATCGTACTGAGTAAGTGCGTGTTGATTGCTAGTTGTTAAAAAAAAATAAAAGAACAAAAATTAGTAACTAACACGTATGTAAGAAATTATAATTTTTGATAAAAGTTATTACCTCCAACCTGTCGACGATTAAAGTACCATTTCTGTAAGTTTTCACGAAAGAATTCAATAAGATTAATTATTGGTAGTTTTCTTGCATTTACCGACAAGGCGTTGATGGACTCTGCACTGTTAGATGTCATGACATTATAGCGTTGTCCAGAGCTATGTGCTCTAGCCTATTTTTCAAAACCAATATTGACGAGAGTGTTGTATATATTTGGACCAGCAGCACATAGCAAATGCATACCGTCATTAAAGTCAGAAATTCTATAAGCTTTTCAAGTCTTCCACCATAAACATTCAAAAAAAACTTTGGACCTAGACTTTAAGTGTAAGTTCATCATAAGATGCCGACAGCAGAGCCCGTGATAAGCGTGTGCAAAGACGTCCCTAATTGCCTCAACAATTGATGCAGCCCTATCTGATATGATCACCAAATTTGGATTTTCGCCAATACATTGCTTAAGTCTTGATAAAAACCACGTCCATGATTCACCACTCTCATTTTTACCAACACCGTATGCGATAGGTAGGATCTGATTGTTTCCATCCATGCCTACTGCCAGAAACATGGTTCCCAAAAAATTTCCTTTTAAATGTGTTCCATCTATAATTATCAATGGCCGCAAATAACCGACGAAATTTTGAATCTGTATAAAAATATTTATATTAAATTTTGGCAAACAATGAAAAATAACATAAATAAATAGGGTAATTTAAAAAAATATACTTACCGCCACACCAATAGCGATAAAAAAATTCAAATCTTCGTGCTGCGTCTGTTAATATGTGGGTAACTGTACCACGGTTCGTCTTTTTCAAATTATGACAATAAACTGGGAGTCTGACAAATGAATCCTCAGGGAACCGGTCAACAGTTCAAGCACGAAAGATTTTGCTCTCCAACCTTGAGAATAAGATATATTGATTTTGTGTTTCTCTTTAATATCAGTAACGGTATCTTTCGGCCGGTATATCCTCCCGCTATCTTTCAGTTGATCTTTTATCAAGTGACCCAATACCTTTTTATTTGCTTGACGGATATAAGGATAGGTCTGAGTCCTTGAACATGTGTGTTGATCTTTAAAGTATCTCACTTGGAAAACGTGTGTGTTTTCAATCACATACGCCCTTATACGCCACCCACAACCATCATTAAGACATAAAGCCTCGAATATGGTTTTCGAATATCTGTCGACTTTATATTCGAAACATTCAGTAATGCAAATCTTACCCAGTTTGAGTTTTAATTCTTCTTTGCTGTTAAAAAAATGACCCTCCGAAAAACGTGAAGAGCGGGAGTTTTGGAATTTTACTTCATTGTTTGTATGATCAGTCAATGACTCGGGCATCGACCAAAAAATGTCAGGTGGAACATCAGACTCGGATGAAAACACTGGAACTTTATAATCAAATTGTGTTTCATTAAACTCATGTTCATATTTATGTAATGACGGCACAACTGAACTACTGCCAACACCATATTCTTCAGTAACGTACAAAGAAAACATTTGATTTAAGTCATTCAAAACAACATTTACAAAATATAAAATATCACTATCATCCAATATATCAATTGAATGTGTGTAAGTAGACATTTTATAAGAAAAACGTATGACA
The DNA here is from genome assembly GCA_023525975.1 of Smallanthus sonchifolius. Taxonomy (NCBI): domain Eukaryota; kingdom Viridiplantae; phylum Streptophyta; class Magnoliopsida; order Asterales; family Asteraceae; genus Smallanthus; species Smallanthus sonchifolius. The sequence goes on along the minus strand of CM042032.1, from coordinate 57,068,981 downwards.
TTTTTAAACCCACATATTTCAGAAATAAGTTTTTTTAATGCAACGTAACTAATATTAGTAGGTAGACAGAAAACACGAGGCAAACATTTTTTTGTAGAGGAACGTACTTCTCAACACTGTTAACAAACTCCCATTTTCCACCGGTACATAATATAATATTACAAGATATTACTAAAAAATAAGTAGTAATTTGGTGAGGTTTATGAGAGAAGTTTGATGATAAAAAGATAACTGGATGAAGTATGATGATAAATTTATAAGAGTAAGATAAGTTTGATAATAAATTGGATGAAGTTTGATGATAAATTTATGGGTGAATAATGGTTGAGAAAAATTTATGGGTGAGGAATGGTTGAGAAAAATGAAAGGTAGAAAGTGGTATAAATATTTGCTTGAAAATAATATTTAATTAATTTTCGTTTGGTAAAAATAATTTAAAATTAATTATTATATTAAAAATTCAAAAAAAAACTACATTAAAATTTAAATAAAAATGGTGAAATTTTGCCATAATATCTTGCCATGGGAAATTTTGTTTTTTGTTTTTTTTTCAGCGAAATATTGAAAAATGGTCAGCGAAATTTCGACTTTTTGGCGAAATATTGCCATAATATTTCGTTGGTAGCGATATATTTCCATAAAATTTCGCTTTTTTGACACATGCCGTCACCTGATTGGTGAGATATTTTGGTAAACTTTTTAGTCAAAGGCTATATTGTTAATTATCATTGGTCAAATGGCTATATCGGTGATTTTCTCATAAAATTAAGGGGGTGATCTGTCAATTGTCAATAGTGTAATGGGTTATAAGCGATAAGCTAAGTTTGAAAATAAACTTGATGCATCAATTTCTGCATTTGCAGTCTATTATGCGAATAAGCCATCGGTGGCGCCGGCGACCGCCTTAGCAGCTCCGGTTAAACGCTTTGAACTGAGTTTTCACTGTTACTAATGTCGTTGGCGGAGACACTCTACTTCTGTTGATCGGTTTCAGCCACCCTAGAGATTTGTCGTGTGTGCTAGGGTTTCCCTGTAAGTAGCTAATTCAATCTGTGCACATTATTCCTTATTAATCTATTATGAATTCTAATTCTGATAATCAAATGTGATTGTTTTGAGCAGTCACAAGCTCTTTGCGCCATCAATTTGGAAGTCATACGCAACTGCTCTACCCCCTTTTTACATAAGTATTTAAAATAGATATTGAATTTTTGGTTTTAATTCCGATTTTTTTTCTGAAATTTGAAGAATACGTATCAAATTTGAAATTTAAACTGGTCTATTTGGCATAATGTATATGAAGTTATGAACATAATAGATTTGATGTGCAAAATAAAAATGTAGCTCTGTTTTAGGGAGGTTAATTAAATAAAAGGAGGCATAAATGCTCGAGTTTTATTGACTTTCTAATGCTGCTGTTGTGTAGGGAAGAAACAAGGATACTAAATTTAATTTAAGAAAAGGAAGACCGAAGGAATGGAAAAGTTCTACAACATTATATGGTATGATAATTGGTATTATTGTCATTCCAAAAGTCAACACAAGGAAAGAGGGAAATGGCTCACTATGATTTTGATCAGAGTGTTCATCTTTATTTTGTGAAATTATTATGTTTTCTAGATTTCAGATTACCAGAATTACTTGACACATTTATATCAACTTTGATATGGAAAACAATTTCCGTGACCAAAAGGAGAAGTGTGACTGACATTTTGTGAATTATGGAGATATATTGATATTTCTTTTGAACCCATCTTGAGTACTTTACATGCCATTGTGGTTTAGGCTATCCGGTGAATCCAGGGTCATTGCAGAATCAAATTGTGAATGCACTTCACTTGGGCGAAAGAGGAAGGGCTTCCACTCTGCTGTCTCATATAGGCCACGGCAAGCATATTTTGAAAGCTAACCATTTTGTTCAAATTCTTGCATATTGTGCAATGAAACCTGATCCACTGGTAGGCCTCATAATGAGTTTAGTACAAATGTTATTTTCATTGGGAAATTGTGAAGTAACTAGGACATCCTATCATGAATATGCAACTAATTGTTTCTCCATGTGACTGATGCAATTGCTATAGTTATTTTGCTATAAAAGTATGCTACACCAAATAGCAAGTAATTTTTTTTACTGTTACTGTCGTTGTCATTCACTGTTGGAGGAAGCCTAGACAAGTTTTGTCTCTCCATGTGTAGCTGCTAACATTCATAAGTACTATGTCATTGAGGTATTACATGAAGTTATTCTTCTATGCAGTTTGTCATGGAGATTTGGAGAATTACGGAGGAGAAAGAAATTGACATGAACAATAAATGCCATGTTTTTATGATCGAAGCTCTTTGCAAAGGAGGTTACATAGAAGAGGTATACACATTTTATACATAAGCGCTCTTACATCATTATGCTTGTATCATTTTAGTTACTTTGACATATGCAAACGACTTGCATTTTAAATAGTTAAATGGAGACAAAATTACATTTTAAACGGTTGTCTTGTAAGAGTACCCGACTTATGCCCTTGAAAAACACATTCGTGACTTGCATGGTTTAAAAAAACGGTCGAGGCGGAGAGAAATCGAGTCTGAGGCGACGCCTCAGGGGCCATTTTGGTACGTGCGCCTCACAGGGCTGAGGCGTTCAAAAAAATGTGAAAGGCGTGCGCCTCAAGGCGCGCCTCTTGCTGTTTTTGACTTTTTCGGATGAAATTAGTTAGGAAAGTTCTATACTCATAAGATATATAATTTTTATATGTTGTTTTAGACTTTCTATGATGAAATTAGTAAGGAAAGTTCTATATTTATAAGATATATAATTTTTATATTTATTTTTTAACTCCGCCTCGGGGTTTACGCCTCGGTTCGCCTCGAGGCTTACGCCTCGTGAGGCGAAGAGAAAACGCCTCGAGGCGCGATTCCGTTCTTTTAAACTTTGGTGACTTGTTAGGTGACCGGTGTTGAAGTCTTGATAAAAAGTAAAGACTTATTTACTTTATTAGCTAGGGCAAGTGTCGAAGCCACGAGAGCTTGCTTTTTTATTCTTACTTGATGTGAGTGAAAAACTCTTGATTTGTGATTATTTTGATGATTAAACTAATTTGGACTAAAGTAATTACAACCGAAAGGAACTTGAAGGACACACAATTTGATGAAATGGTTATAACTTATAATTGTATGAAAGGGAAGGTGATCACCTTCGGTTTTAGGTTTGATAAAGGAGGTATCTGGTTGCTTATTAAAAGTTGTGCTTGCTTTAGATTACATATACATAACCATTTATTATGTAACCAAATCAATTATGGACATTGTGCCTGCCACACCATGTTATCCTTCACTACTCTAATCTAGTGGTTGAATCTGTACAATCGAGGAGCTCACAATTATATTGTCACACACTTAATATGATTAACAATTTCTTACACAAGAATAGAAAACTCTAAATATGCATTCGAATCAGAATTAATATCTAAGTGTACAACATAAAAGTGTTCAACATGATGACAATTCTCTTCATTGAAGCGAACATGATGAACGATGTAAAGATGCTCGGTCAATGGAACAAGACATCGATGGTCATGATGTAGACAGATGAGGTTGATTGAATATTCATCTTGTGTTAGTTGTAAGGATGCACTTGGAGAAAACACTAAAAAGAAAATACACATAGAAAGGAGTAGTTGAGAATGCGGTGAAAGAGGTATTGCAAAGGTGATCGATTGGTGGATGTATGGGATAACATGCTATAGATTAAATAAACAATAATGATGAAGGCATAGGGTCGAAACCGTTTAGCACTGGCTTGTGCACGTAGGGCGAGACCGGTTTTAACATGTCTATTATGGGAAAGAGTTATTGAGACTAGAATTAGACAGGAAACTCAGGTTACGATGAACCAATTTCGGTTCATGCCAGCGTGGTCCACTACAGAGGCAATACACATCCTAAGGAAATTGATGGAAAAGAACAGGGAGAAGAAGAAAGATCTGCATATGGTGTTCATTGACGTTGAATAGGCGTACAAAATATATTTAGATAATTAAGGATATGTATGTTAGGACTGAAACAAGCGTTCGTGCACCTATGGGGGATACTTACTTCTTCCTTGTGGAGGTAGGCCTCCATCACGGGTTCACATTGAACCCGTTTCTTTTTGCAGTAGTCCTGGATGAGTTGTCAAAGTCGATCCAAGAGGCTGTCCCGTGGTGCATGCTATTTGGTGACGATATCGTGGTAGTCGCGGAGAGTAAACATAGTCTGAATAGGAGGCTAGAGGAGTGGCGTGCAACTTTAGAGAGCAAAGGTTTAATGCTTAGTCTCTCAAAGACTGAGTACCTTTATTGTGACTTCAGTGGTGTAAACGAAGTTGAGGACGTCCAGATCACCATCGAAGGTCAAGTGGTCCTGCATGTATCCAAGTTTAAGTATTTAGGATTGTTTGTACAAGGCGATGGGGACATAGATAGTGACGTAGCCCACCGCGTCCAGGCTAGTGTTGGTGGAGAGCAGCCGCAGGCGTATTATGCGACAAGAGTTTCCCAAGTAAATTAAAGGGGGAAGTTTATGGGGTTGCAGTTAGACCGACTATGTTATACGGAACAAAATGTTGGCCATCAAGAAGACATATGCGCGTAAGCTGGAGGTGGCAAAGATGAGGATGTTAAGGTGGATCTGTGGACACACAAGGCTGGACCAGATAAGAAATGAGGGTTTTCAAGAAAGATTAGGGGTGGCTAGTATATTAGATAAGATAAGGGAGGGGAGATTGAGAAGGTTTGGGCATGTAGATAACGGAGCCTGTTAAATCAGTGGAAACCCTCACTGTACAGGGGAGGATGGGTAGAGGTAGACCCAAACTGACTTGGGATGAGCAGATTAGGCAGGATTGGCTAGACTTGCACCTCTATGAGGACATGGTTGAGGATATGAATTTGTGGAGGCGTAGGATTAAGGTTAAAGACTTTTAGGGGAGGGTATAGATTTGTCTCAGGGGCTTAGTTCAGATAATCTTGGTAATCAGTAATTGTATTATTGTGTATGTGAATTACGATTACAATGGAGAATATATAAGGAATGTATTTACATCCTGGTCCTTCTAATATAATACTAATATAAATACATATCAAACTTAATTGTCTAACATTCCCCAGCAAGCTAAGGCCGGGAAGTGACCGGATAGTGGTTTTGTGAACACATATCATCAGTAGAGATAAACTGAACTGAAAGCTTTCGTTGGGCAACCTTTTCTCGGACAAAGTGAAAGTCAACTTCTACGTGCTTTGTGCGTGCATGAAAGACAGGGTTAACTGATAAGTACGTGGCACCAAGATTATCGCACCACAAAGTAGGAACAAATTTGACAGGAACGCGGAGTTCACGAAGCAAAGTTTCAAGCCATGTAAGTTCTGCTACTGTATCGGCTAGTGCTTTATATTCTGACTCTGTTGACGACCGAGAGACAGTCTTTTGTTTCCGTGCGCACCACGACACTAAGTTTGATCCCAAATATATGGCATATCCCCCCGTGGATTGACGGTCATCTGGGCAACTAACCCAGTCAGCATCAGAAAACCTACTCAGAGAATTGTTGGCAGAGTCAGTGTAGACATGAAGAATATTGCCCGAATCATGCAGGAACAGTAAACCAAGGTCTGTCGTGCCCTGTAGGTAACGAAGAATTCTCTTGACTGCCGACCAGTGATTATCAGTTAGAGAGTGCATAAATTGGCAGACTTTGTTGACTGCCAAAGTTATGTCTGGTCGGGTTAGGGTGACATACTGGAGGGCACCCACTATCTGACGATACTTGATCGGGTTATCGAATGTAGCACTGTCACCGAGTGCAATATTAGCAGTGGTAACCATAGGGGATGAAACCGGTTTAGCATGAGACAGTCCTGCACGTTGCAAAAGGTCAAGAATATACTTTCTTTGTGATGAAATCAGATCATGACCTTTGGTAGTGACCTCTATACCGAGAAAGTATGACAAATTTCCCATATCTTGAACAACGAAGGATTGGCTTAGACTTTGTACCATCCGATCAATAGCCTATGGGTTGTTACCTGTTAGGATGATGTCATCCACATAGTCCAACATGTATAAAAGCGTGCTGCCGTGCGAATAGATAAATAAGGAGGGGTCCGTCTTGGAACCCTGAAAACCAAGGGAATGAAGAGCTGTAGATAGTCGATGAAACCATGCTCTAGGGCCCTGTTTAAGGCCATACAAGGATTTATGAAGTAGGCACACATGATCAGGCTTAGTCGGGTCAACAAACCTCGGTGGCTGTTGTAAATAGACCGTCTCGTTGAGATCCCCATGCAAGAAGGTATTTTGTACATCAAGCTGCCTTAGAGACCATTTATGTGTTACGTCCAGAGATAGTACAACACGTATGGTGGTGGACTTCACAACCGGGCTAAATGTCTCTTGATAATCAATGCCCGGTTGCTTAAAACCTTTGGCAACCAAACGTGCTTTGTAGCGTTTAATTGCCCCTGATTAGTCTCTTTTCAATTTGTAAACCTATTTGCAGTCAACCACTTTGGAATTCGGAACACGAGGAACAAGTGTCCATGTACCATTCCTCATTAACGCCGAGAACTCGTCTGCCATGGCACTACATGTTGGGTTCGAAGGCCTTTAGTCCGATTAGGGTTAGGTTGGTTAGTAGGGCCGCCGACTTATTCTCTAAGTGGGCCCACTATTCGGGTTTCTTGTTCCCTAAGTCGTTTAACCTAATTGTTCTCTATTTAAGTCGTGTCTATGTAATTGTAAAAGGTGTGAACTGAAATATAATAAGATCCCTAGTTGCAAAGTGGATGTAGGTCTACCGACCGAACCACTATAATTCTCGTGTTTGTGTTCTTTATTGCTTTTGTGTGAGTGTGTGATTGTGTTCCGCTGCGTGTATACCCTAACAAGTGGTATCAGAGCTTAGGCTGTTTAAGATTGTGAATCAGAAGATTAATCACACAACACGTTCGCGATTAGGGTTTTCTGGAAACCCTTGAGTCGCTGTCTTCTCTGCTGTCAGAAATCCAAGCCGTCGCCGCCGCGATTAGGGTTTAACCCTAGAATCGCCGCCGCCGATATTCTGTTCAAGGATTGCTGTTGCCGCCGTTTTTTTGCTCGATTGGATCAAGACTGATTCCTTGTGCTCCGTTCAGGTAAGGGTCTGTTTAAGTCTTCTTTCGGGTGAAATCTTGCAATCGTTTTTTTTTCTGTTATCGGGTATTATCTACTGTTTTGGATTTCGGCTAAAGGTTTGATTGAAATTAAGTACTGTGTTAAACTCTTGAAAGGGTGATTAGTTTTTTTTTGAAATTCTTGAATTCGCAGGGTTAGAGTTTAGTTTTTGATTCGATTGACTTGTATTTATCAACTTTGGAGCCGAGTGACTTTGATCTATTTTTCGTTTGTCATTATGGGTGAAGATTGGAAAGTTTAACGGGTCTGATTTTAGTTGGTGGAAAATTCAAATAGAGGCATTACTAGGTCAAAAGGATTTAGATGTGGTACTTGAAGGGAAACCTGAGAAAACGGAAAAAGCTGAGGAAACTCTGTGGGATGCCAAGGACAAAAAGGCTAGAGGGGCTATCGTACTGGCGTTATCGAGGAGCGTTGCTTTTAACATCATGTCTGAAACCACGGCTCGTGGTATGATGTTGGCTCTCTCGAACATGTACGAGAAGCCTTCTGCATCTAACAAAGTGTTCTTGATGAGAGAGCTGTTCACAATGAGAATGAAAGAGGGAAGTTCAGTGACCGAGCACATTAACAATCTGAACGCACTGTTGTCTAGAATATCATCTGCCGGAACGAAGTTCGATAATGAGACCAAGGCTGTGATTTTGCTATTTTCACTGCCTGACAATTGGTCTGGAACGGTGACAGCTGTCACTAACTCTGTAGGGCCTGATGGTTTAACATTTGAAAAGATGCGTGTCTTGGTATTGGGTGAAGATGTTTGCCGTAGGAATACTGTAGGCTCTTCTTCTGAGATGTTACACGTTGGCAGGGGAAGGAATAATAGTAGGAATAGTGGGAGCAACAAGGGTTGTGGCAGGAGCTCGTCTAGGGCTCGTCCTAGTGTGCATTGTTGGGATTGTAATGAGAAGGGACATTACAGGAGTCAATGTCCGAAGAAGAATTCTAGTGGATTGAACACTGCTGCAAACGACTATGAAGATGAGGCTTTGATACTTTGCTTTGAAAGCAGTGTGGAATCCTGGGTCATGGATTCCGGTGCATCATTCCATGCTACCTATAACAACGATGGCATGCGGAATGTTAAAGTAGGCGATTTTGGGAAGGTTAGGCTGGGAAATGGTGATGTTCTTGAGGTGACTGGCATGGGAGATTTGGATCTGATTACCGCTTTGGGTACTACTTGGACCCTGAATAACGTCAGAATTATTCTGAAGCTTGAAACGAAGTTGATCTCCGTTGGGCATTTGGATGAACAGGGTTTAGACGTTAAGTTTGGTGGTGGTAAGTGGAAGGTTCTGAAGAATAATCTCGTGATTGCTAGGGGATTCAAGAAGGGGTTGCTATACATGGTACATGTTCCGTCAGGGGAAGTGACCACCCCTGTTAAGACAAACGCCAAAGTCGGGCTCGCCGATTTGACAGTTAAACGAGTCAAGTTTGCAGAAATGGACTCTGGGACTTTAGGCAATTCAGTTGAGCGTATTCGGAGGTCTGAACGTGTACGGGATTTTGGTGACAGTGGGAGCACGAGGGGTGTTCCGACACAGTCTGAAAATCGACGTTGGGTTCGGAAGACTAAGGTTTCGAATGAAATCTCTCCTTTTATGATTCTGCTAGTGGGGAGTGTTCCTCTGACGATCCCTATATCTGATGATTCGAGTCTATGGGGATCAGTTGGGATTGAGGATGTAAAGACGGGGTCTTTTGAGACTGGGTTGAAGCCATCTAGGGTTTCAACGGGCCCATCAGGTTACTGATGTGTTTGGCCGACTGCAACTAGGTGAAATTGGGATGTGTGGATTGGAGTTGGTTTGTTCATTGAGAGCTGGACCTGAAGACTTCTGTTCCTGTTGATTACCGATTACTGTTTACCGGAGACATGGACTGTTGTGTACTCGTTGGCGCACTAGGTGTTTATCGCAAGGCCTTCGAGTGGGAGATTGTTTGGTTCGAAGGCCTTTAGGCCGATTAGGGTTAGGTTGGTTAGTAGGGCCGCCGACTTATTCTCTAAGTGGGCCCACTATTCGGGTTTCTTGTTCCCTAAGTCGTTTAACCTAATTGTTCTCTATTTAAGTCGTGTCTATGTAATTGTAAAGGTGTTCACTGAAATATAATAAGATCCCTAGTTGCAAAGTGGATGTAGGTCTACCGACCGAACCACTATAATTCTCGTGTTTGTGTTCTTTATTGCTTTTGTGTGAGTGTGTGAGTGTGTGTATACCCTAACACTACACCACCGAGGATCCTTATTGGCAATAGCAAAGGTGGTTGGTTCTGTTTCAAGGGAGGAGGGTTGAGTATGGTATGAAGTGGCATTGAGAGGGGTGGCTTGTAGGATTTGGGCGGAGGTGGGCATGCCGGGTACGAGTGGGTGGCTGAGTGGTATTTGGCTGAGTTGTCTGGATGGGCTGGTGGTTGGTGGACCGATTAGTGTTAGGAATGGGCTGAGTTGGCTGGACATTGTTGGTGGGCTGGGTGATGGAAGACTGATCAGTTTGGGCTGGATGGGTGAGCTGAGTTGGTGGGCCAGAAGGTTTGGGGCGGCGCTGATATGTGTCAATAAGAGGTGGCTGAGCTGGGATGGTAGATTGGGGAGGTGGTTGGGTCGGAGCTGGTTGCGCCGAGGGTATAGGGTTGAACGGGTCAGGGGTTGGGTAGGAGGAAAATAAGGTTCGGTAATAGGTGGAGTAGGAGTGGGTTTAGAAGTATCGGAGTAGGGGAAAGATTGGTCATTAAATCGAACATGGCGGGCAACATAAATACGGTTGGATTGAGGGTCAAAACAACGATATCCTTGATGTGTGGTGCTATAACCAAGAAACACGCATTGTGTAGATCGGAAGTCCATTTTGTGTTTGTTGTATGGACGAAGACGAGGATAACACCTACAACCAAACATCCGAAGAAAGGAAAAATCTGGTTTGTGCTTGAACACATGTTCAAAAGGTGAGGTATTTGTGTTTGTCCCGGATGGCATTCGATTAATGAGGTAAACTGCAGTGTCAAACGCGAAGGGCCAAAACCGTTGTGGAACATGAGATTGAGCGAGTAAGGTAAGGCTGGTTTCGACAACGTGTCGATGTCGTCGTTCAACTACCCCATTTTGCTCACTAGTATGTGGACAAGAGAGGCGATGAGTTATACCAAGTGATGAAAAAAACGGAGAGAGGTTGCGAAATTCGCCTCCCCAATCGGTTTGGGCAGATTTTAATTTGGTTTGAAATTGTCTCTCAACCATCACAAGAAACTGTTTAAAAATGGCATACACATCAGATGTTTTGGTATTCTGTACGCCACGTATTGCCCGGTATATCAAGAGGCTATACGCCGCGTATAGATCAATACGTGGCGTATAGCAATCAACTTTTGGTATTCTGTACGCCACGTATTGCCCTATACGTGGCGTATAGAATATTAATATAAAATTAGTTATATTTAATTAAAATTAATCAAAAAATAATAAAATATTAATTATAATTAACTTAAAATTAATTTAAAATAATTAAAATTACAAATAATTAAAATTTAAAATAATTAAATTGACCCTATACTTAAAATTAATAAAAAACTAATAAAACATCATCCGTGAGTCGTGAAGTATTGTGGAATTGTAGATCCATTAATAGCCATTATTTTCTTAAATCGTTCAATACGATCACTGTATATATTTTCCCATTTTGCTGCATCATCATTTCGGTGCAAATTCCAAAGTGCATTCGGCGTGGGAGTCGGAAAATCTCCGTCTAACTTGACGTGGATGAAATGAGCCCAGTTGACGTGAACTAATGATACAGTTTGATGTTGAGCGTGAACGTTTGGACCAAACCACAATGGAAAAAATGTTTGATTACCGGCGATGCTTAAAAGATGAACAATCACCCCAAATCTTTGAGCAATTAGGAGTCCTGTGTATGGCATCGACATCCAACGACTAACTGGTGCGGCTTTCACATCCTGCCAATCTATTGTGTGACGTAGCATATCATACTCTTGAAAGGCGACTCTGTCAAAAACAGTTCTCCACCATTCCTCTTTATTGTCCATCTCCTGTAGAAGTTGTTGTCTGATAAAAAGCCACCGGTTTTCATTTAACCCTAAGCCCAAAGCTACCGATCGAAAACCACAGTTACCGTCGGGATTTACATCCTGTATTTGTGAAATGTACGGATGAAAGACAGACGGTATCGAATCCTTAAAACAATTTATATTGTTAACCGCATCTTTCCCCATAATTAATGGAAAACCAAGTTAGGCGTTATCATCTTGTGGTTGCTTTCCTTTACCCTTCGTTGGACGACGGTGTTGAATGACCGAACTCGCTTGTATCGAGTTTTGTGACGCAATGTACGAGCTGTGTCTCGCAGGGTCACATTTGCTTTGTTGGGATCCTGTGAATGAGCTGTTTCTCGCGACATCCTGTTTCCTTTGTTGTTGCTTTTTCAAAGTTGGACGACCGCGAGTATCTTCTTGTACCACAGGCGCTTTCTTGTTACTTTTGCTCGGAAAGACCACCCCTGCGATTCTCGACAGCATACTTCTTTTGACCTGATCAGGTTCTGAAATGATTTTGTTTCTCACTTGACCAAGTACTTTATCCACGTCTACATTTTCATCATCGACAAACGACGGTTTTAAATCAAGTTTCCTCCAGAAGACGTCCAACGCATCTAGCGGGATTCTGCCACCTGTAGCTTCGATACTTGCCGGACGATAAGCACACGGCAACCCACAACTACTGAAAAGTTGGCAACCACACGTTGCATTTTGTTTCCGTATATGTGATAACTTGTACCACTCGTTTTCTAACAAATTTAGAGCTTTATATGAAACCTTACCGTGCAGGTTATCAAACAATTCAATAGCTATGTGGCTATCCATTTTTCTTATGAGGCTTGTTCCAAACGCAAACTGTAATTGATAATATTGATCTGTTACAATTTCATCAACAAACCCAACAAGTCTATCTAGGGAGCTGTTAGCATTTCTAAGAAAACTCTTTAAAAGCGAATGCTGGCTCTCGACTCGGTTCGTTGTTTGTTGACCAAAATTGAGGTTTTTGTTGGACCAGGCGGATACAAACTTTTCTTTATACGGGTCCAACCAATTTTTAGTCACATAATGTATAACTCCTGAAAAAATATTGAATAAATATTTAAATATTTAATAATTATTCAATGTTGGGTATAATTTTGAGACTGATGCTGTCAATCGAAATTACAGTATCGAAACTACTAGTTTCGGTTGAATACCGAAACTAGTAGTTTCGATTGAATACCGAAACTAGTAGTTTCGATTGAACAAAATATTAAATATTCAAAACTTACTTCCTCGTTTGGCAGCATACAGTCGTTCGTAAAGCCGGCTGAAGTTGTACTGGTATATATCTGGCGTGGGAGACTCACATAATACCGACCATGAATACTTGAAATTTGCCCAGTTATCGTCTGTAAATGATGCCCTGCAATGTTTTGCGATATTCTCGTGTATGTGCCACCGACATAGGTTCTTCGAACAATCCGGAAATATTTTATCACATGCGTTCATAAGAGCTTTGTCCCTGTCTGTTACTATCACACGCGGCTCCATACACTTTTGCAACATTGCTTTTATTTGCAGTAGCACCTAGACGAAGTTTTCCTCTCGTTCTTTTGATATAAATGCATGAGCGACGCAAAACGACCGGTGTGTGGAGGTCACACCGACCACTTGGACAAATGGAAGTCTATACATGTTTGTTTTGTAAGTCGCGTCGATCATCAACACGTGCGGGAACGCACGCCACATCTCAAACGATTTCGGATGAACAAAGAATATCTCCTCCACAATATTTGTGGCATGATCTTCCCGAGTATAGTAGACGTATTTTTTAGAAGAAAGCAGGTTTTCTAGAATCTGCATTGGAGTTTCACCGACTCTCGTTTCGTTTTTTATCTTTTGTATCGCATTATAAATGTCCTTTTTAATGCAACTACTCTCTGGGTTTTGTTCCCTTATAGTTGCCAGAATGTTTCTTGGCAACATGTTTTGCGAATACAACTTTGCCACCAAAAGTTGTTCCGACTGAGACAGTCTCCTCGCAAAGGAGTGCGCCTCAAGATGTTGACTAGGATCGTGGTTATGACTGTCATCCTTCACCGTTAATTTCCAATCACCAGTATTTTCTTGGTACTCTCCTTCTAATTTAAAGGGACAACCTATTTTCTTGCTACCGGCACGTCTAACCGTGGCAGTAGACGCACGTTCGCCGTGACGGTCACACACAAGCCACACCTTGATAAACGGTTCCGTCGGATCGTCGCCTTTTCTCCTCGATCGTCGGGTGACAAGGACGTAACCATTCTCACGCCCTATCCTGACCGCCCAATCCACCAACTGTTCACGAGACTGAAAATTCTGGTAAGTTTTATACGACACGTTTTGATGGTTTTGTTCCTCGTCTTCTGACACGAAGTTATCGGTTTGTTGTGTCGGGTATGAGACTTCACCGTATACGTAGTCGTCGGTTTGTTGTGTCGGGTATGAGACTTCACCGTATACGTAGTCGTTCGTGGGCTGTGTAAGGTAAGACGGTTCACCGTATACGAACTCGGGATTGCTCAGTGGCTCGTTCAAATCTGGAAGCCTTACCCGTTGATGAGAATAAACGTCGGACGAGACCTCCTCTCGGTTCACCTCTTGAACGCCAGAACTTTGCGGGTTGTTTTCCACCGACTCGTTAGAATATACCTGAAAACTGTAGTTACCATCCCACCACCAAGACATGTTTATAATTTTTGTGAGATTGTTTGGAATTTTCTTTTGAAAGTATACGTTCGAATGAGAATATCGTGTGTCATTAAATACACAAAATTTGGGCCCTATACGCATCGTATAGGCCAATACAGTGCGTATAGGGTACAAGGTACTTTCTGCAACTAGTCATCCATCACATCTCTATACGCCGCGTATAGGTCAATACGAGGCGTATAGCGAGGTGATGGATGACTAGTTGCAGAAAGTACCTCGTACGCTATACGTTCTCGTATTGTCCTATACGATGCGTATAGGATTGGAATGACCATGTTGTAAGAGAATGTCCGGTATGGGAAATTGTGAAGGGCTATACGCATCGTATTGCCCTATACGATGCGTATATGGCCAAGTCCAAATAGCAATTCTCGTGTGCCATTAGTAGTCCCAAAAAATATACTTTGGTTGGACTTTTTCTTGGTTAACACACCACACACAAACTCGAATTCTTTGGTGGCGGCTTGATGGTTCGATTGGTTGGAACAATCTCCACGGCGGCAATTAATCTGAACAAAAATCCGGCGATTCAAATCGGCGACCGATCTTAGATCCCGGATCTTCAACAACGGTGACTCACGAAATCAAACACAGATCTTGAACATAAAATCACCGACGGCTACTGGTTCAGCGGTTAATAGCAATAAGACCGGCGATTAGGTCTGCTGTTCAAGACAACTGTGGCGTTCGTTTGTTTCTACCGACGACTTCTGGTTCCGGTCAACAGCAGGTTGGTGCGCAAAAGCTAAGAAAATCGGCGGCGGTTCTCCCGATTCCTGAAACACCTGCGACGGAACCCTAAACGCAAACACAACTGCGTATGCCGGCGGATATCTCTAGGTTGCGACTCGAGCCCTTCTTTCACGCCTGCCCTCCACCGACCGACACACCCGCCGGCGGAGGCTGCTACCCTAATCTTGGGAGTCGACTCTCAAACCCACGATACGAGCCCTAGGCTCTGATACCACTTGTTAAACTTGACGCAAGCGGAACCTGAACACGAACTCAAGTTTTGTAGAACTCTCTACAACACTTTTCTTTATTAAATGAAAACTTCAAAGGGTACAATTTATAAACAAAACTAAAGCCCTATTTATAGACTAAACAAGGAAAACTAAACTTAAACCTATTCAACTTAGGAAACTAAATAATTAAATAAATACCAAACTTCACCAACAAGTTAAATTTAATTATTACTTCTTATCCTTGAACTTTTGATCTTATTCGAATTAGTCCTCCGAGTTGATATTGCTTCGTCTTTCACAGGTATTTCAGTATACTGCATGCTAGAATTGCACTTATATGTCATCAGTGTGGGCACGCTTGCATATATAGGGTGTGTATATACTAAAAAGGAAGTTTGGATAAAAAGGGTATGGAGGAACCTGGAAGTGACGTGGCAGGATGGGGGATGAGCAAATTCATGGAGCATAAGTGACAAAACATAGATTTTATGTTATTGCAATGACCTAAAACATTATAATTTATGGAGCATAAGAGATGAAACATAGAGAGGATGAGAATGAGCGGAACTTCCTTTCTTCCTACCTTTTTCTTACCCAAACTGCCTTTTGATTATATCCTATCCCTATATGTGCGGGCACTGGCGGGCGTGTGCCATATGTGTGTCTCTGTGTGCGTGTCAATTTCTCTAACCTCGCGCCTAGAGTTCCAATTTTGATCAAGTGCAAAGAGTCTTCTCTAGATTCTAATTTTGAATAAAGCTTACATTATATTGTCTCCTTAAAAATGATATTTAGTTGTTTTAGATCCTTTGTACCCATATATCCATTTCACTTGTGCGGTCTTAGTTTCCATGAATTTACAACTTGTGCTTTCCATTCATTAAAACACGAAGACTTTCTATAATCCAACAACTTATTATCGGAAAATAAGCTGAATAGCTGATGATCATCATTCTTATGTAATCACATTAAAGGGCAAAACCAGGATACTAATCTATGGTCTATCCCATCTTGAGCTTCTGGCATGTGTTATTTGGCCGAATATAGGCTCTTTTGCCATAGCTAATTGTTCTTTGCGTTATACAAGTTTTTGGGTGGATCCGTTTTTTCTTATTTATTGATTAACGTTAGATTTTCTGTTCTCTTTAATAATAATAATAATATTCGATTTGTGTCAGCTTGTGTTGGCATTGGAAGATTTTGATGAAGCATTGATTCTTCTAAACCAAGCCTGCTCAGAAGGAATCCAACTTGATGCATTGTTGTTTAACACAATTATCAATGTAGCATCATGGAAGGTATCTGTAGTTTAACCTACTTCCCATTCTTTTGGCAGAAAATTGCTTCATTTTCTTGTTTGAATTTTCCAGAAGTCAAAATTACTTATTTTCACATTTTCAAAATTCCATAATTTGCTTTCACTATAGTTTATTTTTGTCATATTTCGTAATTTATCACCTATCAGTTGCAGAGAAATTATGAAAACAGAACTGGTAAAAGCTTATTTCTGAAATTATTTATACAGGGTAGAATAGACATAATCGAATATGTCATGGATAATATGCACACAGAGAGGGTCCCACCTGATTCTACAACATGCGGTCATGTTTTAACTGCATACGTGAATCAAGGTTTCTACAACACAGCCATGGAAGCCCTGCAAGTTATGAGCGTACACATGTTATCTGAAGAAGATGAAGATAACAAAACAGTTTTCAAGGACCTCATTTATGCAGAAGATTCAGAAGCCGAGTCAAGAGCTTTGGACCTCTTCAAAGACTCTGAGGAGGATCTTTCTGTTGCCCTTTTCAACTTGAGATGGTGTGCGATGATGGGGAACCTGATTTCATTGTCCACAATCAGAGCCAGTGGGTCAAGCGGCTGGCTCTCGGCAACAAACAGTTTTAGATCAAGTTTCAAGACTGTTGAGTCAATTCTCAAAGGTCAATCTCTGTAATGACTTGGTTTAATTAAAGTGCATCAAAAAGATTTTGTAATATTTGTCCACATCAAATGTGGTGAGTATTGTTTGTATTAGGGAGGTGATTTATTTATTTATTTATTTTGTACAAGTATTTTCTAGTTTGTGATAACAAGGTTTAAAGTGCACAACTGTTGCATGGATATAAAAATTCTCATTTAAAATAGGGTCACCTAATTTCAATGGGTCATATTTATATAGTTATTTTGTTAGTTGCATATAAATTGTTTGATTATCATTAATTTTTTTGAAGAATGTGTAAACCACCTCCAATGGTGACATACTGGATAACTTTTTTATTAAAACTCTTTTCTAATTAATCAATATAACACCCTTAATCCTTTGATTAATTAATCTAACGTTTTAAAAACCCAAATTTAAAATAATTATTAACTACATCTTAAAAAGCATAGATAACGGCGTCTCCGCCAACAGCCACCACCACTACGGCCACTACAACTACCGTGGATAACGGTGTCTCCGCAACCGCCGCCACAACTTCCCCCGTCTCACATCTCTTCCAACCGCAACACTCGCGTCTCCCCAACAGCCACCAGGATTTTCTTTTTGCCACTGTTACACCCGCGTTTGAAGTACCGTCGTGAGTTTAGAATCAGACACCGTCTCCTCCAACCGCCTGCAAACAAGAGGAGGAATTAAAATACTCAGCGCCGATGAGATGCCAGAGAAGCCTGAAGTTTTGAAATGTAAAGCTAAAAATAAAAAAAATGAATAATATAGATGTCGAAAACTTTGATCTTTTGGGGTTAGTCTAAGTTTTGGGAAGTTGAAACCGCAGAAGTTGATTGATATCTGCACCCTTGAGCATACACGCTTTCTAAGGAAGAAAAAGACAGGCCGAGATGGATAGATTGATTCTTTAGTAAAGAAAAACATTGTTGTCCAACCGGGTTTGTGTAAGTTGTATGGGGACTGTGATGAAACGGTCGAACACATCTTTGTATCTTGTCACTTTGCTCAATCGATTTGGCAACTCATATCGCAGTGGTGTAAAATTCCTTCGATTTATGCTTTTTGTCCCCGGGATCTGTTGGAGATACATAAGGTATCAAAAAAGGTGGCTAAGATTGTTCATGCTATTATACTAACTACACTTTGATGTCTATGGAAGGCGATGAATGAAATGGGTTTCAATAACAAGTCTACTTCTCTTGTTCAAATAATTGAAGATATAAAATCACCGGGTTTTCTGTGGATTATGAATCGCTCAAAAATAAAAGTTGTTACTTGGGAGGATTGTAGAAAGTTTAACTTCGTGTAGCTTGGTTTGTTCAGAATTATGGGTGGTTGTTTTTGAGCTTAGTATTCCCCTTATTGCTTGGTTTTGGATAGATAGTCTCTTTCTCTCGTGTTGTAATTGTGGGTTATTTTCCTGGTAACTTACTAAATTTTTAATAAAGTTTTGTTGGTCATTAAAACAAAAAAAGTATAAATTGATTATACTATTTATGTTTTTTGTACCTTTTGTGTTTGTATTTTATTTTAAATTAAATATATAGCTTTTATGTTTTTTATGCATTCAGTTCTTAAATAACTTAATTTTCTCTTTTGCAGTTAATTTAATTTTCTAAAAATCTGTTATTAATAAAAAAATTAAACTATACGTTAAACAAAAGTTATTTTTATTGTCATCTAGAATTTGAAGCATATGTTTTCCATAAAAGACCAAAATATATCTATTTGGATTTTCAAAATTATCATACAAAAGGGAATATGTAAATATGTAGAGATAAACTTATTGAGCCGTCATCTCATACAATTTAACACGTTATACATCACATACTAATCTAATTCATATTTGAACCGGGTTAACAATGTTTTAAGCATTCAATAGAACCCAAAAGCTATATTTATAAATATCAAAATCACACCCCTTCCTCTGGGTTCTCTATCTTTGTCCGTCTTTCTCTCTCTACCCACTTTATCTTTCTCTCTCTATAAATCTTTTCTTTTGGAATTGATTTTGGGGTTTTCTTTTTGGTCTCGGCTATTTCAAATGACACAAATAAGGGATGGAGGAGCTGATATATATATTTTTTATTTTTTTCAAGAATAATAAAAAGAATTTTAAAAGTTTAAAATGTGTATGATTTAAAGGTTGTATCATACAATTATACAATATACAAAATTCACCAGACTGTTTTTAAACTTCTTAAGCCGAAATGGGTGGGTTGTCAAGATCATTTGAAGGCCGCATCATCCTTTAGAACTTATCATATAATCATTGTTATAATTATAATACAAGTATATATAAAAATAATTATAGTAACATATAAATAATAAATAATAAAAAACCGAGTTCGAGCGTTAGAAATAATGCTTTCAACTTTTCTAAACCCTGATTAACCCTTCTGATATACATACGGTGGGACATTCAAATGTCTTAGCCGTAAGAGATGTTCGGGTCGGTCAACTAACGAACGGGTCAATCTGACCCATATGGAGCTGCAATCCCATGATACACCTTAACCGCAACCATGCAGCCATAAACCACATTGCTGCCATGTTTCTTTTAATTTCCCCTTCAGTTTTATTTATTTAAGTTCCCTAAAATGTAGCAAGAGATGGTGTATCTGCTTTTCTTTTCCTATGTATTTCGTATGACTGCAAGAAGAAATCAGTTTTTGTTGAATTTAAGATCAATTTCAGTTTCTCTCTTTGTTTAGAAGAGTTAGACTTTTATCCATTGCTATTTCATCTTTGGCAAGATTGAAAGGTGTCTATGGAGCTAAACTCGGTCCAGGTGGTGTAATCTGTATCCTGAATTCGTTTTTAGATTGCCTGAGTGGTGAAATTCTGTATCTCAAGTTAATCGTTGTTATTCGTTGAGTTTGAATCCTAAATTCCCTACCGTTGCCTTTTCTGATTCCTATCACCTTCTGTTTTAAATAAAATAAAAGCATAATCAGGGGTTTAGAAAAGTTCATATAACGCTTGCAAGCAAGTCATCAAGTCTGTGCACCCGTTGAGACAGGCTTAAAATGAAATCCAATAGCAATTAATAAGAATGAATCTCTTAAAGATTCAGAACATGAAAATAAAAATGTACTAGAACTCATAAAAAAAACTCTTACTCTTCTTTTTTATGGGTGGATGAACTTTCGTGTTTGACACTAGCCTCGGCTTCTAAGACAAATGTAGGATCTGGCTCGTGTTTCTCTGCAGGCTCTTTCATTGCCAAATATATGTAGAATGCAATTACAATGTTAACAGAAATGACTGCTAGAAACCCGCTTAAAAGTGTGAACGAATATGGGGACATATCAGCAGAACCTGTTCAAGAAAGCCAAAAGTCAGTTAATGGTCAACAGAATTATGTACCAAAAAACTTTCAAGAGGTGACGCAGTGGTAAGCACCTTATTCCGTCTATACATTGGTTTCCTATCTTCACCCCTTGAAGCCACCTACTGACTGGTTAGCAGCGCATTGGTGGGGCCGTGAGTTTTCTCTAACGGGTTCTCATGGTCATAAAATAAAGTGTTTACCAAAAGTGATTTGACATTTTGAACCAGTGTACTAGTGTTTCTGTTGCAAGTTAAATGCCATTTTACTGTAAAATCATAAACCAAATAATTTCCCCTCAAAAGTTATTGTGACCAATTTGTAAATGTCGCTTCCGGTTGCAGTTTTTCTTCCAAGACTCTTTGATTAAGCATTAACCTTATTATGCCAAAGCCACCTTTCACTTTTTCTAGAACAAAACAAATTTACAACCTATAATTATACTTTGATTTTCCATGCAAATGAACCGTCACTCAGGTAAATATGCGAAAGAAACCCTATACTCTACACAAATGACCAATTTCAGACAAAAGTGCCAGCCAACCAAGATGGTTATTTTCACATTTTTATCTCCATAATTCTACCAAAATAGCTAAGTTTTGCAAACTGTAAGTGTTTTTTTGGTTATTTTCACATAAACAATATTAGTTTGTGATAAGGAGCCAAGAACAATCGTTCAAAAAGTAAACCATGCATGGAAAAGATGACCTTTAGCTTGAAAACTTGAAAGAAAAAGTTTCAACTCTTTTGAAACATCACAAATTGGTGAATATGGAACATGTTCGGGACGGAGAGAATGATAACTTGAGATGAACTTTATTTGGAAACTTCTGTATCAAGGAGAAGTTAGAATCAAGTTACTGCTACAACATTTAACTTCTCAACATTAAATCATTAATACAGATAATTGCTCACTCCGTCCCAAATTCAATCCACATAGATTTTTTAGTATCATATGAGTTTTTTGTAACTTCAAAACTAAGAATTAATTACTCATAATAGATACATAAAACAAAAGTAACTAAGCATTCATGTCAACTTTGTCTATGGAAACAATGTATCTGATTTTCAAAATCAAGTGAATTCTTTCTCTAGGAAGAGTGTCACACTTGTGTGTAATGTAATTATGTAACAAATAAACCTGCACAACAGGGTAGGCAATTTTGATCCATTTACTAATAAATGGGTCGGTTTCGGTTATGTTTCATTTGTAAGGGGTCAACCATGTTAAGCTAAAAGATTCAACTAAAACTGAAAACATGCCAAATCGGTCAGAAGTCCTATGAAGTTTATTCAAATGCATAAAACCTTGTAAATCTAATTTTTCTAGAAAACTTATTTGTGTAATAATATATTTCTATAATCACGTTTAACAAAATAATGGTTCACAAAAGGCAAAAAATATGAAAAAAAGTATTTACAGCTCCAGCTGGCCCGACTTGTTTTGACCCATGCACCCAACATTACCTATTTTGATCCATTATCCAACCCGCCCATTTTGCCACCACTATAGTGGTAGATAATTAGTGTCAAACTTTCAAGGAAAAGAAAATCATGCAAAGGCATATAAGAACACCATCTCAGCTTTCTAGACAAAAAGAAACCAAACAAAGCAAGAATTCAATACCTACACAAAAGAATATTGAGAAATTCAGATGAAGCTTACCAGGAAATAAATTTCTGTTGAAGGCAAACAAAATTGCAACAGGAACAGCCCACATCAGCATGGATGCTACAAAAAACTTCTCTATAACTTTTGCCATTGGCAGCCTCAAACTGCAGCAATTGAAAGGTCAACACATATTTCATGTGGTTCTTAAGATAATATCAAGTGTATGGTGAAATCAATCAAATAGTAAACGCTAATAACCTAAAAAACTATATTTAGTTAATTACCAAACTCTCTCATTTGATTTATGTTCAAAACATAGGAGAAGCTTATGGAAGGATGCTCAAAATGAAATGCCAATACTTGGAAGGACAAATAAGCAATTTAGCAGGATCTATATTGTAGTTTGACGGAGAACAACAGACAAACTTCACTCATCCAAAGCAACCATAAGAAAGACAGTGGATCACAAGAAAACTAGGAAATCAAAAAACCCTTGACATGTATCGATTTTCCAATACAAATGTCACTGTTTGACATGGAGCATTGGACTTAACAACATTTGGAACACATGAACCATCTTTGATGTATAAAATCAAAATTTAGCTACGTTTTAAAAAATAGGCAGGCAGTGTTGTAGAGAATAAAGCTGTTCAAACTTTCTTAACTTACTAATACTATGTACCAGCCAAAGTGGAGAATTATTATGAACTTACCAACCAAAAACTCTGCCCTTTGAAGTATTTCTATCTCAACTGATTCTCGATACATGTAAAAAAAATGCTTAATTTAGCAGTAATAAGTAAGATGCAATTTTATTAGGGTTTCAAAATTTAGGGAATTTGAAAAATATAATAACCTCAACTGCTACATCTTAACCTAAAGCTACAAATTACTTCTGGTGTTTTCCATGTAAAAATTAACAATTAGGAACAGTAGCAGAGTATAGAAATCGTGAGTTCGATACTTGCCATTCAGTATTCTGGGATTCGATCCGTGTGCGGCAGTGATGATCTGACAAACCGATTTCGAGACTGCCAAGAGCGACTGCGGCGATATGTGGAGAGAACCAATGACGGGATCGAGGAATTTTTTTTATGTATTTTTGAAAATACCAAAATTTTGGATTTGTTCTTTAGTTTTTCAAAAGTACATGGTGTGGTTTACACTTTGTAACGTATTTAATCCTCAGCTAATATATCTAAAAGTTTTAGAAGGTCCAAGTTAGAGACTAAATGCGTTATAAACTGCAAACCACAATGACCATCCATGTACTTTTGGCAAAGTTTGGGAGACTAAATGAGTTACAAAGTGCAAACCCCATGGACCATCCGTGTACTTTTGAAAAGTTATGGACCAAATCCAAAATTTTGGTAAATCACATGGACCATCCATATACTTTACTCTGATATTAAAGATATAACTAGTAAGTAAAAAACTTTTTATACATATATGATTGATTGTTATAAAAAAGAAATTATGGTTAAAAAATGTTGAAAGAAATTTCTTAGTTAAAAGATAAATAAGAAAAGAACACCCTTTATCCTGGTAGTACCGGGTGACTTTTAAATGAAAGGTTGTCGATTTGAATCCGAGCCACAATAAAAATAAAAGAGGTCAGGCGTTTTACCCGATTAATGGTTCTTTCTAGGATAGGCTGTACTGAATGTTCTAGCACCTTATAGAAACCTCATTATTGTACGGATCTTGCCATTCATAAAAAAGTATGAAAAGTACAAAGTTAGAAAATAAGTGAAGAAAATTGACATGTATATAACTTTCTCTTTTATTTAATTATACTAGTGTGTATATATATATTTTTCTAAGAAAAGAAATTTTTCTTAGAAAATGAAAATGTATGTGTGTCGTGTAAATAATTACGCAACACGGGAGTTCCTACTGGTTAGGTTTTCCAGTTTGAGAAATCATTCCGCAGCTGGTTAGGGTTGGGTTTTAGAAGATTCGTTCGTTGATTTTGCGATGAAATCAGTGGTTGGAATGGTGGTGTCGAACAAAATGCAGAAATCGGTGGTGGTCGCCGTCGATAGGCTCTTCCATAACAAACTCTACAATCGCTACGTCAAGCGCACCTCCAAGTTCATGGCACACGACGAAACAAATCAATGCAATATCGGCGATCGGGTATGCTTCTCTCCTTGTATGTTATTGATGAAAACCAACTCCTCTTTGTTACTGATAATAATGTATTTGGGGAATCAATAACAGTGCTTGATAATGTAATCCTAGCTGAGGAGATTAGTAGGTTTATAATCCAGAAGCCTTAGCTGAGCATTTATGTTCCTACAAACAAACACATATTATTTATTTTCATAACTGGAATAAAGTCTTTTTTTCACTTTCAATATGCCGTGAGGGAAGAAAAAGGGTTGCCCTTAAGAAAAGGAAATTTGAGCCCATATCTCATGCATAAATACAGGAAATTAGAAATTTTTGAACATGATCACATGTTCCATGTTCATGAATAGCATATATCTATTGGCTTTAAAAAGTGTGAGGCATTTAGGTCTTGATAGCGGAGGCCTACTTTACATAGAACCAAATAAGCTGTATGTGCAACCAAAAGTTCTCTCTTTTACATATCAGCCTTTTAATCAAGCAAACCATTCATAATCTCTTTATCCTTTTGGTTTGGTTATTTTTACATATCAGTCTGGTTGACCAAATTTGACCCTTTCCGTTCGCCTCTAGCGCGCTCTTAAGAACCAAAGTATATCTTAGTTAAGAATTTACCTGCAGCTTAACCTTTGAGTCTTGTGGCCAAGATGTGGCCTTCATTAAAAGAACTGTATCCCCTTCATCATAGATGAGTCTTTGTCCAGCTATATTGAATTTAAACCAGGACAATTTCCCCACATCCTAATATGAATATCTATACCTGGCAATCTTGACCCAAAGTAGAAGAAATGGGTTGGTTTGGGTAAATTTTTTTTTTTGTATTTTGGGTTGAATTGGGTAACACTATAACACAAAACAGGTTGAAATGGGCAACACCTTAATGTTGGGTTATGAAGGCTTTGGGCCGGCCGGCCGGGCTGGGCTGGGCCTTTGGGCCACCTGCGGCTGGGCCTGTGGGCCTCTTAGTTATGCGAAAACTAGAGAACCAACCAAACCATAACATAATTTATAAATTATTTGATCCCTACCTAGACTTGGCAATCTTGACCCGAAATAGGGGAATTGGGTTGGTTTGGGTAAATTTTTTTTTTTTTGTATTTTGGGTTGAATTGGGCAACACCATAACCCAAAACAGGTTGAAATGGGTAACACCTTAAAACAATTTGGGTCAAGATGGGTCGCCTAAAAATTATGTAAATTTAGAATGGGTTCAAACGGGTACCAGATTTTGGTACTTTTCTTTTCTAAGACATCTTATTTCAACCCGAGCCACTTTTTGGTTACAACCCATTCTGATCCGAAGCAAATTGATACTTTTTTTTAAAACCACCCGTTTTGACCCGAACTCATTTTGGTCATAACCCATCCCGACCCAAACCCATTCTGACCCGTTACCCAACCCAATCCAACACACCCGTTTTCCCAGGCTTATGAATGTCTTTATCATTTTCTGTCTTTTCCACTTTACAAGCTTATATTAAAGAGTTATGAGTTGTCTTCTCAAAGAAAGTGCTTTGCTCACAAGGGTTTATGACTTTGTAGGTAACTTCCGTAGGATGTTGGTAATATCGAGACACCAAAAAACATGATAGGAAATCAGAGTACGGTGACGGATAGAAATTGAAATTGAAATTCAAATTAAACGGATAGGATATGTTGCAGATTGAAATACAACGGATAACCCAAGATAAAGATGCACCACTTGGGATATTCGAAGAGCGATCTAACCCGGGATCCAAGATACAGTCGCACCACTTGAAACTGGTTTAGCTTCCAAGATCACCACTCAAAGTCGCTAATCTTTGAGTTAGCAATGGAACAATCAGGTCACTCAAAGAAAGAGTAAACCAAAACAAAGTCAAGCAAATTCTCTCTGATTAAAAAAATCGTCCATTGTTGATTACATAGAGAAACAAAATAAACGAACTACCCCACGTTCCTATTCCTTAGGGAATCTAAATAGAACTGCTACCCATTAACGAAAAGAAAAATAACTGCAAGATAATGGAAATAAAACAATTGCAATAAAGTAACAAAATAACATCTAGAAAAGTGGAATAATTGAACGTGGATTTTGCATGGTGTGCATGGGGTGTGCCTTAGCCACTTTCGCATGGAAATAAATCCACCCAGCTGACCCATACGGTTAGAGCTGCCCCATGAGATGTTGATCCGCTAGACGACCCGTTTGACCCGTCATTGAGAATAACAGCCTGTGATCGCTCGGTGATGTGGTTGCTATCAAAACACCATTTGTTTAAATTGAGGGCACCAATTGTGCAAACAAGGATTTAAGAAATTGGAAATGAGGATAACCGGGTTTATCTTATTGTCAGAAGATGTACAATACAACAGCAAAACATTTCTTCTAATCAATTGTACAACACTTCCACTTCGGTGTTTGAAAGTCAACTGTACTATTATACATTGTTGTCTTTGTAAGGAAATCTTTGACAAGCTTGGGTGAAACGCCTTTTTTTAGGTTAAATTAGATCCTTCTAGACCATTGAGCAAGCGGAAGAACTGGGTGGTTGCAGAGATTTTGAAGAAAGCACGCATTTATACACCACCGTCTCCAACTGATTCAGGCAGCAAGACACTAGTAGCTGATGCATCTTCATCTTAAGGTTTGAATAAGAATAACATATATGTTCATCTTCTTTTAGCTGCATGCTGCATGAGGGATTAAAAATCTACCATATTCAATTTCTCTGATGTTGCATGTGAAGATCTCTTATTTACCAAAATGGTGGGGCCAGATATTTTTTTCTTATGCATTTTTTTTTTCTGATGGCTGGAGAATATTTAATATATATAAATATATAAACACAGACGGTATACCTATGCAGTATAAAATGCAAATTGTTATGTTATTTGCAAATAATTATATGGTCCTTTATTCCAGGTGAAGACTGAAGCTGGTAGATTATGTTTGGCCTACAAGACCTGCTGCCGCTCAACCATGCGAGGTCAATAGATATAGTTGTTTTTGTCTTGATTGTAGTTGTCAAGAGAGGTTATCTTGTTTCTTAAACATAATTTTGATTAAAACCTATTCTATCAGTGCACATTTTGAAGGAAACAAAGCAGCTACTTTAATTGGAGTTATTCAGGTCTGTTTATGTCGTATTCAGGATGAAAATCTTTATAATCTTCGATGTGTGACATGGCTTAAAGCTATGTCATCGTTCCTCATAGCTTACAAAACTTGTGGTATCGGGCCATATCTCCCATAACTGGTTATTGCTCATGAACCGTCTCCTTCAAGAAAACAAAGCAAGATTGTATGCCCCAAAAGACCAAAACACACATAAAGTTTCAAGTCTTACAACTAAAGCAAACTTCTGACGAAGAAGAGGAAGAAGAATGCGATGATAGAAAGAGTTTTCAATGTTAAATACGACATTTGCGGTATCCTTTGCCCAATTTTTTTATGAATATGAAGAGGGAGGAGGTGTACTGGTGTAGATAAATGGAGGTTTGACTAGGTGTGGAGTTTATATAAAATAGTTTTACTGCTTTATGTTTTTGACCGTGGCTATAGTTAAATTTAAAGAAAATCATGAAAATAAATACACATGAAATACCCAAATCTAAATACACTCAAGAAACATATGTTATACACTTGTATCCTGATATGAACTTATAGTTCGTGATGCGCTACTCTAAGTCGTGTATCTTCTACAAAATGTCCAATCAACAAGAGGCCGAGTCGTCTAAAAGTTTGTGTATCTTTATTTTTTCCTTTCTAAAGCGGGTTATTTTGAAAAGTAACTTTTACCACCACTTAAAAAACCTTTGACGATGATTCACGCTAGATGATTAAGTTGATTTACAAGACAGTTAGGGGTGGCTCGACTATATGTGACTTTAAGAAAATTGTATACAAAAAATATGAATCATCATATTTCCATGTGTTAGGATTCAAAAACAATTGTATTTTTTTATGAAAAGGGCCCTGATTATATAATTCGCTTTGGGTCCCCAGAAAGGTTGAGCCGACCGTGAAGACACTTGAAGTAGTATCCAAGTATTTTACTAGCGAATGAAACTATTCAAAAGCATTACGACGACAAACTTCAACAATCATGCAAATATTTTTGTGTTTTTCACCGTTATTGTATTTATTAGTATTTTATAGCCTAATTTTATTATACACCCTTTATAATATCTCATAAGGTGGTTATCAACTTATATAGGATATTTGTGATTTTCTAGGATTTTCAAGCAATTTTATAATCTTTTTAGGGCTCGTAAATATATATTTTTTAATTGTATTTGAATTTTTGTTTCCATTGGATGTTCGTTATAAAGTTCTGATGACAACCCGTCGCGTGAGGCCGCTCCGGGTTAACTGAATGGAGCTAGTTTGGATCGGCATGAGTTATTTGGGATTATCTTATTATTTAAACTTTGTATTTATCCTTTATTTTGCATTTATCTCTTTTGTGTTGGTATATAGTGAGCGAAACTGTTAGTTTCGCCTATAATAGTTAGTTTTTCCTAGAATAGTTGGGTTCGCTTAGATTAATTAGTTTTGCTTCTTCTTCACTAGATGATTAGTTTCGCTTCTGTTGGTTTTGTTTATATATTTGATTTGTCATTTCGTTTCATTTTGAATGAGAAGCGTATATTTTTATCAACATGGTATCAAATCTTTGCTCTTCGATTCAGATTCTCGTTCCACTCGATTACAATCAATTTTGTAATCATTTTATCACTTCTCAATCGTCTTTGCGATTGATTGATCATTCGTTCCATTATTGGAATTGAATTTCATCCTCATCATCGATCTTTTGATCGATTTCATTATGATTTTGTTCAGAATATCTTCGATTTCGCTTTGAAATCGAATTCATCCTCATCTTTTCATTCTCTGTTTTACTTTCAATCGGTGTTGATACAATCGATTTCGTTGTTGCTTTTCAATCAAGTTTTGTTCAATCACTCTCATTCTCTGTTCCGCATCTACATTCGTTTTTCGTTTTCGTGTTCGTCTTTGTTTCCGGTCAATCACTCTCATCTTTCATCTTCATTCTCTGTTTTTTCTCTAAAATAAAAATAAAAAAATTCATTCACAATTCAATTCACTTGCTCAATTTCTTTGTTCATATTCATCTCCTTAGCATTCTGCTCACTTCAGATGTAGTTTCTCATCACTTTCAGCTTTCATTTGGATGATTAACATCTTAAGTTTAATTTTTCAGTCTCTTTCAGTTCGTTGCTCTTGTTTTTCAGTTCAGGCGACACTGTTCTTGAGTGAGCGAAGCTGTTAGTTTCGTTTCTACTCAATTTCGCTTTTCAGTTAAATTCGTTTTTTTTATTCTTTCATTTTCTCATTCACATTCAATCCATTTTTTTTTCAAGTTCAATTTATGACTTCAAGTTCAAGTTCAAGTTATGGATTCAAGCTCAAGTCTTAAGTTCAAGTTATGGTTTCAAGCTCAAGATTCAACGTTCTTCATAAACTTTTTCAAGTTATTAGTTTTCAGCATTCCGTTTGCTTTCTCAAGTTGGAGCTGAAGCGAATTTTTTTTTCTGAAATGGTGTTATTTCACCTTTTATTTTCACAATCGGTGTAAAAATTTTTTTGGTATCACAAATGGTGTTTCCCTGCTTCACAACCACGGTTTGTGGTGTTTCCAATCTTTCGAACCATGGTTTGGTTTTTTTTTTATTGTGTTTGTGGTTCCCAACCACGGTTTGTGGTTCCCAACCACGAATTGTGGTTTTTTGTGGTTCCCAACCACGATTTGTTTATTTCAAGCTTCACAAGCACGGTTTGAGTATCCCAACCACGGTTTGTTGTTTTATAATTCTTTGCATGTAAACAATATAAAAATATAAATATAGTGACTACAAAGATATATGTGTAGTCACATGTTTGTATGGTAGTCACATGTTTGAGTATCCCAATCACTCGTATAGTCACTACACAGATATATGTGTAGTCACATATTTGTATGGTAGTCACATGTTGTATGGTAGTCACAGGCATTTATAATCACATGTAGTTGTTAATGTGTAGTCTGTAGTCTTTTATATGGTAGTCACATATTTCTTGATTCATATTCCAAGATATATGTATGCCTTCTAATCACGGGTTAGGGAAGACATGTTTAAAATACAACATGGCCCGGTGTATGTCACCATTACAAATACCAATATTGATTCATAAGAAATCACAAGTGTTTCTTTATTCAATTTCCCATTCTAAAGAAATCACAAGTGTTTCTTTCTAACCATTCAATTTCACACATGGAACCACGAGTGTTTCCCAGTCCTAGCTGTTCAGAATTATTATTCCTAGAAAGAAATCATATAGCTTATCAATTGTTTCATTCATCAACCTATAGTCATGAACCACTTATTCTCAGACGTACTGATCGGAAATTCTGGAATTGCATTAAAAATTTTGGTGTTCCAGAGAATGTAATATTACATATACGAGAATCTGGTTTTGGCGATGTTTTTTACTATGGTTACCAAAAGGTGGATAATCACTTGATCACCACACTTTTAGAGAGGTGACGTCCAGAAACCCACACCTTTCATTTCAACCCACAACTTACATTTCAAATTTGGAGAAGTCACTGTAACACTGCAAGATGTACAAGTTTTTTAGGGTTTGCCGATCACCAACCACGTCGTTTCCGAAGAGGACATAAAATACTCGGAAACTCAGTTGAAAAGCAGGTGTTATGAAATGTTGGGTTTGGATCCTGCGGTCTATTATATAAGGGGTTCTCTATTAAGGTTATCTTGTATAATGGATGAACTAGAGAAGCCGCATTCTAAGTCCACTGTATCGCATATACAACGAGCAAGGTTATATATCCTACATTTATTAGGAGGAACCCTATTTCTTGATTCTACGGGTAACTCCATATCTTTGCATCTTTTATATCATCTAGAAGATTTAAAAGAATGTGGCCGGCTAAGTTGGGGGAGTGCTGTTCTTGCTAGCCTTTATAGAAACCTCTGCAAAGCAACATCCTCGGATGCCACAGAAGTTTATGGACCGATGGTATTGTTATAGTTATGGGCATGGGCATGGGAGAGAATACCATCAATTGCTCTCATAGTTACCGAAGATTATGCTAGAGAAAAACCGTATGGTGCACGGTAAGTTAAAAACAACGTATATTATATCTGTTTATTTTAAGTTAGTTATAACAAAATTTTATACATATTTGATAGGTGGAGTGTTCGTTTAAGCTTTTGAGAAGCAACAAGTCATGTTCTTATGATGTTTCGTTCACAATTTACATCTTTACAAGCGGATGAGGTAATTAAAATTATATACATTACTTTTTCGATATTAAAATATTTTGTTTTAAGAATGTAATTTATTTTCAATTTTTAGTTCATATGAACACCCTATTATGGGATTTTGATGGATCTACAAGAGATGTGTAGAAACGACCACCAAAGTTGGACGTGTGATACTACTCTCGTATTTTGGGACGTTGTTGAGGCGCATCTACCTAGTAGGGTAATGCGATAGTATAGTTTGGCTCAACTGATCCCTTATAATGTAATGTTCGACAAGAGTGAACATGAAAATTTGCATAAATCTAACCGTAAAGGCAAAGGCAAAGATTGGAGACAACTGTGACATCCGACATTTTCAGGTTAACTCCGTTAACACAAACACCGTTATCTCAAGCATGTGGTTATACAAACTCAGTTAGCACAGTCAGTCACTCATGCATTACATTTAATTAGGGATAATTAAACGTGTTAGTATCGCTCAAACACTCACGTAGCGGTAATTCGGAGAATTACCGGATCACACACGAGTCTAAGCCGGAACGTTGGTGAACCAAACTTCCAACTCTACTTAACGGATCACAGTATGATTCGAGATCATATATTAGGGTTCACATAATCTTGCGGCCTACGGTTATTAAGATTAACGCGTACGCGGTTGATAACCGACACACAACGTGATACCTGACCACTAATACTAAATATTAATAGTAATTATTAATATTTACTTCATACGTGTATTTAGGATTTTACGCGTGAGCTATTCGACACAGAACGCGCGACTACGACAAATACAGACGTAAGCTTTATTCGGTTAACATGTACCTACTACGATTGAATAATATAATGATTATTTATATTTCTCATCTTTATTTACAGTTATTACTTTTAAATATTAAAGAAATAATATTTACATTTCGGAGCGCGAAACGTTTGAACAAGAAAAACTTTTAGACACGCAGTGCAGGCGTGCACCGGCGTGGGCACTCGTTTAAATGGGGATTTCACCATTTAAATACTTAGATAATATTATTAATGAAGTTTAATAATTTGAAGTATTTAAAAATTAGTGACTTGAGAAATTTAGTCGATACGAGACTCGGACAAATACCTAGTTCCACAAACCAGTATTTTAATCCCTTGCAAACACCCACCCTCAACCCTAAGTATAAATACCCCTTTATGAGTTTAGCCTCCATCTTCCTCATTTTTACACCTCCAAAAACACACACACACACACACACACAAAAATGCTCTCATTTGTAGAGAGAGAGATATATCAAAAGGGAGGAGGGGGAGGGCTGGCCACATCTCAGGCGGCCTCCTCCGGCGAGCGAGCACAGCGGCGTAGCGGCAGCGCATGGTGGCATTAGGCGGCGGCGCACGGCGGCGCTGGGTTTTTCGGCGAGTGGAGTGGTGTTCCCGGTTGCCATCGTGATTCTAAGCATATTGGTGGTGGTGGTTTCCCTTGGTTCGCGACGATGGTGGCGGAAATCCGGCGAGGAAGGGGTGGCGGCTCTAGGGTTTTGCCACCACAGGAGGTTTCCGGCGGGCCTTTGCCGGCGTCACGATGGGGGTGGCTGTGCATACGAGACCAAGGGCGGCAGACTCGGTGGTCTACTCGTGTTCTGGATGCAACGCAGCAACACGTTGTCCTTTCCTCTCGTTTTTTCGGCAACGTGCTAGGGTTCCGGCTATGATTTCGACAAACCCGGTTTTCCGGCGAACATCCAGGAGACCTGATTCTTGGCTGCATGGTTTTCCTTTGTTCCGATCTCCTTGCATGTCCTTTATATCATTCTCTTTTCCAGTGAGTCGAGGTAAAACTCATAACAAAACCCGATCCTTTGAATACATGTCTCTAATCTTCGTATCCATCTTTACATGTTATAGATCTAGCTATCTTGGTGGTTACGGTTGTCGGTCAAACTTGGTCAACTGGTCACGCGGGTCAGCGGGTTCGCATACACGAACCGAGCATACGGAAAGGTATAAACGAGTACAAAATGGTATATTTAATTATGAGAAAACGAGACGCGTGTATGCGGTTTGTGTTGTTGAACATTAGAGATTCACTATCGGTATATCTATATTTCCGTGTGATGTTTTGGATAAACAAGTGATAATAACGTATTGTCGGAAGTATATTATTATTAGCCAAATAATAACAAAAATAACCTGGACGTGTAACCGACTAAACGAGAACTATAGACATTGACTTAATAAACGATGCGTATTTCAAATAAATATTATCTTGGTTTAACAAAAATGATGTTATTATTATTTTGAATACCACTGCAAGTATTTCACAAATATAAATATATGTATATACATTTTTTTTATAAAAACCAAGCGATTTACTACGCGTCATACTACTTAGATTCAAGTACATACATATGTATTTACATAACATATGCACATTAGTATTGACGCAAATACTTTTCATAAACCCGGATGATTATTTACAAAGTACGATACGATACAAATGTAGTTTAATGTTTTGAAAATATATAAACATATATATTTATGGATACTCATCCAAACATATTACAAAGCATTGACACCGTTATTTAAAACATCGAGTTGCACACATTCTGTTAAGAGTCGCGTTAACATGGATTATTTGTATAAATTATTAACACATATAGTCATGTGCGTTTAGATGCAAGACAAACTTATACTTTCTAACCACTTCTTTTATAATACCTACTAGTTGAGGATCCGACTCAACATAAGTAACGAGTTTTACCGATCATTAAATCGACATCACATACTGAACCAATAATACTTTAGTGAATCCGCAAAGCTCAACCGCACACGTGATGTCTAACCCTAGTATCAGTAGTTAATGAATTACATACAATATCTGTGATTAGGGTTATGATGGTGCACACGTGTAGTAGAATTGCTCGCCACTTTGGCACACTTACTCTCGTCGGGAATCGTTATGACGATACATTGGAGACATAAGTGAGTTTCACGACCCTTTTTTACTTGTTTTCCTGTTTGGGGAGAAACATGCACACAAACAAACATTATTTTACTTGTTTTCCCGTTGGGGGAGAAACATACACACAAAGAAACACGGATCACATAATATTTCATTACCACTTGTTTACTTAAGCGCATACATAACATACGAAGTCCTTACACTCTCGAACCGTTAGTATAAGGTATATAGCGAGGAAATTTGAGTAGTACTACTGCGAGGAAATTTACATTAATTGACGCTTTGTTGCGTGTAATTATTTTGGGTTTAATTTTAACATCTACGCTTCCGCATTTAACTTTGAACATTAATGGATTTTGTTTAAACTCATATAGTGTTGTTTGACGTAACTAATGACTGAGATCCTGGTTTGTCACACGCCTAACGGTAAAATTCCGTTAATGGATTTTGGGGGTGTGACAGATTGGTATCAGAGCCATTGGTTATAGAGAACTAGGATGGCATACTAGCCTACAACCACACACATGCATTGGTTACACAACACAGACACTCATACATGATACACATACACACATAACAGCCATACATACATTGCATTGCGGGCATGTGGACATCATCCACATCACCCTCTGCTGATGAGGAACACGTCATTCTCATTGCACCATCATTCCTAGTGGCGACACCCGTGGAATCGACAAAACAACATCCACTTCCGTCCGAGGGCAGCAAGATGGAGCCTTCGGATGCGTCTCTCACACCACCATCATCTGCACCCTTTTCCACACCACCAGAGCCGAAGAAGACACAGGCTTGATCATATCGATGATACCGTCGGGTATAATGGGCCTTCTCAGGCCCATGTTAGGGACGACACCCAACACTAGCACATGTCTCTTTGGGAGTTGGGTTCGTCGGAAGCGAGTTCCTCTAGCACCCACTAGCAACAATACCCCGACCTCACTAGCTTTACTATACTTCAAGCCCGAACCCGTGGACTTCGCGTGAGGTACACCGTGTGGAGGCAGACAGTTGCATGTATTATTGCATAATACTCGGACCCAAACGATTCTCGACTACTCATCCTGGTATGAGTCATGGCCGATCAATTTATGGTTGATGACTAAGTCTTTCGATGACTTATCATCTCTGGCAACACTCTGTACTCGGCAATAAAAAAATTTTGAGGGACATTTTGACACAGGACAGGGAGAACTAGGGTGAGCATGCAAAGCAAATTATCATTACGAGTGCACACATAATAGTAATTTAAGGTGCATGTAAGTCCTGGTGAAACCTAGTGTGTGGATAAATGGTCCTAATCCATGATTTACAGACTTAAGTTTCCACTGTGAGTAGAAATTCTCGTAACCCGCTCAGTGACTAGTTGGTATTGTTAAACCTGTTCAACAGTTGATAGACGCGACTATCAGGTTGAAGATGTTTACGGACACACTGAACTAGCATCAATGGAATCCATCATTTTATTTTCACTCATGTAAGACTCTTAGTGAACTTAAGACTCTCATCCAAACTTGATCAAGGAAACCATCTCGATTGTAACTCTAATAGAACCTCATGGCAAACCCATTGACTCCAAGTATGTAAGCGGAATTTGAAGAATACCTCATAAGCTAACAATTTATCTCTTACGCTCCAACAATAAATTCCCCTTTACCCTATTACTTCGCCCTGTGGCTGATCCATAGTCTAATTTGATTTATACCCCAGCATATCCAACTCTACAATCGGATATTTTTTTTTCTTTCTCTCAAAATGATTAAGTTGTCTCAATAACATTAGAAAGCGGGGATCCAATCTAACCAACCCTCAGTTGAACACGATGGCTTAAACAATTATCCTATCCCTTATATTGCTGGAATCAATATCTCATAAAAAATTTTCCCTACATGTGAACCTCTTCTTTAGCCTTTGCGTTGACCGACGATTACCTTATAGGCGCGGGTCTCGCCGGAAGTCTCAGCGTGACCTCACAAATTTCGCTACTAGCGCAGTCGTACT
Organism: Smallanthus sonchifolius; assembly: GCA_023525975.1. Taxonomy (NCBI): domain Eukaryota; kingdom Viridiplantae; phylum Streptophyta; class Magnoliopsida; order Asterales; family Asteraceae; genus Smallanthus; species Smallanthus sonchifolius. The sequence goes on along the minus strand of CM042032.1, from coordinate 57,032,750 downwards.
TCAACTCTAATGGAAATTGATAACTTAGTGATGAAACCCCTAAACACATATAGAAACACTCCCTCAACCTTGATGGTTACGTGACCCAAATCGTTAACGGTACCAACACCCGTGATTGAGGATTCCTTATCCTCCTTTCCTATGTAAATTTTTATTTATTTATTTTGGATCAGTGATTGTTAATCGCCTAAGCAACAACAATTCGATTCTTAATAAAAAGCTCTGTCACTTACACACCTCGGCCTGATTTCAACCTATGGTGGTTCATGTAGGTCCAGATTTCTCTTGAAATCACTGATTTGATCGATTACACACACACACACACAGGCAGAAACTGTGTGTATGGTGGTGAAACAGATGATAGAAACAGTGTTGGTGAAGATAACCGGCTAACCACACTATGAATCAACACGCAAATGGTATGAAAATGTAAAAACACAGTGCATAAACAACTGCAAATTGTATTGATTCAAGAACAATATGAAAGAGAAGGTTCAGGGTTACAGCCGCTACTCACACCCTAAACATTCTCAAACTAGGCTATTTATAGTAGTGACAGGTATCGAAACTATGTTCAATCCGATTGACCATTTACAAGTGATACACAGACTGTCGAAACTACCATCTATCGAAACTACTAGTTTCGATTGAACAAACTCAATCGAAACTAAGTAGTTTCGATGGACCAGACTTAGCTAATAAAGCAGTAAATTACAGAAAACTAAAATTACATTTAATGAAATGACATAAAGTAAACTAGTCTAAAACTGTTTAAACATACAATAAATGACAACATCTTATACATAAGATATGACTCTACAATCTCCCCCTAAGCTGTTGCATTACTGTCTTTAGCTCTTCATCAAGCAGCTGGTCCTTCAGTTGTCCTTGGTATAAAAGGTTTAACATGGAGAGATACAACCCGTTGGTAGGCCTTAGCATCAGCTTCATCTTCATCACTGTATGCCTGAATGTGATTCTGAAAAAGGATCTCCAGATCTTCAGGCTGAAATTTCAACAACTCCATAGGCTCAAAGATAGTGATGTCTTCCTTGCCCTCACACTCTATTACTGCACTGCCGATGATTGGGTCATAGTACCACTTTCTGAAAGTTTGCAGCTGGACAGGTACAGATTTGGGAATGGTGATGGTCTTGTGAGTTTGGGCAGGCTTGTACCTCAAGAACACATATGGCTTGTACCTCAAGAACACATATGGCTTGTTAGTCTTAGGATGAAACCTTGTCTTTGAGATTTTCTTTTGAGTTTTCCTAGGCTTCATTCCCTTGAAATCATTATTGACTTGAGAATGCAGAAATTTCTCAAAGTCATAAGCCATCATGACCTTCCCAGGGTTTTGAAGGGGAAGTTTGGCTAAATCCCTAAGGTCATAAAAAGGAAGGGTCTGGAAGTCATATCTTCTTATAATAAAGAGCTTCCTTTCTGCATCATATTTCCAGCCAATTGGAGGCGTCTTTAGCTCCTGATGCTCAGCTATCCATTCATATGTTTAGGAGTTTCCTCCTGAATGATTTTCCTAAACCAAGAATTTCTTGAAATTGGAGGTTCAGGTGCAACAGAAGGTGGATCTTGTGCTGGACTGGATTCGGAGACTGTAGTGGTTGGTTCAGGAGTGACTGTTTTGATAAGATTAACCTGAACATCTTCTTCGCCTTTTTCTTCATCAGATAAGGTTTAAATTTCCTCTCCTTCTTCTGTAAAGTATCTGGTTCTCTCAGTCTCCTTTTCTTCGGTAGTTAAAATTTCTGGATAAAGATCATTATACCCATAGTTTTCAATTTCATCTAAAAGGGCATTCAACTCGTCATCAGATGGGATGTCTTCTTCATCCAGAATCACGGTCTCAATTTCAGTAGAAGTCCCTTTCCCTTTCTTTCTAGCATCTCTTCTCTCACTTGCTGAGGGAAGGTTTAGTTCTGGTTCTTCAACCTTGACTTCAACTGCCTCTTTTGTCTTTTCAGCATGGCCAGCAAAGATAGTTAGTGCAGACTCTGGATTAGTCACAAGATCAGGAGATGAGGGTTCAACTACAGATGTGGTCTCCCCCTGAGCTGTTGAAGTGGTTGGTTGTTGTTGCATAGGTTTTACCATTGAGGCTTTGAGTTGTTCCACCACTTCAGCTAAAGCCTTGAATTCTTCTTTTTTGCTTTGAGATTAGTTTCTGTTGTGTTTCAAGTTGGGTTTGTTGAGTGTCAATCTGGATATGTAGACCCCCAACTTCCAGCTTCAGGTCTTTAACTTCTTCCTGAATATCATGCAAATTAGATTTTAATCCTTCAATTTCTTTATCTTTCTTTTGAATCGTATCCTGCATTTTCTTCAGTTCAAGGCTTAAAGTTTTAACTCTTGGTACAGGAGAGGTTGAATCATGAGTTGGTGATGTGGGAGTAGTATGGATGGGTGATTGTTGTGGAGATGGTAGTGGAGTGGGCTGTGGAGTGGGTTGTGGAGTAAATAGAGAATCTGACGAGGATGACAAATCTTCCAATCCAGTATTGATTTTCTTTGCCCTAGGCTCTTCTTCCTCAAAATCAGAACCTGACTCAACTTGCCGTTTGGAGGAAGATGCAAGATGCTTTGTTCTATCATCTGAATCAGACTTGTAGTAGTCAGATCCATAAATTCCTGCATCCCGAGTTCCACTTGATTCTGCAACTTCCTCCTCAACTTCATGCATACCAGCTTCAACATTAACTGTTGACTCTTGAATTATCTGTATTTGTTCAACAAAAGGAGACTCTATCACAGGCTCAATTATGGGTTGTTCTTCTTCTTGAACAATAGGAATGTTTATCTCAATCTCAGCTTCATCAATAGGTGGATTACCTTGATCTTGTTCAACTTCCATTTCTTCTTCATCAGATGATAAGATCTCTTCTTCTAGATCAGGGTCAATATCAGGAATAAATTCTTCTTCTTCACCAATAATATGACCAAACAGGGGAACGTTAGCTATAGCCCTGTTGGTTCTCTTGTTAGTACTTCTCATATAGCTGAGAGTCTTGGCAATCATATGGTCAAACACAAAGGTGTTCCCACCTTGTTGCATCTCAGGATGAAGATGATTGATGATAATTTGTATAAATCTTGGATATGCCAGAAATTTCTCCTTTACGGCTCCTGTTAAATTGTCCTTTAACTGTCTGAAGATGAAGCCAGAAAAATTGTAATCTCTTCCCTTGATTATTCCCAAAATTGCTGAGCCCAGAGTGTTGTTTGCTGAATCAAAACCTCCTTTTCTGATTGATAGGCAGTGAATAAATACGTGCACTATGTATCTCCAGTGGCTTGGTAAGGAGTTCTTGATTATCTGACCACTTTTGAATTCATCTGGATGACCCAATCTTCTGAAGCATTCTTTAACATAGAAAATTGGAAATTCAATGGGTGCATCTGGATTGTCATTAAACTGCAGCACCTCTCTAACTGTAGCTTCAGAAAATAAGACTTCTTGGCCAAGCACAGTTGCTCTGATGTGCTCCACATTTTCTACTGTGATGATCTCTGCAGTCTCCCAAAATTCTCTTATAGATGTCTCAAACACCGGCAGGTTGTTGCTGATGGCAAAGCTGATGTTGGAGTTTGCCAGGAAATTTAAGACACGAATGAACTCTGCAGCTTTTGGATCATTGGCATTAAGGAATGCACAGACATTGTGTCTTTTCACAAATAAGAGATCCATACGTGTAAAATTCATCAGTTTTGCACAATAAGTAAAGTTTCTGAATATACTTAATCGAAACAAGGTATATCAACACTTAGAAAAAAAATTTAAATCAACACTGTCGAAACAATTAGTTTCGATGGAGATGAACTTATCGAAACTATCTAGTTTCGATCGGAGATACTAGGGCAAGTTTGGGTGTCGAAACTAGTAGTTTCGATTGAAAACCTTTTAAGATAATTTTGAAAGTGTTGAACCCCTTTATCGAAACTACTTGATTTTTTTTGAAACCCAAACCCCATTGATTCATGATACTCAGACTAATATAAATAATTTTAAAGAAGGGTTTAGAGTGGCCTGTATGTGACGGAACTTCATCTTACCAAATGTGAGACTGTTTTCTGCAAGAATACACAAAATCGTGAGTTCTAAGACGATAGAGATGTTTGCAAACACGGATAAGCACAAAAACGACGGTTATTATGAAGATTTAGTCGAATAAATTTTAAATTTTGAAAATCTAGGTCTGCCGATTTGCAAAAATCATCCAAAATGAAGTAGTGAGACGTTACCTGATGATGGTGACAACGGGGAAACCAGGTGATTAATGCTGATATCTTGCAACTCAGACCGATGGTTTGAGAGATTTTGCGAATGACAGAGAAGACGAAGAGGGTTTGAAAAAGACGAGTGAATATCAGTATGAAGGGAGGGATTGCTTATGAAGGCTTTTAATTTTCGTGAGACAAAAGACAAAAATGTCCCTGTCGAAACAACTAGTTTCGATAGGACAAACTAGTTTCGATATGCACAAAGTAGTTTTGATATGTCAAAGTAGTTTCGATATGCACAAAGTAGTTTCGATAGTTCAAATTAGTTTCGATATGTACAACTAGTTTCGATAGTTCAAAGTAGTTTCGATATGTACAACTAGCATAAACAAGACTAACATATAGAAATGAAATTATACACAAGATATTTACACTCATCTTCTTGAAAAAGATCCAACATGAGATCAGATCTGGTCAATCTCTTGAAACACTTCCTTTTGTAATTAACTACTGTGAGTCCCTGAAGATAGCTGGTATTTGTGCAAAGTAAACCCGAACATTTGTTTGTACAAAGATTTCATGTGATTAGAAGGTACCATTTAAGCAATCTACAAGGTGTACCCCACATATTAAAATAAAATGATTTTGAAAACCTATCAATCCTCAAGAAGTACCCATCTTCATCCTATCATCTCTTTCTGATTAACCAAGGTACCGTCTTAGTAATGTCAAAGTACCACCAAAATAAAATAAGATATCCAAGTGGATTTAGAAAATTAAAATAAAATATATCCAAGTAGATATTAAAAAGATACGAGCATTCTAGATCTTTGCGTAAGCAAAACAGAAGAAGTCGTAAAATTATCCAAGTGGATAGAAAAATGTTGAACACCCGAGATCTTTGCGTAAGCAAAACAGACGGGGTCAAATCATCCAAGTGGATGGGAAAAGGATGAGCACCCGATCTTTGCGTAAGCAAAACATACGGGGTCATCGGTGGTAAATATCGTTATTTTGATGGTCACTTGGCGTATGAATAGGAATCCAATACGTAAGCCTGTATCTGATTGAATTGGTTTTCTTAGATATAAAAATGGGTTAGATGTTTCGATAATGGGTTCAAACACACAAGTATGAGATATATATTAGGTTTTCACACTACTTACAAGTTTTAACCATATGTCGGGCCTACCAGCTATACCTCAGTGAACACCATCGCTTTTGGTCTATTCCATGTCCAAGAGATGAGATCAGACACTATCATTTCTCAAAGGTCAGATTCAAATTTTCCTGTAACTCAAAACCACTTGTAAGATTATATACACAGCAATTCTTTTCAATATTATATTTCTCCCCCAAAAGATTTGCGTAGAAACTGTACATAAAAAATAAAATCCTTTTTTTGAAATTTTCTTTATCAGTTAACCAGAATTTTGAAAAAAGAAAATAGAAGAAAAAAAAATACTATTCACACAATTTACTGAAAGTTGATCATTCCAAGCATCTCCACCAGTTGAGCAAATCTGGTAAAGTCAAAAGCTTTTGTGAAGATGTCTGCGGTTTGTTTATTAGTTTTGACTTCAACAATTTGAATATGCTTCTTTTCCACACAGTCACGGATAAAATGATGTTTGATTTCAATGTGTTTTGTTTTGGAATGCTGAACGGGGTTTTTGGTGATATGGGGAACAACAGTGTTGTCACATAGAATGGGTGTCTCATGGAATGTGATCCCATAGTCAAGCATCTGATGGTGTATCCATCTGACTTGGGAACAACAGAGGGCTGCGACAATGTATTCGGCTTCGGCGGTGGATTGGGAAACGGTGGATTGTTTCTTACATTGCCATGAGACAAGGCGGTTGCCAAGGAATTGACAACCTCCAGAAGTGGATTTTCGGTCTAAGTTGCAGCCCCCCGTAGTCTGAATCTGAATAAGCCACAAGATCAAACAAGTCAGTTTTAGGATACCACAGACCCAATTTTGGCTTATACCTTAAATATCTAAAAATACGTTTGACAGCAGATAAATGAGAGAGTTTAGGATTAGCCTGAAAATGTGCACACAAGCACACCGCAAACATGATGTCGGGTCTGCTGGCCGTGAGATACATGAGAGATCCTATCATAGAGCGATATAGATGCTGATCAATGCTTTCACCATCCACATCAGGAGTCAAACAATGTCGAACTTCCACAGGAGTTTTTACTGGATGGGAATCAGCCATTTTGAACTTGGTCAAGATTTATTTTACGTATTTTTCTTGATGGATAAGGATTCCTGACTCAGACTGATCAACTTGTAGTCCCAAAAAGAATTTCATTTCCCCCATGGAGCTCATTTCAAACTTAGATCGCATCACTTCTTCAAATTCTTTGCAGAGACGGGGATTTGTAGATCCAAAAATGATATCATCCACATAAATTTGCACCATGATTGTATCCTTTTCATCCTTCCGTTTGAACAAAGTTTGGTCAATTGCTCCTCGTGTGAAACCATTCTCAAGCAGATGCTTTGATAAAGTTTCATACCACGCGCGAGGTGCTTGGTGAAGACCGTACAATGCTTTGTCTAACTTGTAAACACGGTCTGGAAAATTAGGATCAATGAAACCCGGCGACTGCTTGACATATACTTCCTTTTGAACTTTGCCATACAAAAATGCGCTTTTGACATCCATTTGATGGACGGTGAAGTCCATGTAGGCTGCATAGGCGAGAAACATTCTGATGGCTTCCAAGCGAGCCACTGGTGCAAAGACTTCCTCATAGTCAATCCCTTCTTCTTGATAGAAACCTTGAACCACCAGACGAGCTTTATTTCGAATCACAATGCCGCCTTCATCCTTTTTGTTGCGAAAAACCCAACGAGTGCCGATTGGAACTTTGTTCTTGGGAAGATCTACCAAATTCCACACATGCAGCTTTGAGAATTGCTGTAGCTCTTCCTGCATTGCTTCTACCCAGCTGTTTTCTAGTAGATCTGCTTTGATGTTCTTTGGTTCAGCTTGAGAAATGAAGCAAGAAAACATGCTGTTTTCAAATGCTTCACAGGCACTTCGGGTACTAACACCCATATTGAGTGGTCCAATGATGTTATTGGTGGGATGAATCTTGTGAATTCGCAGTTGAGGAATTTCATCTTCTTCCACGACTTCGTCCAAATTGGTAAGATTTTCAGCAAGAGGATCGGCAATATCATTAATAGGATCTTCAGCAGGTGATTGTGGTGCAACATCTACTATTGGAATGGAGTTGTCTTCAACAGTTTCACTTGTTGCACCAGAACCGAAAGACTCCATATCAGATTCAGCATTAGCAACCACATGAATGTCAACCTGAGCAGATGAGGAAGAGCCTTGATCATTTATGTTCCCTAGATTTTTCACAGAGAAGTAAGGATTAGCATGAGTTGATTCAATAGAGAAATCAGGAAGATTAAATGACTTAAAAACTGAATCGACGTCAAAGAGCCAATTGGGACCGTCTCCTGCGTCCGTATGATTGTTTTCATGCCAATTGATATCAATGGACTCCAGCACTATCCTTTTCTTTTTATGGTAGACACGAAAAGCACGTTGATTGGATGAGTAACCAACAAAATAACATTCATCAGCTTTGGCTTCAAACTTGTTGAGCTGATCTGAAGTGTTCAGCATTGTGCAGACACACCCAAATTTTTTGAAGAAATCGATGACTGGCTTGCGCTTGTACATGATCTCATAAGATGTCTTGTTGCAACTTTTAGTGATAAGAACCCGATTTTGCACAAAACATGCAGTGTTGACCGCCTCAGCCCAGAAAGTCACGGGAAGCTTAGAGTCAACAATCATAGTTCGTGCAGCTTCAATTAAAGTGCGGTTTCTTCTTTCAGCTACACCGTTTTGTTGAGGAGTACGAGGTGCACTAAATTGTCGAGAAATTCCTTTGCTTTCACAGAAGGAATCAAGAGTTGCATTTTTGAATTATGTTCCATGATCGCTGCGGATAGTCTTCACACTTAGATTGAAGTGGTTCTCAATTTGAAGCAGATAGGTTTTTAAAATCTCTGGCGTCTCATCTTTCTTGGCTAAGAAAAACACCCAAGTGAATCAAGAAAAATCATCTGTTACCACCAGACAGTATGACTTTCGTCCAAGACTCATGACACTCACTGGACCAAAAAGATCCATGTGAAGCAATTGGAGAGGAGAATCAATGGAATTGGTGGTTTTAGGCTTATGTGAAGATTTGTGCCTCAATCTGAAAAAGGAAGCACATCACAAGATGAACATGAGACGGTTCTCTCATCTTAAGCAATTGGAGAGGAGAGTCATGATTCGATACATTTTCCATTCCTCAGGAAGAGAATCTAGGAGTTTCTTGTTTAGATCAAGAGTAGGGTACTCAACTCCCATTACTTTCAACCTTGATACAATGCTTGAGAAACGGTTGATCAAATCAGATATTGATTCTCCCCTTACACTGCTGAACATCGCATATTGTTTCTTGATCAGATCTCTTTTGCTTTCCCTGACATCCTCACTTCCCTCATATCTTGTGCACAATGCAGCCCATAAGTCTTTGGCAGTTGTGTACTCAGCAAAGATGTTGAAAATATCCATAGGAAGAGCCATGGCAATAGTCCCGTAGGCCTTATTGTCTCGGGCAATCAAGGCAAGATCTTTCTCATCATACTCAGATACTAACTTAGGACGTTGAACATCAGCAGTGGTAGTTACGGGCTTATGGGGACCATCGGTGATAGAACTCAACAATGTATAATCGTGAAATTGAAAGAAAAGCTTCATCTTTTTAGTCCAGTCATCAAATTCTCTTGTGGACACAAGAGTAGGTGGTCTATTTCCCCCAGAATGTTCTATTGAACTTGAAGTGGCCATGATATTCGGAATCGAAACTAAAACAGTAACTAGTTTCGATAGAACAACTTCTATCGAAACAACTAGTTTCGATAGGACAACTTTTATCGAAACAACTAGTTTCGATATGACAACTTTTATCGAAACAACTAGTTTCGATATTGAAAAACTCACAGACAAGTTTCGATAACCACAGTTTCTATATAAGACAAAAAATCTAGTTTCGATAGTACCTTCTCCCGACAAAACGTAGATAAGAAGTTTCGATGATCAACAAAAATCAGAAACTGTCCCCAGTAGTTTCGATGCCTTCTTCTCCAAGCTCAGAAATACTCCATTAATGAAAAGCTCCAGAAATCAATAGTTCAGAAATGACAAACCAATCCAGCGAAAACCTTCGGCTAACACTCCTGATCACTGATCCAACCTCTGATTCTTGAAATCACAAACAAAAATCCTTGAAAATGATGAAACAGTACGTCTGAGATGTTATGTGCAGATTTCAACAAAAACCTCAAAATACCTCACAAATCACCTAGAATCGATCACAAAACCTGATAACACTCAAAAACACTAGAGCATAAAGCTCTGATACCAATTGTAGGTCCAGATTTCTCTTGAAATCACTGATTTGATCGATTACACACACACAGGCGGAAACTGTGTGTATGGTGGTGAAACAGATGATAGAAACAGTGTTGGTGAAGATAACCGGCTAACCACACTATGAATCAACACGCAAATGGTATGAAAATGTAAAAACACAGTGCATAAACAACTGTAAATTGTATTGATTCAAGAACAATATGAAAGAGAAGGTTCAGGGTTACAGCCGCTACTCACACCCTAAACATTCTCAAACTAGGCTATTTATAGTAGTGACAGGTATCGAAACTATGTTCAAGCGAAACTACTAGTTTCGATTGACCATTTACAAGTGATACACAGACTGTCGAAACTACCATCTATCGAAACTACTAGTTTCGATTGAACAAACTCAATCGAAACTAAGTAGTTTCGATGGCCCAGACTAAGCAGTAAATTACAGAAAACTGAAATTGCATTTAATGAAATGACATAAAGTAAACTAGTCTAAAACTGTTTAAACATACAATAAATGACAACAGCTTATACATAAGATATAACTCTACAGTTCAAGTACTTATTGAATGCTTTTTGGTGGATAAAACAACCTAACTTACCAAGTTTTCGCTGGTATAAACTCAAACTCGTTATTGTCAATTGTATGCGCGCGCATAATGACGTGGTAAATCTCGAATCTTTTCCCCGATTGGAACGGTGGAGAAACTTGACCCAAGTAGGACTATTGATTAAACTTTTCTTTCAAATAAGCAATGAACGAAGTTGTCGACGCAATTCCGAATAACCAATCAAGCCTCTGTAACGATCTAACCCGTGATGACCACATCTTTCCTTGTTTCGTCTTTACACCACGAATGGTTTAACACTCTTTTTGTCCTTTCAGCTCGCTACATGATTAAAGCACTGGACTCATAGTGGATAGAGCATAAAATCTTATCAACGCCTCAGACTTACCAATTCCAAATCACCTTGGATTTCCCTAGCGTTTCGTACATCGATTGTACAGCTTCACGCTTGAACTTAGTACTTTTGACCACTACACGAGCCGATAATCCATGAAGGCACATTCTTAAACATAAAGTGTTGAAAGCCCCCCCTAATTGATATATTTTTCGAATGATTCTTTCATTTAACCCCTGTGTCAGTTGTTACGTTCCCCAAATAAATCCTAACAGAAGTCGACATGTCCTTTAAAGTGCTTCACCTCGAATGCAACATACTATCTCATTGTGTCTTCCGTTGCTCCTCAGTATGGTGCATAGACTTGAAGCTCTTTTCGCACAAGAACTTGTTTCTAAACTCGAAGTATTCTATATCACCAAGACTAGATCTGTAACACAAACATCCGGAGAAGACGCAACCCTAGCCAATGAACGTAAGGCATCCGATCTTCAAAACTCCTCTTCAATTCTAACCAAGCCAATCAAAGTAAGTGATAGTCTACCTACTGGCCCTGAGCACGTGCTCAAGACTATAGAGAGAATCGTGCAAATCCGAAATCGCATGGCAGTATCCGAAATTCATTTCGAGTAAACGATACAAACCAAATCCACGATATGTTGGATCATTCAAAATCATGCAGAGGATTAGCCCAGTTGATTTTCGACCTAACCTACCGGAAGAAAGCTTAATGGTATACACAATGTCTTTCACGTTTCTAACCTAAAGAAATGACTATCCGACGAGACACTCGTTATTCCCTTGAAAGAGTTACAGGTGGATGAAACGGTTACGTTTCATCAAAGAACCTGTCGAAATCATGGACTGAGAGGTCAAAACACTCAAGCATAGAAAAAATTCAATTGTTAGAGTTCGCTGGAACTCGAAACGTAGACCGGAGTTCACATGAGAGAGCGAGGATTAGATGATGCGAAAGTATCCTCAGCTTTTCAAACAGTCAATGGTAATCACAAACGATATTAATTAAAAGGGGATGATGTGACAATCTAAACTTTTTTTTTCTCAAGACAGCTGGTGACTTTACTTAATTTTCGGGACGAAAATTCTTTCAACAAGGGGATGATGTGACATCCGACATTTTCAGGTTAACTCCGTTAACACAAACACCGTTATCTCAAGCATGTGGTTATACAAACTCAGTTAGCACAGTCAGTCACTCATGTCTTTCACGTTTCTAACCTAAAGAAAGCTTAATGGTATACACAATGTCTTTCACGTTTCTAACCTAAAGAAATGACTATCCGACGAGACACTCGTTATTCCCTTGAAAGAGTTACATGTGGATGAAACGGTTACGTTTCATCAAAGAACCTGTCGAAATCATGGACTGATAGGTCAAAACACTCAAGCATAGAAAAAATTCAATTGTTAGAGTTCGCTGGAACTCGAAACGTAGACCGGAGTTCACATGAGAGAGCGAGGATCAGATGATGCGAAAGTATCCTCAGCTTTTCAAACAGTCAATGGTAATCACAAACGATACTAATTAAATTTCGGGACGAAATTTCTTTCAATAAGGGGATGATGTGACAATCTAAACTTTTTTTTTTCTCAAGACAGCTGGTGACTTTACCTAATTTTCGGGACGAAAATTCTTTCAACAAGGGGATGATGTGACATCCGACATTTTCAGGTTAACTCCGTTAACACAAACACCGTTATCTCAAGCATGTGGTTATACAAACTCAGTTAGCACAGTCAGTCACTCATGCATTACATTTAATTAGGGATAATTAAACGTGTTAGTATCGCTCAAACACTCACGTAGCGGTAATTCGGAGAATTACCGGATCACACACGAGTCTAAGCCGGAACGTTGGTGAACCAAACTTCCAACTCTACTTAACGGATCACAGTATGATTCGAGATCACATATTAGGGTTCACATAATCTTGCGGCCTACGGTTATTAAGATTAACGCGTACGCGGTTGATAACCGACACACAACGTGATACCTGACCACTAATACTAAATATTAATAGTAATTATTAATATTTACTTCATACGTGTATTTAGGATTTTACGCGTGAGCTATTCGACACAGAACGCGCGACTACGACAAATACAGACGTAAGCTTTATTCGGTTAACATGTACCTACTACGATTGAATAATATAATGATTATTTATATTTCTCATCTTTATTTACAGTTATTACTTTTAAATATTAAAGAAATAATATTTACATTTCGGAGCGCGAAACGTTTGAACAAGAAAAACTTTTAGACACGCAGTGCAGGCGTGCACCGGCGTGGGCACTCGTTTAAATGGGGATTTCACAATTTAAATACTTAGATAATATTATTAATGAAGTTTAATAATTTGAAGTATTTAAAAATTAGTGACTTGAGAAATTTAGTTGATACGAGACTCGGACGGATACCCAGTTCCACAAATCGGTATTTTAATCCCTTGCAAACACCCACCCTTAACCCTAAGTATAAATACCCTTTATGAGTTTAGCCTCCATCTTCCTCATTTTTACACCTCCAAAAACACACACACACACACACACAAATGCTCTCATTTATAGAGAGAGAGATATCAAAAAGGGAGGAGGGGGAGGGCCGGCCACATCTCAGGCGGCCTCCTCCGGTGAGCGAGCACAGCAGCAGCGCATGGTGGCATCAGGCGGCGCTGGGTTTTTCGGCGAGTGGCTGTGAGTGGAGTGGTGTTCCCGGTTGCCCTCGTGATTCTAAGCACAGTGGTGGTGGTGGTTCCCCTGGTTCGCGACGATGGTGGCGGAAATCCGACGAGGAGGGGGTGGCGGCTCTAGGGTTTTGCCACCACAGGAGGTTTCCGGCGGGCCTTTGCCTGCGTCACGATGGTGGTGGCTGTGCATACGAGACCATGGGGGCAGACTCGGTGGTCTACTCGTGTTCAGGATGCAACGCAGCAACACGTTGTCTTTTCCTCTCGTTTTTCCGGCAACGTGCTAGGGTTCCGACGATGATTCCGGCAAACCCGGTTTTCTGGCGAACATCGAGGAGACCTGATTCTTGGCTGCATGGTTTTCCTTTGTTCCGATCTCCTTGCATGTCCTTTATATCATTCTCTTTTCCGGTGAGTCGAGGTAAAACCCATAACAAAACCCGATCCTTTGAATACATGTCTCTAATCTTCGTATCCATCTTTACATGTTATAGATCTAGCTATCTTGGTGGTTAAGGTTGTCGGTCAAACTTGGTCAACTAGTCACGTGGGTCAGCGGGTTCGTATACATGAACCGAGCATATGGAAAGGTATAAACGAGTACAAAAATGGTATATTTAATTACGAGAAAACGAGACGCGTGTATGCGGTTGGTGTTGTTGAACATTAGAGATTCACTATCGGTATATCTATATTTCCGTGTGATGTTTTGGATAAACAAGTGATAATAACGTATTGTCGGAAGTATATTATTACTAGCCAAATAACAACAAAAATAACCTGGACGCGTAACCGACTAAACGAGAACTATAGACATTGACTTATAAACGATGCGTATTTCAAATAAATATTATCTTGGTTTAACAAAAATGATGTTATTATTATTTTGAATACTACTGCAAGTATTTCACATATATAAATATATGTATATACATTTTTTTATAAAAACTAAGCGATTTACTACGCGTCATACTACTTAGATTCAAGTACATACATATGTATTTACATAACATATGCACATTAGTATTGACGCAAATAATTTACATAAACCCGGACGATTATTTACAAAGTACGATACGATACAAATGTAGTTTAATGTTTTCAAAATATATATACATATATATTTATGGATACTCATCCGAACATATTACAAAACCTTGACACCGTTATTTAAAACATCAAGTTGCACACATTCTGTTAAGAGTCGCGTTAACACAGATTATTTGTATAGATTATTAACACATATAGTCATGTGCGTTTAGATGCAAGACAAACTTATACTTTCTAACCACTACTTTTATAACACCTTCTAGTTGAGAATCCGACTCAACCTAAGTAACGAGTTTTACCCATCATTAAACCTACATCACATACTGAACCAATAATACTTTAGTGAATCCGCAAAGCTCAACCGCACACGTGATGTCTAACCCTAGTATCAGTAGTTAATGAATTACATACAATATCTGTGATTAGGGTTATGATGGTGAACGCACACGTGTAGTAGAATTGCTCACCACTTTGGCACACTTACTCTCGTCGGGAATCGTTATGACGATACATTGGAGAAACAGGTGAGTTTCATGACCCCTTTTTACTTGTTTTCCCGTTGGGGGAGAAACATGCACATAAACAAACATTCTTTTACTTGTTTTCCCATTGGGGGAGAAACATACACACAAAGAAACACGGATAACATAATATTTCATTACCACTTGTTTACTTAAGCGCATACATAACATACGAAGTCCTTACACTCTCGAACCGTTAGTATAAGGTATATAGCGAGGAAATTTGAGTAGTACTACTAGGTTTGACAAACCCCACCCGGGCTAGTCGCGCTAGCTCAATTGGAGGTCGAACGGGTGTAAAATGTCTTAAACACTTGCCGTTGTTGATGTTAGTAATGGCGGAAGACATTCAAACACAAAGAGTCAGCTTCGGTTGCGAACGCTTAGAGTAACTTATACATTGTCTTGCTAACAATAGGTGTGACTTATGTATGTGGATCCTGTAAACACACAAACAGTTTATTTACTTACAAACATGTGAACTCACCAACCTTGTGTTGACACTTTAAGCATGTTTTCTCAGGTCACTATGGTACACATCCGGACTAGGACGCATCATGGAGTCGCATTGGTTTTATCAATAAAGGATAATGTTTATTATCTATCATTTACATTAATTGACGCTTTGTTGCGTGTAATTATTTTGGGTTTAATTTTAACGTCTACGCTTTCGCATTTAACTTTGAACATTAATGGATTTTGTTTAAACTCATATAGTGTCGTTTGACGTAACTAATGACTGAGATCCTGGTTTGTCACACGCCTAACGGTAAAACTTCGTTAGTGGATTTTGGGGGTGTGACAACAACGACATCATAAATACATTACAATTTGGGAGTCTAGGTTTGAGCATACTGTCAACGGTGTCCCTGCTGATTCGGTTTTTGCAAGCATTGAATATTTGAATTGGTATTTTCCACGTACTATTTTATTCATTACTAAACCTGGTCGTCATCAATCGTCACAACGACATCAAGATCATGGTGGAAGACTAGAGCTTCTCGTACGTATAATTTATTTTCATTTGTATCTAAATTAAAAGTTTAACATATATGGTTGCTTATTGTAGGGAGATGGAATGAGTCAAATATATAGAGCTACAAAAGAATTAATGGGAATAGATTCACATAATACACAATTCTTGCAGACTTCACAAAATATGGCGAACCAATATATGTGGCTTGCAAATATGGGAGAGCATATGCATTACCCAAGTTCACACGTGGTAACGAATAGCAGTCAATATGCTTTCCCAACTGAACCTTTAGATATTGTTCAAAATGTGCGTAGACGTGGTGGTAAACGGGATGGCAGACGAGGTGGCAGGCATGGCGTTGGTAACCAAGATCGTGAAGATTCACAAAACCATGATCGTGACGATTTACAAAACCAAGAATTTTAACAGCATACACAATATCTAAATTTGGAACTCAGCGGTTCATCATCTAATAATCTTGGTTTTGCACAATTTTCAAACTTGGTGGGTAATACTAGTCAAGAGGGTTTAAACTTGGGTGGTAATTCTAGTCAAGCTTTTTATACACCGTCACAACACACTAGTCCCCATTAACGTACAACTATTCAAACGATTTTGTGAACATGGTCATGCCTCAAAATATCAACACCGACGCCATGACAAATCAACACGTGCGGCCATATTTAACCCCTATACCATTCCAAACTTTGATATTAGTCAAGATCCAAATCATCCAGATCAAGAAGGGCGTCCTAGACGGATTTCTATGCCACCTTGGTGTGGCACGCATGGTAGACTAGATCGTCATTAGATTTTTATTATGTTTTATTTTAGTTTAAGTTTTTATTGTAATGCTTTATTTATAATGAAGAACATTCACAGACTTTTTTTAAATGATTGTTTGAGAAAAAGTTAATTGTTTTTTGTTTTATTTATAATTTTTGTCTGTTTGTTTAGTCTTTTTTCTTGTTAAAAACGGCGTCTTATTAATAATAATTTTTTTTTACTTTTAATAATTTAGATTCAAACATTTTAACGTTTAGAAATTCATAATTAAACATACATTATTAAAATAAAAACTATAAATGATGTCATGTCCCATATCTATGATTAAAGTAACTTTGAGAAGACACCCGTGAATTGTGAATCAGTTCAAAGTTAATGGTGGGGTCACAGGCAAGTACAATTCATTGTGATATCAATTCAAAGTTAATGTATGTTGGGGTGACAGGAGGCATGTCTTCTATAAATTCACCACTAAAATAAGGAATAGGTAAGACATTCACATATATCAAACTTTCAATTCTATAAATTCACCACTGAAATAATAGAACATGTCTTCTAGTGCACCCGGTAGTGACATACCGGCACCGGTAGAAAACCAGTTTTGGAGGAATAATGACAATTGGTCTCGAAATGTTGTCCAATTCATTTACAACGGAGATAGATATTGGTGTAGGGTTCATTGTATGGGTAAGGCGGAACTTGACTGCGAATTTTGGGGTACCCTTTTAGGCCTTTGTGGATACGCTTTTATACAGGAGATTGTAAGTATAAAAAATGAAAGAATGACATATTAACGTATGGCAGTAATTGTTATTTTTTTGGTACAACATGTTCGCGCTTGGACAAGAAATCTGATGTATTGGAGGTTATATTACATACTAATAAGCGATGAGTTGCCGAGGGGGGATCGTTGGACTATTCTATCGCCTGAGTTTATGGACCTAATAACTGACGTACATCACGATTCCTTCCAATATGGTGATGGGACGAACCAGTTGTATCCTGCACTATGGGAGGTCGAAACGGTAAAGTTGTTTCATTTTTTTAATTTAATTTTTAAAAAGAAATAATAATTATTTATATATTTTAACATGCATTTTTACCTATATCTCATGATGGTGAAAACTGGTACCTTTTTAAGATTTGTATGCATTCATTACAAGTTCATGTAATTTATCCATAAAATTGTGTTGCAAATACATGTGGTAATTCATGATACATCGTGGTATTCACCAACTATTTTTGGAATTCGAGTTACATTTTAGATGGTTTATACAACGTATTTTGTTTTTTCAACGCTCTGGCCTACAAGAAATAGAGACCTTGGAACAGTCTGGGGAAAGTGTGTGGCCTCCAAATGGTGGTCACATTGGTCGAGATGCAGGGATGGTAATTTGTATGTTATTACGTAGGCTGGTACAAAACAAGTCATCAGTGTGGGAGAAAGCCAGTTCACAAGATGCTTGTCTAAATTACAGACGTTTTCCGGCAGATGAATTATATGGTACTCGTACAATGTAGTGATATGAACACCATCTATGTTTAGAACTTGTTTGATATAGTTGTATTATCTATGTTTTTAAATTTAGAACTTGTTTGTTGTTGTATTGTTTAAATGTAAAAAAATAATTTATAAAAAACTCATTTTCTCTAAGTTTGGACCAACTTATTTATATTTAACAGATAAAAATAATATATTTCATTTGATGACAATAACATTATAAAACATAACATAATACTGTAATGATCGGTTTGATGACGGGCTATAATCTTATAGTACGGGGTAGGTGATCCTACTCTTCCTAGGGTGATCCACAACTTCCTGGGGTGATTCATAACTCCCAGGAGGTTTATCCTCAACTCCTTGGTGGTGATCCTCAGCTACCTTGGGAGATCCTCAGCTTCCTGGGGTGAACCTCAGCTTTTGGGGATCCTTCCACCACCGCCCTACGATGGAAGAATCAAGAAATTGGACCGTACACAAGCTTCAACTACCCAATACGATATCCAGGGTTGTATTATATTTCCAAGTATACCGATTTCAACGTTAAGACTAAAGTGAAGTAGTAAATAAATCAGAAGGTTTTTTAGTTATATATGTGTGTTGTATTGGACTTAATAAAATAAGAATCATTGAAGAAAGTTTTATGGGAGACTAAGAATAAGGAGTTTTATGGTTGACATTATATGAAATGTTTTTTTTGCCTATAGAGATTTTGTGGAGGAATGAAGACATTTGTCTCTTTATATAGGCATCCAATGTATAGATTTTGTTTTTTTATTATTCTAATAATAAGAATATATTAAAACATAACTAAAACATTTTAAATATATTATAACATAATTAAAACACCAACAATATTTTAAAAACATAATTAAAACATCAACAAACGATTAAAAGATAATTAAAACATCAACAAACAATTAGTTCGAGCTAGTGGTACTTTTTCTTGAATCGAGATGTTAATTACTTCCAATGACAATCGTCATTCGACCAGTCTGAATCATGCTCGTCTTCGTATGGGTCGTGATACTCACCTTCGTACTCGTCTTCAAATGTGTCTTCTGGAGGGTGTTCCGGGTCGACCACCGGAGGGTGTTCCTGCTCGACCACCGAAGGGTATTCCGGGTCGACCACCGGAGAATGTTCTGGGTCGACCACCACAGGGCGTTCCAGGACGACCACCACAGGGCGTTCCGGTTCGACTATAGAAGGCTGTTTCGAAACCGAGAAGACATTGTTGTGTTTGTTTTCCATTTTTTAAATTTTAGAAAGAAAAGGATGTGTTGAAGATGGTGAATGAGAAAAGATAGATTCTCATATTTATAAGGGGGTTTGATAAATTATATTTTAGTTGCTTGTTTGAACTTCAATTAATATAAAAAAATATTTTTTTTAAAAACTCATTTTCTCTAACTTTGGACCAAGTTATTTATGTTATACAGATTAAAAAAATATTTTTCGTTTACACGTCCCCGTAATATCACGTGAGGTCTACGCAACTTACCAACCCGTACTCTGAATGGAGAATATACTTGTGAGATATCCGCGTGTAAAGTTGCTTGTTTGAACTTCAATTAATATTAAAAATAATTTTTTTAAAAACTATTTTTCTCTAACTTTGGACCAAGTTATTTATGTTATACAAATTAAATTTTTTTTTTCGTTTACACGTCCCCGTAATATCATGTGAGGTCTACGCAACGTACCAACCTGTCCTCTGAACGGAGAATATACTTGGGAGATATCCGCGCGTAAAATTGTTTGTTTGAACTTCAATTAATCTAAAAAATAATTTTTTTAAAAACTCCTTTTCTCTAACTTTGGACCAAGTTATTTATGTTATTTATAGTGTAGGTGGTAAAATAAATTATTTTTTTAGATAATAGAAAATTTAAAACATAATACATGCATACAACTTGGCATACAACTTCGCACAATGGTTTAATAAATATATTACAAGAAACAGTTAAGTGAAAAATAAAATACATATTTTTGTTTGTTAACCATTATTATAAATGACATTATTTTGATTAACAACATCATTTTTCATTAAAAATGATTGTTTATATACACGTGGGGTACTTCATTTGTTTATCAAAAGAAAAAAGGTGGAGTGGAGTCACATGAACCTAAAAATTGCCTTCTTTTGAATTGTCATTCATGCAGATATAGGCATAGCCATCTATGCAAATAATTGTTTATATACACGTGGGGTACTTCATTTGTTTATCAAAAGAAAAAGGTGGAGTGGAGTCACGTAAACCTGAAAAGGTCTAGGCATCTATGATGAAAGGTCTAGCCATCTATGATGAAAGTTTTCCCTGTAGAAAAAGAAAAAGGTGGAGTGGACAGCAAATGAACCTGAACATTGCTTTGTCTTGTGTAAGGCCCCAAACCCGGGAGGCCTCACTTGTTGGATTTACTTATTCACAAACAGTTATTAAACTTGAATATCAAATAACGCAGCGGAAAATCCTTCATTAAACATAACCATTACATTGTTCAACACGCGGAAGCGTAAACATTGTCTAAAACATAAATACATCGTAACTAAAACATAACGGGATGCCAGTCTTCATGATCAGCCGGGTACTCATCTCGCTAGCCAAGCATCACCTTCCATCCTCATAACCTGCCTTAACCTGAATGTGCATACTAAAAAGTCAGCTACGCTGGTGAGTTCCAGTTTTTCATTCGATTTAAGAAATGATTCATCATTCAAACATTCATTAGGGTTTAACATCACGTATAAGAAAACAGGGCCTTTCGTTCATCATTAAAAACCTTCAAACATTTATCCTCATCATAAAACCATTGAACGGATCATTGGTTTAAAACATTTAACATTCATTTAAGTCATACATTACTATCTAAATCTGTGTTACCATTCGTACCGTCATTTAGTATGGTATTGCCCCTAAGGCTTAACTGCACGAAGACCGACAATACCATACATTCCGTCAATTCCCTTTGGTATTGCCCCAAAGGCTTAACTGCACGAGGACCGACAATACCCATTCAGTTGCCCCTATGGCTCTCATGTCCATAAACCGACAACTTCCATCGACGGCTATGGCTCACGGCCATAACACCGTTGGATCATAATTTAACCTTACATAGGGTCACGTTAACCCCTGAGTAACCGTCGTTACTCCCTATCAGTTGTACAACATCAAAACCATTGGCATGCCACCAAGACACTGCCCCTGTTGCTCTTATGGAAACTATGGCTCGCTGTCTATAATCTACCACAAGGCTGGGAATTACATTCCCAGACATCATTCGTCAATTCCATTCATTCGACAGATTAGATTTGTAATGACTTCTTTAAACCTTTGCCCTTTTTCTTTTCTTTTCATAAAACCTTTCATTCATTTTCGAAAATCTTTACCTTTAGTTTAAACCATTTCTTTATAAACATTTTGTTCGTAAACATTCCATTCATAAAACTTTCTTTCCATAAATCGTTCATTCCAAATCATTTCATTTCGTAAACATAGTGTCATAAGCATCATTTTATAAACATAGTTTCATAAACATCGTTTCGTAAAAACATCATTTCATATGTATGCACACCAGCCCGAAAACATTATATAAAACATTTAAAAGAGGGCTTCTAGAACTCACCTGATAAGCTAATCCGGGTTGTCCTAAACAAAGGTCCCACTACGTCACTTCCGATCTGAATTGATTAGTTAAATACACATCAGACCAAATCCCGACTCTAACGGTTTAACCTTCTAAACATACCGACTTTACCTAATCAGCCTGATGCCTGCACACTTAGCAAGTGCGCAGGGACTTGTTCTTGCGTACTTAATAAGTGCGCAGACTTTGCTTCATGTGTACTTGATAAATACGCAGTACCTGCTTCATGCGTACTTGATAAGTACGCATGACCCTCTTCATGCGTACTTGATAAGTACGTGATGTGTTAGTATTTACACATCTTTTTGGCACAAAACTTCGCTCATTTAACGATCAATTCTTGGTTATATTCAACGTTTAGGCACTTATTTGCTTCATTTCCTGTTTTGTAGGTTTTTGTGAAGCTTGTGAACAAACAAGAAGATTCCAGGATAAAAAGTGAAGTTTTTAGGGTTTCTGTGATGAAGACACGGTCGTGCCCCTAATTGGCACGGTCGTGCCTAACTTGCAAACCCTAAGCACGGTCGCGCCCCGTACATGGCACGACCGCGCCAAGCCAAATGGCAAGGCACAACCGTGCCCTGCCTCCACACAGTCGCGGGAACACCCGTGAGTCTGACACCTCGAAGCAAGAGACCCAATGGAAGCTCCGGATCGGTCAACCCTCTGTCACACGGTCGCGGCAAAGACCTAGGCGCGACCGCACCTTTGCACGTGGCACGGTCATGCCCTCTCTCTTGGCACGGTCGTTCCTCCCCTTTTCTATTTAAACAGAACTTAAACTCTCATTCAGATATCAAGCAACCAGGGGAGAAAGTCTACTGTTCTAGCTCGTATTTCTCTTGTTCCAGCCATATTTCAAGATTCTTGGAGAGGATACAACATCAAGAGGATCATCTTATATCAACAACAACATCTAGGCTTGGAGGAGTGGTTTGATTCTTGTTTTCATATCATGTTTCTTACTACTTTTCCCTGTTTATTTGTAATTCTTGTGCTCATGATGAAACTCCTGTTCACTTTGGTTTAGATGAAGTTTAGATACATTTAACAACATTCATGGATTATTGGCAATTATTGTGTTAATGTTATGACAACCGTATGATTATTCTTCAATGAAATTATGTATTCAAGTGTTTTGAGGTGTTTACAAGACTTGTATTTGTGTATATCATATTATGTTGGAAAACTTATGGTTTATGCTTATATTCATGGATTGGTGTATGTATTTGTACTAGTGTGTGGCTTTTGACTAGGAATGGTGAATGAAGTCTTGTTTATGAATCATTATATTTGTATATGTATCCTTATGCTTATGTTTGGAAAGACAAGGTGTTTGTTAGAATGTTTCATGCTTAGTTTTATGTTTATCTAGGAATTGTTGACACATTCTCCTAATTTATATAACCTTTACATGAACATTGTATGTTGAAGAAATGCATATTGTTATCTAATTTAATCAACTTGAGGTGGGTAGTGTGTTGTTCATATTATCTTTCCAACTAGTTGTTGGACTAGTGTACCTTAACCGGAAACTAGTTTAATCTTTATAAACATTAACATGATTGTTACACACGTGAGCTTCATTGTATGACTTTAGGTGGTTAGTTTGTGTAATTCATGCTAGCTTTCCGAATAGTTATTTGATTAGATGTCTTTGACAAGAATTTGGTCAATTTATGTTTCGTGTGATTGCCATGTTTCTATGAGTGTATTGGATGTATTCTAGATGGATTCGACACCGAAGTGATATTTTCTCCCTAATTGTTTGAATTGTGACCTTAGCTTAGTTTTTATATATTTGCGTGTTAGTTAATAAAACAAAACTCTCCAAAATATCTTTATACCCTCACTTGATTAGATTTTAGTTCCGGTTTATTATCGCATTCCACCGTGTCCACGGATTGATATCCGGTTCTTACCTTTACTATATTGCTATCCGACGGGTACACTGCCCGATGTGTGTGTGTGATTAGTCTTTGGTGAAAACCCTTTTTTAAAACTCATATCGTGTGAAAATTCTTTATTAAAATATATATATAGTTTACACGCATCAGTACGCAGGATCCTCTTCTTGCGTACTTGGTAAGTACGCAGGATCATCTTCATGCGTACTTGATAAGTACGCACGAACTGCTTCTTCGCAAAAACCCTAACTTTCGCCTTCGGGTCTGATCACGTCAAGATCCCGAACTTGTTTACATTCAAAACGTTTGCTTATCATTAAGGAACTCAAATCTATGTTTTCCTTACAATTTCATCCGTAAAAACGTTACATTTTCATCCAAAACCCGAAAAACCCAAAAACGAACAAAAACTCAGATTTAGGCCAGATCGTTACCTGAATCGAGTTTCTGGTCCGGAGATTCTTCTCACGAGCTCTGGAGCAACACACTTCTCAAATCTCGGGTCGATCCGCCAACTTTCTCTCTCTACGGTTTCTCTCTCTAGAAGTTGCAAATGAGAGAAATGGGTGGTGACCTTGGCTATTTATAGGGGAGGCTCCCCTTCCGGCACGCCGGCCCATCCGGCACGACCCGACATGCCTCGTTCGTTTATTCCGTTATTATAATTGTCGTTTTATTTTTGGGATGTTACATCTTGAATTATCATTCATGCACAGCAAATAATGATTTCTTTGACACCATTTATAAATAAATTTTCTTCAATAAATCTTATTAAAAAGATAATAAAAAACTCATCTTCTCTAACTTTGGACCAAGTTATTTATAAAATAAATCTTACAAAATATTTTTTCAAAATTAAGCTTAAATGTCATTAAATTTTAAGAAACAAACATTTCATTATTATAGAAATAAAACAATACATGAGTTGACAAGAACACAACAATTGCATTGTCCAAATTACAACAAAACATAATTTAACATAAGTTAAAATAAACAAAAACAAAAAATATAAAAATCTAACGTGGCAAACAACGCTAGAAATAAATATGATCAACCATAAACCGTCGGTATGACTTACATTTCTGTTTAAAATCTTCATTTATATTAAGTGGTTTACCAGTTACTAGATGCTCCATTAGCATACAAACAAACACCCCTTCATTAC
This sequence comes from Smallanthus sonchifolius, assembly GCA_023525975.1. Classification (NCBI taxonomy): domain Eukaryota; kingdom Viridiplantae; phylum Streptophyta; class Magnoliopsida; order Asterales; family Asteraceae; genus Smallanthus; species Smallanthus sonchifolius. The sequence continues at coordinate 57,007,884 of CM042032.1, read as the reverse complement.
CAACCAAGTCGTCATGTGACTGAACAAATTCGTCATTAGCTTCGTAAGACATAACCATTTCTGAGTATCCGGTCTTTTTCCAATAACCGATGTTCACCATCAACGCTGTGAAATATATAGAGATTTGGTGAACCAACTGTAAATAAGTATCACCTCAGACGTTTTCACTCCAATACAATACCATATTTAATGTCCTCATATCAACTCGGACAAATAATCATTCGTGATTTTGGAGTGGTATAGGAAAATAGATATAGTCTATCTCCCAAAATGAGGTAAAACAGTTTGATTTTCCAATAGCATAAGAAATGACATTTTTGTTAGGTGAGTCTAGCAGAAAATCATAAAATTGTGGTGGTAGTATTGTCCACCGCATATCAGAGGATACCACACGACCGACTTCTCTATGTTTCTATTTCATCAATCTTCCAACCCAACCTTGTAAATGCTGTAAAAAATATCTTCATATTAGTACAATAACATTTTTCAAAATAAAAAGTTAAAATAAAATTTATATGTTTCTTTACTTCTGGTAATAGGTAACCATTATTACGATAGCCTAAAAGGCTATCCCAAAAACGTTTGTCAAGCTTTGGCTCTCTAAAAAAATAGCGGAATAACATAACGGCTTGTCCCCGTTATTGTAGAATTCAAGAACATTTTCGGACCAATTATGAGACTCATCATCTGGAATTGCCCATCTACGTGCACTGACACTATTTCGTGGACGCTGAAAGTTATCCGGTTGGTTTTCAACTGGGTTTTGTTGCCCGGTGATGAAGATCCCTCGGTGTTCTTCAGACGCATCCATTTATTAAGCATCCAACTTGACGGTTTAAGAACTGGTTGAGAACTGTATTGACCATCAACCATTTTATGGTAAATGAGGATGGATGGTGTGTGGGGAAAATGTGTGGCCTTATAATGGCCTTATAATGAGAGTTGATTTTTTTTTTATTTTAGGAAAATTTAAAATGTTTGGCCTTATAATGGCCTTTAAAACTTAAATATATGAAACAAATAGAATAGACAAGTGATTCCCTCTACTTTTGACACATTCGCAAACAAGTGATTCCCTCTTTAAGCACGTGTATATATACACATATGTTAATAATGCATTCCTTCATGTTATTTACCCTTTCAAAATTGTTTATATCTCCTGAATTTTTTCAAGAGACACAAATTGTTTAAGCAGGCTAGAGAAAATGTGTGACTCGCCAAAGTATGTTGAAGCTATCATTCGGACTGTTCAAGAATTATTTCCTAAGACACAAGTTGTTCCGGATACCCCTCCCGAAAACCAAAGACAATCGTCAGTGAGGTTGTTTAGGCTGAATCAGTAGCCAAGCAACTACGACAACAAAAGAAGATAATATGATCCATTGTCGTGGCCTCACAAAAGGCTACAGATGATGCACCTAAAAACACTGAACTTGTGGATAATAATAATCCTCAAGTAAGTGTACCTCGCAGACCTTTCAAATGAAGATAACGTGTGTTTAAGTTGTTCGGTTATGTTTAAGTGTATGTTTTTAGTCCTATGTGTGTTATTAAATCTATGGTGTTTTATTTTAATAATTAAATAAAAACATTAATAACATTAAAACATGTAAAAACCGGGTTCAACTCCCACGTTGAATTGTTCAAATAATCACACTATGTTTGTGACACCCGACAAATTCCAGTTAACATTGTTAACTTAAACTCCGTTATCCCACTCTAACTAAGTTAGTCCAGTTAACCCAGTTAACTCAGTTACAAACCTCAGGGACTAATTCTTTCAGTATTTAAACTAAAACTACACGAACTAGTTATGTAATTACTCAAAAATCAAATTTGTTGACTCTAAAAAGTCAAAATCGCATGTTTTGTGTTCTGTTGACTTTTGTAAGTCAAACCAGTAGCCCTTTGATCCAAATTCAAATCCATAAACGATATTCGTTCGAATTTGTAACTGTTATGCACGTTCATACCATTAACGATCACTATTAGAGCCTTAATCACTGTCATTGATCTCGAATTAATCCCATTGTGGGTATTCAAGCCGTAACCATCGAAAACGCCCTTCATCTCAATCAAAGTCGATCATTCACTCTGTAATTGAACACATGCGCACCTCTATCGCACCTCTCAGAAGCAATCCCACACGCCAAATCGTTCAGGGATGAAGCCGGAGTCACTGGAGATCAAGCCACTCGAAGTCGGACCTGCATTTGATCGAACACCACCAATTCGAATCCCAATCTGGTAACTTCTTACCCTTAGCTTTATTTCAGTACCTAGATTAAAAGCCCTAACATAATCAGGGTTTACATTATCGATTTTTACATAAACTGATTCTAGGGTTCATACCCATTCGGGTTTAATCGAACACCAACCAAGACCCATTTTAAATCTAATTAAATCATATGGTTAGCTTCATAAACACCCACCCTTTAAAGCCCTATGCTAATTTAGTTCCATATCATCGAATTGGCCGAGAACAAGAATTTAGGGTTCTTCGTATGAACTGTTTAGTCGAACCCTAATCTACACTCGATTTCAATCCAATTAAACCAAAGGGACAGATTCGCCATCACCTATTCTTCGAAAGCCCCATGATTTCAACAACACTTATCATCAGATTTAATCAACTCGATGTCATATTCAAACCTATGGTTTCGGCTTTTTGAATCAGGAATTAAACGATCCTAAACTCAACGATTTTGAAATTAACTACACCCACAGGTTCGTTATGGACTGAATAACAAAACCCCTATGCTTTTGTGTTCATTCAGAATCAAAATCGATGGATTTGGGGATGGATTTGAGTTCGGCTCATATGGGGGAAGAACGCAGGGGACTTACATGTTAAAAACAATCTGATCTGGCATCTAATGCAATACCCTAGAGGGCGGAGATGGTTAAGGCATTTGACTCACATGCAGGAGACCCGGGTTCGAGTCCGGTCTCCTGCAATTTTATTTTTGGGGACTTTTTCATTAATTTTCACTTATACAATTAAGCCCTATATTATTTTATAGTATATTATTATGTTTTAAAACCGGGAAACACTCGTAGGCTCGGGTTTGGATTTATATCTAGTTTTTAATTATTATCCCCGCATTTAAAAATAATATAATTATTTATATTCTTACCTAAGCATACGAGTCCGAATGAAAATAATTATTTTTATCACATAAATAATTATCGTATTATTCTCCAATTTAAAAATAATATAATCATTTATATTATTTCTCTAAACCATTATTTAACTTAAAAACACGCCAACATTTATTTAATATTATAACTTGTGTTTGGTGACGTTTTATACGTACCACATCTATCTTGATTATTTAATTAGAAATTCCTTGATTCCGATGTCGTGTTTGTCTACTTGTTGATCCTAAGTATGTATTTAGGACGTTCAATCTTTGCGTGTCGTCATCACAAAATCCCATGTGTCCCTAACAATTGTAAATATAATTCTAGGGCATACGTAGACGGTTCACAGGCAAACTCTTGTGTTTTCTATTGCATCCTTGCATGGTGCTAACTACCTACGCTTATACAACTTAGGTGAGTTTCACGGCTCCTTTTACTGTTTTAAATTGGGGGAGAAAACATGACGCAAACACTTTTGATTACTGTAATTCATATGTTATCACTTGTTAAGACTAAGCGTAACACTCTATCCTGAAAGTCCTTACACATCGAACCGTTTAATATGAACATAGAGAGGTAATCTTGAGTAGTACTACTGGGTTTGACAAACCCCACCCGCGTTAGTCGCGCTAACTCGATTAGAGGTCGAACGGGTGTATTATTGACCTAAACACGACACCATTGTTGATAGACATGGTGGGAGGCATTCAAACACAAACAAACAGTCAGCTTCGGTTTCGAGTGCTTTAGTGAACATGAACATAGGCTAGCTACCTATTGATATATATAATGAATGCACATAATTTGACAAACGCTTTTACAAACTGAAACCTGTGAACTCACCAACCTAGCATTGACACTTTTCTTACATGTTTTCTCAGGACGCTAAGGCACAGGTACACACTAGGACATGCATGGAGTCTCTTTATCATTTCCAACACTTATCAAATAATTTAAACTATTTATCCGTTTTCTATTACTTTGACTTTGGGCAAGTTTGTTTTACGCATTTATTACTTTGTCAATCGCTTCCGCACTTAACTCTGATCATTTTATGATATTTGTTTATGTCCCGTATAGTGTCGTTTGATGTAACTAATGTCTGAGATCCTGGTTTGTCACACTCCAAACGGTAAAACTCCGTTAGTGGATTTTAGGGGTGTGACAATGTTAAACAAGCACACTTTTTTATTTTACACACATAAATTACATAAAACATTAATATATTACAACCACAACAATTACATAAATCATTGACGTGAGTTGGGACATTTCTTCCTGTTATGACCAGTTTCATTGCATATTCCGCACCTACGAGCGATAGGTTCTTCAGGGTAATGAACATCCATCTCGTTACGTATCCTACGTGCTCGTCTCCTACCTCGTGATGTGACAATTTTTGACTCGTCTGCTATAATCCTCCAACCTAGGTCTATCCATAAAGCAGGATGAGGTAGCGGGCGACAATCACTCTCATATTGTTGTAGATATGTTGCATTTTTGTATACTCTATGAACAATGTCATGAGGTCTTTCTCCTCTATGACGACAAACAGAAATTGCATGTGAACATGGAAATCTTTCAGCTTGCCACTTCCCGCATGTGCATTTTCTGTTTTTATATTGGACAGTATAATCGTTGTCGCCATCTTGATTTGTTTGCATCTTTGAGGTAACCCTGTACCACCCTTCTTCTTCATTGAACTCAAGTTATAGTGTGGTCTTGACCCCGTTTGTCCCGTTCATCAAAGGTGTGCCATACACGAGGGGGTAAAGATGTTTAACAATGCTTTGCAATGTTAGTATGGTTTTGAAATTGTTGCACGACTTTATTAAACGTGTAATCAATACACACCTTTATTGGCAGCACCCTCGCTCCTCGTAATGCGTTGTTTAAGCTCTCTGAAATACTTGTTGTTAGGTTACCCCAACGACTGTCTTTTTTATCGTGCATAAGTGTCCACTTATTGAAATCAATTTGTTTCAAATACTCCCAAGCGTCTGGATTGATCTTTTTCATTTATTGTATACAGCTTCGATACTTTCGACGTTGTGTGGTGCTTCCAATAGACCAACATAGCCTTTTTAAACTAACATTCTTGAACTTCTTCATGAAGTTGCTTCTCACATGACGCAAACAAAAAACGATGATATGCAAGTGGATCCTTCCACATATCAAGATTATTCATTGCATGAATGATGCCTTTGTGTCTATCTGAAATAACACACAACCTTCTCCTACTTAGGCTTGCAATATGTTTCCAAAACTGTATAAAAAACCAACTCTAGCTCTCATTTGTTTCCTCGTCAACGATTGCATAAGCTACTGGCAGTATATAGTTGTTTGCATCTTTTGTAACTGCGATTAACAGCTTACCACGATATGATCCCGTCAAATGTGTACCGTCTACGCATATAATGGGCCGGCAATGTTGAAATGCTTTTATGATAGGCCCAAATGCCCAAAATACATATTTAAATGTATTGTATTGACATGAACCGTCTGTTTGATGATACCATTCCACAATAGTGCCAGTATTTGATGCCACTAGAGCGGTAATGTACTTAGGTAACTCCTCGAAATTAGACTTCCAGTTACCGTAAATACTATCAACAGTTATTCTCCTAGCTCGCCAAGCCTTTATATATGAAATATCAACCTTCAAGGTTTCCTTTATATATGCCTGGATTTGTTTAACAGGAAAAGCAATGTCGGCACGAACCGCATGGTTGATGTATGCTGCAACATTTTTAGATGTTAGGCTCCTATTGTTGTTGCGAATGACTGACCCATAGCAGTTGTGAGACGCAACCCATTTTACTATCCTGCACATGGTTTCACCATTCTTCAAACGTGCATAGACATACCAGTTACATGGAGGAGCGTATGGAAGATTACTTGTTTGACCAGCGACTATGGTGTAACATCTTGCTCTCCATTTTTGAGGTCTGGTTTCAACTACTATTAACTCTCTATTACGGGCAACATTCCACTTTCGAACAACATACATCAACTCATTTTTAGATTTAAAGTACATACTAACTCGAATTTCATTTAAGTCATTGTACCACAAATCCATGTGGTCATCTGCTTCAAAACCACCAGCGTCGTAATCTCTTAATTCCTCAACATCATCAAAATAGTTCACCGATCCGTGAGAAAACCCTTGACCAATTCCGAGATTGTATTCTGCTGGAGTTTCACCGTAGCGGTCATCATCAGTTTCATAAGTGGACACGTTTAAATCCTCTCTTACATCTTCAAAATCTTCTGACCTTACGTATTCAATAGAGTTATCGAAGACTTCTTCATTATCACCATGCATAGAGTCATCAACTTGTTCATGTGAAATATCTTCTAGGATGGTATGTTGGCTTGACGGGCCGGCTTCAAACGTTGATGGAGATTGTACTGGATTATTGTATTGATAACAAGGGGGTGTTGGTGTTGGTTGGGGTGCCATTGAAACAGAAACACTACGAAGGAGATCCATACATCCGTTTTGTTGGACTGACATTATTGGCTGACAATTAACGTATATGTTAGCCGTGAAGTTTGCTTCTGCTTCTGCTAAATAATACAAAAAATCTAAACTTCTGTCACTAGAAATATATGATACTTCAGATATCCCTTGAAACTGATAATATAATAATAAACCTAAGCTAAAAGATTCCTTTTGAACACCAAGATGATCATAAACCATATGAAGTAATTCTTCATATCGCATTTTGTGGTGAATAATAAAGGAAGTAGTTCGAGTTGATTCATCAGAGAAAACAACTTCGTTTTCGTATGAAAAATTACCACCGTAGTATAATCTAACAAGAAATGGACTGGTTAAGGACATTATGAGAGATACGAAAGGAAAGACTTGAAAGAGTTTGAGATAGTTTTGGTTTATAAGCTTTAAATCTGTTTCGTTGAAGACTGATTTATGCTTTGTTGAAGACATCTTCTGTATTTCAATTTTCACATCTCACGGAGATGACTTATCTTATCACAATTTTCACATCTCACAGAGATGACTTATCTTATCACAATTTTCACATCTCACAGAGATGACTTATCTTATCACAAATTTCACATATCACAGAGATCACTTATCTTATCACGATTTTCACATCTAACAGAGATTCTTACATATCTTACATAGAATCTCAGAAAATTCTAATGTGAAAAATCTGTGAATATGATTCTCTAAATAAGATTCTGATTCTTTATATAGGATTCAAAGATATCATAATGTGTATTGACTAAATGATGACATAAAAGATATTTTAACATAATTGTCTAAAAGATTTCCAAACTTATTGTAATTTCAAAGTAACATTATAAAATTATAGCATCTTTAGAAATAAACACGTAACCATTAACATACAAAATGTTTGTATATTTATATTTTTACATTGTAGTATTTATCATAAGAAAATCAAAAAATTAAAACCCTAAAATACAAACCGTGGTTAGGAAGAACAAACTGTGCTTGAGAAGAACAAATTGTGGTTGGGAAGCTTGAAATAAACAAACTGCTATTAGGAACATGGTTTTGAACCACAAACCGTGGTTGGGAACCACAAAAAACCACAATTCGTGGTTGGGAACCACAAACCGTGGTTGAGAACCACAAACACAACAAAAAAAACCAAACTGTGGTTCGAAAGATTGGAAACACCACAAACCGTGGTTGTGAAGTAGGGAAACACCATTTGTGATACCAAAATTTTTTTGACACCGTTTGTGAAAACAAAAGGTGAAATAACACCATTTCAGAAAAAAAAAATTCAGCTGAAGCACCTCCAACTTGTCGGGGGGGGGGGGGGGTTGTTGGTATATAGTGAGCGAAACTGTTAGTTTCGCCTAGAATAGTTAGGTTCACTTAGATTGATTAGTTTCGCTTCTTCTTCACTAGATGATTAGTTTCGCTTATGTTGGTTTTGTTTATATACTTGATTTGTAATTTCGTTTCACTTTGAATGAGAATCGTATCTTTTCAATCAACATTTTGTTTGTTGCATGGTTATCATCTCCTTGTTTTGAGAAGTTTCAATTTGTTTTTAGATGTTCACGTTGGTTTGAAATTTTCAATTAGTGAGATATTTAATTTTCTTGAAACCTTTGAAGGTTTATTTCGGTAGCTTGTGAATCTCTAGCCTAGCCATTTGATTGCTCAATTACCTGCATCAGTTATTTATGTTGAATATTTATGATCTTCTAGTTCTTTTGAACAATTTTATGGTAGCTTCATATTTCATTTATTAAACTTCCATTTTTGGTGATTGGTGATAATTTTCAGGTTTCTTATAAAGCTACATTAACAACGAGATTTCGTGTGATTATGGCTGCTGACATGAAATTAAACCGTTGACTAATCAGACTATGATGGACCTATTTAGGAATACATGTTTGGTTTTGTCCAAGTTACACCGAACGACCCTATGTTAGTACGTCTAATACCATAGACCTAACATACCCTAAGGAGGCTCACCACACATTATTTATCCGTATGGGTAATCAAGAGTTGCGGTTGGGTGTGAAGAGTTTTGTCATAGGATTTTGATTTAGACATAAAGATATGAAAACTAGGAGATTAAGTATGTTTGGAGATACATTTACGGACATGGTGTTCGACAAGATAGACGATCGAGATGTAAGAGTACAATATCTGAATTTAACCAATTAATGAGTCCATACTTTTTTTTGAACGACAAATCTAACCTACTCCTACTCTTAAATTACACCAAATAATTCACCTACGTCTTTAACCTGTTATCCTTATTAGGATACATTCTTTTGAGAACCAACAATATGTTAAGAACCGTGAGAACCGCATTAACTCTTGCATTGTTTATAATATAAATTGACTAGAATTCATGTAGATTTCAATATGTTTAAGGTTTTGTTTGAAAAGACTTGAAATTTATAGTCGTTTTTTTAAATGCATATATGCACTCACACTATATACACAAATGAATACATATATGCATATTTTTATACTTGAAAAAAAAGATAAACTCAAACTAAGAGCAATATACTCACGTTTTGTAAGGTCTCTCAAGATATGTTTGCCTTCTCCTTATCTTTTATTTTGTTTCGAAGAAGAGCTTCTAGAAATGACTTCTTCTCTTCGTCTTCAAAACGAAAAAATATCCCCAAAATAAATATGATTATCGACACCGGTAGATAAATCATGTTCCCTCCCTTTTATTTATTTGTTCTCTCTCTAAAACCAAACCGACTTCAGTTTTCTAGAGAGACATCAATGGCCACCCACCGGCGACGACATCAACATCATAATCACAACCTGTTCCGTTACCTAATTCCGGCAATATCTGTAATATCCGGCGCTATTCTTATCCTTTACGTTTACATCTTTCTGCTTGCACCCTCTCCTGACCATCTCCACCACCTTCTACTGCCGAAATCGGTAGTTTACATCCCTGTACATAGTTATTACCTTTTTAATTCGTTTATATTAGTTGAAATAAGGTTTTCAGTTTTTTTAACTGCTTCGCTTATCGATGATTTCCAGTTAAGTGATAATGGCGTTGTTGATGATTCGCCTGCACTTCCTTCGCTCTTCAAAGTTCCGGTTAGGTTTTCGACTTTTCTCGCTCCATAATTTGTTTGAATTGGAAGTTATGGACTGTCGTGGTGTGATTTTTGAATCGTGATTGGATCTGATTTTGTCATATTATATCTAATTTTGATGTACTTTGTTTTATAATTGGGGATCTAGATCAGTGGTGGGATGGCGAGTAGAAGTCTATGGAATACAAGGATGTCAAAGTTTTATTTTGGATGTAGTAATGCTAGCAATAAGTTTCCAAGTAAGTGATGAATGAATCAATCAATCTGAGTAAGACAGGAGTTCTTCTGTTTTTTCATATATTTGTGAGTTTAATTTGGATGTTTATCTGAAATGCAGAAGTAGAAACAGTCACATATCCTAATCGTTACTTGCAGATAGCCACGAGTGGGGGTTTAAACCAACAACGAACTGGGGTAAGTCCTGACTATGTATTTATTTAAACACCAGTAAGTTATTTATTTCATTAGCTGTCAATGGAATCTGTTTTCACAGATTACAGATGCTGTTGTTGCTGCACGTATTCTGAATGCTACTCTTGTTGTTCCAAAACTGGATCAGAAGTCTTTTTGGAAGGATGCTAGGTTAGTCATATAGAAATGCTTGCACATACAATGTACATGAGTGGGTTTATAAGAAATTTGTCCTGCAAGTTTGGTATAGCTGATAGTTCATTTTCTTGAACAGTACTTTTTCAGAGATATTTGATGTTGACTGGTTTATAAAACGTCTATCGAGAGATGTAAAAGTCATAAAAGAGCTTCCACAGAAGGGGGGCAAGAATTGGATTCCATATAATATGCGTGTGCCTAGAAAGTGTAATGAGAGATGCTACCAGATTCGTGTATTGCCTGTCCTTTTGAAGAAGCATGTAAGTTATAACTTAAAGTTATATCATCTGCAGCTCTGCACTGTGTATTTTGTAAGCATACAATGCATTGCATCATTTCCAGCCACCATTGAACTCTTCTTTAGGGGGTATTTGATATTTTCTGGTCAATTTCTTAAATTTGTTAGTCCATACAATGATCTATAAATGTTTTCACATAATGCATTAACTGCCTTAGCTCTATCTCTGATGGTTAATAACTTCCTATTTCCAGAATAATATGAATCAACCCATTTAGTAATGTACCTTTTTCAGCATGATGATAATGTTTCCATGAGACTACGTCACTGATTGGTTTATAAAAAATGTCAGTTTGAACAAACATCTTGTTGTTATGGACTTATGGGTACCTAATCCGCCCATCACAATTCTCAAACTAGTATTTACTTTTTGTATTAATATGTGAAAGTTAGGGCATATGTTATTGATGATTGCTATGATTGGGCCCTGGTTTCAATATGCAAGTGTGAAAGGGGCCAATGCATAACCAGTAGAAAGTAAAAGGAGCACGTATGGGAAATGTATCTATTATCATTACCAGGCCAGAAACTGTATTAGCTGAAACCAATGGTTGCGAGAGTATGACAGATATATTAGAGGAATCACTCATGATTGGTAGGACAGATACTTATTACTTATTTATCATTTGAGTGAACTTGAATTTCAGAGTTAAATTGGATGGCAAGTGAAATTGTAATGAACTGCATTCAAGAACATTGTTCTGCAAGTATTTGTTAGAACTTTGTGTGACAATTTTTTTTTGAACAAGAATAAGATGTCTATAGCAGACCAGATGTGCTCAACGATACATTATTTTAGTTGAAAGAAGAGGTTTGGTGAGCCTTTGTTAAAAAGCTAAGACGTGAGAGGCCCTACAACGTATCTGCTAAAGCAATGCCAGCTATCACGAGTCAAGACTAGACTTTAGGTGGTTTGAATTGCAGCTTAAAAGGACAATCTTATTTGTATGATTCAAGCTCATGTTTATTAGTTTCAGCTAATGTAGGAAAAGAAGATCAGCACAAGCTTAAGTGATCTGAAGTATCTGAGATAGAAGGTTGTTGAACTGAGTACACTACAGTAGAAATTTGTCAACATAGGTGGATTGGCATGGCTGAGCACTATTTTATGTTTTAAGGTATGTGTAGTTATCATATAGTACTATAGATTCAGTGCTGTAGGGAAGGAACGATTTTAAGCTGCAAAATACCAACTTGCCTCGGGTAGCCACTACATTTTTTATCATTTGCTTTCTAGCATTAAATCGTGTCTTTGAATTTCCAAAGGACTAACCATACATGGATTTGCCATATATAGCACATGAGCTCACCTCCAGAAAACCCACACATCAGGAATCCGCCCATCATCTAATTTAGAATGAAACAAAAAATGATCATGATTTGGGAAGTGTTCGTTTAATGATTGACTGGTGGTGAACGTTAGTCACTGTTGTATATCGGGTCACCCGATGACCGCGAAGACACATTGACCTCACCACCCTTGCACTACACCCGATGACGGCGAAGACACATTGACCTCACCACCTTTGCGCACTCCATGCGAAAAGACGTCGAATCTGGTCAAGTAGCCGCTGGGTATCAATTGTTTGCATGGCCCATACCCTGCTTAGTTTACGGTTTCTGCATTTTAGCACATGCATGTGTTGGTTATTTTCAAGTTATTTAATTTATGCATTTTCTATTAGTTAATAGTTAGTGGGGCAAGTGGCTAGTAACTTCTTTTGTAAGTTTGTAATCCTCTTTATGAGTAGCCGAGATGATGAATCAAAGCAGAGTTTTATGTTTGAAAAAGAATTTTGTTGATTTCGCTCTTGAGAGTTTAAATTGATTTGTCTTTGCTAGCTCAACCGTGGTACGTTGGGTGGTGTTCTTAGACACGATTTATGAACCGAAGTGGTGAATTTGTATCTCCGGTTCGATATCGCAACCCTACCGTTTGTTTTGGTGGTGAATCTGTATCCGAAACAAGCCGTAGATCTATCCCGTCCTATCCGTTCTATTTGAATTTCTTGATTCTAGCCGTTACCCTAACCGGATTTCCTATCAGTCACCTATGATCCATGTTGCTGCTTTTGAATTTTCACCCGTTCTTCTTGGCAGGTTACTTTTAATCCGTCATTTGTTAGGTGACAAACATACATTATAAGCCATAATTGTTATGCCTTAGCTTATGAATTTTTATAACTGCACCTATGTTACCCTAAAAGTACCTTTCCAGCTGAATGGGAATTGCGGTCTTTTGCAGTAGCATGCATGGGCTGGAACACAGGTCAAATGTTTTTTCAGTTGGGACCGTAACTCTACCAGTCCTACTTTTTCTGATTATTTCATACATAAGAACATGTCTAGAACTGCTGGAAATGACTGCTTACATATCTGCACAAGAGTGAATAACTGCTTTAAACTAGGTAATAACAAGGAAATAATAAAAACTAAGTAAAGTAGAAATAGGCTGTATTATTTCTTGCTGTTAGCCTCATGCTTGAACTTTCCATGAGAACAGAGATTATAACCTTTGGTGATATACCACATGGCCACAAATTTTGTTTCTTATTGGATCATAAGTTGAGTCATGTGACTTAAACTTGAAACATAGTCAACGTACCGGATTTTTATGGAGATTCAAGTTCCAAAAGCTTGTCAATGTTTTAATTTTTATAATAGAAAGGATTGAATCTTACAAATGGTGGAGTTTCTCAACGTGTGTCAATAGCGCTTGTAGCGCGCGCTATAGCGCGCTACATAGCGAATCGACAGACTTCCGCTATTTCCAAATAGCGACGACATAGCGACCAAATAGCGAATATTCCCTTTTTTTTAATTTTTTTTATGTTTTTAACCAGTTTTTTACTTGATTAATATAAATAGGGTTGCTAATAACCCTAATATATGAAGATTTAGATGGTTATTGATTATAATTGCTACAAATCCTACAATATTTGAATATAAAATATTTCTAAAAATTTCTAGCAGTGTATCGCTAAACGTGAAATAGCGCCCACTATTTACCGCTATTCGCTACGTAGTGTATAGGTTGCTTGTCGCTATTTACCGCTATTCGCTATTGACAACTATGCGTGTTATATATAATCATCTTTCAAGCATGCATCAAACTGAACAATCTATTTTGTGTTTCTGCTGACACAAAATTGATCTTTAAACATAGGCCAAATGTAGTTCCTTCTTCTAGATTGGAGTTACTAAATACTTCAGTTATCCAACTGTATTCTCCTGAGGTGAACTTTATCTGGATTTCTAAGTTTCTAAGGTTATTTAGTGTACACATGTGTTCATATAGATACGAGTAAGGAGGTCATCATATTAGTGTGCTTCAATTGTTGGCCTAATCTTCAATAATGTTTCTACAGTTTTGTATTAAGTAAATGTAATTCATGGTTTTGTTTCTTGTGCAGGCTGTTCAGCTGAGTAAGTTTGATTACAGACTTTCTAACAAGTTGGGGACTGATTTGCAAAAGCTTAGATGTAGGGTAAACTACCATGCTTTAAAATTTACTGAACCTATAAATAAAATGGGTCAAGAGTTGGTCAACCGAATGAGGAAGATGGGCAAGCACTATGTTGCTCTACACCTGAGGTGCGCACTTGATGTTTCTTATGTTGGTCTTCAATAGAGCAAACACTATGGTGTCATTATTACTTTTGTTTTGATCCCTCATCTAGCTTGTCTCATTATAAGTATTAGAGGTGGCAGTTATGACCCATTTACTTGAGAGTGAGTCAATTCGGACATGTTTTATTTCTAAAAGGTCGAACAGTAGGAAACGGGTTGAAAGTCACCCAAAGTGTGTTTTTATGCATAAACCTCCTAAATCATTTCATTCAAAAATGGATTATGATTGAAATAATGTGGAACTTGTTATCATAATGGACATCATCTTTTTATATAAAATCTATAAATTTTGTAGAAAAAATGTTTTGGGTATCTAACTCGTCTTGGCCCGTACCAAAATTACTGGTTCTGCCCTGTTACCCAACCCATCTGACCTGCCCATTTCCAACATCTTAGAAGTAGAGAAGTAACCATAAATCCTTGTACCTTGTCTATTTTATTGAATATGATGCTTTTAGTTTTTAGCTCGGCTAGTAAAAAATATCAGCACAACTCCCTGTTTCTAAGTCATTAGATTTATATGGTGCTTGAAACCTCATAAGAGGCTAAAATTTGTATAGTTGAAGGCTTGGTACCTTGTTCTTCTGTTACTTCTTTTGCTTTTGCGTGTTTAGGTTCTTTCGTTTTTATTTTGAGTGGTTAGAAAACTTACATTACTTGTGCTACTGCTAACTACTACTTTTACCATTTTATAATACAGGTTTGAACCTGATATGCTTGCATTTTCAGGATGCTATTATGGTGGTGGAGAGAAGGAAAGAAGAGAATTGGGTAAAATACGGAAGAGGTGGAAGACTTTACATGTAAGCGCTTGATTCTCAAGTCTGTTTGATTCCGTCTATGTCCAAAAGTAGCCTTAAAAGTTAAAACTATTGGGCTGTTTGGCGTGTGGGGTAATGAGTCAAAACAAGTAGATTTTTAGGCAGATCAAAATGTGTTTGTTCGGGTTGTGGTATAATTATTTGACCATTATCAATAAAATATCCCATTTTCACATAAATCAGTTTAAATTGCCTCCTTTAAATATCACCATCAAGATGTTTGGTTAAAGTAGATAGGTTTGACGTGAATATACCTTTAGCCATCTTTCTTTCAAGTACACATGTTTCATAATAATGATAATTCTTACTTTTAAGGTTTATTAGCAATAGCAAACTGCTAACATATTTTACATTTACTGTTGAAAAATTCAAGTTTTAACCATAATAATCCATTTCAAATGCATAAATATTATCTTCAAGAAGAGGTTGCAATTTTAATCCAGTTATCTATAAATGGTGTAAATGGGTTGTGTCTTTATCTCAAACGGGTCAATTCGAAAAGTTAGCTAAAATGGGAACGGGTCAAGCATGACCAAAAGTATATTTTTTATGCATACAAGCTCCTAAATTGTTTTAGATGTATTATTATAATAGTATTGGTTGTAAAAATATGACATGCTAATTATATATAACAAATGCACAAATAAGCGTTCGTGGGTCAACCTAACCCTACCTGTTTTGATCCATACTTAAAATACTTGTTTTGACCCATTACCCAACCCACCTGCTCATATTGCCACCTCTACCTTTAAGCAAGACCTAACAAATTTTTATATCGATCGCAGAGAAACAATCCTGACAAAGAAAGGAGACAAGGTAGATGCCCACTTACGCCCGAAGAAGTGGGTCTAATGCTGAGAGCACTTGGATATAACAAAGACGTTCATCTTTATGTGGCTTCAGGTGAAGTATATGGTGGGGATGAGACCTTAGCCCCCTTGAGAGCACTCTTCCCTAACATTCATTCAAAAGACACCATAGCCACCAAACAGGAGTTGGAACCATTTTCTGCATTTTCTTCCCGTATGGCTGCACTTGATTTCATTGTGTGTGATGAGAGTGACGTATTTGTTACAAATAATAACGGGAATATGGCGAAGATCTTGGCGGGCCGGAGGTATGTTTTACCTTTTTGAGCAAGTTTATCGCCACTGTTAGTGCAAAGTAGCGTTGACTTTTTGGGTCAACATCAATTATCCATTGTTTGTTTTTATTGCAGGAGATACTTTGGACACAAACCAACAATACGTCCGAATGCTAAAAAACTGTACCGTTTATTTTTAAACCGAGAAAATATAACATGGGAGGAATTCTCTTCAAGTGTAAGAACTCATCAAAGAGGTTTCATGGGGGAGCCAAGGGAGGTAAGGCCTGGGCGAGGCGAATTTCATGAAAACCCTGCTACTTGTATATGTGAAGACCCGGAAGCCAAATCAAAACTCCAAACACCCCCTCGAAAATTTGGGAAGATTGATGTTGACTTGGATGAAGTAGTCGTTGACCAGGACATTGAAAACGAACCAGAATTATCTGACCAGGATGAAGATGATGATCTTATCGGTCCTCAATTTCAACATCTAGTCAATGATACAAGTGTTGATGATGATTCTTTGATATCTGACACACCTGATATTGAAGAGTTGCTTTCTGACTAAATACTCCCAGTTTTACCTGTTGGCTGGTCTTGATGTATGTTGGCTACTAGAGCTGGTAAGATGGGCGGACCGATTGGGTTGGTAACGGGTCAAAACGGGTTTGGGTTGAAATAGTTTGTTAGTACTGTTCGGGTCGGGTTAGCTGACATGACATTTTTTGTCCGTTTTCTATAAGTAGTTAACCCTTAAAGTATGATTATTAAAATTATGTTATTATAATAATATGTTCATTGAAAATAATTTGGTTCAAGAAACTCTAGCCATAAAAAAAGCACTTTTGGAGACTTTCAACCCATTTGTCTTTCGGTTAATTTTTTTGGTTCAGCCCATTTGACCCGTTAGGGATGAACAATAACCTGCATTAACCCATTTAAGTAAATGGGTTGCATTGCCACCTCTAAATGGCTACAATCCATGACAATGCAGATTGTGGAATCGGTGCTAAAGGTACAAGTCAGGTAACACTTGCGACCAGACATAAGCAGCACAATAGACCCATTTTTATTAAACACTACAGATGTTAATGCTCATATGGGGGGTTTTGCTATTTAAACGTGGCACCTAAACCTGGAATACAGCTTCAAATGCAAATCAAAGGTACGAACCCCCTTCCCCCCACCCTTACCCCCACCACCTCCACAACTAAATCTGCTTTATTGGAGGGTTCTTTTTTCTTCTTTTTTTAGAAGTTTTGTAGTTTTTTTTCCTTGTAATATATTTAATAGTGTAAGAATGTATTGTAAATGGTGGTTGCTTGTGTTCTTGTTTGGTTACTAGAATATATTATCAACATTCTTGGTTTGTTAGGCAAGGCTTGGTCTGGGGATCGGACTGATCAAAAACCTCATGGGTCGGTTTAGACAGGTTAACAGTACTTTACTTGTGACCTCAACAAGAGAAAGTACCCGTCTCTTCTCCCGTACTCTTGTAAGGATCGTCTTTCTGGAGCCAGGGACGAGAAATGTTACAACAATTATGGGGGAGATTACAATTATTATGTAACACCCGCAAAGATTTTATGTTCAAAGTGTACAAAAACAAAATCAAGGGATTAAAAATGTAAAAAGGTCAAAGTATTGGCAATTGGTATCGATGACGGACCGTCACCAAATCCGTAACGGTTCGTTATGGAGCCATTAAGTCAGAAGCCATCAGGTGTAAAACACCATACTTATCTCTTATTTTATCAGTTTTATAATGCGGAAAATGGTCACAGTTTAACAAAACCTGCTAAGGTAACTTTTAATTATAATATTGTTTTACAAAAGATGATATAATTACATCATATTATATAGGGATCTTTCAACTCCGACCGCTCTGTCCTCAGTAAGCTTCATTCCACGTGCTTCTTTCCTGCAGTGTTTGGAAAACATTTTTGAATTAGCTTACGCTAAGTAAGTACACTACATCGTTCATTTTATTTTGAACCTTTTAGGTTCTCATTATTGTTCAAGTTTCCCAGGCTCTCGGCGCCCCCGTGACCATCTCCGGACGTACCTCCGGTCACGTCGTTCGTATATTTTATGAGTGTGCTAACCCCCTCGCGACCACCTTCGGACGTACCTCCGGTCCGAGTTTTTAGCAAGGTTCTTATACTCGTTAGTATAGACCCCTTGCATTTGTCAGGAAAACTCATTCATTTCCTCAGCCTCGTAGGCTTGGAATCTTTTCCTCAGCCTCGTAGGCTTTGAATCTTTTTCTTCAGCCCCGTAGGCTTGGAATCTTTTTTTAGTTTTCTTCTTTATTATTGAGATCCACCTTACAGGCCGAGTATCTCATTTCATTTGAGACATTGAGCATCTTAGACTCACAGCCTCCCAAATATATCAAGCATTTGTTTTCATTTCATGTATATGCTTGACTTATTTCCTAACCAGTCCTCACCTTAAAACATCGTAACGGTTTCTCCACGATGCATTAAAAGAGTTTATATATAGGAAGTACCAGCGGCGTATCCACCACCCCTTTAACACTTCGTGAGTACTCCGTTATTCCATTTTAGGGTTTAGACTCGTTCCATCATACTAATTCATACTTGCACGTATCATCATGCATTCACGTATTCATATTTATCATTCATCGCATGTTCATGTATTCATATCATATTCATACTTGTCATATATTGTAAACTGTGGTGATTATCCTTCCAGAGCAGTACCTCCAACAGAGATGTTCCTGAGAAAGAGTGACGAGTCTAAGAGAGATTTATACACCACTTTTTCCTTAGACAGAACATTCCGTTTGTCAGATAACTACATACCGATTGAAAGTTCTCCCGTATGTTTACTATAATTTCATTATTGTCTTTTAGTCTATACCTCTAAACATTCATAATGGTTTCACCACGAAGCACCAAGAGATTTATTGTAAAGATAAAGACAGATGGTTACAAAATTCCCTAAGTATGAATGCCGCGGACTCTACAAAGTTGCCACTGATGAAGCTGCTGCGGATAAGTGCTTATGTTGTGGATAGTTATGTTTTGCTGCTCATCAACAACTATGCTGCGAACAAGCTTTATCTGCTGAAGTACAAGGTTGCTGCTGATAGTCTTCTCAGCAGCATCAGGCAAATCATCAGCAGCTTTGAATTTACTACTGACATCTCCTGCTGCAACACTGGCACACCTATCAGCAGAAGGAATGTTATTGGTACAGATGACAAAAGACAATGCTCCTATTCTGATCAGCCCTATCCTTAGAATCAAGGGTCTGTTTTGATTCTAAGTTCCTTTATATGTATTATTTCTCTTCAGTTGTATGTATGCTTCCTTAGAGTTTTTCTCTGTAACTTGAAAACATTGAAGAGTAATACAATTTGCATTTATCAGTATTCTCATTGTTTCTTGTTGCATTGAATAGTTGTTATTGTTTCCGTCAATCTCAACTAAACAGAACCATCTTGTAATACATCGTTCCTACAAGTGGTATCAGAGATTTGGCTCTCAGATTAAGAAAACTAACATTTGTATAATCACTTTCTGGTTCTGTTACTATCATCTCTTTGTTGCGTATCATCTACTCTCAGTATAGCACAGAATACTGATGTTGATGACATTGGAAACCTTCACAGACCACCAAGGCCGGTGTCTGGTGAAGATTATGATATGGGAAGAACAATATGAGAAGTTTCTTCTGCTATCAAGAATATGGAATGCGAAGATCCATAATTGAGGGTCCTTATGTACCAATGGTGGCCTTTGCTGATTCTGGAGGTCTATATGTTTCTAAAGAAGCTTCAAAGTATTCTGAGGAAGATATCATGAAGATGGAGGTAGATTTTAAAGCTCTAGGAGCCATTCAAATGTGTCACACCCCAACCGACGGCGGATTATACGTCGGGGCGGACGCGGTTGTTCAATAGCACAAGGTTGACTATTAAAGTTTCAATATTTCATTAATAAATAGATTCAAAGGTTCAATACAAGGAATAAAATCAAATACATAGCAGGAATACAAGTCTAATTGATTAAGCATTCTAGGTCTAAGCATCCTAGGTGATCACGATAAAGTCTCCTGTTGTAAAACCTGAAACATGTGAAAGAATCTGTCAACTACAAAATAGTTGGTGAGATACAAAGGTTTTGACACAGTTTAACAAGTATTTGAAAAGTATTACAATTCACTATGATTTGTGCATTCTATAATGTAAGTATGAGAAAACAAGCATGTTAGACATTGTGCACATCAACCCTCCAACCAAGTTTAGGCATAACCCGCAGGTTACCCTTATAAGTCTCAAGTCTCAAGTCTCAAGTTTAAAGTTTAATTCAGTAACAATCACTAAGGGCTCCCCCCCGAAGGGGTCAATCAATCAAGGTGGATTGGTCAAATGCAATAGATCTATCATTGTTACTATAGGCTTGATCAAAGTTAATGAATGTGCTAGTTTTAAGTTTAATCTAAGCATACAAGTCTCAAGTTTAACATAAGAATAAACACGTAGTCATAGTTGTACAAGAATTATATAAGTTTAAGAATTGTGAACATGTTTCACCCTAAAAGCATAAAAGGAAAAAAAGGGGCTAAGTATACTCACTTGGATTGATGAAGAGTATCCGATACGAGTAAGTTTGCAAGACTTTGAGGGAGAATATCCTCACAATAAGCCTAAGAATACAAGTCTAAAGATTTAAGTTTACTTCTACAAGTCTAAGGCAAAGGATCTAGGATGTCAAGATTGACTAGGGTTCCAAATATGGGATGAGATTGGTTGTGTTTATAAAGTTTAAAACAAAAGTTTTGAAGGTAAAACTTGGGTGTCAATGTCTTAATAAGTTTGCAGTTTAGAATAATTAATAAAAGTTTTTACAATTTATTAATTACACACAAATAGGTAATAATAACTAAAATAGTTTCTAAGTATTTAGAAGTAGTGATAATATTAATCTAGTGAGACTAAATAACCATTAAAGTTTAATAATGATTATTTAAGGAATAAATAATTATTAAAGATTAACATCTGTTATTTAAAGAATATATAAGAATAAGCATTATCTCAAGAATAGAATAGTTATTAAAGGTAAGTGAATTATTTATTAAGGTTTAAATAATTACTTATAAGAATAATCAATTACCTGTGATAAATAATTTATTCATATAAATCCTTTTTAGATTTATTAAAGTATATAAGAGAAAAGTGTTTAGAAGTTTAAGTAAAATGTTATATAGTGTTTCCTTTAGATTAAAAGTTTATATGTATCTAAACTAAAGATTAAAATTTCATTATAAGTTTATTGAAATTTAATTGCAAATCCAAAATCTTTATCAAAACTTGGATAAAATTTTGAGTAAGAGTTTACAAGTATTTAAATAAAGTTTATGTTCAACACCTAATAGTTTATAAGTATTCTACGTGAGTTTATAAATTATAAGTTTTTTTTTTTACTTTAGGTTTTGTAAGTTTATAAATATTCAAAAAAAAATCCATAAAGTATATATATATATATATATATATATATATTTGTTTTAAAACAAATACACAAGTTTTATGTTTTCTTTTATCAAATATGGATTTTACAAAAGATGCAAGCTTTAAATTCTATAACATGCTTCCTATTCGGAAAATAAATTTTATAAAGTTTAAAGGTGGTTTTTTTTTTATAGTTTTTAAATATTTATTATCAAGGTTTGATAAGTTTTAACTAAGTTTTAATTAGTTAAAATAGTTCCTGTATACAAAAGTGTAATAAAAATTCATTTTTATAATTATCACAGTTTAATATGATTTATAAAAATTATTAGATATTTTAACATTGAGTAAAAGCAAAAAAGATAAATGAAAAACCGAAAACTGGGGTTACCCAGGCTCGAACCCGGGTCATTGACCGGGTCGAGACACACACGCACACGCTAACCACCCCGCCTACGGGTCTCGGTGGTTTAATACAGGAAAATCAAATAGATAAGTTTATTCCCAAATCGTCCCTAATTTGCTCAAGAACCCTAGAATCGATTTCTCCCAATTACACTTCGATTTGCCCTCTGTTAATGGAATTAAACAGAGGGCTTTCGATCTACACATGATTACGAAGAGAATGGCCATTTGATTTACCTGAAATAATATCGAAATGAGTGAGAACGGGCTGTGGTGGCTCGTCGGCTGTCGCGATCTTTCAAACGGCAATGCAGGTGATGAACGACTGAATTGAAGGTTTAGATAGTTTCGGGATGATGCTTATGAGGTGTAGGGGTCGATATTTATAGCCAATTTGGTATTCAATGCGTGAACGGTTGAGGAGGTGGGGGTTGA
Source organism: Smallanthus sonchifolius (assembly GCA_023525975.1). NCBI lineage: Eukaryota > Viridiplantae > Streptophyta > Magnoliopsida > Asterales > Asteraceae > Smallanthus > Smallanthus sonchifolius. The sequence continues at coordinate 56,985,387 of CM042032.1, read as the reverse complement.
AGCCGACGGCTTTGAATTCGGATTTATGCGTGTCTCGGGCCGTGCTATAGCATTGAAGACATCGGGGGTTGGGTCGCATGCGTGAAAGGAACCCGAGGTTCATCGAATCTAGACGGGAAACGCGTTTTTGGGGAAAAGGCGAGTGAAACCGGTTTCAGCGGGTTTCGAACTCTGCTTCGGAGGTTTGGGTTTATGGCAGAACAGGTCCTTGGGGTTTCCACTGATTCACATTTTATGTTTAGTAGTTAAGTTTTAGTTTAAAACCAGTTTCTGAATTGACAGTTTTGGTCCTTTGACTTTGTAAAATAAATAGGTTTCTATAAAATCAAATATGTAAAAAGATTTAATAAGTTTTTCTCAAATGATTTTATCGTATAAATTTTTATAGATTTGTCAAAACTTTAAGTAGTTAACATAAATTTATATTATTTATAGTTTTACAAAGTTTTAAGAATCTATGAATATATATAGATATATTCATACTTTTAAATAAATTTCACATATACTTATACACGTATATATGTTTCAAGTATAAATTATTTATATATTAATTCAAAATTAATATCTATTGTTTTGAGAAAATAGTTTTAACACGAAATCGTGTTTTAACTTAGTAGCACGTGCAAAAGATGGGTCGGAAAATCTCGGGCATTACAGTCTCCCCCTACTTTAGGAAATTTCGTCCCGAAATTAGAGTAGAAAGTTTTTGTCTTTAAGATTTAAGTTTATGATACGTGCGAGGATAAAGAGAAGGGTATATCATGTTCCCAAGTAAACCCTGGGTTTCGTTTTAGAATTCTAAAGGGAATGTAACGATAGGAATAAGATTTTTGCTTGAGTTTCTAAGTTTTCAAAGCATATGGTTGCCAAGAGTTTCCCTAAGAAGCATATAGTCTCATTGAAATATATGAAGATTTGTTTTCAGAAATGTATTTGAGAGAATAACTGATATACTTTCATTCGGGATTTAAAGTGAGATGCATCACTTAGGATGGATTTGATGATAGTTCAAGAATTTGAGTTTGTAGACTAATACGTCTAAGGATTTCTACGGTACCTAAGTTCCGTGGCTCCCTTTTACGATAAGTCTTAGATCGTAGCACACGACAGAGTTTACTATGTCTTTCCATACGCTGATTTTCGTACTTATGTGTGCACCAGCAAGCATTCAAATCGTCGCATAGTCCGCATAGGTCCTTCCGTTTGTGTGTGGATCCAGAAAGAGTACAAGAATTTGTTTAACACACGACTAGAGTTTCCACATAAGAGTGATCATTGATTACCGAGTCTCTTAGAGAGAAACGTCGTTCAATGATTAAAGTGACAAGATTTAGAGTTTCAAAGTTTCCTCGTGATTGAATAAGAATACCTCAAACCTTGAGTAGTTTAAAAGTCTTATACGTTCATCATGTTTGAATAAGCATACGTCAAACATGGAATAGTTTAAAGTCTTATACGTCCATCGTGTTTGAACAAGCATACGTCAAACATGGAGTAGCTTAAAGTCTTATACGTCCATCGTGTTTGAACAAGCATACGTCAAACATGGAGTAGCTTAAAGTCTTATACGTCCATCGGGTTTGAACAAGCATACGTCAAACATGGAGTAGCTTAAAGTCTCGTACGTTCATCATGTTTGAACAAGAATACGCCAAACATGGAGTAGTTCAAAGTCTCATACGTTCATCATGTTTGAACAAGAATATGTCAAACATGGAGCAGTTTAAAGTCTCATACGTTCATCATGTTTGAATAAGAATACGTCGAACATGGGGTAGCTCAAATTGTGTTTGAACAAGAATACGTCAACATAGAATAGTTTAAATTGTGTTTGATCAAGAATACGTCAAACATAGAATAGTTTAAATTGTGTTTGAACAAGAATACGTCAAACATATAATAGTTTGAATTGTGTTTGAACAAGAATACGTCAAACATAGAATAGCCTTAAAGTCTCTTAGTTTGGCTTCAGTGTATATAGAAGTATACGATTACGTTTCGAGTATAAAGCGATTATCTAAATACTCTAGTGTTTAAGAGAGGTATGGGACAGCGTTTGGAATAGGATTAACCGTTACACGCTTTCTCACAGAAGACTCGAGTTGTCCAGAAGATTTGTGGATCCCGATGTTTGGTTTAGATAGGAGTCAGGGGATGTACTCTGCTAAAGAGAGTAATGTCCTCCTTCCTGCTAGTGTCTAGTATCAAGAGTGAAGTTTTCTCGTATATATGGAATGTTCGTTTATCAAGTCTTATAGGGTTTGGTTAAGATGGACACACAAAGTTTTCAAGACTAAGAATCCAAGTATAAGTTTGAAAATAGGATAAGTCAGTTGAGTTTCAAGTTTCAGTATTAAGCTTTACATGATCCTTTATTGATCATGTTTAGTTTTAAGAACACGGGATTGAGTATTTATACAAGTTTTACATGACTCAAAAGTCTCTGACCTCATAGTTGTGTATACGAAGTTTAATGTTTTAGCAACGTGTATTTAGGCTTTTAGTCCCCGTTGTGATTTTTAGTAAGTCTTTTACGTGACAAGAGTTGAATGAGGAAAGTCTCCAAGCATAGGGTGACGGGAAAAGTTTCGATAAGGTTTATGATAGTGTGTTTACAAATGATTTATCTTGATTCATAACAGAAAGTATAGTTTTCTTTTGTATAGAATGTAATTAAGATGTTCAAAAACGACGAGTTAGGCATCGATAAGTAGTACGAGTAAGATTTATAAAAGATAGGTGTGATTGTCAAGCGAAAAGTTGGTCAAGTTTACAAGTGTTAAGTCTATACAAGAAGTAAGGGTCATGGTTGTTTGGGGTAATGATTCGTAAGTCGGGTTATTTTTTGAAAATGTGCTTACGAATTAGGAGATTTGTTCAAGATTTATTCCTCAGGTACACGTGTCACTTAGGATTTTTATAATTTAATGCAACGTTGTTGATTATTTCAAGTACTAACGTAAGTTGCTTTTGACGAAAGTGTTTGGGTAGGTGTGTTAAGTTTACAATGATGAAAGGAAAGTTAAACTAGTAAATGATGACAAGATGAAATTTCAAAATAGTTTCCATTTAGATGTTTCAAAATTAGGACTTCTAGCCATTGCAATTTAAACGGGAAATTAAAGTATGTAAGTAAGTTGATTAAATATGTTCAAAAGGTTTTTATTCATAATACTGAGTTATCACAGTAATATTTTCAAAAATAGTTTTTTTTAATTGGAAGTTGATGGGCTAACGAAGAGAATTCCCGGAAGAAGGGGTGGTCACGAGGACTCACTTATGTACCCTACTTCCCTAGCCAGAACTTCCTCATGGGCCTACAACTTCTCTCAGTTGTTGTCACCGATGTTTGGGTCTTATGGTACTATGTCAAGGTTCATTGTGGGTTTAGAGTCTTAAACGTTTAACTTGTTTATTCTATAGTAGGCTTCTTCCCTTGCGGGAAAATGATCAGGTTACTAATCCCTTTGTTAATGTACTTTAGGTTTAGAAGACGTTAAGTTTTGTTTACAAGAAACGGTGATGTGTAAGTTTTAAGGATGTAATGAAAGTTTTGAGATATATAAATGTGTAACAAAGTTTGAGTAGATCATCAAATGAAGTTTTGAGTGATGAAAACACAAGAGTTTCTCCTTAGGTGTCAAGTTTACAAAGTAATGAAGTTTGTAAAAGGACTTGTAGGGTAATACATGGTTTTAAATGTGCTGGTATTACAAGGATCATGAAGTTTAAGGACGTATGAAAGTTTTGAGATGTATAAAAGTGTAACGAAAGTTTTGAGTTAGTTATCAAATGAAACTTGGTTAAGTGTCAAGGAGGTAAGGTAAGAATACAAGGGTTACCTCTTAGGTGTCATATTTATAAAATAATGAAGATTTATAGGAGAATTTGTAGAGTAATACATAGTTTTAAGGGTTGTATTACAATGATCACGATGTTTATTGGGTAGTATCTATAAATATAAGTTTATGTATGTAGTTTTTAAGTATAATCTCGTAAGAATTTCTCCTTGAAGGTAACTCCTTCAGGTCATGACGAGTAAGCATGCTGTCATGTGACAAGACGGGACTTAAGAATCATAGAATAAAGGTTACAGAGGGAAGTTTTTGAATCATGAATTTATGAAGTGTATAGTATTTGAGATAGTACTCATTTAGTGCATATCACTAAGTAAGTATTTTGATATATCAAGAGAGATCTAAGCTCACAAACGTTTAGAGAAGTCATGCATTCCTATAAGTGGATACTCATCCCAAGAATTCCCAGGAAAGCATACGGGTCCAACGATTGATTTGGATTTATACGAAATGCTTTCCTTGACAGAATTTCCCAGAATACAGGTATCCACCCTTCCGGTCCGCACAAGTTCTCACACATTATCTAGAACTTAAATATTCTTGATGGGAGTTTAGTGGTGGATTAGACTTAAAGCCTAAGAACGTGTCCTCGATGTAGTAGCCTCTCGTAGCACGTAGGTAAGTAAGAACGTAGAATCTCCAAGCGTTCACGTATAAGATTTAAGAATAGAATGAGGAGAAAGTTCCTAGTAAAAGACATGAGATAACTCATGTTTGGGTCTCCTAAGTTATAGTCTAGGTCATGTGTCTAATAACCTAATTCCCTATAACCAAGGCTCTGATACCAATCTGTCACACCCCAACCGACGGCGGATTATACGTCGGGGCGGACGCGGTTGTTCAATAGCACAAGGTTGACTATTAAAGTTTCAATATTTCATTAATAAATAGATTCAAAGGTTCAATACAAGGAATAAAATCAAATACATAGCAGGAATACAAGTCTAATTGATTAAGCATTCTAGGTCCAAGCATCCTATGTGATCATGATAAAGTCTCCTGTTGTAAAACCTGAAACATGTGAAAGAATCTGTCAACTACAAAATAGTTGGTGAGATACAAAGGTTTTGACACAGTTTAACAAGTATTTAAAAAGTATTACAATTTACTATGATTTGTGCATTCTATAATGTAAGTATGAGAAAACAAGCATGTTAGACATTGTGCACATCAACCCTCCAACCAAGTTTAGGCATAACCCGCAGGTTACCCTTATAAGTCTCAAGTCTCAAGTTTAAAGTTTAATTCAGTAACAATCACCAAGGGCTCCCCCCCGAAGGGGTCAATCAATCAAGGTGGATTGGTCAAATGCAATAGATCTATTATTGTTACTATAGGCTTGATCAAAGTTAATGAATGTGCTAGTTTTAAGTTTAATCTAAGCATACAAGTCTCAAGTTTAACATAAGAATAAACACGTAGTCATAGTTGTACAAGAATTATATAAGTTTAAGAATTGTGAACATGTTTCACCCCAAAAGCATAAAAGGAAAAAAGGGGCTAAGTATACTCACTTGGATTGATGAAGAGTATCCGATACGAGTAAGTTTGCAAGACTTTGAGGGAGAATATCCTCACAATAAGCCTAAGAATACAAGTCTAAAGATTTAAGTTTACTTCTACAAGTCTAACGCAAAGGATCTAGGATGTCAAGATTGACTAGGGTTCCAAATATGGGATGGGATTGGTTGTGTTTATAAAGTTTAAAACAAAAGTTTTGAAGGTAAAACTTGGGTGTCAATGTCTTAATAAGTTTGCAGTTTAGAATAGTTAATAAAAGTTTTTACAATTTATTAATTACACACAAATAGGTAATAATAACTAAAATAGTTTCTAAGTATTTAGAAGTAGTGGTAATATTAATCTAGTGAGACTAAATAACCATTAAAGTTTAATAATGATTATTTAAGGAATAAATAATTATTAAAGATTAACATCTGTTATTAAAAGAATATATAAGAATAAGCATTATTTCAAGAATAGAATAGTTATTAAGGGTAAGTGAATTATTTATTAAGGTTTAAATAATTACTTATAAGAATAATCAATTATCTGTGATAAATAATTTATTCATATAAATCCTTTTTAGATTTATTAAAGTATATAAGAGAAAAGTGTTTAGAAGTTTAAGTAAAATGTTATATAGTGTTTCATTTAAATTAAAAGTTTATATGTATCTAAACTAAAGATTAAAATTTCATTACAAGTTTATTGAAATTTAATTGCAAATCCTAAATCTTTATCAAAACTTGGATAAAATTTTGAGTAAGAGTTTACAAGTATTTAAATAAAGTTTATGTTTAACACCTAACAGTTTATAAGTATTCTACGTGAGTTTATAAATTATAAGTTTTCTTTTTTTACTTTAGGTTTTGTAAGTTTATAAATATTCAAAAAAAAATCCATAAAGTATATATATATATATTTGTTTTAAAACAAATACACAAGTTTTATGTTTTCTTTTATCAAATATGGATTTTACAAAAGATGCAAGCTTTAAATTCTATAACATGCTTCCTATTCGGAAAATAAATTTTATAAAGTTTAAAGGTGGTTTTTTTTTATAGTTTTTAAATATTTATTATCAAGGTTTGATAAGTTTTAACTAAGTTTTAATTAGTTAAAATAGTTCATGTATACAAAAGTGTAATAAAAATTCATTTTTATAATTATCACAGTTTAATATGATTTATAAAAATTATTAGATATTTTAACATTGAGTAAAAGCAAAAAAAAATAAATGAAAAACCGAAAACTGGGGTTACCCAGGCTCGAACCCGGGTCATTGACCGGGTCGAGACACACACGCACACGCTAAACACCCCGCCTACGGGTCTCGGTGGTTTAATACAGGAAAATCAAATAGATAAGTTTATTCCCAAATCGTCCCTAATTTGCTCAAGAACCCTAGAATCGATTTCTCCCAATTACACGTCGATTTGCCCTCTGTTAATGGAATTAAACAGAGGGCTTTCGATCTACACATGATTACGAAGAGAATAGCCATTTGATTTACCTGAAATGATATCGAAATGAGTGAGAACGGGCTGTGGTGGCTCGTCGGCTGTCGCGATCTTTCAAACGACAATGCAGGTGATGAACGACTGAATTGAAGGTTTAGATAGTTTCGGGATGATGCTTATGAGGTGTAGGGGTCGATATTTATAGCCAATTTGGCATTCAATGCGTGAACGGTTGAGGAGGTGGGGGTTGAAGCCGACGGCTTTGAATTCGGATTTATGCGTGTCTCGGGCCGTGCTATAGCATTGAAGACATCGGGGGTTGGGTCGAATGCGTGAAAGGAACCCGAGGTTCATCGAATCTGGACGGGAAACGCGTTTTTGGGGAAAAGGCGAGTGAAACCGGTTTCAGCGGGTTTCGAACTTTGCTTCGGAGGTTTGGGTTTATGGCAGAACAGGTCCTTGGGGTTTCCACTGATTCACATTTTATGTTTAGTAGTTAAGTTTTAGTTTAAAACCAGTTTCTGAATTGACAGTTTTGGTCCTTTGACTTTGTAAAATAAATAGGTTTCTATAAAATCAAATATGTAAAAAGATTTAATAAGTTTTTCTCAAATGATTTTATCTTATAAATTTTTATAGATTTGTCATAACTTTAAGTAGTTAACATAAATTTATATTATTTATAGTTTTACAAAGTTTTAAGAATCTATGAATATATATAGATATATTCATACTTTTAAATAAATTTCACATATACTTATACACACATATATATGTTTCAAGTATAAATTATTTATATATTAATTCAAAATTAATATCTATTGTTTTGAGAAAATAGTTTTAACACGAAATCGTGTTTTAACTTAGTAGCACGTGCAAAAGATGGGTCGAAAAATCTCGGGCATTACAAAATGTACCTGCCAAATGAAGTGTTTCACAACTTCAAAGAGTACAAGACTGCTAAAGAGCTATGGGAAGCTCTTGAGAAGATGTTTGATGGGTCAGATGAAGTTAAAGAAATCAGGAGAGACATACTGAAGCAACAATATGAAAACTTTGTGTACAAGGATGGTGAGTCTCTTACAACCCAGTACAATAGGTATACTTATCTTGTTGGTGAGCTGCAATGTGCCAAAGTCAAGCTAGAGAATGAAGATATTCTCAAAAAGTTCATCAGATCTCTTCCAAACTGCTGGACACTTTATACAGTGTTAATTAGAAGAACTGAAAAACTTGAAGACTCTCACCATGACAGATCTGTTTGGTATGTTGAAGACATATGAGCTGGAAATGATTCAAGCAAGAGAAAGAAAATCAGGTTATCCATCTACTTCCTCATCATCTACCACCTCCTCTGCACTACACTCTGATTATACACCAGCAAATACAAGCAACTATTATCCTCTTATTGTTACACATCCTCAAACACCCAACTCTCAAGTAAACAATTCTCCCTTCCTTCTTGAAGCTCCTTCTCAAAACCCTAACCCTGTTGCCTTTGTTTCTGATACCCCAAGCAACATGTATTTTATCAAGGAAGATCTGGAGTACTTTCATCCAGATGATTTAGAAAAGATGGATATACAACATTCTTATGCCATGTTGTCTCTCAGAGCAAAAAGGTTCTACTCTAGAACTGGAAGACCCATTCCAAGCAACAATTCAAACACTAGAGTTGGCTTAGACAAAAGCAAGCTAAGATGCTACAACTGTAACCAACTTGGTCATTTTGCTAGAGAATGTAAAGCACCAAAGGCCAACCCAGCTGCTGCACAACCAAAACAGACTCATCGAGGTCAAGCAGGTCAAAACGTTCAACCTGCTCAAACTGCTGCATGTGCAACTCAACAGGCTGGATCAACTGACTTTGACTGGAGCTTTCAATGTGAAGAAATATATGCAAATAACCAAGCTCTCATGGCAGACACCACAGAGATCCCACCTCAGGTATATGAACATCTTTGCTCTCAAGCTTGCATTGATAAAGTTTTGGGATATAGAAAGCATAACCAAAACCTAATTGATCAAAATGAAGAGTTTCATCAAGTGAAATCTGAATTCAAAAAGGTTGAAAACAGTTATAAAGAAAAGATTAACTGCCTAAAGAAAGAGATTTCATCATTAAACCATGAACAAACTAATCTTGAAACTCATATTGATGATCTATTGGTTAAGTTAAAAGCTACAAGAGCTGAGCTGGCAGATCAAAAAGTTCCTGTTGATAAGTATGAGTTTGCATCCAAAAAGCTGCAAAGATTGTTGGATGCTCAAATCCATGAAAAGGTTACTGCTGGTCTTGGGTACCAAGTTGAACAAAACAAATCTGTACCATCACCTACTGATTATGTAGCCATACATGAACCCAACTTCAACCTAACCAATCTTGACCATGCAAACCGAAACCTTGATCCTTCTAAGGAAGACATTGTTGTGCAAGAATGTAGTACCTCCACTGAATCTGATTCCACATGCTTAGACTTCTTTGAAAACTGTGATGCCCATTTACTTCCCACAAATGAAGTAATTAACCGAACCGAACCGATTATACATATAGGTATTCAAAGTATGCTATATTTGGATTGTCAATCAATTGAACTTAGTTTAATGATATATTTGTATAATTGGATGTGTTTTATTTGTTATAGTCTTAGCTTTAATGTTGATTTGTGTAGACTCCTATTGAAGTTTCAAGTTCGTCAGTTTACCTGTATATATTGAAAGGAAAGTAACTTGGTTATGTTTTAAGTTGTGAAATTAAGGTGTGAAGCAATGTTTTCAAAACCGGACCAGACAACGAACCGGTCGTCTTAGGGGTTTACTGGTTGGACCGGATTAAAAACCGGATGGCATTATAAATAATTTATTTACCTTTTAGTATAAACAACTAAAATTAGTGGACCAAGTTGAATTATACTAAAATATTGAGGACTAAATGTGTAAAATAGAGATAAGAAATGACTAAAATAATGCAAGTAATAGTTCTAAAGGGTGTAAATGATAATTCTTCTTAAACCCTAAATCTAAACATTAAAGAAGATATGCAGAGTTGCAGACCATAGTTTTCCTTTGTATCGCCATTCAAACTCATCATCTCTCAACGAAGATCTATCTTCCTCATCTCTCAACGAACATCATCTAAGTTGAAGAGAGGACCAAATTCAACATCATCGCTCATGTCGTCACCGCCGCTTACAGAGTCGTTTACAACCACTTTCGTTCACCACCACCGGCGACCACTTTCCCTTCGCCGCCGCCGCCGCCGTTATAGTCACTTTCGTTCACCACCATCGGCGACCACTTTCCAGACGCCGTTGATATCTCCTGGATCCCGTCTAAATTTGATCTCTTCTTCGAGATCTCGTCTGAAAACCGGTTCGACCGCCGGACCGGTCCACCGGTTCAACCGGAAAATCACACCGACCGGCCAGTTATTTTTCAATCCGTTTTAACCCATCTAACCGGACCGCTAAGATGAACGATTCCCGGCCGGTCCGGTCTGGTTTTTAAAACACTGGTGTGAAGACTGAAGTTAAAGTATTTAATTAAATATAAAATGGGATGGAGGCTAAAGTTGAGCTGTATAAAATCCTCGACAAATCATATTAGTTACGTGTTAAATTAAAACCAGTTGAATTGTGTTTACTATTCCTTTCTCCGTTGAACCGTACCGTGCACACCCCTAGTTGATACTTAATGTATTTTTGAAATTTTTCATTGTGTTCCCATACCATTTTAAAGTCTTTGATCCGTTTCCAATTTTCATGCCAAATGAAGAACAAACAAAATTAACATCACCCAATTTTATAGTCCTTTATCTAATCCCAAATTTTCAATACAATGGACAAAAAAAAAGACCGATTCTAAGATTCCAATCCATGCATATGGAAACGTTAAAAGATGATTGCATCACTTGAATGGCATATATTAAAAAACAAAATAATTGTTTAAATACAAGGCGATTACTTCGATTAATAGAATTCTTTTCAACATCAAGATGTTCCCTAAAGAGACTCATGGATGATGTCATGACATTTTCTTTCTTGATAGTCTTCGGTTGATGTAATTGATATTCTTCATCTTTGATTGTTCTAACGACCCTCGAGTTCAAATAGAAAGAAACATCTAATTCCCATGGCATATTTCAAGTCTTCTCAGTGTTCATCATCTTCTATGCCACCAGGGAAGTGGAAATATGATGCTTTTCTGAGCTTCAGAGGCGAGGATACTCGATACAATTTTGTAGATCATCTTTATGCAGCTCTAGTACAGAGAGGATTATGTGTGTTCAAAGATGATGGGAAAGAAATTTCTCCAGAACTCCTGAAAGCTATTGAAGGATCAAGGTTTGCAGTGGTTGTTTTATCAAAAAATTATGCTAATTCTTCATGGTGTTTGATTGAGCTTGCCAAAATCATGGAATGCCGTAATCGGATAGAACAAAAGGTGTTACCTGTGTTCTATCATGTCGATCCATCTGATATTCGCGGACAAAAGAACGACGTCGCTATTTTCTTTCAGCAGCACGAGAAAAAGTTGAGAAAAGAGATGGATACAGTGACAAAGTGGAGGAAAGCTCTAACAGCCGCACTTAATCTCACAATATCAACAACAAAGAAAATGAGTTTTTACTTAAATAGGAATTCAACCGGTGCCTTCAACCGTTGTACCGATTGTGAATCGGTGTCTCAACCGTTGTAATAACCGTAACCTAATTTTGACCTTTACATTTGACTTGTTTGTTTGGGCTGAACCCAACAATCGGACAAACCCAACAACTTATAAGACCCAATAAGTTTGTTTGACCCAAGTACCAAATACATAAATAAAATACTAAACATTTAAACTTGGATTAGATGTGTTAATTTCAACAACTATTGCTTCAATTACCTAAAGTCAGTTGCATCCTTTAACTCCGTACGTTTTTAGAAAACAAATCAATATTCCAATAGGCTAGGAGGCAAAAAAAGAACTAAAAAGTGACTACCCGGCAGAAGTTCGGGTTGGTCAATATATGTGTAAAATGGGAGTCTATAGTCGAATTCATAAATAATGAAATATTTTTTTTTTCTTGAGTGAAAGTAATAAGTTGTAGAGATCTTGCTAAAGGTGGTCTAAAATTTGCAGGGGTGAATCTACATATATCAACAAGATTGTCCAGGATATCTTAGGTGATATACAACCTTGTGATATGGAGAAAAATTTAGTTGGCGTCAACTCTCATATGGACGCGTTAAATTCATTATTGGGAAAAAAAAGAAAACTTAGAGGTGCGCATAGTAGGTATATATGGAATGGGAGGAATTGGCAAGACAACTATTGCCAAAGCTTTGTTTAGACGAATGGCTTATATGTTTGAGGGTAGTAGCTTTCTAAAAGACGTTAGAGAGAATAGTTCTAGTAAAAGAGGTATATGCGCCTTACAAGAAAAGGTTCTAAGGGAGATTCTAATGACCAATCACAGTTTCAATGTTCAGGATCCTGATGATGGAGCCAACATGATACAAACAAGATTTGTGCACAAAAAGGTCCTGATCGTTCTTGATGACGTGGATAATGGTAAGCAGTTAGAGTTCCTAGCTGCAGCACATGACTCATTTAGTCCAGGAAGTGTAATCATTATAACGACTAGGAATGAGCAATTGTTATCCGATGCCAATGTCAAGTACAAACCAAACCTTTTGCTATTTGACGAAGCTCTTGAGCTTTTTAGCAGGCATGCTTTCAAAAGAAATATCCCTCCAGAAGGGTACGAGGAGTTGTCATGTCGTGCAATTCAATATGCGGGTTATCTTCCTTTAGCTGTGAAAGTTTTAGGCTCTTTCTTCCATGGTTGGAAAGCAGTTGTGTGGGAAAGTGCTTTTGATAGACTAGCAAAAACACCAAATGTTGAAATTTTTCAGACACTCAAGTTAAGTTTTGATGGGTTAGAGGTTTCTGAAAAAAATATATTTTTAGACATTGCATGTTTCTTCAAAGGCAAGCCCATAGAACATGTAACTAAAGTACTTGAAAGCTGTGGTTTTGACCCATTAATAGGGATTAGTGTTCTTATTGAGAAGTCTCTGATCACCGTTTCAAATAATAGAATAGGTATGCATGATCTCACACAACAAATGGGTTGGCAAATAGTTCGTGAGAGTTTCCCCAATAGCAGGCTATGGCAGCTCGAAGATATACATGATTACATCAACAAAAATAGGGTAATCTCTCTCTTTCCCTAAAATTTTAAGTTTTTTTAAAGTGAGTCCAGTTTGATCTCAGTTTTAAACTGTTTCAGAAACTAAAAGCAATTGAAGCAATCGTGGTGTCCGATAAGCAATATGATGATGATGAATATGAGGAGAAGGTGGGTTTTAGCGCCAATGTTTTTGAAAGAACGAAGAATCTTCGCCTACTTGATATTAGAGGCAGATTTACTTCTAGTGAGCCTACATTTCTCCCTGAGGACTTGAGATGGCTCTGTTGGAATCAGTACCCATTTTCTTATCTCCAAGTGGAGCATTTGAGTAAGCTCATTGGGCTTGAAGTAGTTAGAGGCTCTATTAAACAGTTTTGGGACTACAAAAGGTAATTAGCAGATGAAATCGTATTCTTAGCAATATATTTGAGTCCTAGTTTGGCGTGCATTGATATTTCATCACAACATATTAGCTAATAATATGGTTTGGGGGAATTGGGTCTCACAAAATTGATCATGAAATTTACAATCATACAATCCGGACTAATACTATTGATCAACATTCAAAGTCAAACGAAATCAACATTACTGAGTCTAGAGTAGAGTCTTCATTATCGACCCAATAGCATCCACTACTAGAAAACATGTACATTTTCTACAAAAGTTTCCGACAAGTTACCAACAAAAGAAATTTCCTACAAGTTTGCGACAACTTTCCGACAAACAAAAACAAAAAAGTAACCACAAGATTTCTTACAATTTTCCGACAAATTTATTAAGTAAGTTAACTTATTTATTTAATATAATATGAAGACAACTGGATCGTAAAACCACAAAACAAGAACAAGAAAAGGGAGGGCAGTGGGCCCGATTTGCTTTATTCCTTTAAAGAAACCGTAAGAAGTGATGTGATTGAAATACAATCAGCAAGCTATTCTATTTATGCTAGAACACAAAAAAGGAAACTAGCTAAACAAAGGAAACAGAATTATTCAGCATTAAAAATAGAATGATAACCGATCCTGATTTGGCTCCTAGAATCATGCTTCTGTTATTGACTTGATAATTATCCAAGATTAACTAACAATCTCCCCTTTAATCTTGGATAATCTTCATTCCCAGCAGATCTTTCATATCAGCAAATTGTTGTCTTGGTAGTGCTTTAGTTAAAATATCAGCCTTTTGAAGTTTTCCACTGATATGTTCAACTTTTATTTCTTTCTTCTCAATGCATTCCCGTATGAAATGATAGCGCGTGTTGATGTGCTTGCTCCTCCCGTGAAACACTGGATTCTTCATAAGTGCTATGGCAGATTGGTTATCGACTTTCATAGTTACTATTTCTTCTTTCCATCCGGTTATTTCAGCAAGTAAACCTCGCAACCAAAGTGCTTGGCAGGCTGCAGTTGCGGCTGCCATAAATTCAGCTTCACACGAAGATAGAGCAACAGTGCTCTGTTTTTGAGAATTCCATGCTACTGGTGCACTGTTGAAAAAAAAGATGAGACATGTTGTGCTCTTGCCATCATCCAGATCAGCCATATGGCTGCTATCACTGAAAACTTGTAGTTCCTTGTCCCCATTCTTAGGATAAACTATCCCAAGTTCAGCTGAGCCTTTTACGTACCTTAGAATCTGTTTAACAGCTTGCATATGCATCAATTTTGGTGACTGCATGTACCGACTCACATACCCAACCGAGTAGCTTAAATCCGGTCTAGTGTGAGTCAAATAACGAAGACTCCCAACTAGCTTCCTGTACTCAGTTTCATTCACCTCGGCTCCTTCGTCCGTTTTTGATAACTTCAATCCGGGCTCCATAGGAAATTTTGTTGCATTGCATTCTTCCAAACCAGCAAGTTTTAACAACTTCCTTGCATAACCTACTTGTTTGATAGAAATGCCTTGACTTCTTTGGGTTACTTCAATACCAAGATAGTACTTTAGTAACCCAAGATCACTCATTTCAAAACGACTTTCCATTTACTTTTTAAAATGAGTTATATCCAACTTTCCCCCCCGGTGACAATCATACCATCCACGTATACACCCACGAGTAACAATTGCTTGTTCGTTACTCTCTTGTATACGGCTTGTTCATGTTTACACTTAGTAAAACCCAACTGTTTTAAAGTGTTATCTAACCGTGTATTCCAGGCTCGTGGAGCTTGTCGTAAGCCATAGAGTGCCTTTTTCAGCTTGTAAACTTGGTGCTCCTTTCCTTTCCTCACAAAGCCCTCCGGTTGAGTTACATAGACTTCCTCCTTCAACTCTCCATGAAGGAAAGCTGATTTTACATCCAAATGATGTATTTCCCAACCAAAATGAGCTGCCAATGCAAGAATTAATCTCACGGTCTCCATTCGTGCTACCGGTGTAAATACTTCTTCAAAATCAACACCATAACGCTGAACATATCCCTTTGCAACCAAGCGTGCTTTATGTTTTGTTACAGCTCCATTTGCATCCCGTTTTACCTTGAAAACCCACTTTAAACCAATGGGTTTTTGACCTTTTGGCAAATCGGTCAGCTTCCAGGTGTCATTCCTTTCGATTGACATCATTTCTTGGTGCATTGCATCTTCCCACTCCTTTTTATTTGCTGCTTCAGAGTAATTTCTAGGTTCATTTTCTATTAGAAGCAGGTTTATGTCATTGCTGTTTACATAAACTTCCTCAATGGTTCTATGTCCCCGTATTGGAGTGTCATCGACCACTTCATCTTTAGCTACTGATGGATCCAGAATTCCATCAAAATCAGTTGTCTCCCGTGGTAACATCGGACCTCTGCCCGTTACCCCTTCCACTGAACCAGAGCTGTTTGAATCTGTATCTGATGAAGGATCAGAAATAAAAATATTTGATGACTGACCTGAATCAGTAGTGTTTGCATCAAGACATGGAGAGTCTTCAAAATCAGCTTCCACAACAAACTCAGTCACTTCTTGTTTGTTCGAAGCACCTGACCAGCTCCATTTTTCACCTTCTTCGAACACAACATCTCGACTTACGAATATTCTCTGAATTTCAGGATCAAGTAGGCGATAGGCCTTGGTGTTAGGTTGAACACCAAGATGTATAAGTCTTCGGCTTCTATCATCCAATTTTTTCAGATGTGTAGTCATTATTTTAGCATGGCATACACATCCAAAAACTCTTAGATGATCTAAGTTTGGTTTCCGGCCCTTTAGCATCTCATATGGTGTCTTCTCCTTTAGAATTCTTGTGGGAACCCGGTTTAAGACATAGAGAGAGTGCCTTATTCCTTCTCCCCACAAGTCTTGTGGTAGTTCCATAGCCTTCAAAATGCTTCGTGTCATCTCTAAAATGGATCTATTTCTCCGCTCCACTACACCATTTTGTTGTGGTGAATATGGTGCGGAGAATTGATGAAGAATCCCTTCTTGATTGCAAAAATCTTCAAATGCACGAGAACTAAACTCACCACCATTATCCGTCCTCAAAGTCTTGACCTTTGTTTCAAGTTCTACTCCCATTTGGCTCTTGAATCTTTTAAAACAGTCAAAGACTTCATCTTTTGTCTTGATTAGATAGGCCCACATGAACCGGCTATAATCATCAACAATCAGAAACAAATACCGGTTTCCTCCTTTTGTAGGGGGATAGATTTGGCCACATACATCTGCGTAAACTAGCTCAAGGGGTTTCTTGGCTTGATTATTAGTTTGGTTAGGAAAAGGAGTTCGAGTTTGTTTTCCAATAAGACAAGAATCACATACCTTTTTCGGATGCTCGATCTTTGGAACTCCTATTGCCATCTTTTTGTTTCCCAACAGCTTTATGGCATCAAAATTAAGATGCCCTAACCGGGCATGCCATATCCAGGCCTCGTCCTTCAAGTTTGCCAAGAAGCACACTGGATTCGCCACCTCCAAGTCGATCTTGTACAGCCGATTTGAAGACCTTAGAACCTTCATAAGAAGTCTCCCATCGGTATCTCGCATCCATAAGTACTCATCTTTCATGAGTACCGAATATCCAATCTCTGTGAATTGGCCCAAACTAAGAATATTGCTCTTTAGATAGGGTATGTAGTAGACATCTTCAAGAATTTTTTGCTCACCATTCTTGCATGCTAGGATAATCATCCCCTTGCCTTCTATGTCTACACATGAACCATCTCCAAAACAAACCTTTCCAACAGTGTTAAAGTTGAGTTTGGAGAAGAGTGCCCGATTACCCGTTATGTGGTTGCTTGCACCATTGTCAAGAAACCACGTATGATCTTCCTTTGCTTCTTGATTATAACTTTGTGGTACAACTTTTTCTTCATTCAAAAAAATGAATTCCTTCTGTTTTTCTGAATGAACAGTCATCAACAGGGCTGGTCCGTCTTCTTGGACCAAATTTGCAGCTTCGTCTCTCCGTCTTGTGGGACAATCAGATGAAAAAAGACCTTTTCCATCGCATCTGAAACATTTCAGATTTGAACGGTCCCTCCCCTTTGAGTATTGACCCTGATCTTCTGTTTTTGTACCATTAGAGCGACCCCTGCCTCTTCCTCGGCCTCTATTATTCTTACCGGCAGCCCCTCGTCCTCGACCAGAGCCCTTTTGGTCATGATTCCTGGTCTGCCTGTCCTCGTAAGAAATCAGAAGTTGGTCGCCATTTTTTGTCTCTTTGCATGGTTTTATTCTCTCCTCGTAAGCCCTCAATCTCCCTATTACTTCCTGGAACAGCATGGATTCCAGATCAGCAAATTGTTCAATTGAGGCTACGATGGGTAGAAATCGATCCGGAACAGCCCCTAGGAATTTTCGAACCAGCTTTTTCTCTTCGACTTCTCCTCCAAGACTGTTCATTTTTTAGGCGATCTCTCCCATTCTTCCAGCAAAGTCTTCTATTGTCTCTCCTTCCTTCATTTTTAGGGCCTCGAATTCAGTTTGTAATAGCCCTAAGCGAGCTTGTTGAACTCGATCAGCCCCAACAAATCTGGCCTTCAGTGCATCCCATACTTTCTTTGCTTCATCAAGATGAGCAAGTTGTAGAACAAGCTCTTCTGGAACAGCTTAATAAAGATATGCAATGGCAAGGCTATTTTTCTTTGGATCCACCTCGACCCCTTCTCCTGGCGCGATTGCTTCCCACACACCATGTACATTGAATATTGCCTTAATTTTGACAGCCCAGATAGTATAGTTGGTAGCTGTTAAAATAGGGCATTGCAATGACAAAGTGATGTGTTCTCTTTGTGCTCTCTTTGTGCTCCTGGTTGTGCTCCCTGATTTACTAAAGCAGCCATGATCTCTTCCTCTTCTGTCCGTCGAACAAGAATGAGTCTTCCAGCAAATTGAGCAGTGGTTCTAAATGAAACAAACCGCTCTGATACCAATTGAAGACAATTGGATCGTAAAACCACAAAACAAGAACAAGAAAAGGGAGGGCAGTCGGCCCGATTTGCTTTATTCCTTTAAAGAAACCGTAAGAAGTGATGTGATTGAAATACAATCAGCAAGCTATTCTATTTATGCTAGAACACAAAAAAGGAAACTAGCTAAACAAAGGAAACATAATTATTCAGCATTAAAAATAGAATGATAACCGATCCTGATTTGGCTCTTAGAATCATGCTTCTGTTATTGACTTGATAATTATCCAAGATTAACTAACATAATAGTCGGAATATTGTCGAAAATTACCGACCAAAGGCTTTTATCGCTAATTCGTCGGAAAATTAGTCGGGATTTTGTCGGAAAATACATTTCCTACGCGTTTTTTCCAACAAACACTTTTTGTCGGAAACTTGTCGCTAACGGCCAATTCCGACTCCCACAAAAATGCTGTCGCAAATTTTTCAATTTTTTTTAGTAGTGATCTCCGTTGACTCGTTTGACTTTCTGGACAAAGTCAACATGGACTTTTTGACTGGAGTCAATGTAAAACCAACATTACTGAGTCTAGAGTAGAATCTTAATAATGCAGCACCAATGCTAATACCATTTGACTCTTTAAAACCATATGAATCACCAAGTCTTTGACTTTCAATAACCAAGCTGCTACTTTAAAGATCGCAGCCTGTTTACTCGTGAACACATCAGCATAAATCCTAATTCCACTCAATCTTTTATGCCAAACCCAATCTTCAAGCTGTTGACTTTCTTCAACCCAGTCAATGTTTTCTCCAAAAATATCAAATCCAATAACTTGCCAATTGTCATTAAGCCCTTTTTTTGCCATTCAGCTACAAGCTTCTGACTTTTGCATATATTAGTGAATAAATTCCCTTTTTTTATTTTTTTTACACCAAGAGCAAGTAACAAGCTGCTGACTTTGTTTGACCCAGCATACCACGGTTGACTTTTCCTTATGTGATGAATTTATAGCAGTCTCTGCCATAGTCATTGGAACTACATCTCCTCCAATGCTTAATGATTTATGAGGTTCTGCATTATAGTGACCAAGGGAATAGCTTGCTATGGTTAGTGGCGACACCAGCCCAGTTAAGAATGAGCATCAGCCAAGCTATTAGACCAAGGGAATGTCTCCGGGTTGTGTGCCACAACACCATGTATATGAACACCAACATTCAAATAATAAGACCATAACTGTGGATAACATAACAAAACCTTCCTTCCCCTTATTCCTCCATTTGCCTTCTATTACCCCCATCACCAAATGAATTAGGCCCCATACACACTTATCTCTCCAGCCCAACCCGCGTACCTGATTATCCCTGAAACGAGACTCAACAGTGTAAATGCAAAGGTTTTTATGCCATAGAATATGCAGAAAGTTGAAAAATTTAGGCGTGAAAAATAGCGTAAAAAATTCTAAGGTATAATCCTTCCTTATGACTCTTGGGCTTGTGCTAATCTCCAACACATGAATAAGTCCTGTGTCCCATTCCATAACCGCAGAATTGATCATGATAGTCAAAAATGGACTAATTATGATCACCAAAAATCCAGAAAATAGAAAATAGCATACAGAATTAAATAGGTGAGAAACAAGATAGGCCTCAATCTAATCCAAAGTTGATTTTGGATCTACACACTTTAAAATGAGGGTAAATTTTAAATTTCTCCACATTTAAAAGGTTGTGAGCATATTTTTCTATAATTATATGCATAGGTTTTCTTGGATTCTGATATATCACCACACTTGCATAGGCGAACAAATTTTTATGCCACTAACATTTACACGTGGAGGAGATAAATGTCTAGTATTTGCGTGCTTGTTGTAGTGTTTACATGTAAACAAAAGAATTTTTCTTGGATTCAATTCCATGTGTAATCTTGACTATAATTATGTTGGAGGTTCATTAAACTTCAACAGTTAGACTGCCTAACAACGTTTCCAGATGTCTCGGAAGCTCCAAACATTGAGAAATTGTTTTTGTATGGTTGTTTGAATTTGGTTGAGCTTCACGAGTCTCTTGGATCTCATAGAAGGCTTGTCACGTTGTACATTATTGGTTGTGAGCGGCTCAAGCGTCTGCCATCCATGATTCAGATGGAATCCTTGAAATTTCTAAAGCTCAACAAATGCTCAAGTCTTGAGAGATTTCCAGACGAGTCCCCATGTATGGTAAACCTATCAAGAATAAATCTTGATTACTGTTTTAGTATAGAGGAACTGCCGGCATCAATTGGATATCTGTCTCGTCTGGACTACTTGAATCTCAGAAGATGCACGAATCTTAGGAACATCAACCTTCCAATCCGCAAGGACCAACTGAAATTTCAGGAGAATAATACCAAGGCCTTAGAAAGTCTACCAGTGTCCATCAGTTTACATACTCTGACAAATTCGCGTTCCTTGAGAACATTAAATCTTAGTTGGAGACAAATGGATAGTGAAGGCTTCCCCAATCTCCATGCCTTTTCCTCCTTGGAAAATTTAGACCTAAGTGGAAACAACAAATTAATCCGATTACCTGAAAGCATTTCCCATCTTTCTCGTCTTAAAGCTTAAAAGTGAACGAGTGTCACCAACTTCAAACTTTGCATGCCTCATCAAGAATACAAGTATTAGAGGCAAACAGTTGCTGCTCTCTGGAAAAGATTGAAGATCTATCAAAACAGTTTGACCAGTGGTATTATATCTCCTTCATTAATTGCCACAAACTTCTCAAGGATGAAGATCATCAAAGATACCTTGATAAAATGTTGCAGCAATCTTTCCTTAAGGTGGCCATTTCTATTCCATTTCTTAACTCCCTTCTCATTTTATTTTATTTCTATCCAAAACAATGCATTCCTCAAATCAATAACAAAAGTCTTAAAAATAATTACATTAGAGTTTAATGAACAATTTGATGGCTATATGTTATTTTTTGATGAACACAGAGATGTGCTGTTGTAGATCGTCCGCTAACGATTGCTATTCCTGGAAAGAAAATTCCAAGCTGGTTCAAAGAAGAACAAGCTGGGTACAAAATAACATTGATGATACCTCCCAAATGCAATACGCAAATCATTGGGTTGGCGATTTGTGGTGTCTTTCATGGGGAGTGGCGTGGGACACATGATTATCGTCCTTATATCTCATTCACATTTAAAAAGGATGGAATGTCCATTACTCAGAGAGAGGTTGATTGTGTTAATGCAGCTGAGAATGGGAATATGTGGATTTCCTACAGACCATTTAGTTCCTTTCGACGTAAAGATTGGTCTGGTGGTAGTTTACTCATTTCAATAAGTGTAGCGGGTGGTGCAAAAGCTGTAAGATGTGCAACATGTCTTATGTACAAGGAAGATGTGGAATCGATCCAACAAATTAGAATTTGTATCTCTCATAAAACTGGTACAAAGAAGACGTGGAAAGCAAGACTTACGACCTTTTGATGCCCTCAACAAGTATTACTTTGTAAGTGGGATTGCAAATCTGAGGTGATTTTTTGTTGAACTTTAATATGAATTTAAATGATTGGGATTAGAGTTGTTCAAGTTTTGGCAGAGGTGGGGGATCTTTGACCCTTTTCACTCAGATTGAATCGATTATACTCAACCGAAACAATAATTGGAATAACTCTCCAAGAACTTTATTATAACCAGAAAATATAACTCAAAAAACCGATTGCAATAACTTTCATAGAACCTGAAGATCCCTATGACAACAACCATTACATAATATATAGAGGTCCATTAAGAAGAGTAACTTATTACGAGAACAAACTTAAAGCGTTTGATTTTTTAATTAGTGATTCATATTTTTAAAACTTTGTACTTGTTACAAACAAATGTGTATGTTAGGTGCATAAAAGACAAAATCAAATTGATCTCTTCTTACGTTTTTTAAACTTTTAAACGTTTACCTACACATGTGTAGTTATATATATAAACCGAATTTGCTTATAATTTTTTTTTGAATTTCAGGAGAGATGCATAAAAATTGTATTTCGACCATTTTCTTATAATTTAAAACTTTTTTAAATTGAAAAAATGGATAATTCGTTTTATTCTTCGTGTTCTCGTAATATTTGTTGTTATGCATAGAACTCTACCCCCCCCCCCCACGCATATATATATTATATTTTTCTTTGGGGTAACTTTGTAGAATAGTAACCAAGTTTCATAAGTGTTCCAATTAGGTCGCTTAATACGCATTTTACACGGTATACACCCTCGGGTATACTATGGTGAGTGATGTAATTGGAACACTTTTGAAACTTGGTTACTATTCTGTGGTGTTTTCCCTTTTTCTTTTATTTTTTGTTATTCGTTTTGTTTATCACTTTTATTGTTAATTTAATGCTCACTATATGTATATTACGTGTAAAAAATATATTTTTCAAGCAGGCGGGAACTGTCTCTCCATCTTCTGGGATAGAGGAAAGAGGAAAGTTTTACCCTTATCCCACCATCTCAAAACCCTACATGTAGCTTTGCTATGAGTGATATTTTAATAGACATGATTGTTTGTTTGTTATGTATATTACGTGCAAACATAAATGTACAAAAATATACTACACTATTTTCCCGGGTATAGTAGGAAGTAAAGGAAAAAGGTGGCATTTTTATATCATAGACAAAGTAAGCACAAGGTCTCTTGAACAACTTTGGCATGGCACAAAGTAAAACAACTACAATGCCGATGAACATAAGTGATAAGCTACCAAGGGAGGATGGTGCTACATGGGCAGATGAATATAAGTTTCACATCCTTGTGGGAGGTTTAATTTATCTTACACATACTAGGTTGAACATAGCTTCTGTTGTACAATTGATATTGAAATTCATGCATAAGCCATCATTCATTCATTTTAGGTTGCCAAGAGAGTTCTTAGATGCATTGCTGGTACTCTTGTATTTGGCTTATGGTATGCAAAGTTGAATCATGTCAAGCTGGAAGGATTTACAGAAAGCGACTAGGCTTGTCATACGAAGACCGCAATCAAACAGTGGAAATGCAACAATATATTGGATCACAAGAAAACAAAGGTAGTATATGTTGGTAAATTGAACACAATAACTTGCTACTGAATTGTGAATCGTTGGGTTCGTATAAACAAATGTCGATCCATTCAACAGACACAACGCTTCATCAAGAAGCGATACAAACCTAAAACATACGTATACCATTTCTAACTTTGGGTTTATACATACACAACCCTTGACTCTTATACAAATACAAACATACTTTCTAAGAATGACTAAGAGACCCTTATACTTTAATATTTAGTTTAATACTTCAATACTCCCCCTTAAAATAAATATAGTTTAAAGAAGGTCTTCCACTTGCTTGACTTTTCTTTTCAGTAACGTTGGTTCATCATCACACACGAGATGAACCGCTTGGTCTTATATTTTCTCCTTATCCTACCATTTTGTGCATTCTTTAGCATAGTGGTCGTATTTACCACATTCGTAACACCTAGCATTGCTCGTCTTTGTGTCCTCGACCCGTACTTGTTTCACGTCTTCTTCCTCCTCTAAAATAACCTCTTCCACGTCCTTTACCATGGTTATGTGTACCACGTCCTTTACTATGATGCCAACTTTCAGAATTACTTGCATTTAGAGGTGCACAAACCGGATTTTTTTCGGATCCGGACCGGATCTTTCAACGTTGGTCGATGACCGGACACGAGGGAACCAGTTCCGGATCGGATCCGGTTTTGCGAGTGGAGAGGTGGAACCTATTTGGAATCGGATCTGACTAAATATTCGATTTTATCCGATTGGATCCGAATTTTTTCCAGATTTTTTGTGTCTGGTTTTGTCCGGTTCCATTTTGTCCGATTTTTATCCGGTCCGCATAAATCCTTGGAACCGGCGGATCCTAAAAATCCGGTCCGGTTCTTTTTTATCCTGTTAGGGTCGGACCCGGTTTTGGATTATCTTTCGGATCGGATCCAGATCTGGTTTTTTTGTACACCTCTACTTGCATTTGCATGCCATCATGAGCTTTCCTTGATTATCCTCTGGTTCGTCTTGGATGTGGTAGAAACTTCTTTGGAACCAAGTTAAGTAGCTTTCTCACAATTTTCTTGTCCTAAATAGGTGGGGTGTGACAAAAGTTGGTATCAGAGCCTTTGGTTATGAGGTCGTAATTAGTTCCATTACATCGAACAAATTGGTTCTCATGTTTGTGTACAGTCATAGCGGTACTAGTAAAACGTTTTTAAGGATATGACAATAATCAACGCACTTCGTTCGGAAGGGATGATTGTTCTCGCTATTGCAGCATCCGGAATTGCCTCCTTGTTGTTACCGTCCGGAAGATTTGCACATTCTCGCTTTAAAATCCTAATAGATATCATTAATGACACCATCTGTCTCGTTAAAAAGAACACTCAACTTTCTCAACTTTTAGATTAAGCGTGATACGACCCAAACCTTTATTGGGCCAACTAACAGGCCTAAACGAAGATGTGTGAAACCAACAAGGCTACTGGACTAGCCCATGCGATAGTTACCGTTTATTTATTTTACAAGTCTGCATGTTTGATTTAGTCTTTCCCCACGTGTTTCTTTAGGTACTGCATTTTTAGGAAGTAGTGGCTTTATGCCTTCATGCACTCCATGAAATAAGGGACGTGGTTGTAGTCTTCTGCATATTTATTTCCTTGTAACTTTCATTTGGAATTAATCAGAAAATTGCCCCAAAAATAGTCTCTCTTTCCTTCTGTGAATTTCTTGGAGTTTTGCCTACTCTAGAGGCTCTTACCATTTGGTGCTTTCATCCTCTCCTACCATGCCTCCCCGTAAAGATCCAACATCCACCGTTGACGCCATCCAAACCCTTTGTGAGCAATTCAACCAATTCTTAGCCGCCAACATCGCCACCACCACACAAAATGAAACCCGCACCACTGCTCATTTCGAAGCCTTACAGGCTTCCATGAAACAGCAGAGTGACACAACCAACTGCCTCCTAGCCGTCATCTATAAAGAGAAGACTGAAACCCACCCACACTTTAAGCCCTTTATCGACATCGAATCTTCTTCTAAACCATTTAACCCCCATCCCCCAAAAATCCATCTCCCCCCGTTTGAAGGTCCCAACCCCTTAGACTGGATTTTTCGGGCCGGAAACTACTTCATGTACTATAAAATTCCCGAGGACCGTCGTCTTGCCTCCGTGGTGTTCTTCTTCACCGGCGAAGCTTTGAGTTGGTACAAATACCTAGCCAACAACTAACTGTTTTGGACCATCAGATTATGCCAACCACCAAGCCACCCTTTTTAAGCTCCAACAAACATCCACCGTTACTCCCTACCAAGCCGAATTCGAGAAGCTGTGCAACTGTGTTGTTGGGCTATCTAGTGAAGCTTTACTCAACTGTTATTTATTCGGCCTTAAACCTGAAATCCAAACCAAACTCTCCATCCTCAAACCTACTACCCTACACCAAGCCTACGGGTTATCTAAACTTCTTGAAGACAAAATCAACCTAGCCAAACCCAAGTCCTTCCAACCCCGTTCCTACTCCTCTCCAAACATTACTACCACCCCCAACCAACGACCATCACCAACAGTACACCTTCCACTACACCCAAACCCGGTAACCCACCCTTACTGCCCAAACCCAACACCGCAAAACCACTACTCTCCTTCACCAAACTCTCACCCGAAGCCCTACAAAAAAGACGCAGGGAGGGCCTGTGCTTTCTCTGTCCAGAGAAGTATTTTCCAGGCCACAAATGTAACCCACCATAATTCTTGCTCATCGCCGATAACGATCCGGACTCCCCACCCGAATCTTTCACCGATTCCACCCTTTCCGCCTTAAACGCTGATCTCTACGACCCGAGACAAACTAACCAATTTTTCTCCCTTTCCACCACGGCTTACTTTGGGCTCTCCTCCCCACAAGCCCTTCGCGTTACCGGTTACATTCATAGTCAACCAGTTCAAGTGTTGATCGATTGTGGCAGCACCCACAACATTATTCAACCAAGAGTGGTCTCTTTCTTGAAACTCCCACAACAGAAAGTACCCTCTTTCTCCGTCATGGTTGGAAATGGTGACAACCTGAAGTGTGAAGGCCTCTGTCCTTCCATTAACATCGCTCTACAAGACGCATCCTTTAACATTCCAGTCTTTATTTTGCCTGTGGAAGGTGCTGATGTTATTTTAGGGTTAGCTTGGTTGCGAACGTTGGGCCCAGTCTTAGCAGACTTCTCAATTCCTCAACTCACATTCAATGTAGGCCCAAAAGCCACAACGTTACATGGGGAAGCCCAGTCAACTCCAGTTTCACTGTTACACCCCCAAAATCCACTAACGGAATTTTACCGTTAGGCGTGTGACAAACCAGGATCTCAGTCATTAGTTACGTCAAACGAAACTATATGAGTTTAAACAAAACCATTAGATGTTTAGAGTTAAATGCGGAAGCGGTTAATGTCAAATAGTTACTGCGCAAAACAAACGCGCCCAAGTTTAGTTTAATAAAAGCAAGTGAATTGTTTTAAATGTTTGCATAAGAATGCAATGACAGTAGGACTCCATGCATGTCCTAGGTGTGTAACCTGTGCCTTAGCGACCTAAGAAACATGTAAGAAAAAGTGTCAACACGAGGTTGGTGAGTTCAAAGGTTTGTAAGTAAATAAACTGTTGTGTGTTTGCAGGATCCATATGCGTAAGTCACACCTATTGCTAGCTAGACAATGTACAAGTTACTCTAAGAGCTCGCAAACGAAGCTGACTGTTTGCGTTTGTTTGCCTCCCGCCAGGTCTATCCACTCTGGCAATGTGTTTAAGCCAACATTTCACACGTTCGACCTCCAATCGAGTTAGCACGACTAACGCGGGTGGGGTTTGTCAAACCCAGTAGCACTACCAAACATTACCTTGCTAAATCCATATTAACGGTCCAATGTGTGTGAGGACTTTCAATGATAGTGTGTTACGATTAAGTACACACGTGGTAGTGAAATACTATGTGATCCGTGTTTGTTTGTGTGCATGTTTCTCCCCAACGGAAAAACAAGTAAAAGGATGTTTGTCTACAAGCATGTTTCTCCCCAACGGGAAAACAAGTAAAAATGATGTTCCTTTGTTTGCATGTTTCTCCCCAATGGGAAAACAAGTAAAATGGTGTTCGTTTGTTTGCATGTTTCTCCCCAATGGGAAAACAAGTAAAATGGTGTTCGTTTGTATGCATGTTTCTTCACAACGGGAAAACAAGTAAAATGATGTTCGTTTGTATGCATGTTTCTCCCCAATGGGAAAACAAGTAAAATGATGTTCGTTTGTATGCATGTCAATGAAGACGATGATGAACTGATCATGGTCAGGTTTACACACACGGTTCATGAGATCCATGGATACCGCGGGTGCGTTGGTCAGTCCGAATGACATGACCATGAATTCGTAGTGACCATACCTAGTTCTGAAAGCCGTCTTTGAGATGTCTTCGTATCGGACTCTCAACTGATGATAACCGGATCTAAGATCTATTTTGGAATAGAAGCTTGATCCCTGGAGTTTATCAAACAGATCATCGATGTGGGGTAAATGATAATGATTCTTGATCGTCACTTTGTTCAGCTCACGGTAGTCAATGCACATGCGGAAGGTCCCATCCTTATTCTTGACAAATATGACTGGAGCTCCCCATGTCGATGAGTTAGATCGGATGAAACATTTATCCAACAACTCTTGTAGTTGTGTAGATAGTTCTTGAAATTCACTGGGTGCAAGTCTGTAGGGTGTCCGAGCAATAGGCGCTGCTCTAGGTGCTAGATCAATTTGGAATTCGACCTGACGATGCGGCAAAAGACCAGGCACGTCCTTGGGAAATACTTCCAGATAGTCACGTACGATGGGAATGTCGTCAACCTTCTTTTCCTCGGATAGTTGTTCGGCGACAAGAGCCAAAATAGCGGTATGACCTTTTCGTAGACACTTCTATGCCTTCATGAAGGATATGATGCCAATGACTGCACCACTTCTTTCGCCTTGGATAGAAAAGGTTTCTCCACCCGGGGGAGGAAGGTGAACAATTTGCCATGACAAATGATTTCAGCTTGATTTATATGTTAGGGGTATAATTCAAATTAGACTAAGGATTAGTCACCGGATAAGGTAATAGGGTCAAATGGAATTTGTTGTTGAAGTGTAAGGGATAACGTGTTAGCTTAGAAAGAATTCCTCAAATTCCGCTTACATCGTTGGAGTCGATGGGTTTACCATGAGGTTCTACCCGAGTTTCAATCGAGGTGGTTTCCTTGATCAAGTTTGGATGAGAGTCTTAAGTTCACTAAGACTCTTACATGAGTGAAATAAAATGATGGATCTTATTGATGATAGTTTAGTGTGTCCGTAAACATTTTTGACATGATAGTCGCGTCTATCAACTGTTGAACAAGTTTAATGATACCAACTAGTCGTTGAGTGGGTTACGAGAATTTCTACTGACAGTGGAAACTTAAGTCCGTAAATCACTGATTAGAACCATTTATCCACACACTAGGTTTCACCGGGACTTACATGCACCTCAAGTTACTATTACGTGTGCACCCGTAATGATAATTTGCTTTACATGCCCACCCTAGTTTTCCCTGTCCTGTGTCAAAATGTCCCTCAATTTTTATGGCCGAGTACAGAGTATTGTTAGAGACGATACGTCATTGAAAGGCTCATTCATCATCCATAATTTGGTCAACTAGGACTCATATCAAGATGAGTAGTCGGGAATCATTTGATCTGAGTATTCACTCGAGTTGAAACATAATACGAGAGTCCAATCTAGTGGATTGTATGAAATGCGATTGCAAGAAGCGAAACTAGCTCATGGATATGTGTTACTTGAAGAGGCAAAGTAGTTGTTCTGTTAACTGAGTCAGAATAGGGTTTGAGAATGCAATGAGCATAGTATTCTTAACTTTGTGGTCAACCTATCTTGAACAGAATATCGACCAAAGCGCGAGCCCACGGCTCGGGAAAATGATGACATCTATGTGTCAATGAATTTCTACAATAATACGTGCAATGATCTGCTCCACACGATGTACCTCAAGCGACGTCCACAGATTCGGGCTCGAAGCAAAGTAAAGCTAGTGAGGTCAGGGTATTGTTGCTAGTGGGTGCAGGAGGGACTCGCCTCCTACAAACCCAACTCCCAAAGAGACATGTGCTAGTGTTGTGTGTCATCCCTAACACGGACTTGAGAAGGCCCACCATTCCCGATTGTGTCATCGATAGGCTCAAGGTGGTGTAACAAGGGTGAAGGTGATGGTGGTGTGAGTGACTCCTCCGAAGGCTCCGTCTTGCTGCCCTCGGACGGGAGTGGATGTTGTTTTGGTGATTCCCCGAGTGTCGCCACTAGAAATGATGATGCACTGAAAATGACGTGTTCCTCGTCGACAGAGGGTGATATGGATGATGTCAACATGCATGAAATGCAATGTATGTGTGGATGCTATGTGTATCATGTATGAGTGTATGTGTCGTGTAACTAATGCATGTGTGTTGTTATAGTCTAGTATGCAATCCCAGTTCTCTATAACCAATGGCTCTGATACCAATCTGTCACACCTCCAAAATCCACTAACAGAGTTTTACCGTTAGGCGTGTGACAAAGCAGGATCTTAGTCATTAGTTACGTCAAACGACACTATTTGAGTTTAAACAAAACCATTAGATGTTCAGAGTTAAATGCGGAAGCGGTTTATGTCAAATAGTTACTGCGCAAAACAAACGCGCCCAAGTTTAGTTTAATAAAAGCAAGTGAATTGTTTTAAATGTTTGCATAAGAATGCAATGATAGTAGGACTCCATGCATGTCCTAGGTGTGCAACCTGTGCCTTAGCGACCTGAGAAACATGTAAGAAAAAGTGTCAACACGAGGTTGGTGAGTTCACAGGTTTGTAAGTAAATAAACTATTGTGTGTTTGTCTGCAAGCATATTTCTCCCCAACGGGAAAACAAGTAAAAATGATGTTCGTTTGTATGCATGTTTCTCCCTAATGTGAAAACAAGTAAAATGATGTTCGTTTGTATGAATGTTTCTCCCCAACGGAAAAACAAGTAAAATGATGTTCGTTTGTATGCATGTTTCTCCCCAATGGGAAAACACGTAAAATGATGTTCGTTTGTATGCATGTTTCTCTCCAACGGGAAAACAAGTAAAATGATGTTTGTTTGTATGCATGTTTCTCCCCAACGGGAAAACAAGTAAAAATGATGTTCGTTTGTATGCATGTTTCTCCCCAATGTGAAAACAAGTAAAATGATGTTCGTTTGTATGAATGTTTCTCCCCAACGGAAAAACAAGTAAAATGATGTTCGTTTGTATGCATGTTTCTCCCCAATGGGAAAACAAGTAAAATGATGTTCGTTTGTATGCATGTTTCTCCCCAACGGAAAAACAAGTAAAATAATGTTCGTTTGTATGCGTGTTTCTCCCCTAATTTAAAATGGTAAAAGGGGCCGTGAAAACTCACCTGAGTTGAGTAGTAGATAGCACCACACAAGGATGCAATTGGGACCACAAGTGTTTGTCTGTGAACGACTTACGTATGCCTTAGAATTATAAGCATAATAGTTAGGGATACAATGGGATTTTTGTGACGATGACACGAAAGATTTGGACGTCCTAAAACATACTTAGGATCAACGAGTAGACGAACTTGTCCACGGGAATAAGGATTTCTTAATAATAATTAAGATAAATGTGTTTCGTGTCGAACGCCTCTAGTTACGAATAATATTAATAAATAAATATATTCGTGCGTTTTTACCATTTAATAATGGTCTAGGAAAATAATATAACTTATAATATTATTTTAAGTTTGGAAAAATAGCACGATAATTAAATGCGTGACAAAAATAATAATTCTATTATTTTTATTTGGAACATAACAACACATGTAATAATATAATTAATTATATTATTTTTAAGTTAGAACAGTTACACAATGTTTATTAATGTGGCGAAAATAATATATAATTATATTATTTTTAATCGGAGTCTTGGGTTGAAAATAATATAAATATATTATTTTAAAAGTGGGAAAACATTACAAATGGGTTAACAAACCAAACCTGAGCCTACGGGTGGTTTTCGAGGCTAAAACACATTGATATATTAATATAATAACATGAGGATAAGTTTTATAATAAAAATAATAGCTTTAAAATAATAAAAACCAAATCAGGGGTGGGGAGACTCGAACCCGGGTCTCCTCCCCACCAACACACAGCCTTAACCAACCCACCCGCTTGGGCCAACGCATTAGAACCCGACTCCAAATGTTTATAACATGAAACCCCCGGGAGTTCTTCCCCCTTTGCGATCCGAATCCAAACATCACACCAAAGTATAGGGGTTTTGTTTAATGAGGGTTGGCAAATCTGTGAGTGAGATTAATTGCAAAAACGACGAGTTTTCAAAGGTAAATTCCCAATTCAACAAACCAAAACCCTAGTTTTAGAACTCAGAATCAAATGGATCGAATTTGATGATAATAACTTCTGGAATCATAAGGCTTTTATATAGTGGATGACTGCGAAACTATCCCTGCAGTTTAATTGCATTGAGGTTGGGTCTAGGGTTGAGTTTGATTAAACCGGTTAGACGATGAACCCTAGATTCGGTACATGATCAATTCGATGATATAAACCCGAATTGGTTTACGGCTTTTGTTCTAGGAGTGAAAATGAAAGTGTGGCTGTGATTGGTTACCTTGGGTGTTATCG
Organism: Smallanthus sonchifolius; assembly: GCA_023525975.1. Classification (NCBI taxonomy): domain Eukaryota; kingdom Viridiplantae; phylum Streptophyta; class Magnoliopsida; order Asterales; family Asteraceae; genus Smallanthus; species Smallanthus sonchifolius. The sequence goes on along the minus strand of CM042032.1, from coordinate 56,953,276 downwards.
AATTGATGGTGATCGACTAAATCATAGTCGCGGCTTGCGTGGTTTGATCTCCGGCGAGCTTAACCGCTTTTCCGGCGAAAGAGAATTGTGCAAAAGCCCTAGTTGAGTTACAACCTAATTGCAAAAGATAGTGTAGCCTCTCTTCATGCTATTTTTTTTCACTTTGACGATACCTAACCACCATCCTCCCTAGCTGTCGTCGACCACCATGATCCCACCATCCACCACCTCCTTTAAAACTATAACCATATCTTTCAGACCCCAACCCACTTACCCCCAAACCGTACCCATGATCATCATATCCCAACACTACCCGTGTCCAAACCCTTGAATATGAGACCATACCGATACCCGCAGTACCAGAAGCAAATTATGACCACTCTCATAGTTGACATGTTGCAGGATGGGATCATTAAACCAAGCCAGAATCCTTACTCATCACCAGTGCTTTTAGCACGAAAAAAAGATAGGTCATGGAGGTTTTGCGTTAACTACCGCGCACTAAACACCATCACTATAAAAGATCGTTTTCCGATGCCTACGGTGGATGAACTATTGGACGAATTACATGGGGCCACCGTCTTTTCTAAAATCGATCTCACAGTAGGATACCATCAAATCTGAGTGGCCAGAAAAGATACTCACAAGACCTCCTTCCGCACAATTGACGGCCACTACGAATTCCTGGTAATGTCGTTCGGATTAACAAATGCCCCCTCCACCTTTCAGGAAACCATGAACGATTTGTTTCGAGATGTGTTATGTCAATACGTCCTGGTTTTTTTCGACGATATACTGGTTTATAGCTAATCAGCAGATGACCACTACCACCATTTAAAGCAGGTATTTGAGACACTCTCTCAAAATAATGTTTTTTGCAAAATCGTCGAAATGTATTTTTGCAGTGCCATCGATTGGGTACTTGGGCCACATCATATCGTCAAAAGGAGTGGAAGCAGATCTAGAGAAACTATCCGCAATTCAATCATGGCCGCCTCCTACCAGTATGACGACTCTTCGAGGATTCCTCGGATTAACCGGGTACTATCGTCAGTTTGTTAGAAATTATGCCTAGATCGCTGCACCCTTGATTGACATCCTCAAACACCCTACCTTTAAATGGTCTGATCAAAGTGCTAAAGCCTTCCTAGACCTCAAATCCTCCATGTGCTCATTGGTAACATTAACTCTTCCAAATTTTTCTCAACCATATGATGTTACTACTGATGCCTCCAACGTTGCCATTGGTGCGGTTTTATCTCAAAATGATCGTCCCATAGCTTTCTTCAGTAAAAAAATGTGCCCACGGATACAGGCCGCATCTGCTTATGTGAGGGAACTTTATGCGATCACTGAGTCGGTCAAGAAGCGGAGACAATATTTACTAGGAACGAAGTTCAATATCTTCACCGACCAGCGGAGCCTAAAACATCTACTTTCTCAGGTGGTTCAAACTCTTGAACAGTATAAATGGGCAACCAAGCTGATCGAGTACAACTTTGAGATGCACTACAAACCGGGAAAAGAAAACCGGGTGGTCGATGCACTCAGTTGCATGCATACTGCTCACCTGATGGTTTTGTCGGTGACACACCCACAATGGGTGACTGACTTAAAAGCCTTCTATGTCTCCACAGAGGGCAAGGAACTACTAAACAAGTTGAGGCCGACAGGGAACCCGAAACAATTCACGTTCAAAGAAGGGTTGTTGTATCACCATGGCAAAATCTTTATTCCCCTGCTACCACAGCTTCGATTAGCCTTACTGCAGGAGTTCCATGCTTCACATGCTGGTGGGCATTCGGGTATCAGGCCCACAATCAAACGAATAGCTGCAACTTTTGCTTGGCCCAAGTTAAAGGCAAAGGTTATTATTTCATCCACCGGTGCAAAATCTGCCAACAAGTCAAGTATCCCACCCACAAACCTTATGGTCTCTTGCAACTAATACCGATTCCGTCCAACGTATGGCAAGATATATCAATGGATTTCATTACTGTCTACCCTTGTCGCAAGGGAAATCGACCATCTGGTCGTAGATCGTTTCTCGAAGTTTACCCATTTTATTGCCCTTCCACCCAAATATGGCGCGATGATGCTAGCCACCCTGTTCCTACAAAATATCTATCGCTTACATGGCCTTCCCCGAAGCATTGTTACAGACCGAGACCCCATTTTTCTTATCAATTTTTGGAGGGAACTTTTCAAACAGATGGGAACAAAGCTCAAGTACTCCACCGCATACCATCCACAGTCCGATGGGCAAACCGAAGTCGTTAACCGTTGTTTGCAAAAAAATTTACGATCATTTGCAGGTGAGGAGCCAACATCTTGGAGTAAATTTTTATACCTAACCGAGTATTGGTATAACACGACACATCACAATGCAATAAACATGAGCCCATTTCAAGCTTTGTATGGTCAGCAAGTTCCAGACGTAAGTCGATACAAACCAGGGGGTCCGACATTCCATACATAGATGCTTCTCTTAATGAACTCAACCGCATCCGAAGGGAGGTAAAGCAGAATTTGCAACGAGCTCAACAACGAATAGCAACCTTGGCAAATGAACATAGAATGGATAAAGAATTCGAGGTGGGTGACATGGTCTTTCTTCGGCTACAAGATTACCATCAACAGTCGGTTTCACAACGAGGTAACATGAAGCTTTCCAAAAGATTTTATGGTCTCTTTAAGGTGTTGGAACGCATTGGAGCAGTGGCATACCTGCTACAACTGCCACCCGAGTCCAAGATACATCCGGTCTTTCACATCTCGCTACTTTATGAAGCCAAAGGAGATCCAGAACCAATTCCATTACCTGGAACCCAAGGAGCAGAAGCAACACAGATGAGCCCAAGTCATGTAATCGATCACCGTTGGAAGATGGGCAAGTTACAGCTCTTAATTGTTTGGAAGAATCAGGACCTAGCTGAGGCAACATGGGAAACATATGATGATTTCTGCAACAGATTTCCAAACTTTCAAGTTGAGCTCGGGGACAAGCTAGTTCTGAAGGGGAAGGCAGTTGATACGACCCAAACCGTTATTGGGCCAACTAACAGGCCCAAATGAAGAGGTGTGAAACCAACAAGGCTACTAGACTAGCCCATGCGATAGTTACCGTTTATTTATTTTAAGAGTCTGCATGTTTGATTTAGTCTTTCCCCACGTGTTTCTTTAGGTACTGAATTTTTAGGAAGTAGTGGCTTTATGCCTTCATGCACTCCATGAAATAAGGGACGTGTTTGTAGTCCTCTGTATATTTATTTCCTTGTAACTTGCATTTGGAATTAATCAGAAAATTGCCCCAAAAATAGTCTCTCTTTCCTTCTGTGAATTTCTTGGAGTTTTGCCTACTCTACAGGCTCTTACCAAAGCGTCACTTATAATTTGTGATGAAGCCCCAATGAGCGACGTAAATTTCTTGAGGCGTTGGATCGAAGTCTTAGAGACATTCTTAATAACGACATTGATCCATTTGGTGGTAAATTAGTTCTTCTTAGAGGAAACTTTAGACAAACATTGCCTATTAAACGTAAAGCTTCAAAATCTGAGATCTTAGATGTGTCTCTGCCAAGGTCATATATATGGGAACATTTTTCTGTTGTTAAGCTAACTGAAAATATACGATTACATCGTGCAAGCCAGATTGCAATTGACACTAAAGAGATCTCTGAATTTTCATCATGGCTTCTACAGGTTGGAGACGGGACCCCCTGACAAAAAAAATCCTTCTAACACAAGAAATATTGAAATATCTCTTCGAAGTTTGCTATTCATCCCTCTGACAGTGCTTTAAATGAACTTATACACTTTACTTACGATGATGATTTTTTTAACGCCATTTTGGATCACTGATGGGCCACTAACCCACCCGATCATCTTCATTTCCCTCAGGAGAAAACCCACCATATGTGAGAAAACCCCTCTTGCCCAACCTGGACCTCTTTTTTGTCACAAGTGGGACTTGAACCCAAGACCTCCCTATTTTTAGTGAAGTCTTGGGTATACACCTTTGTCACTAAACTAAACTAGTGATTGTTACTTACGATGATGATACTTTTCATAATCCTACAACCTCGAATCTTTCTGAAAAGACAACTGTTTATCCATAAAATGAAACAACTAACTTAATAAACTCATTGGTTCTAAATATGTCTAGTGGTGACACCACGACATATATAAGCACCGACTCCATCTTCCCTCATGCAAAGAGCTGAGGCGACCTAGAAATTCTTTATCCATCAGAGTATCTAAATTAACAAAAACATAATATATATAGTAAACTTCAATTTTCGTCCCTGAGGTTTGCACAAAACTTCAGGTTTCGTCCCTCTATAACACATTTCATCCCTAACGTTTTATGTTTTGACAATTTTCGTCCCTTGTCCTTAACTCCGTTAAGTTTTCTGTTAGTTTTTGTGCAAATTTACTAATATACCCCTCACTCCTTCTTCTTCTTCATCAGACTCAATAAAATGTATATGAGACTCAATAACATGAATGACACTTTCCTCTGGTGCGACCTCCCTCCGGCCACCAGCTCTCCTGCACCACCTCCCCCCTGACCAATGACGGGTCTTGGTGGCTCCAACAGAAATGGTGGCGGCGGTGGTTAGGGATTCCAGTAAGAAAAGACAGAAGTGGAAACGGAACGAGAATGGTGTTCCGACGACGGAAACGGTTTTCACAATTGCTTCTTGGGTCTGATAGAGTCAAAATTGAGTCAAAATGTGGAGTGTAAAAAAATGAGTCAAAATTGCTTCTTGAGTCTGATGGTTGAAGAAGAAGGGGTGATGGATATATTAGTAAATTTGCACAAAAACTAACAGAAAACTTAACGGAGTTAAGGACCAGGGACGCAAAGTGTTAAAACATTAAACTTCAGGGATGAAATGTGTTATAGAGGGACGAAACCTGAAGTTTGGTGCAAACCTCAGGGACGAAAACTAAAGTTCACTCTAATATATAATATATATATATATATATATATATTAATTGCAACTTTTTTTCCTTTTATAACTTTTGATATATATATGATGTTTTATGAAATTCTGAATATATTGTTGTAACGTAATTATTTTTATCTACGTTTTAATATAAACTTTATTCAAAATCGTTGACATAAATATTCGACATTTTGGTTACATGAGTGTGTCTTATGTGTAATTATATCTAATACTTATTAAAAAAAATTATTTTGCAATATTTTGAGAACTCATGTAAAACAATAAGAAATCATTTATTTACCTAAAGTACTAACATTATATTAAAATACAACATTTTTATATGGATTGATATGTGTAAATTTACATGTACTAGTATATTATAAATATTTACACATGCGTAAATAGTAAAAGCTTACACATGTGTAAATGAGAAACTTACATAGGTAAAAATGTTTATAATATACCGATACATGTAAATTTACACATATCAATTCATATAAAAATGTTGTATTTTAATAATAATGCTAGTGTTTTAAATAAATAAATGATTTTTTTTATTATTTTTAACGAGTACTCGTGAGTTTTTAAAATATTTAGGAATTCTCAAATGAACCATCTCATATATATGTGTGTGTGTGTGTGTGTGTCTGAAATATTTAAATGTGTATAATATAAACAACAGTCGCTTTTTTAATATGGTTATACGTAGGGTAAAAACTAAAAACAATAGTAAGCTATTTAAATATGCACATATTTAGGTCTTGAATGACATGATTTATCCCTCTTAACCTCTTGGTTATAAGGTCATCCATAGTAGTTTCACGCTTAAGTGATTCACACCTTATTACGTCACTGTCATATCAGCACAGGGCAATCACTTGACAGAATTACTAAGGTGCGTAGTGGTTTCACGCCGTGCATTTATTTTTTAATAATTAACTAAATTTTAATTTTTAATAAATAAAAAACTAAATTATAAAAGAGTTAATTACATGGATAGTCAATGTGGTTTGTGAAAAATAACACGTATGGGTACTAACGGTTTCAAGTTGCAAATATGGGTACTATTTTTTTATTTTGTAACAATATTTGGTACTAATACTGATGCGTGATATTATATATATATATATGTGTGTGTGTTAAATTAAATTAACCAAGTTTTAAATGTAGAGGAATTATTAAATAAGAGGAATTACAAGATTTGTTGTTAAGGTGCGTTTCGAGCAACGAAAAGGAGTAGGTTAGTCTTATAATGATAGCTTGGGATTTAAAACGCTCGAGATGGAATGGGAGGGACCCGAATGTAAGTTTTAGTGGTGTATAAACCACTTAAAACGCAAACCCTAGGCCATTCAGCCTAGGTATATGCGCGACGTCTGAGAGGAAGACGAGAGCAAGGAAAGGCAATCGAAAAGAGGTGATCATGGTGGTTTCAGGTAGGGTACGTGCCACGGAGGCTAGGAACACGGTCAGGTAATCTCAGTTTCTATTCATTTAAGCATCTATACTTGTTTTGTTTGGGATTTTGGTTAGGGTTTCGAGTAGAATGGTTGTTGGGTGGTAGTAGTAGCCACGAGTTGTAGCTGGTGGCCGGAATCGGGTTGGAAGTGGTGTGCGAAGGCTGGGGTAGTCGGGATGGTGGTCACGGTAGTGGCTAGGTGGTGGCATTGGCACGGTGACGCGCAAGGTGGAGTGGTGGTGATGAGTGACGGTGGTAGAAACCGGGGGGGGGGGCTGCAGGGCGGTGCTAGAATTAGGTTCAGGTAAAAAGGATTCTAATTCTAAGAAGGGTGAGAAGTATTTATGGCCATTAGATCAAATTGTAGAAAAGATTAATGGTTGGGATTAAATTATAGGAGAAAAAGTTGTTGAAAAGTTATTTTAGTCTTGGCAACTTTTGTTGACTTTTTATCAAGTTCCCCCCTCATTTTAAAACGTTCATAACTTTTACATACGACATTATTTTTTCAAAAAAATTACACCATAAAAACGAGCGTTTTTTTATCTTTAAAACGAGTATAGTGTCGTTATAAACAAAAACGAGTTTTTTATGTTTTTCAGCTCATTGTGTAATTAGTCAGGTCAATGTGTAATACAATTTCATTGTGTAATACAAGTTCATTGTGTAATACAAGTTCATTGTGTTATATGTATTTATCATTGTGCTTTACGTTTTACAGCTCATTGTGTAATTAGTCATGTCATTGTGTAATACAAGTTAATTGTGTAATATCACGACTGGTCATTGTGTAATATCTAGTCATTGTGTAATTAGTCAGGTCATTGTGTAATACAAATTCATTGTGTAATTAGTCAGGTCATTGTGTAATATAAGTTCATTGTGTACTACCACGTCTAGTCATTGTGTAATTAGCCAGGTCATTGTGTAATACAAGTTCATTGTGTAATACAAATTCATTATGTAATTAGTCAGGTCAATGTGTAATACAATTTCATTGTGTAATACAATTTCTTTGTGTAATACAACTTCATTGTGTAATACAAGTTCATTGTGTAATACACAATGACCATTATGCCCTCCCTTTAAAAACAATAAAAGGACACATGTCAAGCTCAAAATCTTTTTTACCATTCTTATTTTTAAAACCATTTTTACTATAACCTAACCCTATGTTTTTACTATAGAGTTAATTCAAATAATTATAATAATTATAAAATAATTTAATTTAATATATTATTTTGTTATTAACTTATAACATTTTTATTTTCAAATTGTTGGCATAAGTGGAGAAATGAGTATAATTTCTAGGTTAGATCATTGTTCTGGTGTAAACAATATTTAAGGAAAGTTTTCCTTGTGTTCCCATCCAATTTTAAAGTCTTTGTCGGGCCCCAACCCCATTTGCACGCCTAAAGGTTACCCCATTTAATCCCAAATTTTCAAACTACTCATACCGGACTACAACATCATTTCCAATCCAAATGGAATTAACACGACAAACTAATATGAAAACAACATTTGTATAAATACAATGGGTAACTTTGTAGCCAAGTTTCAATTAGGTCACTCAATACGTATTTTACACGGTATACACCCTCGGGTATACTATGGTGAGTGATCTAATTGGAACACTATTGAAACTTGGTTACTATTCTGTGGTGTTTTCCCAGAAGACAACGCCATTAATTACTTCCAGTTCATGTAATCGATCTTCTTCATCTTTCATTGTTCTAAAAACCCTTTAGTTTAAATAAAATTTAAATAAACCACCCCACATATACTACAATGCATATATGAAGTCCTCTTCATGTTCATCATCTTCTGTACCTACAGGAAGGTGGAAATATGACGTTTTTTTGAGCTTCAGAGGCGAGGATACTCGTTACACTTTCGTAGATCATCTTTATGCAGCTCTTGTACAAAGAGGCATATGTGTTGTCAAAGATGACGATGAGCTCAAGAAAGGGAAAGCCATTTCTCCAGAACTCCTGAAAGCTATTGAAGAATCAAGGTTTGCTGTTGTTATTTCAAAAAATTATGCAAACTCTTCATGGTGTTTGGCTGAGCTTGCCAAAATCATGGAATGGCATAATCAGATGGGACAAAGGGTGTTACCGGTGTTCTATCATGTCGATCCATCTGATATTCGCGGACAGAAGAACGACATTGCTATTTTCTTTCGGCAGCACGAGGAAAAGTTTAGAGGAGAGATGGATAAAGTGAAGGAGTGGAGGGGAGCTCTAACAGCCACAGCCAATTTATCTGGCATGCATATCTCAGAAACATTCAAAGAGTAAATACAACTTTCCTTCATCTAAGCTCAAATACAATCTATTTATGTTGATATGACACTAATTTTCAAGTATGAAACATTCATCATGTTACTTAGCTTGCTAAAAGCGGTCTTAGTTAAATTTACAGGGGTGAAGCAAAATATATCACAAAGATTGTCGAAGAGATCTTAAGGGATATACAACCTTGTGATACGGAGGACGCCTTAGTTGGCATCAACTCTCATATGGATGCATTACACTTATTATTGGAAACAGAAGAAAAGGAAGAGGTGTGCATAGTAGGTGTATATGGAATGGGAGGAATTGGCAAGACAACTATTGCCAAAGCTTTGTTTAGAAGAACTGCTTATAAATTTGAGGGTAGTAGCTTTGTGGAAGATGTTAGAGAGAATAGTTTTAGAAAAAGAGATATATGCGCCTTACAAGAAAAGCTTATAAGGGAGATTCTAATGACCAATCACAATTTTAATGTTAAAGATCCTCATGACGGAGCCAACATGATACGAGCAAGGTTTGGGCACAAAAGAGTTCTTATTGTTCTTGATGATGTGGATCATGTTAAGCAGTTAGAGTTCCTAGCTGCATCACATGACTGGTTTGGTCCAGGAAGTAGAATCATTATAACCACGAGAAACGAGCAATTGTTAACTGATGCAAATACAAAGTATAAACCAGATTGTTTGCTAATGGATGAAGCTCTTGAGCTATTTAGCAAGCATGCTTTCAAAAGAAATAGCTCTCCAAAAGGGTATGAGGAGTTGGCGTGTCGTGCTATTCGATGTGCCGGCTATCTTCCTTTAGCTGTGAAAGTTTTAGGCTCTTTCTTCCATTTGTGTGGGAAAGTGCTTTCAATAGACTAGCAAAATCACCAAATGTGGAGATCTTTGAGACATTGAAGTTAAGTAAGAAAATATTCCTAGACATTGCTTGCTTCTTCAAGGGCAGACACGTAGGAGATGTAACTAAAGTACTTGAGAGCTGTGGTTTTGACCCACTAATAGAGATTAGTGTTCTTGCTAAGAAGTCTCTGATCACCATTTCTAATGATAGAATAGGTATGCATTACCTCATCCAAGAAATGGGATGGCAAATAGTTCGAGAGAGTTTTCCCAATAGCAGGTTATGGTAGCTTGAAAATATCCAAGATTCCTTAAAAAATAATCGGGTAAAAATCTCTCTCCCCCTAAAATTATATGTTGTTCTTAGAGTGAATAAGGTTAGATCCCAGTTTAAATCTTTGTTTCAGAAACTAAAAGCAATTGAAGCCATCGTAGTGTCCGATAAGCAATATGACATTGATGAATATGAGGAGAAGGCAATGTTTTTGAACTTGCATGAAGAATCTTCGCCTGCTTGATATTAGAGGCAGGTTTACTTCTAGTGAGCCTATGTTTTTCCCTGCTGACTTACGATGGCTTTGTTGGAGTGATTACCCATTTTCTTCACTATCAACAACACAAATGAGTAAGCTCGTTGGTCTTGAAGTAGTTGGTGGTTCTATTAAACAGTTTTGGAACAGACAAAAGGTAATTTGCAGATGAAACCATATTCTTAGCCATAGATTTGAGTCATAGTTTGTCATGCATTGATATTTCACCAAAGCATATTAACTAATTTTACACAGCTTTCTTAACATATTCTCACATATTCTGGTTGGAGAAATTGTGTCACAAATTGATCGATCTAATACATCACTACACTTATATAGGTGAACAAATTTCACATGTTTATAATTAAGTGTGAAAAATGCCACAAAAATTTATGCATTTTGTTAAGCGTGAAGGAGATAAATGTGTGCTTGTTGTAGTGTTTTACTTGTATTCAACTCTATAAGAATTTTATGCATTTTGTTAACCATAAGAATTTTACTTGGATTCAATTCCATGTGTAACCTCGACTATAATTATATTCATTTCTATCTCTGTTAACAGATTATGCCAAACTTGAAGTTCTTGAAACTTCAACAGTTAGACTGCCTAACAATGTTTCCAGATGTCTCAGTCAAGGGCGGAGGATATAAGGGGCCCAAGGGGGCCCCGCCCCCCCGATTTTTCGCTCAGAAGTGTTAATATATATGTATTCAGTCGATTTTTCGCTCAGTAGTGTTAATTTATATGTATTCGGCCGAAAATTTTATAGTTCCGGCCCCTCCAATATGAAAAAAAAATTCCCGGCCCTCCCTGCGAAAATTTTCAAGCTCCACCACTGGTCTCAGTGGCTCCAAACATTGAGAAGTTGTTTTTGTCCCGTTGTACGAACTTGGTTGAGGTTCATGAGTCTCTTGGATCTCACAAAAGGCTTTTCAACTTGATCATTCATGGTTGTGAGCGGCTCAAGCGTCTGCCATCCAGGTTTGATATGAAATCCTTGAGGCATCTACATCTCACTAAATGCTCAAGTCTTGATATACTTCCAGATGTGTCCACGTGTATGGCAAAGCTATCATTTATATCTCTTGATTGCTCTTCTAGTATAGAGGAATTGCCATCATCCTTTGGATATCTCTCCAGTCTAGGCAACTTGAATCTAAAAGACTTACAAGTCTTAGGAACATCAACACTCCAAAGTCCATCAGCTTACATACTTTGACAAATTTTGTGTTCCTTGAAAACATTAAATCTTAGTTGTAGACAAATGGAAAGTGAAGACTTCCCCAAAAATCTCCACGCTTTTTCATTCTTGGAAAAATTAGATATAAGTGGAAACAATAAATTAATCCGATTACCTGAAAGCATCTACCAACTTTCTCAACTGAGAAAGCTAAATTTGAATGAGTGTCACCGACTTCAAGTTTTGGATGGCGTTCCATCAGGAATACAAGAATTATAGGCAAACAATTGGAAAAGATTAAATATCTATCAGAAGAGCATGAGTGGTGGTATTATTTTTCACTCATGAATTGTCATAAACTTCTAGGGGATGAAGATAATGAGAGATACCTTGATAAGCAATCATTCCATATTGGTATTCCTGGAAACAAAATTCCCAGCTGGTTCATAGAAGAACAACCTGGGCACAATGTAGCAATGATGATACCTCCCAATTGCAATATGCAAATCATTGGGGTTGCGGTATGTGGTGTCTTTCCTGAGGAGTGGCAGGGGCCACAGTTTCGTCCTGCTATCTCCATCGAATTTAGAAAAGATGGAAAGTCCATTAGTAAGAAATAGGTTGATTGTGTTAATGCATCTGCAGCAGCTGAGAATGGGAATATGTGGATTTCCACATAGTTCCTTTCGGGGTTTTCAATGTGAAGATTGGTCTGGCGGTACTCTACTCATTTCATTATGTGGAGTACGTGGTGCAAAAGCTGTAAGACGTCTTAAGTACAAAGAAACCAACAAATTAGAAACTGTATCTCTTATCCATGGATGACCCAAAAGGATAAGAAAAAAAGTGCCTACAGCCTCCAAAATTTTTAGGGTTTCCTTACATCCACGTCTTTAATGAGGATTTGTGAATCAAAGATTTTTGGAAAAAAAAAAAAAAGTCACATCACACACTACAACAGTAACACTCTATAGGGATGAAAAAATTTAACCCTAAACCGACGACAAGTCCTCGGGACAGCCTATCCCGACGACAGGTCGTGGATACAGGGTTCGTCGGGATTGCTTGGTACCAATAGCTCAAAGGTGTCGTCGGTATAGGTGTCGTCGGGACAGGGTCTAATTAGAAAATTCTAAAAGAAATTATACCGACGACATGACGTCGGTATAGGGTTTATACTTATGCAGACGACATGTCGTCTGGACATAACCAACCTATCCCGACGACATGTTCGAGATAGGGTTTTTTAATTTTTTTAAATAATTTTTTTAAAAAGACCTATCCGGACGACATGTCGTCGGTATAGGTCTTTTCTATTTTTTTTTTATTTTTAAAATATTTCTAGAAATATAAAAACAAAAACCTGCAAATTCAATAATATAAACCATTCAAAACAACCCAATATCATACCATAATGTTGTCTGAACCATAAAAACTAATATCCGAACCATAAACTTGTCCAAAACACACAAACATTCAAATTGTTCAAAAACAAACATGCAAATTGTTCAAAACAAACATCCCACTATATTCGCAACAACAAAGACAACAACTCCCGGCTAATTATCGTCGCTGCTTGTTCGGCGTTCCCATATGCGACGCATTTCTTCCATTTAGCGTTGCATTTCAAGCATTTGTTGATTATGGATAGCCATTTGTCGTTGTTCTTCCTCTCGTTCTTGTTGGCGTTGATGTTCTCGTTGTTGTTCTTGGACTTGTTGTTGAAGTTGAGTCATTCGCTCATCCATTTCTTGCCAATGGGGATGTGGAGGGGGTGCTAAACAAATCAGGTGTGGGATTACTCACCACACGACCAATACAAAGTATATGGTCACGCTTATGACCCAATGCATGCTCCATGCACGCAAACCCATCGACTGCAGATGAATCACCACCAGACTCGACAGAGGATCTTGTAAACTCCTCTTGAATTCGGTCCTGCTGTAAAATGGATAACCAACCTGTTAAACTATAAGTCATAAACGATAACAATTCACAAATTCCAATCAACCAACATTAATAACAACAAATACTAATAATACTAGCAAAAATATCCAACAATTGGGCTCGAGTTGGATGTTCTAAGTCTATTAAATTGTGTTTGGGTTGTTTTGACCCGTTTAAAGTTACAGTTGGATGTTCTAAGTCTATTAAAGTGTGTCCCGTTTAAAGTTACATTTGGATGTTCTAAGTCTACACAAGTGGGTTTGGGTCATTTTGACCCGTTTCAAGTTACAGTTGAATGTTCTAAGTCTACACAAGTGTGTTTGGTCATTTTGACCCGTTTAAAGTTACACTTGGATGTTCTAACAACAAAATCATTTTACTTACATAGTCTGATGCTGCAGTGTCATTGGCCCAACCCGTCCCTTCTTTATAATGGGTGGCTCTGAATACTTCAATAGGACCGGTCCCCTTAGAAAAACAAAAATAATATCACTAATAAGCATGATTTAATAAGCATATTTGTATAATACTAACAATTATATTTCATACCTCCATGTGTCGGCGCTGGGCATATCCATGGAAACTTGGGTAGCGTTGTTGGGTTCTGTTTTGTTTTTTCTTCTCGAAACGGTTTCTATAGGACTCAGTTAAAAACAGCATCAATCAACCTTTCCCAGTTTCCTCGGTCAATATCTTCTGGTGGATTATTCCTCGCCTCCTCCACATCATCGTATCCCCCATGCTCGTTGAAATGAACTCTCAACTCTCTCTTGTGTTCTTTATAAGCCCTCTAACACTCGACGGTGATTCCAAGTCCAACACCTCGCCACATGTCAGTGTGTCTCCAGCTGTCCAGATCAAAGTATTCCTACAAATGGAAGTAATTAAAAAAAATCTAATAGTTATGAAATTGTAAGTAATTATAAAATATCTACACTTACTAAGAGAGTGGGATATACGGCCTGTTTTTTTTTTCATTTGGAACCTTGGCCCAATTAGGATAATGTAGGGGAACAACCTGTGACGTTTCGAATTTTTCGTTCTCGCACGTGTATTATAATTATCGTGTAATCATTCTCTATTTTAATAAAGCGTAAGAGTTTTATTTGGTTTTATACAAATAGGTATTTTATTTTACGGATTTAGACTAATTAGAATTTTATAAATTTTAAATTAATATAAAGTTTTATATAAAAATCTAAAGTTAAAAAGTTATATATTTAATAAAATAACCTATTTAAATAAGATAAATAACTTTTATAAAAATTATTTATAATAATAAAGAATAAAATAAGTTTATAAAAAAAACATTTTTAAATTAATTTGATTTAAAGGAAATTAAATTAATTTATTTAAATAAAAGTTCAGGGGTTGTTTTGTAATTAATCAAACTAGAAGGTTTTAAAACTGAAATCGGTTGAGGGGCTGTTTCTGGACAATTTAAACTACAAGGACCCATCTGTATTTATTTCAAGGGCTAATTTAAGTCAAACCAAACTCCAGGGACTAAGACTGCCAATTCCCAAATCGTTTATCCGGTCACCCCCTTCGTTGGTCCGGCGGGTAAAGCCATTTTCCGGCGAACCCCCGACAGGGCTGTCCCCTGCACCTCGACAGCCGCTACAGGCATCCCTGAGCTCGTCTTCTCCACGTGAACAAAAGGCCCTGACCAATTGGTCTCCCTAACATAAGGATCGTCTGATCCTGTTGGTGGCAGAGAAACTCACTTTCGAATTCGCGCCTGACAGACCACCTCCACGCATGTTGAATGTCTGGGTAGTTTCGTCTCGTCCAGACTAGTGTCGGAACGTGCCCAATTGCACGTTTTAACAAAGAAATCAAGCTCGGCTATAAATAGCCATAGTCGGACCTACTCGAGCTCGCGACCCCTTTTTCACCCACTCTTACTTCAAATTGAAGACGGCATTGTGTTCATCGCCTCTGAGTGAAGCTGTGACCAGAGCCTTAGAGCCCAATTCCATCCCGAAGCTTGAATTCCCATTCTTGATATTCTCGGATTAAAAGCTCTGCCGTTCGACCCTTTGCGAGCACGTAAGAATCCTCAACTTCGTTTCTTTACTTTCTGTTATCATAAGGCAAACCGAACCAATCGAAGTTACGACTCCAAACCATCAATTACCGGACAAACTAATGTTCTAAAAGAATTACTGTTTTAATTGCTAAAGTCTGGGCCATCGAAACTACTTAGTTTCGATTGAGTAAATGGTCAATCGAAACTAATAGTTTCGATAGATGGTAGTTTCGACAGCCTGTGTATCACTTATAAATGATCAATCGAAACTAGTAGTTTCGATAAATGGTAGTTTTGACAGCCTGAATATCACTTATAAATGATCAATCGAAACTAGTAGTTTCGATAGATGGTAGTTTCGACAGCCTGTGTATCACTTAAAAATGGTCAATCGAAACTAGTAGTTTCGATTGAACATAGTTTCGATACTTGTCACAACTATAAAGCAGTTTTGATCAAATCAGTAATTTCAAGTAAATCTGGACCAACTTTTATGCAAATAACACTGAGAAATGCTATTATAAACCTATACACAATTAAATACTAATACGCACATGTAAACATACAATGATACCCATTTATCTACATAGGGTATCAACGTGCTTAGGCTTCCACATACTTATCACCTACACGCGTGGAAAAATACCCGCTTGCAAGGTGAGTTACATAGCCCCTATTTTACATTTTTATACGTTTTGGGGTGAAACATTATACTTGCTACTCACATTGTTTATACGTGTTATACATGAGACTATATGCTTATTCTTTGGATGTACATACATTTAAACACAAGACAACCAACTGTAATATTGATAGATCTATTGTGCCTGACCAGCCCACCCAGTTAGGGTGTTTATTACTGCATACTCGGATATAACCGCGTGTTATATTCAATCATATCGGATATAGTGGGTAACTATATTCAAACATACCGGACTTAGTTGTTGTGCTCTGTTCAAGCGCGTCAAACTCGGTTTGAATTGTGATTAAATAAATGGTACATCATACATACTATGTTTAACAAGATAAACAATGAGTTGCAAAACGATTTACAACTACTATTTACTGGAATTACTAAACCTATGTACTCACCAACTTTTTAGTTGACACTTGATTTAAATAATGTTTCAGGTTTGGATATGTGTACTTGCCGAAGATTTCTCCACATAAGGACTATGGACCTAGTTAAATAAATCAATGTTTTGAACTAGACTAGGTTATTTGGAATGTATCGTATTTGGATCTTGTTGTCTTTAAATTTAATTAATGAATTATGCAACCTTTTAGCTATCATGTGCTTTTGAACAATCATTCTATTGTCCGCCTCGATGATTCCGCCATCGGTCGGGGTGTGACACAACCCTTTCAACCGTTTCAACCTCCAGGGAGATAGCATGTATAAAATCAGACGCGTTCTCTCCCACGAACTTGTACCCCCCGCCATGAAGTTCAACATCAATCGGAAGAGGCTTTCTCCCATTTTGCTCAAATTTTTTGTATAATTTTATGTTTTTGGCTTTCGAATGCCTTTTCCGGGAGGAACTACCTACATTGACACATGAAATTGAAAAGTTTGGCAATTGTAAAGACATACATTAAACACCAACAAGTAACTTACCATCAGATCCACCCGCACAACCCGACGCGAAGTTATACGGACCCCCATCTCCACCGTCAATGTTACCATTATTCCTTCAATAAAAATAATTAGTAAGCATAAATAATTAATAATCAACAAAGATAAATAGTACATTTTAACATACATTCAATCAGAATCATCACTACAATAACGTGTGTCAACAACATCATCATCTTCTTCATCGTCGTCATTTATTTCATCTTCCTCATCCGAATTGTAAGCTTCTTCATCATCATTAATAAAACTTTCATCGAAATCAATCGGGGCAATATGACTTGGGTCACCACCCTCATTTAAAGTTGTCCACATGGGTAAGTAGCTTAAGTCGACAACCAAATTACCAAAAAATTATTGAGTTTCCCGTGTAATGGATTGAGTGATTGCATGGGGATTAGGAGTTTGGTCACCACCTATATGACTTGATTCACCAACTTCACATCCGGTGTCAACAACCATAGTATAATCATTTGATTGAGTGTTGTGCAATATATGTATCTCATTAACAACACTAGGATCATCCCAAAGCTTCCGATGGTGAACGTCCTCAACAACCCTCCATTGGCCAGTGGTTCGAGAAGGAACTCGAAGATAGAACACTTGTTTCGCCTGTGTGGCTAATATATATTGGACATCGTCGTACCATTCTTTACCAACATACCATTCACGGCTAATGTCAATTATAATAGTATTGTTTTGCTTAATTAATCTTTTACCCCTCGTGTCGAACCATTTACAAGAAATAGTACAACCGAGTAACCATCTATGTAGTTCAACTCTGCGATCTCCTCTAGTTAACCGTAAAATGGAGTATCGTCTTCTCCTATTGTAACCACACCACTTTTCTGAGTAGTGCGTCGGGCATCACGATTTTGTACCACAAATCAAACACCATTTACTATGCAAGCAGTGTAAGAATATGCGTTAAAGGGACCATGTGCCAATGCCCTTAATTCTTTGTTATCGGGTGTAGAAGATGAAGATGAAGATGAAGATGAAAATATATTTGCTTCATATTTTAACCATGAAGAAAAATCGGTTTGCATATTGCGTTTAAGAAATTTAGATTCAAATTCACTGGTAGATGGACAAAATAAAATTCAAATTAGGTTATCATAATAGCTAAAATGAAAATAGTTTATCACTGGACCAAAAAACTTACGATTTGTAGACTTTGATTTCATCGCAGTTGTTCAACACAAACCATTGTAATGATTTGTTGGCATGTTCAGAGTGCGCGGTGATTTTCTTTTTCAATATTGGTCGACATTGTGATGAAAACACTTGAAACTGCCTTTTGGGAATGACATCATCTGCATTTCTATCTGGTCGGTTAAATTTGGTTTGCATACCGTCCAGATACATAGAGCAGAATGTCAAGGCTTTATATGCAACATAACCCTCTACAATTGAGCCTTTCAGGCTTGGCTTTGTTTCTAACATATGTTTTGAGCCTTTTCATGTATCTTTCAAAATGATACATCCATCTCATATACACAGGGCCACAAAGAATAGCTTCTTCGAGTAAATGAAGAATGAGATGAACCATTATGTCAAAAAATGTCGGAAGATATATCATTTCCAAATTGCATAATATCTTAACCACTTCCTCATTTGCTTCATACATGTCCTTCACATCTACTGATCGTGCACAAATTTTTTGAAAGAATGTGCAAACATCATTGATTGTTGTTGGAACATTTTTTTGTGCAGACCCGATGATAAGTGGCCAAAGTTTCATGTATTAAAGGGTGTAATATGTTATATTTATGCAATTTGATATGTGGAATACAAAGGTTTTGTGTAGTCATGCATGTGCAGGTGTTGGAAGCTTACAATGTGATCTTTGAAGATATTACGAGAGAGTCGGAAGAGACACAGAGAAAACGGGGCAAAAATGCAGTTCCAGCGTAAGCCTACGCCACCAGCGTAAGCTTACGCCCTTACAGCGTAGGCCTACGCCTAATTGATTTCTTCACAGCAGCTTCCAGAGTCCCGGCGTAAGCCTACGCCCTCCCAGCGTAAGCTTACGCTGGGTGCGTTTCAGACGCGGGTTTTGAGCGAAACAGCCGATTTTCAATGGTTTAATTAGGTTTTTCTTCCCCAAATTTGAATCATCTTTTGACACCATAGTTCTTGGGCGATTTTGGAGTTCTTGGAGGCTAAAGAACACGATTTTAACATCCGATTGAAAGATTGAAGATGATTTCCACCACCATGAGCGGCTAATCCACCGGTAATCATTCCCGGGTGGATTGTTTGTAAGTTTTTAGGGTTTTATCATGTGCTAGCTTTGAGAAACAATTCTTGTAATCGTTTGGCTTGAAACACTTGAATCTTTGTGTTTAGTATGGTTATGAACTCACGGGAGTCGATAAATTCTTGCACCATTGACCCCGTTAGATGATAATTGCTATGAACTTTGATTTATGTTGAATCTATTGATTAATCTAATTCTATATTGCATACATTTGTCTCGATTTCATTCGTGAATATTGTTTTACACTATTTGCCGATGATGTATGAATGTTGATGTTCTTGGTTAGATTTGGTTAATTAGATTTGAATAACCATTCGATTGTTTGAACTCAAATGTTGGTGTGATAATTCCTAATTACTTGTGAACTTGAAACCCGGGTGTGATACCCTTTTTAATTATTGTTCACAACTTAAACCGTTTTGTTTGGTACTTGATTTGTTTGTTGAGTTTATAAAGTTTTCACTTAAATCATTGATTGTGTTTGGTCAGAAAGACCCGTTGTAACTTCATAATTTGCATTATCAATTGAAGTTGAGCACCGACCACAAACTCTTCGTGGTTCGACACCCTTCTTACCCTAACTAGTTTAAGGTGATTAGGACACTCTATTTCTTTATCTTTGACCGGTCCCTTCGACACCGATCACCCGATCGTACCCCTGTTGGCAGAAATCTTTGCATGAGGATGTGATAATCATGGGACTTTAACCCAATTATATTTGAATCATTATGAAGTACCTTATTTTTGAAATTCGATCCAAATCCATCAGGCAGTCTCACTCCTCTAATAAACTGACAAAAACGTTCTCGGTCACTGGGTGTGAAAGAGTAAGGAGCTTGTAGTTGGTGCAACTTGTTGTTTTTTTGTGTTAGCCATAGGTTATGTCAAATACCCATATTTTTCAAGTCTCTGCGGGCTTTGTGTGTGTCTTTTGATTTATCGTTCATCAACAAAGTACCCAATAAACTCTCACACACATTTTTCTCCACGTGCATAACATCACGATTGTGTTTTAAAAGCATAGAAAACCAATAATCTATGTAATAACCTGAATTTAAAAATGAATGAATGATGAGTTTTGATGATGATGATCTATTATATAGTTTATTTTTCATATAAAAAAATAATAAAATTAAAATTTGTTATAAAAGGAAAACGATACTAATAATACTTATCAATATTATAGTATTATTCATAATTGTATTTTCTTTCACAACAAATAATCTAGTAATAAATTACAGTAAAGAGAGTTTTTAGGGTTAGATTTAATGCTCGGCTCATAAATAATTAAATTATCAAAATATATTTTAAATTCATTATTATGTATTTTCTATTTGAAGCATCTAAATTTCGGTTATTGACGTTCAGATGTCCGAACTTCGATAATTACCTTTGGGTATCTGAACTTCTGCTAATGGTTTTCAAACGTACATGCCATTTTGACTCCCTGTATTGCCACACATTTGAAGCAGTACGTATGATTATTTAATTATGAAGTGCTTTTTTCTGTGTACGTGTTAGGCTCATAAGGTTCTAACAATTTCGAGAACAATATTTATTTTAAAGGGGGATATATTTGTAATACCCATAAAATATAAATAGGATAACACAAAATAAATTGTTACAAAATTTAGCATTTTATAGTCTGATTATTAAATATTTATAATGAAGTTTGAGTAGAATGATAATAATAATAATAATTTATATATAAATGGAGACTATAGAATAGTATAAAATAAGTTAAGAAAAAGGAAATGTGAAGGAATGAAAGAAAAAATATACAATAATCTGTTTTGTATATTCATAATTCATATATATAAATAAAATAAATAAAAGAAATTAATTTGAATAAGACAAAAGTTGCAACATAGGGGAAGAAATTTCAAGAAAATACGAGCATCGTTTCTCGTTGCCGCAAGCTCATCGGTTTTATCGCTTTCGGCGGCCCTTCACGTGATAACCTCGCCACGACGTCAACAACCATGTCCAGATTCGTTTCCGCCACGTGACCGCTGCCAGCCGACCTGTACACTAGAGCCACCGCCCCTGTTTTGCCGGCGCATACCCTTGAACCGAAAATCTTACCTTCGTGCGAAGAAACCATGCTATAAAAACTGAGTTCGAGCCCTCTCGATATTACCATCTCATTCTCTTAAAAGTTCTATCAGATTCGAACTCTCTCATCCAAACACGTGCTTTCCGGCGGGATTCAGATTTTCCGGTGAACCCAAAACGAAACCAAACACCAAAATTATTACCATTACTCTTTATCTCCACTTTAGTAAAAACGTTTAGTGGTATTTTGACGTTTGAAAAGCTCCTAAGACGGCCAAATACGTTTTCCGGCGAAACCATTGTTTTCCGACAAGCTTGGTGAAGAAGCTGAACAGTGAGGTAGTTTTAATAATTTATTCATTTATTTTTTTAGCGTAATTGGTTGCCTATCCCAACCTTGATACGACTCGTTCTTTTTCTTTTATTTTATTAAAATAAGTTTTTTTTATAACTGAACATGATTTAACTTTGATATTCTTTTACCAATTTACCAATTCTGATTCTAAAAAGAATGACGAACTACATTTTATTGAATTGGTAAATAATTGTTTATGTATAACTTTCAATATTTATTTATTCAAATAGATAAAGTTAACGTTTTAAATGTTAAAATTATATACGAAAGTTTTGATTTAAAAAAATTAGTAAAAAATTCTTTAAAATTAAATCAAGACCTTGTATTTGCAATTATTACTGATAAGATATTAGGTAGTATTTTCATGCTATTTAAATCCATCAAATAATTAAAAATTCAAATATAATCCTAAACGGAATATAACTCGTATGTAGATCGTTGTGAACAAGTCGTCATCGCTTTAGGAACATTACAAGTAATTAAGGTACGGCTACCTAACTCAGTTATATTTTTTTATAGTGCGAATATCTATCTCCATATTTTTGTATAGTTGTTTAACTTTATTTTAAGTATCTCAAAATATTTAACTCTATCAAGTTCACTGAAAATTCATTTACATGTTTGAAATCATGTGCCTGTTTAAATTCGTTTATTCGCCAACTTATTTCGAATAAGAAACAAAGTTTGAAAACTTGTTTACATACGATATTAATTAATTGGTTTTATAAGCATTTATTATCGTATGTTCCGATTAAATATGTCCGTTTTAAAATATATTGTCAATTATTTTTACTCTGATACCCGAGCACGCCCTTACTTGTGGGGGTGACCACAAGCATGTCATTGTGTGACGTTTCGGATTTTTTCGTTCTCGCACTTGTATTATATTTATCGTGTAATCATTTTCTATTAAATGAAATGCGAGTGTTCTTATTTAATTTTGTACAAAATATATATATTTCATTTTATAATAATTAAAATTTTATAAGTTTTTAAACTTATATAAAATTTTATAGGAAAATCTAGATTTAAAAGTTGCATAACCCATTTAAATAATACAAATAATCTTTTTACAAAAGTTATTTATAATAATAATAATGAAAATAAATTTATAAAATATAAATAGATTTAAAAGAGATTAAATTAATTTAATAAAAAGTTTAGGGGTTGTTTAGTAATTAATCAAACTAGAAGGTTTTAGAATTGAAATCTGTTGAGGGACCATTCCTGGACAAAGCAAACTAAAAGGTTTAATCCGAAGTTATTCCAGGGACTAAATTTAAGTCAAACCAAACTTCAGGGACTAAAACTGCCAATACCCGATTCGTTTATCCGGTCACCCCCAACCATAGTCCGACGGTCCAAGGCTTTCTCCGGCGAACACCCCGACAGGGCTGTTCCCTGCACCTCAACAGCCGACAAAAGCTTCTCTGGCTTCGTCTCCCCCACGCGATCAATACCCCTCGACCAATTGGTCTCCCAACATAAGGATCGTCTGATCCTGTTGGTGGCCGAGATATACACGTTCAAATTCGTGCCCGACAAGCCACCTCCATGCCTGTTGAATGTCTAACTAGTTTTGTCTCGTCCAGACTAATGTCGGGACGTGCCCAATTGCACGTTTGAACATAAGAATCAAGCCCGGCTATAAATGGCCATGGTCGGCCTGCGCGAACTGGCTACCCTCCTCCCACACACTCTCACTCCAAATTGAGGACTCGATCACCTTCGTCGACCCTGAGTGAAGCTGTGACCAGGGTTACAAGAGCTAATTCCACTCAGAAACCGATCCCCGCTTGTGACTTTTTTCGAGTTCCAAAGCCTTGCCGTTCAGGCCCTTCGCGACCAAGTTCGAACCTCATTTCGGTTCCATTAGCTTCTGTTATCATCAGGTAAACAATCCCAGTCGAAATCACCGCAATCGCACGAGACTTACCGGGCAAACCCAACGTCCTCGGACACGGTTTGCCGGTCACCGAGGTCCAGCGACCTGAATTGCCCTTGTGTACTTAATTTATCCGTTACACACATAACCAGCGATGGGCAGTAGCCCGGCTGGTTATGCGTGTGTGTGTCCGAGGCTGGGGTCGCGGGTTCGAACCTTCCGGCCTCCGGCCCAACCCCATTGTGCTTCTGTTTTCATTTTTTTTACTTTATTTAATTATCTTAACTTATTTTAATATTATTTTTATACACTAAAGACTAAAACGAGTCGGTTTGATCGTTCGTTTATTTTGAAATCAATTAAACGATCTTTTTATCTATAAACTATTCCAATTTTTATAAATCTTGTAATACATGTTTATGTATATAAAATATCCCATATATTTTATAAATCCTATAATATTTTTATAAACTTATTTAAACACATTTTTATATAAAATGTCCCATAATTTTTATAAATCTTGTAACATTTTTATAAACTTATTAAAATACAGTTAATATATAAAATGCCTCATTTTTATGAACCTTGCATCATTTTTAATAAACTTGTTAAAATAAATTTTAATATATAAAATATTAATATAATTAGTCAAATAAAGACTTTTCTTTCATTTGTTATTATTATATAAATACATAATACATAATAACTACTTATCGAAACTAAGTAGTTTCGATAGAAGAAAGTTTCGACAGCGCTGTGATCAATCGAAACTAGTAGTTTCGATTGAACATAGTTTCGATGATTGAACATAGTTTCGATGATTGAACATAGTTTCGATGATTGAACATAGTTTCGATACTTGAACATAGTTTCGATACCTGAAACAGTTTCGATCAAAATAAGTGATTTCAAGTAAATCTAAACCTACACTTTACACAAATAATTTTAAGAAACATTATTATAAACCTATACACAATTAAATACGGATACACACCTATAAGCATATAATAATACCCATTTATCTACATAGGGTTCCATCGTGCTTAGGTTTCAAACATCCGTATCACCTACTCTCGTGGATTATCATATCCGCTAGCCAGGTGAGTTACATAGCCCCTATTTTACACTTTTACATACTTTGGGGTGAAACATTATTTCATGCTACTCAATCAAATTGTTTATACGTGTTATACCTGAGACTATATGCTTATTCTTTGGATGTACATACATTTAAACACAAGACAACCAACTGTAATATTGATAGATCTATTGTGCCTGACCAGCCCTCCCGGTTAGGGTGTTTATTACTGCATACTCGGATATAACCGCGTGTTATATTCAATCATACCGGATATAGTGGGTAACTATATTCAAGCATACCGGAATTAGCTGTTGTGCTCTGTTCAAGCGCGTCAAACTCGGTTTGAATTGTGATTAAATAAATGATACATCATACATACTATGTTTAACAATATAAACAATGAGTTGCAAAACGATTTACAACCACTATTTACAGGAAATACTAAACCTATGTACTCACCAACTTTTTAGTTGACACTTGATTTAAATAATGTTTCAGGTTTGGATATGTGACTGCTTGCCGAAGATCTCTCCACTTAGGAACTATGGACCTAGTTAAATAAATTAATGTTTTGAACTAGACTAGGTTATTTGAAATGTATTGTATTTGGAACTTGTTGTCCTTAAATTTAATTAATGAATTATGCAACCTTTAGTTATCATGCGCTTTTGAACAATCATCACATTGTCCGCCTCGATGATTCTGCCATCGGTCGGGGTGTGACACATTGCGGCATTGATTACATGGCATAAACCGAGACGGTGAGCCTAAATCACGGTGTCTCGCCTGTTTATCTGAAAAATACCGGTTATATGTTTCGAGGCGTATGGATCGATCCTAGGATATTATTATTTCTGGTGGTTGGATTGTATGATGCCCATACACCTTCTCACATCGGTTCATGATTAGCTAGCCTGTTCCGCATGTTTCTGTTTATGTTCTATATCGGGCTCGATGGGTATTTCTGGTGATGTGACAAGTATTTAAAAAGTTATATGTGAGTTTACAAGTATCTGTTTACAAGCTTATATGGTTGCAAGTTCTGAAATATGATATTTATACGTTTACGAGTTTACATGTTTATGAGTTTACTTGTATATGAGTTTACAAGTTTACGAGTTGCATGTTTACGGGATTACATGCGTACATGTTTACAAGTTGCAAATTTTAATTAATCTCGAAATTACATGTTTACAAATCTTGTTATATCGGTAAATATATAGGTATTACTATAATTATCTTTTTATCAAACCTATCCGTTCGTGGCATTTTGCTCCCTCGTTTTTCTTTCTTTTTTTTCAGGTTATTAGGGATAAAGGGGAAGTGTGAAGAGAGTTAAAATCAATATAGTTGGTAGCATAGCTTTTGAGCTTTAATAATGTATGAAATTATTACTAAATTATTAGGATTAAATCTTCTGCAACTCATTCAGATATTTATGGAATTATGTTTTTGTCTCTGACTCCTGTAAAAGTGACACGTCGGCCCTATAGCCCGGTCGAGGTGTTATAATCCAGCTCAAATAATATACTTCATTTAGTCCAATTCAACTTTGACGTGACACGCTTTCTTTTTACACCTCCATGCCTTGGATGTTTCCCCGGAACACGATCAGGGAGACTTTTTAGTTGTTCTAATATTTGAGCATTACTCAATCCTCGGGGAGGATCTCTTGTCTCTTTCTTGCCATTAAACGACAGATCGTTCCTCCATTTATGCTTTCTAGGCAAGAATCTTCTGTGGCCAACAAAAGCTATCTTATTCGTTATAGAGCACGAATGTGTGTCAACGTTACACGTAGGGCATGCTTTATAACCTTGACCACTCCATCCAGACAAGCTACTACGTGCAGGATAATCGTTGATAGTCCATAATAGCGCGTCATGCATCCTAAATACAGTTTTGGTTGATGCATCTCTCACCGGGACTCCTTCAGCCCACAACATTTTCAACTTATCGACCAAAGGCCTTAAGAAAACATCAATGTCCTTACTAGGTGATTTAGGCCCGGGAATTAGCAAGGTTAACATGAAAGAAGACTCTTTCATACATAACCACGGTGGTGTATTATATGTTGTTAACACTACCGGCCACATACTATAAGTATGACTCATGTTACCGAATTGATTAAAACCATCGGCAGCCAAACCTAAGCGAACATTCCTTGGTTCTTTAGCAAAATCGAGATATCTCTCATCAAATTCTTGCCATGCCTTCCCATCAACCAGATGTCGTATCATACCAGCCGTTGAGCGTCTTGTATTATGCTAGATCATATATTTTGCCATTAATCTTGAACTATACCTTCGTCGAAGCCGTGAAGTTAAAGAAAAGTAGCGCAACACTTTCTGTGGTACTTTCTTCCCCTTTGTGTTTTTGCCAACCCATCTGCTCTCATTACAAACCGGACAGTTTTGCATTGATTCATTCTCCTTCCAAAACAATGCACAATCATTAATGCAAGTATGGATAGACTGATATCCTAACCCAATCTTATTCAGTTTCCTCTTAGCTTCATAGTGTGACGCTGGAATGTGATTTTCCTTCGGGAATGCAATTTGTAGAAGCTCTAACAGTTGGTCAAACGAACTATTCGTCCATTTGTTGATAACTTTAATATGCATCAATTTGGCTAGGAAATTTAAGGAAGACATTTGACTACAACCGGGGTATAACTCATTATTTAGCTCCTCAAACAATGCATCAAACTCCGGGTCTAAACCAGTTCCATCTTCATCTATATTATCCTCGTTTGAATCTTGTTTTGCCATCACATCATCTATGGCATCAAACATTTCATTATTTGTTGTTGTAGTTATTGGAGGAGAAGGTGTTCTTCTTGAGGCAATAAGTGATGTTATTTCCGCCGCACGACGATGCTGTTCACCGTGATAAATCAAATTCTGATATTATTGTAGAAACCCACGGTCATGTATGTGGCCATATATCTGATGTAAGGTCAAATATCCCGTGTATATGAGTTGTTTTATATGTGTCGTAGTAGTTTTATTTTGTATATCGAGTCGGTTTTACGTGTGTTTTGTAGTTTGATGAGTTACAGGTTTATGGTGCTAAAAGAGCGGGAGTATACGAAGAAATTAAAGAAGGTACAAAGCCCGGGAAGTCAAAGAAAGCCAAAGTCAAAGCAAAAAGTCGAATTCCTGGATTTTAGAGTCCTCGCGGTACGCGAAGACTATGGAGCAAAACCTCGTGGTACGCGTGGGAAAGCAGTGCGCGAGAGAAGGAGGTTTCGGCAAATTAAACCAAATTCTAATTATGACCCCATTGTGACTCCCATTCTTGAATTATCTTCTTCCCAGCCATCCCAGAGGTGTTCTAAGATGATTTTAAGCTTTCTTGGGTTAATTGTTCTTAATCTTTCATGTTTGTAAGTACTAGATTGGATACTTTGATGTTTGCTACAATCATAAGCGGCTAATCCACTTGCTATTGCTTTCGGGTGGATAATTCGTCTCATTGAAATATGAGATTATGGTTTTTCTACTGTTTGATTTGTATTCTTGAGTGACAGTTTTGAATGCACGTACTTTTGATTAATTGAAACTGTTTGCTTGTGTTGAAGTTGTTTGAGTCACCATCTGTGTCCGGTTTTCTTGCATTGTTAGCTATTTGGTTGATTTGTACAACTTTGCATCTGTGAATTGGTAATTGGGCGGACGAACGAATCTTAAAAGATTCTCCCACAATCATCACTTTAATTGAATTGTTAGTGTCACGTTTAGTGGAATCAAACTAGATTAAACATGAACTTTGGTGGATTTGTTGAACTTGAACCCCGGAAGTGATTGGATTTTCTCCAACTGTTTTCTCAACTTAAAGTTTATTGCTTTTTATAATTCTAAGTCTTTCAATAAATAAAGTTTGAATTTTTAGTAGTAATTGAATCCGTTTTCTAAATAGTGTTTTCCACGAGTTCCCTATGGATTCGACAACCCTACTTTTCTGTCTACAGTCTAAGGTAGCAAAGTAGTAGTTTTTATAAGTGTTTTTTATTGAACTTGACACCGCGATCAAAATGGCGTCGTTGCCGGGGAATTTGTGTGCAAAGTGCTATTTTTGAGTTATTTAGTTCAGTGCTACTAATTATTAGCTTTCATGTGCATTTATAAGTATATGCATACTCGGAATTCAGGAAGAACATCACCACTCTTATTTGATCCAGAAATAGAAAAAACAGCAAAAGCCAACAGGAAGCTTAAGGGAACCATTCAAACCATTCTTGAGAAACTTGACTGCCCAAGGATGTCACAAAACTAACCAGATTCTAATCAAGGTGGGGGACCAATTCCATCTGTTCCACCAATCCCAGACCTTCTATTCCCAAACCATCCACAAAACCAACAACCATAGAATCAAGCTCCGAGACCACAACAACCACCACAAAATCAACCACGTCCACAAAACCAACAACCACCACTACCACTCTTCCATGATCACCAATACCCACCCTACAACAGTTTACCGAGTTACTCAGATTTTGGGGATAATGAGCAGTTGTCGCCGGGACGAAATCACAGGCCACAACATGGTTCTCAACACGAGAACTGGAAAAAAGAAGAGGAATGGTATGACATGAACCATCAGGAGGCATTCCCTCCCATAAATCAAAGGCATGATGTAGTAGATGGATGGGTTCAACCACCGCCAAGAGCAGAGTTCGGGTTTCAACCTAGGAATAACCGTTACGGGTATTTTGGGAATTTGGAAAGAGGGAACAGGTATAGACAGCCTGGGAACATGCACCTACCTAGACACGATCAAGGGGTGGACAATCACTTCCGCCCCGCTCTAGCTCTAAATGCTTCCCCCGTCATACCACCGGTTCGTAGGGGGAATGCATTCGAGATCCGACCCGGATGCCTCGGGATCCTCCCACACTTCTTTGGGAGAGCTACTGAAGAGCCCTACACTCATCTCTCAGAATATGAGGCTACTTGTGGGACCATTGGTGGTCAAGGGTTCACAACCGATGAGGTGAAACTGGTACTCTTCCAGTTTTCACTTAAGGACAGGGTGAAGCAATGTTTTTGTCTTTGCCATCTGCTAGTATTGCCACCTGGGAAGAGCTGCAACAGCAGTTCCTTGATGAGTACTTCCCATCTCATAAAACCAATGAGGCCCGAGCTGCAACACGGGATTTCAAGCAACAATAAGGGGAGCCTTTCTATGAGGCATTTAAGCGGTTTAAAGAGTTGCTAAGGAATTGCCCACATCATGGGATAGAGAAGTGGGAGTTGATCCAAACCTTTTATGACGGGTTGTTACCTGAGGATGTGAGGGATGTAAACTCAACCAGTAACGGGTCCTTCTTTTCAAATCATGTGGATGACGACTCGAATATTTTGGAAAGGATGGCGGTGCATTAAAAAGGCAAGCACATGCCAGTCGGAGAGCAAAGAATGGGGCATCTGCCAAGACAGTGGATTATGAGACTCAAAAGCATCTAGATGCCATGGAACTCCAAATGGCAAGACTTGGTAGGTCAGGAGGGAAGGATGTGCCTAATGTGTCACAAGGATATCCGGTATGTGAAGGATGTGGTGATCTGAGCCATACTATGGCAAGCTGCCCAAGGGAACAGGGCAAGGCAGAAGAGGTGAACCAGATCGGGGGAGATAGGAAGCATGACATGAATGCAACCCACTACCATCCGGGACTCCGGAACCATCCAAATCTCAGGTATGTTAATGCATCTAACCAACTAAATCCTAACTTTCAAGGGTCTGATGTGCAGGGTGGAAGTCAACAGCAGTACCAGAACCGCCAACAAGGCTATAATCAAGGCGGGTATCAAGGGTACCAAAGGAACCAGAGCAATCAAGGGGGTTATCAGCAGAGAAACTACCAACAAAATCAACCCCAGCAGTACCAGCAACAAGGGAACTAGCAAAACAAACCTGCAACTAGCGGTGACCCTCAGCTCATAGGCATACTAGAGTCGTTGAAAAGAATTGAGCAGGATAGATAGATCCAGGTAAAGACCAATGAATCATTTAAAAGGCAATTGGGTCAGCTGGTAGAAAAGATAGCTGAAGTGGCAGGGAGACCACCAGGACAACTCCCGAGTGATACGAAACTAAATCCGCAACCTCAAGGAGCCAGCTCTTCCGGCTCAAGAAGTGCTCATGTCTCTCAGGTAAGTACCCTTAGAAGTGGTAAGGTGTATGATAATAAGGTTTCCCAAGCATCACCGGATGTTGAGGGAGTGGTAGTTGATCTGGGTGAGGATGGTGAGAGTGACAGTGATTCGGAAATGGTTTGTACTAAACAGGCTAAAAAAGCAGGGATGGCAATGGGTCGGGTTCGGGCCGGGTATTGGTAATCCCAAGCCCATACCCGATTATAAATTCTTATCCCATACCCGGCCCATTACCCGTCGGGTAATTACCCGTTGGGTTCCGGGTATACCCGCGGGTATCGGATATACCCGTTAATGTCGGATATCAGGCATAACCACGGGTATCGGCTAATACTCGTTATGTACGTGTAGGGCACGTTTCTACTGCATGTGTGTGTGTATATATATATACAAATAAAAGGTATATAAAGCATGGTTCATTCATTAAACTCAGGTAAGGAGTTTCACGGCTCCTCTTCTCCCTCTCCAAGTATATGGTTACAAGGCATGCGAATCGTGGAAGCAAACAGCAATCTCAGCACCTTTCTTAGAGTTTAGAACAAACCGTGAATGCTAAGAAAGGTTGGATCAAAGCAATATACCTCCAAGCAGAATGAAATAACTGAACGATTTTGATAATTAAATATTGGAATTTGGAATTGGGGCATGGGAAAGGAAACATAAATGATTCATATTCATCTGGGAAAGGGGAAAACTAATTAATTAATTAATTACTTATTATGCTTTTTTTTGTA
The DNA here is from genome assembly GCA_023525975.1 of Smallanthus sonchifolius. NCBI lineage: Eukaryota > Viridiplantae > Streptophyta > Magnoliopsida > Asterales > Asteraceae > Smallanthus > Smallanthus sonchifolius. The sequence goes on along the minus strand of CM042032.1, from coordinate 56,921,873 downwards.
CAACAATTAATTATTATGTATTTTAACAAAAAGGAAAATAAAATATATAAATAATATATTGCGGGTATCCCATCGGGTAATCGGGTCTATATATTCCGGGTAATCGGGCCGGGTTTCACTTAATACCATACCTGTACCCGAACCCAAAAATTTTTAAAAAATCAATCCCATACCCGCCCCGTTACCCGAATACCCGACCCGGATGTTCCGGGTATCGGGTTTTCCCACCGGGTTCGGGTTTTTCTGCCATCCCTATAAAAAAGTAACTTTTTCTGAAACAACTAAATCTAAACCGAACACAACTGTCACTCAAGGTGTAGGGGTAGAGAATAATACTATCCCTTATCCTTCTGCTTTACTTGAACCATCTAAGAAGAAAGTCATGAATAAAAGGGGCCCACAACAAGATGAGTTGTGGGAGATGTTTAAGCAAGTGAAAATCAACTTACCCTTTTTAGATGCTATTAAGAAAGTACCGGCATGTGCTAAGTACTTGAAGGAATTGTGCACCAAACACGGCACCTGAAAATGCCTAAGAAACTTTATTTAACCGACAACATGAGTGCCGTGTTGTCGGGTGCATTTCCACCTAAGCTACATGATCCAGGGACACCTTTGATTTCGGTGCAAATTGGTGAACTAAAAATCAATAAGGTTCTCCTTGATCTTGGGCGAGTGTCAGTATCCTTCTGGGGAGTTTGTATGACCAATACGATTTTGGTCCTCTACAAAAGGTCGATATCACCGTGGTGTTGGTATATCTTACCCTTAAACTTCCCAGGGGGATATTGACAGATGTGCTTGTGAAGGTGGAAGATTTTTACTATCCTGTCGATTTCTTGGTGCTTGATTATGCAGCTCCTTCTAGTGACAGACAACCTAATGTGATATTGGGAAGACCTTTTCTGCGAACAACTCAGTATGTGATCAATTTTGTGACAGGAACGGTTGACATGGCATTCGGTAATCGGAAGATGAGATTGAATATTTTTTCCCGTATATTTAATGCTCCAATCACCGATGAATGCTTTATGGTAGACATTGTGGATAGGTGTAACACCCATGAAAATGAGGGTGAAACCATGGAGCCGTGTGTTGTTTGTGACAGGACAGAGGCCGAATATGAGCAGGAGTTGAAGGACGCAGAGGCACAAGGGGAAGTGTGTGCTCTTAGAGAAAGAGTGCCCACCTGGACACATTAAGTAGAGAGTCTGCCAGACCACATTGACACTCATCTGAAACACTCCCTAGAATCACCACCTTGTTTAGAGCTGAAAGAATTACCTAAACATCTGAAATATGCTTTTATAGGTGAAAATGATACTTTACCTGTGATCATTGCTGCAGGTTTGACTAAAGAGCAGGAGCAGGCTTTGATGAAGGTCTTGGTTGCCCATAAGGCAGCAATGAGATAGACAATTACAGATCTAAAAGGGATCAGTCCGGTGATTGTGATGCATAAGATTGTAACAGATGAGGGAGTCAAGCCATCCAGGGATGTGCAGAGACGGTTGAACCCCAACATGTGGGAAGTAGTGAAGAAGGAGGTCCTAAAGTGGCTGGATGCAGGAATTGTTTACCCCATATCTAACAGCACATGGGTAAGCCCGACACAGACTGTTCCGAAGAAAGCAGATATCTAGATAGTCAAAGGTGAGAATGGTGAAGAGGTTGCCACTCGCCCAGTAACCGGGTGGCGCATCTGTATTGACTACAGAAAGCTGAATGCTGTCACTTCAAAGGATCATTTTCATTTGCCCTTTATTGACCAGATTGTTGAAAAGTTGGCAGGTCAGAAATATTACTATTTTCTAGATGGATATTTAGGGTATAATCAAATAGCTATACATCATGAGGATCAACAAAAGACCACGTTCACTTGTCCTTATGGTACATTTGCATTTAAGCGAATGCCATTTGGTTTGTGCAACGCCCCGGCCACCATCCAAAGGTGCATGATGAGTATCTTATCATATATTATTTTTCCATATTTGGTCCATCTTTTGAGTCATGTCTTGAACAGTTAACAAAAGTCTTGAAAAGGTGTGTCGAGACCAATTTGGTTCTAAGTTGGGAAAAGAGCCATTTAATGGTTCAAGAGGGGATTGTCTTGGGGCATGTGATTTCAAACAAGGGCATTGAGGTTGATCATGCGAAAATCCGGGTAGTTGCTACTCTACCTCCACCAAACAAAATCAAAGGTGTCCGCTCATTTTTGGGACACGCGGGTTTTTATAGACGATTCATCAAAGGTTTTAGTGCAATAACAAAACCCCTGTGCAATCTATTGCTTAAGGATGCTCCTTTTGATTTTAATGATGAATGTAACAAATCTTTTAATCTAATTAAGCAACATTTGGTGGACCCATTTTAAAATCACCGGATTGGTCGCTGCCCTTTGAAATCATGTGTGATGCTAATGATTATGTAGTTGGGGCCGTTTTGGGTCAACGGGTCGACAGGAAACTGGTGGTGATTTATTATGCAAGTAAGACCCTTTCAGAAGCTCAGTTAAATTACACAACCACTGAGAAAGAGCTACTTGCAGTGGTCTATGATCTAGATAAATTTAGATCATATATTTGGGGGAGCAAAGTAATAGTTTACTCTGATCATAGTGCAGTCATGTACTTGATGACGAAGAAGGATACTAAGCCGAGGCTGATCAGGTGGATCCTGCTCTTGCAGGAGTTTAACTTGGAGATTAGGGATAAAAAGGGATGTGAAAATGTTGTGGCTGATCACTTGTCATGAATTGTTCAGGAGGAGGAAACGTCATGTGATGACATTAATGAAACATTCCTGGATGAACAATTGTTATCTATTTCAGCTGAGCCATGGTTTGCTAACTTTGTAAATTATTTGGTTGCAGGAACTGTACCGGAATTTTGGACAAAGAAGAAGAGGCAACAATTTGCAGCCCAAGCCAAAGATTACATCTGGGAGGACCCAGCTTTGTTCAAAGTGGGGGCGGATCAAATCATAAGGCGTTGTGTCCCCGATTCAGAGATACAAGCAGTGTTGACTCATGTGCATGCATCTGCATGTGGGGGTCACTTTAGTGGACGGAAAACGGGGCAGAAAGTGCTAGCATGTGGCCTATATTGGCCGACAATCTTCAAATATGCCTTCGAGTTTGCTAAAAGTTGTGTCAATTGCCAAAAGATGGGCAGTATTTCAAAGAGGAATGAGATGCCCATGGAACCGATCCTGGTGGTAGACATCTTCGATGTTTGGGGGATTGATTCCATGGGACCATTCCCAAATTCTTTTGGCAATCTATATATTTTGGTGGCGGTTGACTATGTTTCGAAATGGGTTGAAGCATTCGCCACCAGAACCAATGACCATAGTGTCGTTTGTAAGTTTGTCCAGTCTAATATCTTTTCAAGATTTGGAATCCCTCGTGTGATCATAAGTGATTGGGGATCACATTTCAAAAACTTTCATTTTGGCAAACTTCTCAAACGATACAGCATAGATCATCGAATTGCCACACCATACCACCCTCAAACTAGTGGGCAAGTCGAGGTATCTAATAAGCAGATCAAAGAGATTTTGCCTAAAACTGTGCGTGCTGACCGCAAGGATTGGTCAACTAAATTGAATTATGCCTTGTGGGCATACCGCACTCTTATAAAACGCCTATTGGTACCACGCCATATCGATTGGTCTATGGTAAAGGATGTCATCTACCTGTGGAATTAGCTCATCGTGCTTTATGGGCTATTAAGAATGTTAATGCAGATTATGACAATGCAGGTAAGGAAAAGAAGCTCAGACTGTGCGAGCTCGAAGAGCTAAGATATGAGGCATATGAAAGTGCAGCTGCATACAAAGCAAATACAAAAGCAGTGCATGATGCCAATCTGAAGAGGAAGACCTTTGAAGTGGGTCAGAAGGTGTGGCTGTATAATTCCAAGATTAAACTCTTCCCTGGAAAGTTAAAGAGCAAATGGATAGGTCCTTATCTAGTCACAAGAGTTGGACAATAAAGAGACGTGGAGGTTGAAGACTTTGAGGACTATCTACGGTAAGTGGTGAATGGACACCGGTTGAAACCATAACTAGAGTTAACTGATATCAATGACCCGTTTGTACAATTTGAGAGTTTCTTCCTAAGCACGGTGGAAGAAGTAGGAGCAACATAACATCAGTGAGGTACACCGCGTCTAGCTGAAGACGTTAAACTTAGCGCTCTTAGGAGGCAACCTAAGGTTAGTTAGTTTTAATTTCTATCTAGTTAAATGAATGTTGTGGGTGTGTTCTCTAGAAACCCTCAAGAGACTAAACTCGTCCACTCAGGCTACCGAAGGGTTTAAAAGGCTTGTTGCATATGCTAAATGCATCCGTGATTCCTACGAAAGTGAGTTAGGTTGTCATTTCTTTATTTTATTTAGTAGTGTGCAATTGGCCAAGTGTGGGGACGTATCTGGGGAGATCATGGTTGGAATGAGTGTATGTGAGGGCAATACACGAACCCGAGGGGGTAGGATGCCGTTGTAGAGTTTGTAGAAGTTTTTAAGTTTTTTGGTCTTTTCGGTGTAGCTTTGTTTTTGTAGGGATTCGTGGCCATTTGGGTGAAAAAATGTCTTCAATATTAACATTCCAGGTATGTGTGCATATTATTTAAGGGTTGGAATGAGTTTTTGAAGAATTTGAAAATTTGAGTTTTTAAGATGTGTAAAATTTTTTAAGGCAAAAAGTTGGATTTTCGTCCTTTCTTTCTGTTACCAGCACTCCCTCGCGTTACGCAAGGGAATTGAGGCTCATATTTGCGGTACGCGAAAGACAAAGAAAGGGGCCGGGCGTTTGTTTGTCCCTCGCGATACGCGAGGGAGTGTCCTTGGGTCTTCGCGGTACGCGAGGGACCCCTATTGGACTTTTTTTCCCCAATTTTTTATTTTTGTAATTTTTGAGTCGTGTGCGTTCGTCGGGTATTTTTATTTTCTTTGAGTCGTTCCATTGAGTCGATATGATGCTTGTGAGTGTGTGTTGAGCTTTATTTTGCAGATTTGAATTCAATTGCCTGTCATCAATCTCCATTCGGGTGATGACAATCTGAGTTTGACGATTCTTTTGTACAAGGCAGTCGCTTACATCTGTGGAGCACGATCGCGAATGAAATGCTATACGATCGCATATCCAGCTAAGTTCTCTTTATTTTTTTGTAATTTTTCTTTCATTTTAGAGTCGCTCTTCCTACATTGAGGGCAATGTAGAGTTTAAGTGGAGACTTTAGTCCATGTTTGTATTTTGTGTTTTGAGTAAAAAAAACCATAAAAATTTAAAAAAAATTCAAAAATGTCCCTGGATTAGAGTTGTTGCAGTTAAATGGAAAATGATAGTACAATCGGGAACTGTGCTAGTGTGGAATTTAATTGAATAATAATGATAATCAAATGCGTCTAATTTGTAATGTTTTGGTAAGTCCAACCGACTTAAAGAGCTTAAACATCCTGATAGTGTATCTAGGCTAAAATTGAATAATTAATTCAGGATGTCGTGTGGGTTCTCATCTTAGGGGGGTCGGTAAGACCAAAATTTTCAACATAGGGTGATAGGTACCTCTATAAGCAATAAATTATAAGTTTTTTGAAATCTATTGGCACATCGCTTTCTTTTTATGAAAATAAATCCGAAAGTTGGTGGCGCCCGCATTCCATAATCTGTCGTTTTCATGAGTTTTAATTAATTAAGTTGAGAACTTGAGTTTGCCTAAGTGTTACCTTCCGGGTTACAAGCTTGGTTGAAACCCCCATGGGCAGAATTTTGTGATTGATTATAGATGACTGATTTGACTTATGTGTTACCCTCTGGGATGGAAACCTAGTTGAAACGCCTCTAAGTTGAGTTATGTTCTTCATTGTTTAAAAACTGAAGCCTGTGTGTTACCCTCCGGGATAGTGACTTGGTTGAAACACTTAAGGTTAATGTTTAGTCATACAGTTAATAAAAGCTCGTATCATTCATCAATCGATCCATAATTCATCTGATTTTTAAAACTTTTAAATTAGTGTTTGTAGTGGTGGGAAATCTATAAGGTTTAACTCGTGCCTAAACATGACCTTGAGATGGGGTTAGGCTGAGTCGTAGCTTTCCAAATGTGAGACCCATAGATAACCTGAATGCTTGGTAATGATAGGATAGTAGATCACATAATTGGGGGCTCGAGAGTCGGTGGTTGGGTTTAATCGGATCGAAATACTGATTGTTACGATTAACGTCTTATGAGAATTGTGCTGTGTAGAATGAAAGTATAAGAAGCAAGTTTTTTTTTCCGATTATGATTTCATTGCATTATTCTTTTTCGGGATGCAAAAGGTTAAGTGTGGGGATGTGATGTAAGGTCAAATATCCCGTGTATATGAGTTGTTTTATATGCACTATTTTGGCCTTCGCGTCCAGAATGTCTCGCGGTACGCGAGAGAAGGAGGTTTCGGCAAATTTAACCTAATTCTAATTATAACCTCATTGTAACTCCCATTCTCGAATTATCTTCTTCCCAACCGTCCCAGAGGTGTTCTAAGACGATTTCAAGCTTCATGGGTCAATTGTTCTTAATCTTTCATGTTTGTAAGTTTTAGATTGGATACTTTGCTGTTTCCTACAATCATAAGCGGCTAATCCACTTGTGATTGCTTTCGGGTGGATAGTTCGTCTCATTGAAATATGAGTTTATGGTTTTTCTACTGTTTGATTTGTATTCTTGAGTGACAGTTTTGAATGCACTTTCTTGCATCGTTAGCTATTTGGTTGATTTGTACTACTTTGCATCTGTGAATTGGTAATTGGGCGGACGAACGAATCTTAAAAGATTGTCCCACAGTCATCACTTTAATTGAATTGTTAGTGTCACGTTTAGTGGAATCAAACTAGATTAAACCTGAAGTTTGGTGGATTTGTTGAACTTGAACCCCGGAAGTGATTGCGTTTTCTCCAACTGTTTTCTCAACTTAAAGTTTATTGCTTTTTATAATTCTAAGTCTTTCAATAAATAAAGTTTGAATTTTTAGTTGTAATTGAATCTGTTTTCTAAATAGTGTTTTCCACGAGTTCCCTGTGGATTCGACAACCCTACTTTCCTGTCTACAGTCTAAGGTAGCTAAGTAGTAGTTTTTATAAGTGTTTTTGATTGACCTTGACACCGCGATCAATATCGTCTTCAAATCCTGTCGACACGCATTATAACAACGTCTACACAGGCAAAACGCTCTACCTCAACCGTCGACTTGGTTCTTAGCAGTGTCTATAAAGTTGCGAAGACCGCTTAAGAAAGCAGGAGAATTCCGATTTCCCAGTGTAACCTAGTTTTTATCAGTTGTCATATCTAGTGTCATATCTATTATGTTATAAACATACACATATACGTGCATACAATAAATGATATAAATGAATGTATATGATTTGATCGGTACGCTAAGGCGGTGGATCCTAACCCACTTTTTATATATTTTATCTCATATGTATACATTTTAACGAGTTGACTATTTAAGAAAAATCAGCATCATTTCCCCTTAACTCTCCAAGTATGCAGATAAACCGCAAAATCGAAGGAGTAAGGAGAAATAGCTACCAAATTTTTCTTAAATGTCAACCCGTTAAAATGTATACATATCCTAAATGAGATAGAATATTCAAAAAGCAGTCCCAAATGGGACAATCCAAAATTTATCTCTATCAGATAAATTTCGGACGGGTATATTCTAAAGGGTTATCCTAAATAAATATACAAATGTACACAAACTGAAACATGACATACATAAACAAAGACGTACATAAATGACATTAGTGATGTAAGCTTTTTTCTTATATATTTTTTAAAATTTTAAAATTTTAAAATATATATTTTTTTAATATATAACTAATATTATTTATAAAGTCGGGATACGTACCTTAAATAAGTTAAATGAAACACAAATATGATGTTATTCCCACCTCGTCAACCGCAACGAGTTCCGAACTTGTAACAAAATTAAATAAAGTTACATATACATACATACACACTTACATATATACATACACAATTATATACATACATCCGTTGAACATAAACAAACATACATACAAATACATATATAAACATATGAATAAATACACAATTATATACATACAAATACATAAACATACATACAAATACATACAAACATACATACACATATATACATGCATACATAAATAAATGCCCAATTACAAACATACATACATATATATACATACATATTAACTAATCATATAAACTAAACATACAAACTAATCATCATAAACACAGATTACATACATACATACAAATACATACACATATATACATACATACATAAATAAATGCCCAATTAAACAATTACAAACATATATATACAAACATACATACACATATATACATACATATTAACTAATCATACAAACTAATCATCATAAACACAAATTACACACATACATACACATACAAATCATACATCTAAACCAAATTACATAAACTAATCACAAATTACAAATTCCATCATACATACAAACATACAAAATCATAAAAATCATAGATCTAAACCAAATTTCATTACAAATTAGTAATTAAAACGAGTAATTACCTTCAAAAGGCTACAAACCCAAGAAATGATGACAATCTTCAAAAACCTAACCAAATTAAACAAACAAAACTTCAAAATGTTGAACAATTAGCTAAAATATGAAACTCTGAAGTTAGCTCACCTTAAAACCCGAGAGTTTTTATGAAAATTGCTCCCAAAAACCTTGAAATCGTCAGAGAGAACAATTTGGGGGAGTTTTGGAGGGTTTTGGGTGGAAATGATGAAACTGGCTGCTGTTTTCACTATTTGTTCGTGCTGAGACTTATACCGACGACATCTCGTCGGTATAGGCTCAAGTGTCGTCAGCGTAGGCACCCTATACCGACGACATGTCAACAAATAAAAAAGTCTATCCTGACGACATGTCGTCGGTATAGGCTTTTTCAGTTTTTTTTAATTTAAAAAAAAATTACCACGAAACTTTATTAAATAAAATAAAGGAAAAGTAAATGAAAATTAACCTATACGGACGACATGTCGTCGGTATAGCTTTTCACCAATGAAAATATGGGCGCCGGTTTTCCCTCCATCTGACCCAACCCTATACCGACGACATGTCGTCGGTATAGGGTCTCTCTAACAAAAATTGGGAAGCCTATCCCAACGACATGTCGTTGGTATAGGGTGACCTATCCCGACGATATTTGTCGTCTGGATAGGCGTCGTCGGCTTAGAGTGAAATCCTTGTAGTGACATGTTCCATCTCCACCTTCAACTATGAGACATAACATGCAATTGTCGTATTTTGATTACTTCACTTGTATGATATAAAAGAATCCTAATGAAAATTTGAGTTTCTCAAAAATTAATTGATACCTGTCTCAATTATCGAGTATGATTATGAGATTAAACATTGGAAATTGTCTTATTTCCTTATGAAAAAAGGCCTCACTTAGGCCATGGGGAGTACACATAAGTTTTCACACCTCCACACCCCTCTACGTCAACGTCACATCAGATTCCACAGTTTTTTTACTCTCCACATTTGAGGGAAATAGTTTCACATCTTCACACCGTCACGTCATTTTCTTTTTCTAATTTAATTAATTTTATATAACAATTTAAATAAAAATAAAAATAACATAATAAACATTACATTTAAAAAACTAAAAAACATTACATTTGAAATAATAAAAAAACATTTAAAAAACTAAAAAACTAATACAAAAAGTAATAAATCATTGTCTCCTAAGTCGTGCACGGATCTTTGCTTGTAAAGCTAGGACGTCTTCGAGATGTTCACCCGAAATGTGTTGGGTATTCAACGTCAACACCTTTAGATCCTCTCGTTCGTTGGCTTCCTCCTGAAATTTGATTTTTTTATTTTTAACGGCGTTGTATATGCCGGTAAAACTCTCTATATTCGCCAATACTTTATCTAGTTTTTCGTCCGTAGCCGACGATGAAGTAACTTTCTCCTTTCCTTTTTGTTTTGCTTTGTCCCTCCCGATTGGACGTGGTAGTTCATCCTCCTCATTTTCTTCGGAAACTTCATTGAGATTGATGAAACATCGTGCTTCCGATCCGCTAGTCAGTGTCCCTTCCCGATCGGACGAATTTCTTTTTGACCCGGTCGATTGGGGTCGAATCATCTTCGGCACTTTATGCCATTGTGAACAATTCTTTACAACTTTCCAACAATGTAAAAACTTGAAAGCTTGTTTTTCCACCTCTAGATCTTTTTGTAAACAAGCGTTCAAGATATCGGCATCGTTTTCGCCACTTTTGCGGTTATTGATTCGGTTATTACGTATAGCGCAAAACTTCGCCTTTTTGTACGTATCTCCCACCACTTTGAAGTTATTGTGTCTTGTGAGCGGTATTCTCCACGATTCATTTTAGTGTGGAACTTTTGTAAAATACGTTCCCACATATATTAACCCGATTGAGCGTTTCCGACTATTGGTTCCTCGGATATATCCACCCACGATTTTGCTAACGCCTCTTCCTCGTCGCGTGTCCACTTTCGAGGTCCGGTAGATCCACCTATTTTTTTACTTTTTGAAAGATGATTCGGTTTGGGTTTCAGGAACGACCTCGGGTTCGGTTTGGGTTTCGGGAATGACTTTGGTTTCGTTCTCGAATAAAGGGGAGTAATCTTGTTGTGGATTGGGTGATGGTGGAGGTTGTTGTGGGGAAAAAGGAGAGAATGGTTGTTGTAGTTGGTAGTTCCAAAAACCGAATTGTGGGGAGCCGCCTTGAAAGTATTGACCGAGAGGCGGTGGAGGCATCCAAAACGGATTGGTGTTCGGTTGGTTGGGATTGTTTGGTTGGTTGGAATTGTTCGGGTCCATATCTTTACTAAAAAATTGATGGTTTGGATAGTTGGGAGAGAATTGTAGTTTGGTTTTTATAAAATTATTCGTTTGTAAAATGGTTATATATATATATAGGTGATTAAATTTGAAAAAAAAAATTTAAAAACCCAAAAGATCTGTTACTCTCCAACGGCTAGCCCAACACCAACTGTCCGATTTCCCTTCTCCACGCCGTGGAAATTTCCACTCCACACTCATGGACCACGCCAAGGGGGCGTGGCGTTCCACGCCGGCCACGGTGCCACCTCACCTCCACGCTATGTTTCACGGGGGTACTCCCCAAAGCCTTAGTACGGGCGCTAGAACTCATACAAAGAAGATGTAGAAAGCAAAATTTACGATCTTTTGATGCTCTTAACAAGCAAATTTACGATCTGTCAAGAAATAATGGTTGTCTCCCTTGGACCGATTGTAGTTGCGAATCTTAGCTCAGCTCGTTTAACTTAAAAGAGTTTGAGCTCGCGCTTGTGGAAAGCTTGAGCCTGACTCGTTATTATTTATTAATTACTAGCTTAGATCCCGTGTACTACACACGGGGTGAAAAATATCAATACATAAAATTCTTAAATTTTTATGTATATATTTTAAAGGTGTAAAAATGTATTACATATAGTACGGATAGAAAACAAAATTCAAAATATGTAAAAATTAATATATAATTGAGTTTTGAAAATACATTAATTACTATTTAGTGTAAGTTGACTTTCATTAATATTTGATTGAAAATAAAAGTTACATATTTAGATTTCAAAGTTTCTTATAATAGGGGATAATTTAAAATAAATGTGTTTTATTAATATAATTAGTATTTTCTTTTAAAATATATTATTATTAAAAGATGGAGGTGTATTTAATAAGAGAGAGAGGCGGGAAAAAAATGATAAGAATGAATGGAGCCGACACGTGGCATGAAAAAACATTTATTTATTATATAGTATAGATTTAATTATTTTATTTATAAACATTTCTAATAATTTTTATTTATATATATAATTATAACTTTCATATATAGCATAATATGTATTATTTAATTATGCTTATCACAAATTTATATATAATACTTGTTATGATGTAAATATATATTTAGTATTAGATAAAAACGAGGAGTAAATTACCGTTTGCGTCCCTGTGGTTTACATGATTTAACATAATGCGTCTCTAACACGAATTTTTAACGCTTTGAGTACCTGTGGTATACAATCTATAACATTCTGAGCCCATAGGCCAAACTTCGTTAAATTCTTTTCATTAAGTTTAGTTTTGACAGGGGTAAGATGGTAATTTACTTTTTTGTATAACCCTAATTCTCACTCTGAGCCCCTGGGGCTATTTTAACTCACGCCCCCTATCGAAACTTAGTAGTTTCGGTTGAGTGTCTATGCTGCGGATAAGTGTCTATGCTGCGGATAGTTAAGTTTTGCTGTTGATCTACAACTATGATGCGGATAGCCTTTCCTGTTGAAGACGAAGAGAGGACAATGAGTTTCGATAGGGGGCGTGAGTTAAAATAGGCCAAGGGGCTCAGAGTGAGAATTAGGGTTATAAAAAAAAGTAAATTACCATCTTACCCATGTCGAAACTAAACTTAACGGAAAGAATTTAACGAAGTTAGGCCCATGGGCTCAGAGTGTTACAGATTGTATACAACAGGTACTCAAAGCGTTAAAAATTCGTGTTAGGGACACATTGTGTTAAATCATGTAAAGCACAAAGACGCAAATGGTAATTTACTCTAAAAACCAGGCATCGAACCCGGATGGATGACCCATTAGTGGTGTATGTGGCTCCCCTTCTTAACCAAGCGAACCAAGGTGAAGTAGCATTTTGTTCTCAGGAATTCTTTATATATCATAAATAAGTTTTGGATGAGAAAAAGAAATATATTTCCGCCACCCACAGCAACCAATGAACCTTTGGTACATTCCAATATGTTTTAGTAGAGTTAGTAATTTAAATAATAGGCTCGTTTAAAACTCAGAGAACTTATTGAAGCTTGAACTCGAGTTTGCTTATTAACTGAGCTCCGATATAAGCTCAAACTCGGGCTCCGGCTCGTTTAAACTCGATAAGTTCAAGATTTTAGTAAACCGATCTTAGTTAGCTTAGCATCTAGGCTCGGTTATAAAAAAAGTAAATTACCATCTTACCCATGTCGAAACTAAACTTAACGGAAAGAATTTAACGAAGTTAGGCCCATGGGCTCAGAGTGTTACAGATTGTATACAACAGGTACTCAAAGCGTTAAAAATTCGTGTTAGGGACACATTGTGTTAAATCATGTAAAGCACAAAGACGCAAATGGTAATTTACTCTAAAAACCAGGCATCGAACCCGGATGGATGACCCATTAGTGGTGTATGTGGCTCCCCTTCTTAACCAAGCGAACCAAGGTGAAGTAGCATTTTGTTCTCAGGAATTCTTTATATATCATAAATAAGTTTTGGATGAGAAAAAGAAATATATTTCCGCCACCCACAGCAACCAATGAACCTTTGGTACATTCCAATATGTTTTAGTAGAGTTAGTAATTTAAATAATAGGCTCGTTTAAAACTCAGTGAACTTATTGAAGCTTGAACTCGAGCTTGCTTATTAACTGAGCTCCGATATAAGCTCAAACTCGGGCTCCGGCTCGTTTAAACTCGATAAGTTCAAGATTTTAGTAAACCGATCTTAGTTAGCTTAGCATCTAGGCTCGGTTATAAAAAAAGTAAATTACCATCTTACCTATGTCGAAACTAAACTTAACGGAAAGAATTTAACGAAGTTAGGCCCATGGGCTCAGAGTGTTACAGATTGTATACAACAGGTACTCAAAGCGTTAAAAATTCGTGTTAGGGACACATTGTGTTAAATCATGTAAAGCACAAAGACGCAAATGGTAATTTACTCTAAAAACCAGGCATCGAACCCGGATGGATGACCCATTAGTGGTGTATGTGGCTCCCCTTCTTAACCAAGCGAACCAAGGTGAAGTAGCATTTTGTTCTCAGGAATTCTTTATATATCATAAATAAGTTTTGGATGAGAAAAAGAAATATATTGCCGCCACCCACAACAACCAATGAACCTTTGGTACATTCCAATATGTTTTAGTAGAGTTATTAACTTAAATAATAGGCTCGTTTAAAACTCAGTGAACTTATTGAAGCTTGAACTCGGGCTCCGGCTCGTTTAAACTCGATAAGTTCGAGATTTTAGTAAACCGGTCTTAGTTAGCTTACGAACGTCTAGGCTCGTTTACACACCCATAGTAACACCCATCAAAAACTCACCAATGTGGATAGTCTTACGGCATCAGGACCCTCATTCACACTCACTGTCTCCTTAACAAGATTCACAAGTATCATGACTCATAAAGTTCATCATCATGGACTTTCAAAACGTCTTGTATGCTTCAGTTGAGACTATGCCAAATGTATGCCTACTTTAAATCATTTGACCTACAAGTAACTATGTAAACTTCAATCTAAAAATCCTTCTAATGGACAAGTGGAATCAATCATCCACTTCACGCGCCATCCTTCTCTCATAGATTAAAGCCCCGCGTCTATTAGAGGGATTTTTAGCCTAATATTTGTTGAAAAGACATACCATATAAATCAACATTTGAATAATATAAGTTAATCATCTATAACACTTTTGTGGACGCACTACGTAAGATTGGGAATTCAACTATACATAAAATTTATAGATCAAAAGAAAAACATTAACTGTCTTTGTTTCATTGTTTAGAAACAAGAATCAACCTTTGACTAGCAGTGTCTCATGGATATCTACCCGAGCTTCCTCCGCAACAGATGAGCTCTCGGCGCCACTGCCATCTATATCAACACCTTCAGACAAAGCTTTTTCAAGAGCCGACTTTGCAACTTTCGTAACAACCACCATTAGGATCACTGAAAACAATTTTTAAGTATGTATCATTATGCATGATACGAAAAAAAAATGCAAGTGTCTTGATATAGGGGTTAATTATACGTAGCAACTTACCCGACACCACAAAACTTAGAATAAGAACAGCCTGTATACACCAAAAAGTTAAATAGTGAATGTCAAGATCCAACAGAAATGGTTTGTTCAACTAACATGTCAAACAAAAACTTAATTTCACCACTTGGGAGTGCCAAAATAGAACTAGAAATCAAGAAAACATATATATGTAGGTACAAAACCAATTTTACATAGAGAACAAAAGAATTACATAGAAACTTGTACATAGTGTTGTGCACATATAGTAGGACAGAGAAAGACGCGGTTATGCGGTTACATAACCGCCCTATATATAACATTAATAGCAATAGATACAAGTGTTTATGAGGTTCTTGCAGTTCTCTACTTATAAACGGTCCCCTCCCTCCCTCTCTCTCTATATATATATATTGGAAATCAAAATTTATGTACAATGACAATGGTTACAAGAGTAATTCAAACTAAACGGCTGATGTATATAAAGAACTTAAAGACAGCTAGATAGATGGATTATGGGGCTATGGACATTGTTACACACAAAAATAAGGTTATGTATTTGTATTTGTATTTGTATTTGGTAATTATGTCAATCGATAAAGTGTTAAAAATTTATTCTTTAAAAAAAAGAGAAAATGAAACACAAATTTTAAAATAAGATTAACACAAAAATGGAAAATCTTACCCAACGAGTTTTTGAGAACCGACTCCATCCATGGGTAACATCAGCTAGGTCCTTCAAAGTTGTTCCAACATATACAAGTGCAAAGGTAATTGGCTGTACAGACACATAATAAGTTTGAGGAAGCAATAACTAACTATGCATAATATATACATGCTTATGTATCAAAAATAGCTTAAATAGGAAGTATCAAATATCATAATTTCAACCTTGTGGAGTGGTGTAAGTGGTAAGCCTCATGCCTCACAAGCATGAGGTCTTGGGTTCTAGTCTCTCCACAAGGCCACCTACCCGGCTTAGGCAGCGATTTACGTTGTTCTGACTGGTTAGTAGGGTATTGATCGGGGCCCAGGGGTTTACCACGTAAGCAGGTTCCCCCGGTTATCAAAAAATATATATATATATATATATATATCATAATTTCAGTAATCAACACATTTCTTATTGAAACATCTTGGTATATTTTGTTATCAACTACACAAAAAAAATAAAATAAAATAAAATATTAGTTAAAAAGATAAATGCAATGAAGTGAGGATACCATCATTCCCAACCATGAAGCCATCATGTACTCCCATATGGAAATCGGGGTTACAGACAGAAGGTAATTCATCATGTTAAATGGAAGTAATGGAACAAGTCGAAGCAGCAGCACAATCTGTCAAAATAAGAAAACTACTCAATATAACTGTGTATCTTTTAAAAAAAATATCTTAAATGTATGATAAAATAAAGCTCCTATAGAATAACAAATGATCATGTATATCGTGTGAGTTGCAGATAAACAAAGTTTTTATTCCAACATTTAAAGTAGTTGGAAGTTGGAACTGAACATTCCATAAATACAAGAAAAAAAAATTCTTTAAAACAGTATTGTTGTTGTTTATGGTTAATCTACAATATAAAAATGAAGTTTAGACATACAGTAAACGAGATCAAATTGATTTTTAGACAAACCTTAAATCCGGATTTCTGAATAGCAATTGCGACTGCTTGGAACTGTGGATAATCACCCAACTTAGATATGACATATGATCTCCCAATCTGCAAAAAACTTAGGAGAAACAAGATTAACAACATTGTACATAAGATTAACAAAAAACATGCGCTAGTAAGAAAGCCAACAAAATTTGAAACTGGTTACATCGTATCCAAATTCGCTTGGTACAAAAACTTCCATAAAGATCTGCAAGTATAAAAATAAGTTGATAGAAGAACATAAAACTTACTGTTCTGCCAAGAATGAATGCTGCAGTTGCACCAATCACAGCACCAATAGAGTCAGCAAGAAAACCCATAGGTAAACCAAACAGATAACCACCACCTAGCTGGTAGAAACACCAGTAAATACTAAATACATATATAAATATATATATATATATATATATGCAGTCGATATCGCCGATATATCGGTTATCGGTCCTCTGAGAAAATATCGGAAGAAATATCAGTACCGATATTATCGCCGATATTTACCGATATATCGCCGATAATTTAAGTCCATAATATCGGTTGTCTCACCGAATTTCTCGGTTTACTAATCTTAACATTTTTCTGCCCCAAAGCCCATTCCCCTTTATAAATGTTGGCCCAATACCTTGTACCCATAGCCAAAACCATCAAAGTAAATGCCCTAACTCCCTAATACACCCACATTCGCACTTCGCACACCTGCTAGATCATGTTTCTAATATAAAATATTGACACTTTTTAGTTTTGACTATTAATATTATATATGTATATATATATATATAAGTTTATGCATGATATAAAAATTACCGATATCCCACCGTGAGAACCGATATCTCAAATATCGGTCCTTGACCGATAACCGATATTTTTCCGCATTAACTGCATAGATATATATACATATATATAGAGTGAAGATCATTACAGAAAACTAAATTATTGCTAGAACAAAGAGAATAAATCTAAATCACTATTCAATGGTAATGATGGTGAATTTTTACTTGAAAAACTTCTTTTACACGTTAGCAAAGTTTATCAAACATAATCCTTCTGGTTGATGTGTAACTTTTATATGTTTAAGTTATTAAGATGAGTGATACTTTTTAACTGAAGGTTATTGATCGAGGTATTCGTGTTCTAATGCAAGAAAGGCGATGCTGATGCAGACCGCTTTATATGTGATACAATCAAAGGGACTAAGAAGTAGAAATACAAGAATCATATAAGGAAGACACTACTACATAAACCAACATTTTCATCCAATCACCGCTAATCATAATATAACTAAATAGCTTGAAAACAGAAGCAAAAAGCCACCGGTCAAAACATACAAAGTACATTAAACTGGTATGACAAAGTGAACAATGATCATAAAAAGAACTTATGGTAAATACACGGGTGTGGTGTTGTGAACTTACAGTAAGTACTGATGCAGGAACTGCAAGAATTGTTAAAGGAATATATGCAACAGCCCTGCAGAATGATTAATAAAACGATTAATGATACAGACCATTGTAACCAAGTGATAGAGGGTTCTGATGGACATCAGTGTAGATTTAGGAGTAGGTTTAAAGGGTATGTGATTTAGCCGTTCTAAAACTTTTTTTTTAAAGATTAATGATACAGACTGAGTTCAATTTATAATGATGATGCAAAGACTAATAACATAATCTGACAAAAAAATATATCTTTTTGTTAATCAACAAGATGGTGACATGAATTAAAAAGAAGGAGAAGAAGATTTGTGTTCCAAATTCAAATGCCCCTAACTATCAAGCAATAAATGTGTGCATACTATTTGTTGAAAGTTGTTTTTGACTTTTTCAACAAACAGTCATCACCATATAATTGTAACTGAGATTCATAATAATACTCACAATGCAAGAGGGCCCCAAGGACCAAGATCCTCCTCCACCCATAACAAGAAGTCCTTCAATGTCTGAATATACAAAATTGAAATTGGAATTCAATCACAAACCACCCTATGTATGCAAACTACACATGATTGATTTACCGAATTTTAAAAAAATGAA
The DNA here is from genome assembly GCA_023525975.1 of Smallanthus sonchifolius. Taxonomy (NCBI): domain Eukaryota; kingdom Viridiplantae; phylum Streptophyta; class Magnoliopsida; order Asterales; family Asteraceae; genus Smallanthus; species Smallanthus sonchifolius. The sequence goes on along the minus strand of CM042032.1, from coordinate 56,903,318 downwards.
AAGAATTGATCTAAAATCCGAAATGCATAAATAAAGAAAGACCTTTTCGACGGGGAGAGTAAAGCAAGCGACGGCGATGCCGGCGACGAGGAGGAGGAGGAGAGTAATTCTAAGGTAAGAAACCCAATTCCAATTCGCCATTAAAATATATGAATCTGATTCTGTGTTTGTGTTTTATGTGTGAAACTGGAACATCCCCCAAAACGCGATTGTTAGCTCGGAAATCAGCTCTTCTCTCTCCCAACCCGAAGCAACATATTAATTTATTTTATTTCATTTAATTATATTTATTCGTTTTCCTAATGTTTTGCTTGCCAAATTATCATGAATTGACTTACTCTACTTGATTAAATTAGGTTATTCGAATTTTAAAATTCTTAATAAAAAATTTAATTCGAACTAGATTAGAAAAACTATTTTGAATTCAGTTTAAACTGAAAGTTCGATTTTATTTAAATTGGTTTGAATTCAGCCAAAAAATTGGAGGTTCAAATCATGTATTTTGTTGTATTTATTCTAGAAAATCTAGGAATTGCTTTTAAAAAAATAAAAATATATATAAAATTTCACTTTAAAAAGTCTATATTTTTAAATTATATATATAATTTGACTTGTTCGAAACAAACTGAATTTTTAGTTTTTCAAGTTCGATTCGAATAGTATATAGCTTTATATCCTTGTTATATTTGTATCATCTTGTTAAAGAAACTTGAGTAAACTGTCATTTTCGTCCCTGTGGTTTGGTTAAAATTGTCACTTTCATCCAATAGTTTGTTTTCTCGTATTTGGGTCCTCGTGGTTTTAAAATCTTGCCACTTTCATCCAGTCAGTTAACACCATCCATTTTTCTCAGTTAAATGAGGGGTATTTCAGTCCTTTTACATATTTGTTTTATTTCTTCATTTTTTTACTCTCATTTAATCATCCCCAATTTGAATTTTCTTCTCGTAATCACCTCCGCGATCAAGAGGTATACTGTCACTTTACCTTTTCTTCTCGTAATCACCTCCGCGATTAAGAGGTATATTGTTTGATTATGATTTATGAACCCTAGATCATCACTGCTAGTATTTAATAATCATACGGCTATTAAAACTTGTCTAAAACATACAAAAAAAAGTGTCACTGGAAACCTAGTGTTGTCGCCGGAAACTTGGTCGGGAAAAGAGGAAGAAGGCCAGAAGGGGGATAATTAAATGAGAGGTTAAATTGGAGGTGATTAAATTAGAGTAAAAAAATAAAGAAATAAAACAAAAATGTAAAAAGACTGAAATACCCCTCATTTAACTAAGAAAAATAAATGGTGTTAACTGACGGGATGAAAGTGGCAAGATTTTAAAACCACGAGTACCCAGATGCGAGAAAACAAACTATTGGATGAAAATGACAATTTTAACCAAACCAAGGGACGAAAATAAGAGTTTTCTCAAGAAACTTTTTTGATGGACTATAACATGAATATATATCTATTTGTCACCTCCTGTCATTCTCATACATTAATTAATTTATTTAATTTAAAGACCAAGTTTTAAAGAGGATAATATAACATCTTTGTAAATGTGGTTTAAATATTAAGTTTTTTTATGTGAATGATGACTATATTTTATTCATATGGTTATGTGATGTCGGTAAGATTAGAAGAAATAAAATATAAGATTATAATAATAAAAATAAAAGATGTGATGGACATTCCAATTGTTATAGATAAAATATTATTAGACTAATTGGGTATTTGTATTAATTATATATTTTTAAATAAATAAACATATAAATTTTTAATTATTGAATGAACATTTAAATAAATAATGTGACTAAAAGAGTTAATGATCTGGAAGCTTATTGTGAAAGGCTCGGGAAGTTAGATTGTGAATTTGAAGTTTAATAATATCATTGAGATAGCTCATGCAATCTTCACCTTGAACATAGTGAGTAGTCCCAACAAAACTTACCCAAAAACCTAATTTTAGGTTCGTATGGGTCTTAATGACCTTCTAGATCATCCTAAGCGTTGCAAAATTTAAGAACGGATCAGGATGGGCTGAATCCACACAAATAAATTTAAAAACGAGTGAGGATGGGCTGAATTAAAATCGAGAAAGGTTAGAATGGGTTATTGAGCGGTCTTCGTCTAACAACCTAACACCTTGCTCTCTTCAACCGCTTAACATCATAACATGTCAAAAGTCACTACCACAAGCTTCCGACCGTTGACACCACTTACCATCTACCGTTGTTAAAAACACCAAAATTGCAAACTTCAAAATCAGAATTTTAGACCCACTCTTCACCATTTACAGTCATGTACCGTAGTTTTCTTCATCTACAGCCTTTGTCGTCGTCTTCATCTACCGCCTGCCGTTAATGATTTTATAAAGATGAGAGAGTGTGTAGCATAGTCATCTTCATCTACCATTGTGGTCGTCGCATTGGTCTATCGGCTACTGCCTTTCACCAATGCCCTTTGAATTTAAAGATAACGACGTTTGCTGGTTTTTGAGAATTTTGAGTAGAGAGAAACGACCTTTGATTTTAGAGAAACTCTATTTGTTTTTGAGAATTTTGTGAAGATAGAGAAATAAACGCCTATAGTTTTAAAGAGACACTGGATAATAATAAACAAATAACCATGTACAATTTGTTTTTTATAATTTTTAATAGGAAAATAACCAAATCAACCATTTGACTAACAAAGATTAAGAAAACAGAAAAATACGATAATGGACATTTGATCAGGAAAATTCTTAAAAATGGACATCCTTATTTAGCCTACTATTTCATGGACATTGGTCTTGCGAGCCGGCTAAAGGCGGCTAAGCTAGCCGGCTAAAATTTTCGTGCCAACATTCCATTTGTCAGAGTACGAACCAATAAACAAGCGACACGTGGCAGGCTTAGCCGGCTAATAGACAGCTATAGCCGTCTAATCCCTTTAGCCGGCTATAGCCTTCTATTAGCAGGCTAAGTCTCCGAAAATTTTCCCATCTGGTTTTGGCTTGAGTGGCTTAGCCAGCTTGAGTTGTTGTTTCTTTTTTTGTTTTTTTTTTCAAAAAAATATTTTATATATAAATGATAGTTGTTTAATTTTTTGTTGTCTCAAATCATAAAAAATTACATATGAAAAATTTTCCTAACACTCCTCCTAAGTACGTTTTTGAGAAGCATTTTGTTGATGAACCTGAGAATCCTGCTGCTGAAGATGTGCACAGTAAAGTTGGTGAAACTGAGAATCCTATTGCTGAAGAAACACTGAATCCTACTGTTGACGATACTCAGAATAATGTTGTTGATGACCGTGTGTCTAAACAACAAGAAACTGATAGAGTTGACGATTTATACGATTATGACGAAGATTGAGCGGCGATGAATGAATTGAATGAAGTAAAAGATGGAGGCGGTCGTTTTACTCCTACTTGGGATCCATTTGAAGACGATACCACTGATTTAGACGCCCGTTAGAGCCCATAAAATTATTTTGTATTTTAATTTACTTTTATTGTAAAACCTTTAGTTTATGTTATTAATTGAATTTATGTTTTTAATTTTTTTACCTTTTAATTAAGATGTTATAAAATTAAGATGTTATAAAAGTAGTTAAACAAAATTATGGATAATTATCTAAACAATCGATACAACAACAAAAATATCCAAAAAAATTTCCTGACTCATAGAAAATGAAAACATTTTTTTGGTTGACTGATTTAGCAAATGAGGATATAATTTTGGTGGAATAATTGTCCACCGTAAATTCTCTGGCGATTCTTGTTTCGTCACTTTAACATGTCTAATTATCATAATTCGGGCCACCCATGCTTCTATATGCAGTAAAAAAATAAAAAATATTAGTAAAAAAATATTCTAATATAATTAATAAATTGGAAAAACACACTAATTTTTTTTACCAGTGGAGAAAAAGAACCATGTTATTTTAGACCCAATAAACTGCCCCAAAATTATTTACACAGTTTATCGGTTGATTCGAGTAATGCTGAATAACAAAAAGGGGCATCTCCGTTGTTATAAAACTCAATAACATTTGGGGACCAGCTTTCCGACTCAATACACAGAAATAACCATTTAGGTTTTTCTATGATTTCTGGCTCATTCTAGGACGAAGATGATTCCCCAACACGGCTTTTCTGCAAACGTCGCCACCCAGTGGTGATCCATTTTGACGCCAATACAGCCGCTTGTGACTGATATTCTCCTTCGTTTTCCATTATTATCTATCATTTGAAACGTAAAACTACACTATTATAGTAGTAGAAATTTTAAAATTTAGAAATTTAAAATTTTTTATAAAAATTTAAATAGCCGGCTAAAAATTGAATTAGATGGTCATACATACTCTGTCACACCCCCAAAATCCACCAACGGAGTTTTACCGTTAGGGGCGTGACATAACAGGATCTCAGTCATTAGTTACGTTGAACGACTCTATATGAGATGAAGAAAAAAAACCACTAGTATTGCTCATAGTCACGATGCAACACTAGTAATGAAAATACTGATTTAATGTAAGACTTGCGGAAGCGAAAAGTTAAATGAAAAGCATGCGCCAAAACAGTTGCGTCAAAATAAACAATTCAAAGATAATTAAAATAAATAATTTTTAAGTTTGCAAATGATAGACTTCGTATGCATGCATGCCTTAGCTCGTGCTTGTACCTTAATTACCTGAGAAAACATGCTAAAACGTGTCAACACTAGGTTGGTGAGTTCACAGGTTTATATGTTTGTAAAGTTTACTAGATAATACCGTATTCAATTATATCATAGGTAGCTAACCTAGTACATGTTACTAAAGCGTTTCGACACCGAAGCTGACTGTCTGTATGTTTGAATTGCCTTCCACCATGACTATCACAATCAATGGTAATGTTTAGGTAAATGTTACACCCGTTCGACTACCTGTCGTGTTAGCGCGACTAACACGGGTGGGGCTTGTCAGTGCCCAGTAGTACTACTCAAGATTTCCTCGCTAACCCATATACTAACGGTTCGATAAGTAAGGACTTTCGTGATATGTTTGCGCTTAGTACACAAGTGATATAAAAGAAACGTAAGATCTAAATGTTCGTACCCATGTTTTCTCCCCCGAGTTTAAAACGTAAGAAAAGGGGCCGTGAAACTCACCTTAGAGTATGTGCGTAAGAAAGCGGATCTAAAATGCTTGACGACTAACTGCCACCTATAAACACCGGTTTATAAGTGTATGTTCGTGCAAGTTGATACAAACCCTAAGTATCCAAACAATCCCATTGTTTAAGTGTTTGAAAAGAGTTTACAAGTTTGACTCATGTTTGACCAAGTTTGACTAAGTTTGACCAAGTTTGACCCGACGACCCGTTGGTGACCCGATTAATGATTTAACGTTTGTTCAGTATAATACTTCTATATTATACACAAATGATCATGCTGTAACACTTAGCAACAAATCCTAATTGTTCAAATCAAACAAGCATGATTTTCGAAAATAGAAAGTTTCCAAAAATAGAAAGTTTCCAAAAATAGAAAGTTTCTAAAAATAGAAAGTTTCCAAAAATAGCAGGTTTCTATAAATAGCAGGTTTCTATAAATAGAAAGTATGTTCGGGATTTGTGTTTCGTGAAATTTATCATTGTTAGTATGCTCGTAAGACTACTATAACATGTTCAAGATTGTCCTATCACATAACCATTGCATAGAACTAAACATGTATGTCAAAATTCCAAATAAAGTTTCCATCTTTAGTAACCTATGACTAGCATGCGTGATTTCAAACACCTAACACGTTACAACAGGTTATTGTATCTTAACTAACATGTACCAATCATTAAACCACATCATGAATGTCTAATTAGCAAGTTCTAACCACTTTTGACAATTAAAGTTTCCTTATTTAGAAAGTTTGTAAAACCGGGTTATGTATTTAAAATCTGATTTCACAATTCATCTAACCATGTATCAACTAACTCATAACCATCATCACATCATCCTAACCATGTCTAGCATGCAAGTTAGAAAACCTAAAAAGTTTCCTATTTTAGTAACTTGTCCATTACACGTTCAAATCGCAAAATTAACATGTCAAATCAATCACAAATCTTTCAACTAATATAATTACAACTATACAAATCATAATCCACGTCTAGCATGCGATTTCTAAACATCACATAATCAAAAAGTTTCAATATTTAATAGGTTACTAACCACACGGATCTAGGGTTTTGCAATTACCCATAAAATCAACAAATACATGCAAAACAATAACAAAGTTAACATTTTTATTATAAAATTTTATGTTTGGATGAACTAGGGCTTGACCTAAAATTTAGGGATCAAAAAGTGACGGAATTTAACGAAACGACTTACGTAGAAACGTTAGGAATGTCGAGAGGAGTCCAAATACGCGTTCAATTGCGAGATCGGAGATCGAATCGATGGTGCTTTGGCTACTTTCTTGCTTCGGTCGAAGAGGGTGAGTGGGAGAGGGGGTCGACGACAATGAGGGGAGGTGGTTAGGGTTTATGTTTAAATTTTTTTTTTAAAACTTTATCCTTATCTAATCCTTAATGGGTTTTTAGTTGGGCTACGGGCTTCTTAAAGGTCCATAAGTCTAATTAATTAACTAACCATTTAATTAATAATACAAACATTCAACTTTTATTTTTATAAAACTATTAACTTTTATAAAAATACTAACTACGCTTTACACACGATAAACACGTACGGAAACAATGATATTCACATAATTCACGTAATCACATAAGATTATATAAAACTCGCAATTTATATAAAATATAAATTATTAATGTTGGTAATATTAATGTTCGATTAATCACCAACGTTCCGGGTTAGACTTGAGTGTGATCCGATGTGTGCAAACTGACTGACACATTTAATTAATCATAATTAAATGCAATGTACGTGCGACTAACTGAGATAACTGAGTTTGTAACGAAAATGTTTGAACTAACGAGGTTTGAGTTAACGGAGTTAACCTGAAAATGCCGGATGTCACATCATCCCCTTGTTGAAAGAATTTTCGTCCCGAAAATTAAACGAAGTCCGTAACGTCTGAAACAAAAATTTTAGGTTTGTCACATCATCCCCTTGTTGAAAGAAATTTCGTCTCGAAATTTAGTTAGTACCTTCCGTGTTTGCCGTTGAATGTTTGAACAGGTGAGGATACTTTTTCATCATCTGATCCTCGCGTTCCCACGTGAACTCCGGTCCACGCTTCGAGTTCCAGCGAACTCTGACAATAGGTATCTTACTGCGCTTGAGTGTCTTGACATCTCGGTCCATGATCTCAACGGGTTCCTCAATGAAACGTAGCTGTTCATCAATTTCCAACTCCTCGAGTGGAACTACAAGTGTCTCATCTGACAGGCACTTCTTTAGGTTTGAGACATGAAATACGTTGTGTACTCCATTTAGTGTATCAGGTAGGTTCAGTTGGTATGCTACTGGACCGATCCTTTTCTCTATTTCGAACGGTCCAACGTAACGCGGGTTTAGCTTTCCTCGTTTCCCGAAACGAATCACACCTTTCCAAGGTGAAACCTTTAATAACACTTTGTCACCCACTTGGAATTCTAGCGGTTTTCTACGCTTGTCTGCATAACTCTTTTGACGGTCACGAGCTGCCGCCATACGGTTTCGGATTTGTACTATTTTCTCTGAGGTTTCATGCACAAGTTCAGGACCCGTAAGTTGGCTATCTCCAACTTCAGCCCAGCAAATTGGCGATCGGCATTTCCGTCCGTACAAAGCCTCGAACGGTGTTGCTTTGATGCTCGTATGATAGCTGTTATTATAAGAGAACTCCACTAAAGGTAAGTGAGTCTCCCAACTGTTTCCGAAGTCAATTACACAGGCTCGTAACATGTCTTCTAGAGTTTGAATGGTACGCTCACTCTGGCCATCTGTTTGAGGATGGTACGCTGTGCTCATATCCAGGCGTGTGCCTAGAGCTTTCTGTAACGATTGCCAGAAACGTGAGGTGAATCGGGCGTCTCTATCGGAAATGATGGAGATTGGCACTCCATGTCGAGATACTACTTCTTTAAGGTAGAGACGAGTTAACCTTTCCATTTTATCGGTCTCTTTGATAGCAAGAAAATGAGCTGATTTTGTTAGGCGATCCACTATCACCCAGATTGTGTCACATCCAGTAGGGGTTCGGGGTAATTTGGTTATGAAATCCATGGAAATTTGCTCCCATTTCCACATCGGTATTTCCGGTTGTTGAAGTAATCCGGATGGCTTTTGGTACTCCACCTTGACCTTGGAACAAGTCAGACACTTGCCCACGTAGGTGGCTATGTCGGCTTTCATGTTCGGCCACCAATATAAAATCTTGAGATCGTGATACATCTTGTCGGATCCCGGACGGATAGAGTATCGGGATTTGTGAGCTTCATCCATGACTAGATCTCTTAGGTTTCCATATACTGGTATCCATATTCGTTCCGCAAAATAAAGAATACCATCTGCTTTAACCTCAAGTTGTTTCTCCATACCACGTGTAGATTCCAACGCTAAGTTCTCCTCTTTCAAGGCTTCAAGTTGGGCATTACGGATCTGTTCGGGTAATCCTGTATGGATAGTGAGTTGTAATGCTCTAACCCGTCGGGGTTTGGTTTCTTTTCTGCTTAAGGCATCGGCTACCACATTAGCTTTGCCCGGATGGTACTTGATTGCACAATCATAGTCGTTTAATAGCTCGATCCAACGACGTTGACGCATATTCAACTCTTTCTGCTCAAAAATATGCTGAAGACTCTTGTGATCGGTGTAGATGGTGCACTTGGTACCGTACAAGTAATGTCTCCATATCTTGAGTGCAAACACCACGGCTCCTAACTCCAAATCGTGAGTCGTGTAGTTCTTTTCGTGGATTTTTAACTGTCGAGAAGCGTATGCGATAACCTTGTCACGTTGCATCAACACACAACCGAGACCTTGGATGGAGGCATCGCAATACACTACGAAGTCATATGTTCCCTCTGGTAGAGACAGGATAGGTGCGCTACATAGTTTTTGCTTCAGTAGCTGAAATGCTGATTCTTGAGTCTCACTCCAATTATAGGGTTTATCTTTTTGGGTTAAGGAGGTGAGGGGTTGGGAAATCTTTGAGAATCCCTCGATAAAACGACGGTAGTATCCGGCCAATCCTAGGAATTGCCGAACTTCGGTTGGAGTTGTTGGTGCTGCCCAATTCTTAATGGCTTCCACTTTGGCTGGGTCGACATGTATTCCCTTCTCATTGATCACATGTCCTAAAAATTGAACCTCGCGAATCCAAAAATCGCATTTGGAAAACTTCGCGTATAGCTGCTCCTGTTTCAGTAGTTCAAGGATCAAACGCAGATGCTCCTCATGCTCTTCCTGACTCTTAGAATATATGAGGATATCGTCAATAAAAACAATGACGAATTGGTCCAGATAGGGTTTACACACACGGTTCATGAGGTCCATGAACACCGCGGGTGCGTTAGTTAATCCAAATGGCATGACCAGAAACTCGAAATGGCCGAACCGAGTTCTGAATGCAGTCTTGGATATATCCTCATCTCGAACTCTCAGCTGATGATATCCAGACCTTAAATCGATTTTTGAGTAGAAACTTGACCCTTGAAGTTGGTCGAATAAATCGTCAATACGGGGTAGTGGGTAGCGGTTCTTGACTGTTACTTTGTTCAACTCTCAGTAATCAATGCACATTCGGAAAGTTCCATCTTTCTTTTTAACAAATAGGACTGGAGCTCCCCATGGCGATGAGCTCGGTCGGATGAAACCTTTATCCAACAACTCTTGCAGTTGAGTGGATAGCTCTTGCAACTCGCTTGGTGCCAGTCTATAGGGTGCCCGAGCAATAGGCGCTACTCCGGGTGTTAGGTCAATCTGAAATTCGACCTGACGATGAGGTGGAAGACCAGGTAGGTCTTCAGGAAATACTTCTGGGAATTCGCGAACGATTGGGATATCTTCTAACTTTTTCTCCTCGGTAGACTTGTCAGCAACAAGGACCAGTATCGCGGTATGACCCTTACGCAGACACTTCTGAGCCTTCATGAAAGATATGATGCCCATGGCTGCACCACTTCTTTCGCCCTGAACAGATAGGATTTCTCCACTAGGAAGGGGTACACGAACGATCTTCTCACTACAGATGATCTCAGCTTGGTTTTCAGACAACCAATCCATGCCCACAATTATGTCAAAACTGCCAAGTGTAACTGGCATGAGATCGATGTCGAGTTTGTGACCAGAAAGTTCTAACTGACATCCCTTGAGAATGTGGGTTGCCTCGATTACTTTACCGTCTGCTATCTCTACGGTATAATGGTGTTCTAATAAAGTTGGGTTTATTTCTAACTGACCACTAAGTTCTCTAGATATGAAACTTCTATCGGCGCCAGTATCAAAAAGTACAGAAGCATAATGATCGTTTAAGAGAAACATACCGTTCACCACGTTCCGATCATTCCGAGCTTCTCCCGATCCAATCACAAATGCTCGGCCCTTTGCACCATTTCCGTTGTTATTACCATTTCCACCCTGGTGGTTATTACCATTCCCATTACCACCCTGATGGTTGTTGCCATTTCCATTCCCGTTCCCGTTTCTCCTCAACTGCGGACAATCCTTCTTGAAATGCCCTTCCTTACCGCACTCAAAACAACCTTTGGGTGCGTTTCCAGGTGGTGCCTGTTTGTTCTGTAGGTCCACTCTACAATCCTTGGCCGAATGGCCCATCTTTCCACACCGCTGGCAACGGTACCGGTCACATATCCCATGATGGTGAAAGTTACATTTATTGCACTTCGGATACTTGCCATTATAAGAACCTTGATTCTGCTGAGAAGAGTTAGACTGATTGTTGTTCTTTGAAGATTCAAACTTACGGTGTTGCTGTTGCTGTTGCTGAGAAGGTGGGTTTGACTGGAAGGTTTTGGGGAATGAACTGTCAAATTTCCTCTTGTTGTCAGCTGTCTTTGATAGTGTACCTCTAGGTGGTAGGGTGCCCTGAGCTACTGCCTGATCGGTCAGCCTGTGAGCCAACCTGATTGCTTGCTGGATCGTAGTCGGATTAGAGGATGTCACCATACTCTGAATTTGTTGGACTAAACCATCGATGAATTTCTCAATTCTCTTGTAAGAAGGTGTTACCATTTGCGGACACAAGTTCGCCAGTTCATGCGAACGAGTGGTGTAAGCTTCAATTTCGGATCCCTCCATCTTGAGGTTCCAGAATTCGCCCTCCAGTTTCTGTACTTCATCGCGGGGACAATACTCCTCCCGCATCATATCCTTGAATTCATCCCATGGCAAAGCATTTGCCATTTCCAGAGTTAACATCTGCACCTGTGAGTTCCACCAAGTAAGGGCCGGACCCTCAAGAGTGCCAGATGCATACTTCACCTGGTTGTGCGGCGGGCAGTTACACATTGCAAACGCAGATTCAGATTTCTCCATCCAGCGGAGTAAGCCAACAGCCCCTTCGGCTCCACTGAATGAATGAGGCTTGCAATCCATGAATGCTTTGAATGTGCAAACCTGCTGGTGGTTATGCTGACCTGAATTGTAAACAAGAATGCGCTTTAAGAATACTATATTCGAATTTGAGTTTAGAATGAAGGATGACTCACTAGAGCCGGAAAAATTTCTGCTTTACCTCCAGCATTAGCAGTGGCTTGACTAGCTGCTACTGTTTCAGCCACATGCTCATTTATAAGTGCCGCAAGCTCGGCCGCAGTCATGCTAATGTTTCCTCGACCACCGCGTCCTCCGGTGCGTCCACCACGTCTATTTCCTCTTCCAGACATTATCTTTACATTCACAACATACAATAATGAGAAAAATATACATCGCATTTTTATCATCATACAAGTGCAAGTAAATAAAGAAATTCAAACCACAACATCTAACATTTCAATAATAGTAATACTTGATAAAATAAATTGTAACGATTACAACTAAATTCAACCAAACATCAAAATTCTAGAAACATCTGTTGGATGGGAACAACCCTGCCCATCTAGGTTCAAAAGAAAACGACGTAAATAAGTAATGAAGATAGATGATCAAATGTCACTGCCAACTGATGTAACATCGGATGCTGCATCATCGTCCTCATCCTGATCTCCTGCAGGTGCATCCTCTGGTACATCCTCTGGTGCAACTCCTGCTGCCTCAACTGCTGCAAGTCGTGCATCAACCTGCTCAATCCTAGTGTGGAGTATATCTAGGTTCCACTCTACAGTGTTCAGCCTGTCCTCCATATCCACACATCCATTTGCTAAATTCTCATGGACTGTATTAGTTGCTGCTAAATCTGTAGTCAGTTTGGTGATCCTCTGATTCATCACCATCTCTCGCTGAAGTATGCTAGTAATCTCTCCAGCTGCATCTCTCATGTTCCGGATCTCCCGGTCCATCCTAGCCACAAAGGCAGCTATCACCTGCTCATAAGGGTACTGCAATGGTGGCAAAGCTCGTACAGAAGATGAAGAAGAAGAAGAAGCAATGTCAGTGGTGAGTGGAGGTGGGACTTCCTCCTCGCGGATCCAGTTCCTGATCCTATCGGGATACCAATCCCAGTCCTGCGTGTTGCCTCTGACACGCACATGAATAGGCTCGTCATGCCCTACTGTGGTGTTGATCGGGTTGAGTCGACGTCTCCTCGACTCTGGCAAAGGTACTGTAGGAACATCGTACTCCTGCTCAACTGGGGATGCGGGTGAATTGGGTGGGGTCGACATTTCCTGAAACAGGATGAGTGAGTGCCATGTTTGAGTGTAAGTGTTGTGTAACTAATGCATGTACGTGGTTATAGTCTAGTATGCATTTCCTAGTTCTCTATAAACCTGGCTCTGATACCAATCTGTCACACCCCCAAAATTCACCAACGGAGTTTTACCGTTAGGGGCGTGACATAGCAGGATCTCAGTCATTAGTTACGTTGAACGACTCTATATGAGATGAAGAAAAAAAACCACTAGTATTGCTCATAGTCACGATGCAACACTAGTAATGAAAATACTGATTTAATGTAAGACTTGCGGAAGCGAAAAGTTAAATGAAAAGCATGCGCCAAAACAGTTGCGCCAAAATAAACAATTCAAAGATAATTAAAATAAATAATTCTTGAGTTTGCAAATGATAGACTTCGTATGCATGCATGCCTTAGCTCGTGCTTGTACCTTAATTACCTGAGAAAACATGCTAAAACGTGTCAACACTAGGTTGGTGAGTTCACAGGTTTATATGTTTGTAAAGTTTACTAGATAATACCGTATTCAATTATATCATAGGTAGCTAACCTAGTACATGTTACTAAAGCGTTTCGACACCGAAGCTGACTGTCTGTATGTTTGAATTGCCTTCTACCATGACTATCACAATCAATGGTAATGTTTAGGTAAATGTTACACCCGTTCGACTACCTGTCGTGTTAGCGCGACTAACGCAGGTGGGGCTTGTCAGTGCCCAGTAGTACTACTCAAGATTTCCTCGCTAACCCATATACTAACGGTTCGATAAGTAAGGACTTTCGTGATATGTTTGCGCTTAGTACACAAGTGATATAAAAGAAACGTAAGATCTAAATGTTCGTACCCATGTTTTCTCCCTCAAGTTTAAAACGTAAGAAAAGGGGCCGTGAAACTCACCTTAGAGTATGTGCGTAAGAAAGCGGATCTAAAATGCTTGACGACTAACTGCCACCTATAAACACCGGTTTATAAGTGTATGTTCGTGCAAGTTGATACAAACCCTAAGTATCCAAACAATCCCATTGTTTAAGTGTTTGAAAAGAGTTTACAAGTTTGACTCATGTTTGACCAAGTTTGACTAAGTTTGACCAAGTTTGACCCGACGACCCGTTGGTGACCCGATTAATGATTTAACGTTTGTTCAGTATAATACTTCTATATTATACACAAATGATCATGCTGTAACACTTAGCAACAAATCCTAATTGTTCAAATCAAACAAGCATGATTTCCGAAAATAGAAAGTTTCCAAAAATAGAAAGTTTCCAAAAATAGAAAGTTTCCAAAAATAGCAGGTTTCTATAAATAGCAGGTTTCTATAAATAGAAAGTATGTTCGGGATTTGTGTTTCGTGAAATTTATCATTGTTAGTATGCTCGTAAGACTACTATAACATGTTCAAGATTGTCCTATCACATAACCATTGCACAGAACTAAACATGTATGTCAAAATTCCAAATAAAGTTTCCATCTTTAGTAACCTATGACTAGCATGCGTGATTTCAAACACCTAACACGTTACAACAGGTTATTGTATCTTAACTAACATGTACCAATCATTAAACCTCATCATGAATGTCTAATTAGCAAGTTCTAACCACTTTTGACAATTAAAGTTTCCTTATTTAGAAAGTTTGTAAAACCGGGTTATGTATTTAAAATCTGATTTCACAATTCATCTAACCATGTATCAACTAACTCATAACCATCATCACATCATCCTAACCATGTCTAGCATGCAAGTTAGAAAACCTAAAAAGTTTCCTATTTTAGTAACTTGTCCATTACACGTTCAAATCGCAAAATTAACATGTCAAATCAATCACAAATCTTTCAACTAATATAATTACAACTATACAAATCATAATCCACGTCTAGCATGCGATTTCTAAACATCACATAATCAAAAAGTTTCAATATTTAATAGGTTACTAACCACACGGATCTAGGGTTTTGCAATTACCCATAAAATCAACAAATACATGCAAAACAATAACAAAGTTAACATTTTTATTATAAAATTTTATGTTTGGATGAACTAGGGCTTGACCTAAAATTTAGGGATCAAAAAGTGACGGAATTTAACGAAACGACTTACGTAGAAACGTTAGGAATGTCGAGAGGAGTCCAAATACGCGTTCAATTGCGAGATCGGAGATCGAATCGATGGTGCTTTGGCTACTTTCTTGCTTCGGTCGAAGAGGGTGAGTGGGAGAGGGGGTCGACGACAATGAGGGGAGGTGGTTAGGGTTTATGTTTAAATTTTTTTTTTAAAACTTTATCCTTATCTAATCCTTAATGGGTTTTTAGTTGGGCTACGGGCTTCTTAAAGGTCCATAAGTCTAATTAATTAACTAACCATTTAATTAATAATACAAACATTCAACTTTTATTTTTATAAAACTATTAACTTTTATAAAAATACTAACTACGCTTTACACACGATAAACACGTACGGAAACAATGATATTCACATAATTCACGTAATCACATAAGATTATATAAAACTCGCAATTTATATAAAATATAAATTATTAATGTTGGTAATATTAATGTTCGATTAATCACCAACGTTCCGGGTTAGACTTGAGTGTGATCCGATGTGTGCAAACTGACTGACACATTTAATTAATCATAATTAAATGCATCGTACGTGCGACTAACTGAGATAACTGAGTTTGTAACGAAAATGTTTGAACTAACGAGGTTTGAGTTAACGGAGTTAACCTGAAAATGTCGGATGTCACATACTCATCTTACGGGCTAAAGAGAAAAATGGCTGTAATATTTTGAATATTTTAAAAAAAATTAGAAAACCGAGCTTCTTACATTCCCGATGCACTTTTTATCTTCCTGAGTTTTTTGTTTTCATTCACATTAAACGGCTAAGCTAGCCGGTAAATCTGAAAGTACGCTATTATATTACTAGAAATTTTTAAATTTTTATAAAAATTTATATAGGCGGCTAAAAAATGAATTAGATGGCTATACATACTAATCTTGCGGGCTAAAGAGAAAATTGGCGTAATAATTTGAATTTTTTTAAAAATTATAGAAAATCAAGCTTTTTACATTCCCGGTTTTTCGGAGGCTAAGCCACCAAGCCAAGCCGTAAGAGGAGCCGGCTCAAGCCAAAACCAGATGGGAAAATTTTCGGAGGCTTAGCTTGCTAATATACAGCTATAGCCGGCTAATGGGATTAGACGGCTATAGCCGTCTACTAGCCGGCTAAGCCTGCCACGTGTCGCTTGTTTATTGGTTCGTACTCTGACAAATAGAATGTTGGCACAGAAATTTTAGCGGGCTAGCTTAGCCGCCTTTAGCCGGCTCGCAAGACCAATGTCTATGAAATAGTAGGCGAAATAAGGATGTCCATTTTTAAAAATTTTCTTGATCAAATGTCCATTTTCGTATTTTCCCTTAAGAAAATGGCCATTGACTTTCTAACTTTACCAAAAAATAATTTAACCAATGAGAAAAGAACACATGTACAAATATCAGCACGACGATGCAAACCAATTAGGTTTAGTTTTAATTAATATATATCTTTTTTTTATTTTGCATGCGTCCCATCTATTTGTTTCTTTCGTCTTTTAACATTAAGGGTAAAGAGACATACATTTAACAACAAAAATTAACAGACATCCACTCAAAGGACCATCAGTGTTACCATCTTGTTAACAGTAGAGAGCATGTAATTTTATAAAGTTAGGGACCAAACTTATAACATGGAACATACAAGACCATCTGTGTAATTAACCCTTTTTTTAACTCAAAACCATGTCATGTGTCATCCACAACAATGACCCTATGTTAGGAAAGATATTAAGCCTTCAACATCCAAATAGATGAAGAAAAACCTTTCCTTTCATATAATCATACAACGAATGTTGTTAAAACTGAAGCTCACACCAAATGATCTACGCGCGCTTAACATTTCTAGCGACACACACTTCTATTTCCACAGGATGCATAAAAATGGAGACATTATTAGGGTTTTTAGAAACAAAAGCAAGAAACTAACCATCCAATAAAACCTGCTGCCTTAAGATAGACGAGCGATGCAATCCATTAAAGCATCAGTTTGTTCTGGTTTACCAACAGAAACACGAACATAGCCCTTCAGTTCTTTGTTGCTGTAGTGGCGTATCATCACCCCCATTTTTGCAAGGTCTTCCTGTAAATATCCAAATAGATGTCAATAAAGGCATACCAAGGTTCATGAGTCATAGGAGCGACCCATTTTGAGGCGACCGGTAGGTGGTGATGCTGTTGGCCCATTTGGAACCGTTCCAAGATAGCTAATTTATAACTTATAAGAGTGACCCATTTCGACTTTTGAGTGACCCAAATCAATTTGTGCGATTATAATGAATGTGTTCAATTATCTATAGATCTTGTTTTATAATTATACTTTTAAGTTAATTAATGATGTTTAAAAGATATCATTGAATACAAGATATTATGTTATATCAATATTGATCATTTTTGTCGTCTAAAATATACATTATTTATCAAATAATCATTTTCTATACATTCAGGACAAACACAAACAAACAACATTTATATAATACTCTAGGTCAAATGGGTCATTTTCTATCATTCAGCACAGAAAATAAACAGCACCTACAGTATACACAGCATTTCATTATCCATACAACCATCCATATCCACACAACACATGATATAAGAAAACAAACAGGCCATTAGTTGTATATGTGAGTTTAATATGTAAGATTAATTTTATTAAGTAGGGGCATTTATGCCCACAGACAAATATTCATGTAACCATCTGAATTCTTATATGAGATAAATGTCCCAAAATAAAATGTTAGTCACCTGAATATTTTTTCCCGTATAGTTACCATAACCTTAATAGCAAGTGTCGGTGGAAAATGCCACCGACCAATCTTCCCCTCCCCCCTCAACTTTAATGAAATTGCAAAAGTCACCTCCAACTTTGTAAAATGCCATTTTAACCCCCTCAAGTTTCTAAAGTTTCGAGTTTACCCCTTGTAGTATATATAATCTGAGTTTTCCTTAATAACTTTCGTGTTTGTTTGTTTATTTTTTTTCTTGATGTCCCGGTATAAATTTTTTTTAAAACGGAGTCGTATTCAAAATAGTATATTTTTTAGGTATCGTGGGTTGTATCGACTGACGGTGACGTGTTGGCACCATAAAGAATGAGACCGACACCGACTGAAAAGCATCGGTACCGTTATCTAACTGTCCTTTATCTATGTTTCGATATCCACAACCGACTCGCCGTAACTTCATACGTTACTTTTATGTATTTAACTACGATTCTTTTTGTGCTTAGCCACGTTAAGGTCCGCCTCCCGTTGCGGAACGCGGGGCAAAATTTATTTAACCACGTTTCTTTTTGTACTTAGCTACGTTAATGACACCGCCTAAACCGTAAGGTCCGTTTCCTGCCGCGGAGCGCAGGGCAAATTTTCTAGTTAATTTATTAAAACATGATCAACAACCTATGTTTTTATACAATAATAATTTTATAGAAAATTGAGGATGTGTTTTAAGTTTTTCGTTCAAGTATATTTTTGATAACTTAAAACATTGATCATACACATAATCTCATAATAGTTAATATCAATTTTTTTTCTTTAACATAAATTGTTTTATCATTAACATTAATATTTCATATTCTAATATAAATATAAACATATATATCAGCAACATTAATATAGATTTCCAGAAGCAGAAGTAAGAAAGGAAGTTGTACCTTTAGCTTCTTAGCATCCCTTCCATTAGTAACCTCACAAAGAATAAAATTAGAATAGCTTGGATAAGGATTTAGAAACGGCACTTGCTTCAAAAGCTTATAGAGCCTCTCTCTTTCTTGTACCAGAGCAACTTTAACTTTCTGTAAATGTGAGAAAAAAAAAATGTTAAAATTTGCATGATTGACACCATGATTAGGATATGAACAATCTGTATAATTATTTTACCTCCAAATATACAGGATTCTTCAATGCTGCACATGCAGAAAGTTCAGCAGCAACAGACACGTTATATGGTTGTTTTGCCCTCCACAGGTATTCAATAATGCTCAAAGGAAATGCTCCATATCCCACTCTTAGTCCAGCTAGGCCTGTTCTAAAGTTGACAGCAATTTGTCTCATAAAATGTTGATGTGGGTCTTGAACAGATCAATGAAATTGTTTAGAAAATAGAGGGAAACCAGAGAGAAAATAGACTAAGGAATTGAGACACTTTTCATAATTTTCATTCATGCCTAATTCAAATATTACTTGGCTATTTATAGCCTTACAAACAACTAACTACTCACCCACTACTAAACCCACTAACAATTAACTATTGACCCACTATTCTAGAATTAACTAACAATTCAAATAAACAAGAAAATGCAATTCAAAGTAAACCCACGTTTACTTGCATGATGTGTGCATGCATAACATGGATCTCAAGGGAACATGACATGGGGATCAGGTACATAACAATACTCCCGCCCTAAAAACGTCCTTGTCCTCAAGGACATTATGAAATCCCATGGGGGTCGCCATTCGACTCTCCCAAAGGCATTCGGTGCACCTTTGATCGCTGTCAAATGCGTCGTAGTCAATGCAGAATTTGTAGTGTTCCTGAACATGTGAGTTACGCTCTTCGGTGCAGCGAACGTGATGGTAACAATGACCCATTTGAGTGTCGGGACCTATGATTGTGGTGGGTTGCAAACATTGTCCTTGAGAAAGGGAATCAGAGATGGTTTTGATGCCGACGGTTCCGTTAATGGTGCAGGTATGGATTGTGTGGGTTCATTGCATGTTGAGGAGTGGTTATTGTGGGTTGATTTGTTGGTTAAAAGGAAGCTTACGGCTGGAACTTTGGTGATGGCAGGGACTAGATGGGCTAGGAATTCTGTTTGTTTAATCATGTGGGTGGAGATGGCTACATGGTATTTGGTTGTGGTGGTGTGAAGGGACTTAAGATGGGTGACAGGTTCATGTGTTTTAGGTGGCGGAGCAACTGGTGGTGGTGTCGCGGCGGAAGCGGGTGACGGAACACGTGGTGCGGTGGCGGAAACAATTGGTGAAGGTGAGGCGGCAGTGACCAATGGAGGTGAGGCGAAAGTGGCCAATGGTGGTGTTGTGGTGGCGGTGGCGGTAGCGGTGAACCGAGGTCGGTTTTTGAGAAGATCGATCATCTGAGCAATCGTTGACTCGATTCGATCCAACAACTCATGTTTGGATAGAGTTTGAGCAGCCATGAGTACGGAGGATCACGACGGCTCTGATACCACTGATGTGGGTCTTGAACAGATCAATGAAATTGTTTAGAAAATAGAGGGAAACCAGAGAGAAAATAGACTAAGGAATTGAGACACTTTTCATAATTTTCATTCATGCCTAATTCAAATATTACTTGGCTATTTATAGCCTTACAAACAACTAACTACTCACCCATTACTAAACCCACTAACAATTAACTAATGACCCACCATTCTAGAATTAACTAACAATTCAAATAAACAAGAAAATGCAATTCAAAGTAAACCCACGTTTACTTGCATGATGTGTGCATGCGTAACATGGATCTCATGGGAACATGACATGGGGATCAGGTACATAACAAATGTACAAATATAGTTGATCATGTATGGTCGATTTGATTATAATGACTTAAATGGTATACAAATAAGAATAAACGAGTGGAAAGGAGTGAAATAAGCCACAAAGAATGTAAACATGACTTAACTGACACAAATCTGTCTAGGGGAACCAAAACAAAACAAAAATATACCATCTATGCACGACTAAATTAAATTTAACCATAAAGGTCCAAAATTACCCTAATAGGACATTAAAAAGGATATCGATTTAAAATGACTTGATTATATCTGAGTATCTAACAAACGTGTATTGATCAAGACTGATGAAACCAAACCTTCAGTAAAGTAGAAAAAGAAAAGTTAACTGATATGCAAAGACAACTAAAAAAATAGAGCAAAATAGCACTAAAATGGAGATAGACAACCAAGATAAAGACAAGTAACAAACAATGTAATTTTGAGAAATTTTAAGAGCAGATTAAGGTATGGCATGCATTAAATTCTCAAAAAGAAGGAAAAAAAATCCACTACCAATTATGAGAAAATTCATCAACAGAAATAACAAAATATAAAAACTATAAACAATATCCAGATACCACATGTTCTAACTGAAAGCAAGAATGGATATCTTGAAAGAACACCAATATGTGGTGGCCTTAAAAATTTATACATGTGAATATGTGATAACTCAAATTATATGAATGCCAAAATTTTGAATATCCCTAATTTATTACACTTCAAAATACTATGAACATGTTATTCAATCCTTGTATATAAGCTGACAAGACCATCTTCAAGTTGCAAAGCAGTGGTTATAGGGCAGAACTAAAATTCATTACTTGGTAAAAAAACCTTCTACGGAACCAAATACATTTATAGGACCCTTAGTTCCCTGTATTTTAATAAAACCTATGCTAACAATTAGGGGATAGACTTTGACTATTCTAACCTCTAATTATCTAGACAGAAAGATAATAAATAAAAGGAAAACAATAAATATAAATAAAATCTGAAGTAAATAGTAGACCCTGATATCCATATCCCCTAATTCAGATTCTACATATTGTAAATAATAGATGCTAAATGAGGATGAAAATAATGTCATCTAAATAAAAGATGTCAGTACAAGAACAAGTCGAGCCATTATAAAAAATGTATATTGCAAATTATTTTTTGACTGTTGCTTACAAATCAAGACTAATACCATACAAGTTGATTTAATAGTATAGCTAAAAGGTCTGGTCTTAATGTGCCTAACTCAAAAGAGTTAACAATATTTAGGAAAATTACGAGCCAAGTAACTAAATTCACAAGCACAAAGGTATACGGTTGAAACTTATCGTCACACGTATTTATAGGAATAGAGTTCCAAAAAATTCTGAAATATACCTGCCCTTTTACTAAAGGTTCTAAGAACAATAAGATTCTCATGCTTCTTCACCCATCCCATCTTAGAATCAAGTCCTGAAAATTCAATGTAGGCTTCATCCAGTACAACAAGTATAGGTAGATTAAGTATCTTCAATAAAACATCATCACTGATCACAC
The DNA here is from genome assembly GCA_023525975.1 of Smallanthus sonchifolius. Lineage (NCBI taxonomy): Eukaryota > Viridiplantae > Streptophyta > Magnoliopsida > Asterales > Asteraceae > Smallanthus > Smallanthus sonchifolius. The sequence continues at coordinate 56,881,415 of CM042032.1, read as the reverse complement.
TGTCAAGGAATACGTTATAACACAAAATATTACAATAGCGACATCAAGATTTGCAAGATAAAAATAATAACTAGCAGAACTTAGGGCTTGAATCTAATGCATAAAGCTAGTTAACTAATGGAACACCTTTCAATCAAAAAGAATGACTGGTAAAGATAACTGAAGTATAAAAGTAACAGCAATTACTGATTACCTCCCATCTGGATTGTTAGGAGAAGTTAGAAAAATGATCTTTGGTTTCTCATGCTCAATGACTTCAGTTATCCTTTGTACATCCAAGCTAAAGTCCGTCTTCCGAGGTACTGCACAATCAACCACATAGTAGATTAGTAGTAGTTAATTGTGTTAAATATGATTAGAAAACTATAATACTATATTATTACAATCATCTAAATTTTTTGAACAAAGCAATTTAGGAGGCTATATGCATTTATATATACACTTTGGACCACTTCCAACCTGTTTGACCGGTTCCTTTTTAGTTAATTTTTTTTTATTTGCGCTGTTTGAGATAACATATAACACAAATCAACCCATTCATAAGAAAATGGATCAAAATTGCTACCTCAACATCAGCGTTAAAACCTTAAACAAAGAATAAAATAACACTCTTGAAATAACAAATTTGGATGAGATACATAATGATCAAAGAAGTAAATCCTTACCCTTAATAACACGTGCACAATTGACAGCTGCGTCAAACTCATACATCGTAAAGGTTGGGGGACAATCAACAATACTGTCACCTGGATCTAACACACACCTGTGACATAAGAAAGTCAAAACTTTAAAGAAAACAAAATGTTGAGAGAATTAGAAATTTTAGAATTTTGCATAAGAAATCATCAGAGCAGTCTCATAAACAATCTGCAAGCCAAAAATAACTTGGAAATTGGGCATATGGAAGTGTATGACTAACCGCATAATAAGATCAATTAATTCATCAGCACCACACCCTACAAGGATATACTCAGATTCAAGACCAGAATCCTCAGCGAGGGCCCCACGCAATGTACGACTTTCAGGGTCGGGATAAATATAAGGAAATTTCAATTGTCCCAATGCCTCAAAAACCTGCAAAATTTTGAATCGGGATTCAGGATAAATATAAGGAAAATCACAACACACCGCACCCAATCAAACATGGCATTGACAAACTTTTTATGAAACAAAGAAAAAACATATATTTCTTTTACTAAAAGGAGTTAAAGAAACCAGAAAAATTAACGTTGAAAATTCATATATAGCAACGCTTACCTCTGGAGGTGGACCATATGGGTTCTCATTTGCATCTAATTTTACAATCTCCTCAGGCTTCCTACCAAGACGAGTTGACAAAACCTGTATAGAAACTTATATTAAACTTGTGAAAAACCATAAATTAAAACCTTTTAAGACTTCAATCATAACCAATTACCAAAGAAAGAAGAGAAATTGTTTCTTAGTTGTTTCCGAGTTCAGATAAATATTCAAATAAACTCCACTAAAATAGACATTTAAAGGCATGTTTGGTTGGTGGGAATTCATGGGAATTCAATGGAATTGGAATTTATATTCCACTCCTTTGCATGTTTGGTTGGCTAAGAGAAGGAATTGGAATTAATTCCAACCAAATCCTTCAATTGACGGAATTCAGAATCCTTCCACGTTTCAAAGGAAACTTTAGGAATGTTTATAAAATACGTAATAACCCTAGCCGCTTTTAGTTCCATCTTTATCTTTGTTTAAAAGTTATTTGAGTTTGGATCTCTGATTTATATTTTGTTAATTTTAAGGGGTGATTTTGTCTTTTTAGGTATCTTTACACTCCAACTCCATTAACAAATGTATCAGTCAAACACATTATGGATTTTCAAAGGAATCCTTTAAATTCCATTTCAAATTCCAATTGCAATTCCAAAACATTCCGCGAACCACACACCCCCTAAGAATCATGTCAATCCATTCCCTCAATTTAAGAGAAACAAAAGGGACCGATGTCATACACAACCTGAACTTGCTGAACAAAGACCTCGGCTATAAGCTCTGTTTATTTTTTGTTTATTTTGGCAATACAAGAGAAATTTCCGTTGCTCATATGACGACCAACATATATCTAGCAACGGCATTATTCAGCCAATTGAATAAGAAAATGATTCTTGATAGTTTATCTTGCCAATAATTTATGTCCTAACATGGGGTAATCCGACGGGAGGCAGAGAACGCCCAAACATTAAAAAAAACAAGCAAGGTCATCTAAAATTTTAAACCCATGAACATGATCATTAATTTCACTTCTAAAGCTCACTTGATGAGTGAGTAACATCTAAAATCATCATATTTCCATGCAATAACTCATAAGAATGGCAGAGTTCAATTCTACATGTTCTGAATGTTACTAAAACTTCCAAAATACCCCTCCTCCAATAATGACAGGAAAGGTGGAATCTTGTTACTAAAGACCAATGCCATCAACAATTTGCAACAATGACAACAAGCAAATAGGTAACTTCAACTTTAAAGTCACAGAAAAAAAAAGTTGCATAAAACTTGAGCATCCAGAAATTAATATAAGGGAATTTTTCTTTAAAAAAAATAATAAAAAATTTGGTGGATAAATGGATTAAATCAAGTTAGTGATTACCTCAAAGGGCAAAATGGGCTGATATGGAGACAATTCTCTAAGATGGGGTCTGATAAAGGAATCCCCAGTCAATTCCAATGGCTGTTTGACACCAGAAGACGCCATACAATTGAACTTACTCTGAATTGCAGGACTGGTCTTAATCAACGATGGTGAAAAGCAAAATTGATGGTTGGATTTGATGATACAAAGAGATGAACCATTAATCACACCCATTGATTTGCTGGCTGCATTTTGACTAAAATGATTCAAAAACAATAGGTCAAAAGAGCACAAGTTAATTGAAGAGAAGCATAAAACAAACCTTGTTTTGACCAAGATTATGAGGATTAGTTGCAGAACCCTAACCCTAACCCTAACCCCTACCTGTAACGAGTGATGTCCGTATATATAAAAGAACACCCCCCTGCACTATGGTTTAACTCCACATTACCCCTTCAACTATCACAAACACAGGATTTTGTTCTATAAATACCCTTCATTCTCATCATGAAGCAGACTTACCTTGATCGTTTTCGGTTCGAATCAATCTCATATGGTATGTATTTAAATTCATCAAACATATTTCATTTAACTCAATAATATATTTGTGTGTGGGTCATATATTTCTTTAATTTTAATTAGCAATGAGCCCATACACATCCCTCTTGGGGTGGTGGGCATGGGAGTCCGGTCGGGTGCTGTGAATTTTTGCCTTCTCCCGGTCACTGCTTCCCGACTGAGTCCCCCGAATAGTCGTTGGTATCGTCGTTACAAAAAAAAAAACCACTATATAAACAAATCAATACACATGTTATTATTCACTCCATTTTAATTCTCTCTATTATACCAAAACCACTTCAATGGATTCTCGCAATGCTAGAAAATTCGGTTCAACCCGAAAAACTTGTTAAGATCAACCCCAACACTCGCAATCTCAATCTCAATCCCAAAACTCAGCACCCCTCATGTTCCACAATTCCATCACTTTTCACAAACTCAAAGTCAATTCAACCCACAACCTTAATTTAACACACCTATCATGCCGACACAACTGTCATACAATGAGTTTCGTCTACCGCAATATCAACCAAACTTGGATCCATTGTATTACTACCGTCAACTCGACACCCAACTATCTGATGAGGAGAGTGACGATCTCCAAGCAAACCCAGAAGCCCAACCTAATCCTACTTCTACAAAGGCGAAGGCAAGACTTTGGGATAACAATGGTGGCGTTTGCAAAGGCTTGGATCAACTCTTCAAAATACCCGATCTATGGAAATCCGCAACGATCTAATTCATTTTAGAAAAAGGTCCTTGAAAAATTTAGCTCACAATTGGGGGGCTCGGACCAGTCCGTATATTAATTCAACTAAAAATGGAAGGATATGAACTCGAAAATTCAAAATTTCAACAGGGTCTACAACAACAAGGCCAAGAGTCGAGGAAGTGGTCAATCCGATGAGGATGTAATTAAGGTGGCGTTGATAGAGTAAAACAACTCTACCCCAAACCCTTTAGTCACCTAGCGGCATGGGAAATTATTGGGGATCACTCGAAATGGGATGTCGTTCCTCACATGGGTTCCAAGTTCGAACAATAATAAAAAAGAACATACACGTTTGAATCAAATGCGTACACAACGTCTTATGAAGCCATGTTTCCCGCTACTGACCTCGATGTCGACGATGAAGAGTAGTCAAGACCGCAACGAAAAGGGAAGAAACTGACATCGTCATCATCATTAGACCGACAAGAGTTGTTAAAGATGGTTGTCACACCCCGACCGATGGCGGAATCATCGAGGCGGACAATGTGATGATTGTTCAAAAGCACATGATAACTAGAGGTTGCATAATTCATTAATTAAGTTTAAAGACAACAAGTTCCAAATACAATACATTTCAAATAACCTAGTCTAGTTCACAACATTAATTTATTTAACTAGGTCCATAGTTCCTAAGTGGAGAGATCTTCGGCAAGCAGTCACATATCCAAACCTGAAACATTATTTAAATCAAGTGTCAACTAAAAAGTTGGTGAGTACATAGGTTTAGTGAATCCAGTAAATAGTAGTGTAAATCGTTTTGCAACTCATTGTTTATCTTGTTAAACATAGCATATGATGTACCATTTATTTAATCACAATTCAAACCGAGTTTGACGCGCTTGAACAGAGCACAACAGCTAAGTCCGGTATGCTTGAATATAGTTACCCACTATATCCGGTATGATTGAATATAACACGCGGTTATATCCGAGTATGCAGTAATAAACACCCTAACCGGGTGGGCTGGTCAGGCACAATAGATCTATCAATATTACAGTTGGTTGTCTTGTGTTTAAATGTATGTACATCCAAAGAATAAGCATATAGTCTCATGTATAACACGTATAAACAGTGTGAGTAGCATGTATAATGTTTCACCCCAAAATGTATGAAAATGTAAAATAGGGGCTATGTAACTCACCTGGCTAGCGGATATGATAATCCACGAGTGCGGGTGATAAGGATGTTTGGAAACTAAGCACGACGAAATCCTATGTAGATAAATATGTATTATTGTATGTTTGTATGTATAAGCGCATTTGTATTTAATGAGTATAGGTTTTATAATAATGTCCTTAATATTTATTTGTATAAAATAGGGTAGAAAATGATAACGGTTTTGTAAAACTTTTAACTCATAAAAATATATATATTGTTTTAAACAAGTATTTATTATGTTTAATGTATTTATAAATAACAATAACAAATAAAAGAAAATTCTTTATTTGACTAATCATATTATTTAGATTAAAATTTGTTTTAACAAGTTTATTAAAAAAAATTGCAAGATTTACAAAGATGGGACATTTTATATATTAAAAGGTATTTTAATAAGTTTATAAAAGTTATTTCAAGATTTATAAAAATGGGACACTTTATATATTATAAAGTATTTTAATAAGTTTATAAAAGTATATAAAAAGAAAAATGGGATGGTTTATGAAAATATAATTTTAATTGATTTCAAAATAAACGAACGAGTAAACCGACTCGTTTTAGTATTTATTGTATAAAAATAATATTAAGATAAGTTAAAATAATTTAATAAAACAAAAGGAATGAAAAACAGAAAAAAATGGGGTTGGGCCGGAGGCCAGGAGGATCGAACCCGCGACCTCAGTCTCGGACACACACACGCATAACCAGCCGGGCTACTGCCCATCGCTGGTTATGTGTGGATCGTTTAATTGATAACCACACTAACCATACTGGTCGCTGGTTCTCGGTAACCGGCAAACCGTTTCCGAGGACACTTGGTTTGCCCGGTAATCCTCGAGCGATTGTCTAGATTTCGACTGGAATAGGTTACCTGATGATAACAGAAGGTACAGGAATCGAATCGAGACTCGAACCTAGTCGCGAAGGGCTTGGTCGGCAGAGACTTTTGAACCGAAAATGTCCAAAACGGGAACTAGACTTCTGGGTGGGATTAGCTTCTGAATTCTTGGTCACAGCTTCTTTCAGGGACGACGAGAGTGATGGAATTCTCAATTTGGAGTGAGAGTAGACAGAGAGGGAGAATGGGGCTTGAGAAGGACCGACAATGGTTTTTATACCCGAAGTTGAATTCGATGGTGGGACACGAAATTGAGCACATCTACACACTTGTCTGGTTATGCCGAAACTGACGAGCCGTCTTGCAGACGTTGAGGTCCATCGATGAGGCCAATTCACGGCGTTGACTTTCGAGTCAAATGACGCGCGTGATAATTCTGATAATAAAAAGGCAAATTGGTCGGGGGCTTAGGTTCGCGTGGAGGCGACGAGCTCAGAGAGCCCTTTTTCGGCTGTCGAGGGGCAGGGGACAAGCATGTCGGAGTTCGCCGGAAAGGGGTCTTGGACCGCCGGTCTTTGCACAGGGGTGACCGGAGATGCGATACGGGTATTGGCAACTTTGGTCCCTTAGGTTTGAAAACGTTTAAAACAAACCTTAAAAAAATTTCGAACAAACCCCCTATAGAATCTGTTTTATTCCAAATAGTCCTCCGACTTTAATTTAATTACAAAATTTAATTTCTTTTTAAACTTTAATTAATTTAGATTATATTTATATATTTTATAAATCCATTTTCTTTATTAAAAACTAGTTATTTTTAAATAATTATCTTATTGAGATAATACATTAAATTATTTATTCAAATTATTAAGTTTATTTAACTTAAATTCTTTTAAACTAAATAAAATTTAAGCATATATATAATTTTATAAAACTTATGTTTTTATTTAAAATCAAACATTTTGAATGGTTAATAACATTACCATTGATTTATTTTTATAAATTATTTAATTTAATAACATAATTTATATAGTTTATAACCTTCAAATATTTAAAAATTTAAAAATGCATAAATTGAAATTTGCCAATACACCAATTTGTATAAATTTGATTAAATATAAAATGTTAATATTTACACGATAAATTCCGCAACGAAAGTTTTTGAAATGTCACAATGGTTTATGATTTTAATAGTTCCACCAAAGAAGATGTCGATGATAGAAAGCGGTTACGAGTGGAGAAGCTACGCCTCAAACAGGAACAACAAACCAAACTTCGCATGATGGAAGACCAACAAAAAGAAAAGGATATGGAGTTCATCCTAAAGCCTCATAATCAGTTGACCGGATGGACGTTGAAAACAGTGCTCGATCGAAAACGTGAATTGACGCATCGTTAGGGTGGGAGATATGAGATTTTGGTTTATGATATTATCGTGTATTTGTTTTAAATATTATCATGTAGTTTTATTTTAATTAGTGAAATGTTATTTTATTTACAATTGTATTCTTTTATTTAATTTAATTCTTTAATTTAGTTTTATATTTATTTATTAGTTTTTATTATTTTTAATTGATTAATTTGAAAATGGTTTAGGGAATTTAAGAAAGAACTTAGAGGAGATGAAAATTTTAATATGGATTCAGGGGTCGGAGGATGCATTCCCTCCACCCTTAGGACATCCGTAGTGGTTTCACACTCTAAGACCTCAAACCGGTCATCCTACAGTTGGTTCTCACCCCTAGGTATTTTCTTTAAAATACGCGTTTAGTAAATCAAAACTACAGCGGAATTCTTTCTAAAACAATAATTATTATTAATGTCGTTATCACCATTAAGTTTACCTCACGAATGCCTACACACCAATCTGATTAGCACCACTCCCAAGCCAAGATACATCGACCACAATGCTCACCTGCGAAACAATCTAACGTACACACAAAGTCAGCTACGCTGAGTGAGTTCTAATAGTTTAATTTAAATAAGAACCAACTCGTCACAAAAGTAATTATCTTCGCTCCAGACCCTCCGGTCCTTATAAAATTGTTTTGTAAATTATCATATATATAACCCCTGTTATCTTATGATATCCCAAAAGATTCACCACCCCAGACACACCTGCCATTTAACTCGGTAAGTCTCTCCAACATTGATCGAGCTTACTACTCTGGTAACTCAAAATTTACTACACATATTAACCAAACACTGGTTATCTCCACCAACCTCTAGACACCGACGTAACCAACCCTAACCAAGACTCTCACCGACCAACTGACACAACAGTTGCAACACAATGTCCACGTCCTGACACAACGGTTAATCAGACACTACACACCACATTAATATCATCTCCTCACCACATCAATATAATCCCATACGCAATTATTATAAGTCATCACTTGTACACATATATACATGCACACAAACACATACCTCATCACTGCACCCTCGTCAGGGCGCTCGTCACACCCCGAGCTCATCATTAACCTGCTCATAATTTGCCACCTTTGGTGACCTCCTGAAGGACTACGTCCTTCAAAATCCCGTTTGTCGTGTCATAAAGACAATGATTCAAACACAATACCCGCCGTGTCACAAGGACAACGACACAATACACACAACACATGTATAAAACACATAACATCATACTCTATTTACATAACTCATTAACCGCACCTGCACCCCACACATAGCACTAGGATAAAGTATCCTACACGTATTCATAAGCGTTTAGCTTATATCCCGACTCACCTCGACTAACTCATAACACCAATACACCACTATTATAGCAGCACACATACAATTACTACGTCTCATTACCTAAACACATACCATGTACGTGCACACCCGGTAACACCTACTAATCGTACCCGCATGACATGTAAACTCGTCCTCCGACTCACCCCTGTTAGATCACTATACGACCCACGACCATATACCCACCTTTAACCCACACATCCTATGGACAACACACAGTCCCTTAGCCCCATATTTAAATATAAAATTCATAAACTCATTGGGTTAAACCCCAAAACTCGTTACACATTTTAATGTAATAGAACACGTCTTGTAAGTATGTACGATAGCCCCAAAACATTAAAAACATTTAAAGAGGGGATTAGAAACTCACAGTTACGAAGATCCAATTCTTGCTCTACAACGGTCTCCTGGCATGAAACCCCAACCTTTCAACGTATGATCACATTTTCAGAGTATGTCCTACACATGTGTCCATTACGTACAAATATAAATATCCCCGGCACTCATCTCTTCCGCGCACCTCTTCATTCATGCAAAAACCCTAGCTTTTTGCTCACAAGAATCGAGTTATCCTGGACCCGTTTAGAATCCGCATGCATGCACGTATACGTGCCATGCAAAACCCTAGTCTCAAGGATCACACGTACACGAGCCGAGCTTCCCATGCACGTCCAAACCACGCCATGCAAGCCCTAGGCTCACCAAATCCCTAGTCGGGTGTAACCCGACTCTGTTCTTCTCCTCGTTCATCACCGTGAACCACCACCGTGTGTCACCCTCATACCACCATCACGTTCCCATCATCTTTCTTGCCACGAGAAACCCTAACCGGGTCTCCTTTCATGTCGGAACACAACTACCATTATCACCTCGTTGTCCGCCACCGTGAATCACCACCATAGTCAACTCCGGCAGCCGCCGGGCACCACCACCTCCCCCTCGTCGTCCATCTGAATCCACCCTCCAGCTTTCTCTTCTCCTCTCTCTCGGTAATCGGTCGTTCCACCAACCGGGCACCACCCTACGGGTCTCCTCGTTTTCCTCCTGCCGGTTGTCCCCGTCGTACGCCACCCATCAGATGACTCCATCGCTTGCTTCACTCGATAACCACAGCCACTGTCATCACCACCGAAGCCAATACCGGTCTCCGCCTAGTCTTCTTCTCCGATCACCGTGAACAAAACTAAAACCCTAATCGGGTATCTTACCAATCACAAGCATAAGTAATGTACGAAACATAAATGGGGGATTACCTTGACGTTGCGTGAAGTTCCCCTCTCAAAACCACCGCCGAACTGCCGTCGTCGGCTGTCACACCCCCAAATTCCACTAACGGAGTTTTACTGTTTTGGAAGGTGACAACCAGGATAGACATCAATTACTTCAAACGACACTATATGGGACTTGAAATGTAATAACATAAAAGATCAAGGTTCAGAGTAAATATGCGGAAGCGTTAAACGAAAGTAAATGCGCAAAACAACGAGCCCAAATCCAAATACAAATACAAATAAACATAAAGATTGTTTAATAGATAGATAATTTGAATGTAATCCAAGACACATGCATGACTTAACGTGATCCTGAGTGCCAACCTGAGAAAACATGTAAGAAAACGAGTCACAGGTTTCAATAACATAGTAAAGCGCTTGCAGATTATGTACATTCCAATATGCATATCTATAGGTAGCTAACCTACGTTTATGTTTTGCTAAAGCGTTCGTAACCGAAGCTAACATGTGTTTGTTTGTTTGCCTCCAGCCAGGTCTATCAACTCTTACTAATGTGATTCGGCTAATATTTCACCCGTTCGACCTCCAATCGAGTTAGCGCGACTAACGCGGGTGGGGCTTGTCAAGCACTAGTATTACTACTAAACATTACCACGCTAAGATCCATATTAACGGTACGATGTGAGTGTGAGGACTTTCAATGATAGTTGCAATACGCTTAGCCCCAACAGTGATATCATATTAAGTACCATAATCAACATAGTTTGCGTCATGTTTTCTCTCCCAACGAAAAAAACATGTAAAATGATGTTTGTTTGCGTACCTATTTCTCCCCCACATGAAAACAAATAAAAGTATGATGGTTTGTGTACATGTTTCTCCCCCAACAGGAAAACGAGTAAAAAGGTGCTGTGAAACTCACCTGAGTTTGAGTAGTGGATTGAATCACACAAGGATGAGATTAGGTGCACAATTGTTAGCATGCACGGCTTACGTATGCCCTAGAATTATAACACATAAAATTAGGGTCATAACGGGTTTGTGATGACGTCACGAAATATTGAACGTCTTAACGCTTTCTAAGGATTTAAGAGTAGACGAACGTGTCTACGGGAATATAGATTTCTTAATATAATAATTAAGATCAAATCGTTACGTGTCGAACGTTAATAACGAATAATATTAAATAAATAACTAAATTCGTACGTTTGAGTCGTTTACAAAAGTTAGGAAAATAATATAATTTAATATATTATTTTTAGGTTCGTAGAATTAACCAAATAATCATTTGTGTGGAAAAATAATAAATATATTATTTTTAATCGAATATATAAACGTGGGTAAATAATATAACAATCATATTATTAATTAGTTTAAAACGTCACACGAAGTAATTAAACGAGACGAAATAATATAAATTATATACTATTTTATAACATGAGTCACGGATTGAAAATAATATAAACATATTATTTTATACGAAATCGTGGTTTGAAAACAATATAAATAATAATATTATTAAAAGTGAAAATACTATAAATATAAGTTACAAAACCAAACCCAAGCCTACGGGTCGTTTCTGAGTTCTAAAATATCATAATATAATATTCAATATCGTTTAGAAAATATAAAATTTATAAACAAGAATCTGCCAAAGAATTAACCCACACACGACCGTGCCAAAGATAGGCACGACCGTGCTTAGTTTAGTGAGCGCTACCGTGCTGGTCTAGAGCGCGCCCATGGTTAGTCAGAAGATGTAACCGGGGTCTGTTCATCAGGCACGACCGTGCTAGTCACCGGCACGACCGTGTTTGTGGTTTTCAGGGTATGACCTTGCCTAGCTAGCAGCACGACCAGGTCAGGTATGGGGCACGACTGTGCTCGGAGAGGCACGACCGCGCTAGAAGATTAGCGCGACTGTTTCTGGTCAATTTCATAAACAAATTGCTCGAATCTTATAAGATTAACGTTAGAAATCATAGGGTTTTTGATAAACAAGGTATTGCGAACATAACCGTGTATTTTAATTGGATTGAGGTCCTGTCTAGACTAGAGTTCGATTAAAATGAAAAGTATGAAAAACTTAGTTCTGATTCGAGTTCAATTCGACGATGTAAGCCCTGGATAGGTTAGGGCTTTCAATCTAGATACTAAAACGAAGGTAAAGATGAGTTCAATTACCAGAATAGATGACAAATTGATAGAGATCAACTAAAACCGAGACCGATGATGACTGGTTCGATCTCCGGCGACTTCTGGTGTGATTCCGACGGGTTTGCTGTGTGCCAAAGCTTCGAGAGAGTTCGTACAAGATGCGCAGAGGTTCAATTCGTGAGAATGACACACGAATTCGTCGAATTCGATGGGTATAAAATGGTGATCGACGGTTTTGAAATAATTACACATAATCGAGTTTAATTCGATATAATGCGTTTAAGTGGACATTAAAGGCTCAGTGATTATTTGAATTAATCGAATATACGTTACAACATTGAAATCGATGGGTATGAGTTAAAAGGCTGCGTTTACGTTTCAATCTGGAAAGAGACGCGACGGTGCCTGTGCACCAGGCACAACCGTGCTTGAGTACACGGCGCGACCGTGCTCGTGCACTGGCGCGACCGTGCTAAGTAGAGTTTTGGTAAAATACAGAAATAGTCCTTGGAGTTAAAGATAGGTTAACTAAGTTAGGATTTAACTGAATTTAACTAACGAGGTTAACCTAAAAGTCCGGATTGTCACATTATCCCCTAGTTAAAAGAATTTTCGTCCCGAAAAATTAAAATAATAAAAAAAAATTCTGAGATGTCACATCATCCCCTAGTTGAAAGAATTTTCGTCCCGAAAATTAGAATAGTACCTTAAGATTTTGATGTGGATTACTTGAACAGATGAGGATACTTACGCATCATCTGATCCTCGCGCTCCCAAGTGAGTTCCGGTCCGCGTGACAATAGGTATTTTACTGTGTTTGAGCGTTTTGATTTCCCTATCCATGATTTCTACTGGTTCTTCAACGAACCGCAATTGTTCATCGATGTGTAGTTCTTCAAGAAGAACTGCGAGTGTTTCGTCTGCTAGACATTTCTTCAAATTCGAGAAATGAAAGACATCATGTACACCACTAAGTCCTTCAGGTAGGTCCAGCTGATACGCTACTGGGCCAATTCTCTTCACTATTTTGAACGGTCCAACATATCGAGGATTCAGTTTACCTCGTTTCCCGAAGCGAATGACACCTTTCCAAGGTGAGACTTTCAGTAGAACCATGTCGCCTACTTGAAACTCTAACGGTTTACGGCGCTTATCGGCGTAGCTCTTTTGACGATCACGAGTTGCCGCCATACGGTTTCGGATTTGAACGATCTTCTCAGAGGTTTCGAATACAGGTTCGGGACCTATAAGTTGGCTATCCCCAACTTCAGCCAAACAGATAGGAGATCGGGATTTACGTCCGTACAATGCCTCGAATGGTGATGCCTTGATGCTAGTGTGATAACTGTTGTTGTAGGAGAACTCCACTAGAGGTAAGTGAGACTCCCAAGTGTTACCGAAATCGATCACACAAGCTCGTAGCATGTCCTCTAAGGTTTGGATGGTACGTTCCGTTTGATAATCGGTTTGCGGATGATATGTTGTACTCATGTCTAGACGTGTACCTAGGGCTTTTTGCAATGATTGCCAAAACCGAGAGGTGAATCGAGTGTCTCGATCCAAAATGATTGAAATTGGCACACCGTGCCGAGAGACTACTTCCTTCAAGTAAATAAGAGTGAGTTTTTCTATCTTGTCGGTTTCTTTGATTGCAAGAAAGTGTGCAGATTTTGTTAAGCGATCTACAATCACCCAGATGGTGTCACATCCGCTAGGGGTTCTGGGTAGTTTAGTTATGAAGTCCATAGATATTTGCTCTCATTTTCACATTGGGATCTCTGGCTGATGAAGTAGACCAGAAGGCTTTTGGTATTCCACTTTGACCTTTGAGTAAGTTAGGCACTTGCTCACATAGGTGGCTATATCGACCTTCATCTTCGGCCACCAATATAACACCTTTAGGTCATGGTACATCTTGTCAGAACCTGGATGAATAGAGTATCGAGATTTGTGAGCTTCATCCATAACCAGTTCTCTTAAGTTCCCATATGCTGGAATCCAAATTCACTCTGCGAAGTAGCGAATGTCGTCTGACTTAACTTCCAATTGTTGTTCCATTCCTCATGTACCTTCTGAAGATAGATTTTCCTCTTTTAAAGCTTCAAGCTAAGCACTACGGATCTTGTCAGGTAATCCGCTGTGTATGGTAAGTTGTAGTGCTCGGACTCGCTTGGGTTTTGTTTCCTTACGACTCAGAGCATCGGCTACCACATTAGCCTTCCCTGGGTGATATTTGATTGCACAGTCATAATTGCTCAGAAGTTCAACCCAACGTTGTTGTCTCATGTTTAGCTCTTTCTGTTCAAAGATATGCTGAAGACTCTTGTGATAGGTGTAAATTGTGCACTTGGTACCGTACAAGTAATGTCTCCATATCTTCAGTGCGAATACTAAGGCTCCCAACTCTAAGTCATGAGTCATGTAGTTTTTCTCATGTATTTTCAGCTGACGAGAAGCGTAAGCGATGACCTTCTCGCGTTGCATCAGAACACAACCAAGTCCTTGAATCGATGCATCACAATACACCACAAAATCATCCGTTCCCTCTGGAAGAGATAGGATGGGTGCACTGCAAAGTTTCTGCTTCAGAAGTTGGAATGTTGATTCCTGGGTATCACCCCAGTTATAAGGTTTACTCGTCTGAGTTAAAGATGTGAGGGGTTGTGCAATCGTGGAGAATCCTTCAATGAAACGACGGTAATAGCCAGCCAATCCCAGAAATTATCGCACCTCAGTTGGCGTTGTCGGTGCCGCCTAATTCTCGATTGCTTCTATTTTAGTTGGATCGACATGTATTCCGCTCTCGTTGGCTACATGTCCTAAGAATTTGCACTTTCACGAATCCAGAATTTGAACTTGGAAAGCTTTGCATACAGTTGTTCCTGTTTCAGCAATTCCAGAATCAAGCGAAGGTGTTCCTCATGTTCATCCCTATTCTTGGAATAGATGAGGATGTCATCAATGAAGATGATGACGAACTGATCAAGGTACGGTTTACACACACGGTTCATGAGGTCCATGAATACCGCAGGTGCATTGGTCAGTCCGAATGGCATGACCATGAACTCGTGGTGACCATACCTAGTTCTGAATGCCGTCTCTGAGATGTCCTCATCTCAGACTCTCAGTTGATGATAACCAGGTCTAAGATCTATCTTGGAATAGAATCTTGATCGAATAGATCATCGATGCGGGGTAGAGGATAACGGTTCTTGATGGTCACTTTGTTCAGCTCACGGTAGTCGATGCACATGCGGAACGTCCCGTCCTTCTTCTTGACAAATAGGACTGGAGCTCCCCATGGCGATGAGCTAGGTTGGATGAAACCTTTATCCAACAAACTCTTGCAGTTGTGTAGATAGTTCTTGTAGTTCCCTAGGTACAAGTTGGTAGGGTGCCCGAGCAATAGGCGCTGCTCCGGGTGCTAGATCAATTTGGAATTCAACTTGGCGATGTGGCGGAAGTCCAGTCAAGTCTTCGGGAAATACTTCCGGATAATCACGAATGATTAGAATGTCTTCCATCTTCTTCTCCTCAGATGGCTGCTCGGTGACGAGAGCCAAAATGGCAGGATGGCTTTTACGTAAGCACTTTCTAATAGAATTTGTCGGAGTACGACCGCACCAACATAGAATTTGTGAAGTCATGCTGAAACTTCTAGTGAGACCCGTTCTTATAAGGTAAGCGTCGGTCAATGCTAAGGCCAAGGGAGGAGGTTCACATGTAGGAAAAGAAATTTAATGAAATGCAGATTTCAGTAACATAAGGAATAGGATGTCTGTTTAAGTAGTCGCGTTCAACCGATGGTTGGTTAGATTAAATCCCCGTTTTCTAATGTCATTAGAACAACTGGATCATTTTGTGAAGAGATAATCCCGTTTACAGAGTTGGATATCATGTGGTATAAATCAAATTAAACTGAAGATTGGTCACATGATGAGGTAACAAGGTCAAATGGAATCTAGTGTTGGAGAGTAAGGAATAACGTGTTAGTTTAGTAAGAATTCCCAATTTCCGCTTAAATAGTTGGAGTCGGTGGGTTTACCACGAGGTTCTATTAGAGTTTCAACCGAGATGGTTTCATTAATCAAGTCTGGATGAGAGTCTTAAGTTCACTAAGGTTCTTACATGAGTGAAATCAAATTATGGATCCTATGGATAGGGACGGACTGAAGACCAGCCCAGTGGGGGGGGGGGAGGCCCCCACTCAACCTTCTAATGGGCTTATATTTGCCTTTTAAAAATAAGTTAAAACCTAAGAGGCCCCTTTCATTTTTTTAAAGGCCCCCTTTCAAATTTGTTACAGACCCCATTTCCCAACTCCAAAATAATTTCCAAGTCCAAATACATATACCTTATGATCAGAACAGCGAATGAATAGCGATTAGCGACCAACCAAATTCCCTGCCGTTCACCAAAATCAAATCACAGATTCAGAATTGAAGGTTCGAGTGGTTCAAAATCGTTGTAGCTGGTGGTTCAAATTCAAATCGTTGTAGCTGTTGATTCAAAATCAAATTGTCCCTACTGTTGGTTCAAAATTGCAGGTTCGATTAATCAATTTCATTGTTCAAAATCAAGTTATTGTTGCCTATTTTTCATAAATTGTTGTATTGCATGTTCATTAATTATTGTTGTATAACAATGAATAAAAAATGTTGTATTGCAGGTTCAGAAATCGATTTCATTATTTAGGTATATTTTTTTTTATTTTATGATTAATGAATAACAATGAATGGATTTACTTGTAATGCAGGTTCATTATCATTGTTGTATTGCATTGTTTATCAAAATCACAAGCAATTGAAAGGTACCTGGTGCTTTAATAATAGTTTGCTACTGTCTTTTTATTGATAACAGTTTGTCATATCTTTTAACCCTTTCTTAATTTTTATTGGTTCAATTGTTGTCTACTAGGTGATATGGAAAGTTTTTTTAAACGAAAAACATCATCTTCCGGACCTAGTTTAGTTGATTTAGAGAACCTTCCTTGGGATCCCATTGATAGGAAAAGAATATTGGATTATCACCCTGATCAAAGATATGAGATACGAAGAAAATATTGGGTTAATGGACCTTGCCAACCACGCGTTCATGACTTCCCAAAAAGAATGATAGGGAATAAAGAAAGACGTTCCGACCCTACTTGGTTTGATAAATATGGTAATTGGCTAGAGTACAGTGTAAAAGCGGATAGAGCGTTTTGCTTGTGTTGTTACTTATTTGCAGATTATGTTGGGAACCAAGGTGGGCGCGATATATTTGAAAAAGAAGGGTTTTATAGTTGGAATAAATCGGAGAGATTTGCTTCACATATTGGTGATGCCGGTAGTGCTCACAATAAAGCACTTAAAAGATGTGAAGATCTACTAAATCAAAATCAGTCTATTACCACTGCTCTTCATAAGCAAGATGATGTTGTAAAGAGAGCAAATTGAATTCGACTAAATGCTACAATTGATGATTGTAGACTTCTTTTGAAAAAGCATTATCATTCCGCGGTAATGATGAAAGCAAAACGTCTATTTGCAAAGGAAATTTCTTGGAAATCATGGACTTACTCCTTCGCCATAATGAGGAACTCCGTCAATTACCGAAAGCTACAGGTAATAATCAGTATTTATCTTCAAGTATTCAAAAAGATATTGCTAAATGTTTTGAGGAAGAAGTTCTAAATTCCATTTTCAAAGAAATTGGTGCTGATGTGTTTGCTTTGTTAGTTGATGAGTCTAGTGACGTGTCAAAAAAAGAACAAATGGCAATTGTTTTGCGATATGTTGATACTTTTGGACTAGTTAAGGAGAGATTTGTTGGTATTGTTCATGTGATGGACACATCTTATTCGGCCCTCAAGTCTGCCATTGACACTTTCTTTGCTAAATATGGATTAAGTTTTAAAAGGCTAAGAGGTCAAGGATACGATGGAGCAAGCAATATGCGTGGTGAGTTCAATGGTTTAAAAGCAAAAATCTTAGAACAAAATAACTCAGCATATTATGTACATTGTTTTGCTCACCAACTTTAGTTAGTGGTTGTGACAGTTGCAAGAAAACACTTAGGTGTTGTGAACTTCTTTGACAATTTAAGCATTTTGATGAATGCAGATTGCTCTTCTTGTAAACGCACAGATATTCTTCGAGAACACGAGAAAGAGAGAGTGGAAAAAGAAATTGGTAGCGGTATAATTGGAACAGGGAGTGGGTTAAACCAAGAGCTTTCTTTTATATGGCCTGGAGATACAATATGGAATTCTCATTACAAAACACTTATACGTTTGGTTGATATGTTTTCATCCATCGTTGGAGTACATGAGCATGTTAAAGAGGAATGCAATAACCCTTCTAGATGGTCGAATCTCCGGCGACTTCTGCTATGATTTCGACGGGTTTGATGTGTGCCAAAGCTTCGAGAGAGTTCGTACAAGATGCGCAGAGGTTCAATTCGTGATAATGACACACGAATTCGATGGGTATAAAATGGTGATCGACGGTTTTGAAATAATTACACATAATGGAGTTTAATTCGATATAATGCGGGTGTTTAAGTGGACGTTAAAGGCTCAGTGATGATTTGAATTAATCGAATATACATTACAACATTGAAATCGATGGGTATGAGTTAAAAGGCTGCGTTTACATTTCAATCTGGAAAGAGATGCGACCGTGCCTGTGCACCAGGCACAACCGTGCTTGAGTACACGGCGCTACCGTGCTCGTGCACTGGCGCGACCGTGCTAAGTAGAGTTTTGGTAAAATACAGAAATAGTCCTTGGAGTTAAAGATAGGTTAACTAAGTTAGGATTTAACTGAATTTAACTAACGAGGTTAACCTAAAAGTGCGGATTGTCACACCGGCTTCCTCCGATCGTTCGACGTCTCTCCCTCTCCCGTCTACTGTTGTTGTCGAGTAATGACCTAGGGTTTGCGCATAAGGTGTTTTATATGGCCACAAGTTTCGTATCGGGTCCCTCCTAGTTCATTCGACACGTTTCTGTCTCGAAGTTTCACAATAACGACTAACCGGGTCCTCTAATGGTGAAACCCAGCTTTGCGTGAAACCTTTATAACCAAGGTTGTTTAAAAGAGACTCTGTTCCCTTATTAGCTCGATCCATTAGTCTACGAAGTTTCGGGATGTTACACACACCCCCCTCTTTCACGCCGCGTCACGTCAGCGCTACATCAACACAAGGGCAATCACTGCCCAGAATCACTAAGACCATGAGGAGTACCCCCATGAAAGACAACGTGGAGCTGACCTGGTAGCGTGGCTGCCGTGGAACACCAGGCCCGCAAGCCGTGGTTCACGCTCGTGGATGGCCTCCGTGGGAATTTGCACGACGTGGAGAAGAGGATCATTTGACCGTTGGGTGGCATTGTGCCGTTACCCAAAGAATATATATATATATATATATATATATATATATATATATATAGGGTGAGGTTCAAATGCTAACCAATATTTATGTGATAACCACTCTCAAACATAGTGGTACGTATATGTAACAATTATCATTTTGTTAGTATTACACATACGTAAACACTATGCGTCACGTATAGGTAACATTATTTGGTACGTATATGTAAGACTCATCATTTTCGTATTTATGTTCAAGATATATGTTCACGATACTTAAATACTCTTTTAAGAATTAAAAGAAAAAATAATTTATAAATTATGTGATTGTTTGATAGTGGTTAGCACAGTTATCACATAAAAAGTTTGTTAGTATTTGAACCCTTCCCTATATATATATATATATATATATATATATATATATTCAAATTTAACCCACTCTATAAATATATATTACAAACCAATAATTTTATAAAAACAGAACTACAATTCTCTCTAATCCATACAAACCATCATATTTTTTTTTTGAAAAGATATGGATCCGAACAATCCCAACCAACCGAATACCAGTCCGTTTTGGATGCCTCCGCGCCTCCCGGTCAATACTTTCAAGGCGGCTCCCCATAATTCGGTTTTTGGAACTATCAACTACAACAACCATCCTCTCCTTTTTTCGCAACAACAACCTCCACCATCACCACCACAAGATTACTCCCCTTTATTCGAGAACGAAACCGAAGTCAAACCCAAACCGAACCCGAGGTCGTTCCCGAAACCTAAACCGGATCATCTCGCAAAAAGAAAAAAGTAGGTGCATCTACCGGACCTCGAAAGTGGACACGCGACGAGGAAGAGGCGTTAGCAAAATCGTTGGTGGATATATCCGAGGATCCAATAGTCGGAAACGCTCAAACGGGTCAATATATGTGGGAACGAATTTTACAAAATTTCTCACTAAAATGAATCGTGGAGAATACCGCTCACTAGACACAATAACTTCAAAGTGGAGGGAGATACATACAAAAAGGTGAAGTTTTGCGCTATACATAATAACCGAATCAATAACCGCAAAAGTGGCGAAAACGACGCCGATATATTGAACGTTTGTTTACAAAAATATCACGAGGTGGAAAAACAAGCTTTCAAGTTTTTACATTGTTAGGAAGTTGTAAGGAATTCTTCACAATGGCATAAAGTGTCGGAGATGATTCGAACCCAATCAGCCGGGTCAAAAAGAAAGTTGTCCGATCGGGAAGGGACACCTACTAGCGGATTGGAAGCACGGTGTTACATCAATCTCAATGAAGTTTCCGAAGAAAATGAGGAGGATGAACCACCACGTCCAATCGGGAGGGACAAAGCAAAACAAAAAGGAAAGGAGAAAGCTATGCCATCCTCGGCTACGGACGAAAAATTGGATGAAGTGTTGGCGAAGATAGAGAGTTTTACCGGCATATACGACGCCGTTGAAAATAAAAAAATCAAACTT
This sequence comes from Smallanthus sonchifolius, assembly GCA_023525975.1. Taxonomy (NCBI): domain Eukaryota; kingdom Viridiplantae; phylum Streptophyta; class Magnoliopsida; order Asterales; family Asteraceae; genus Smallanthus; species Smallanthus sonchifolius. The sequence continues at coordinate 56,860,491 of CM042032.1, read as the reverse complement.
CGGGAGGAAGCGAATGAACGAGAGGATCTAAAGGTGTTGACGTTGAATACCCAACACCTTTTGGGTGAACATCTCGAAGACGTCCTAGCTTTACAAGCAAAGATCGGTGCATGACTTAGGAGGCAATGATTTATTAGTTTTTATGTTAGTTTTTTAGTTTTTAAATAGTTATGATTTTTAATATTTTAAATGTAATGTTTTTTAGTTTTTTAGTTTTTTAAATGTAATGTTTTTTAGTTTTTATGTTATTTTTTTATTTTTATTTAAATTGTTATATAAAATTAATTAAATTAGAAAAAGAAAATGATGTGGCAGTGTGAAAATTTGGAACAATTTCCCTCAAATGTGGAGAGTGTGAAAAAGCTGTGGAATCTGATGTGGCGTTGACGTGGTGGGGTGTGGAAATGTGGAAATGTGTGGGTACTCCCCACAGCCTAAGGTGCGTAGTGGTTTCACTGCCACGTCACCCACTGCATTAATGGGTGAACTTTTTTTTAATTCATTTTATTAAGTTTTTTTTAAACAATTGATATTAGTTTTTTAAAACAATTAGTTATCATCCGAAATGTCGATCCAAACATGTTGCAAAACCACTTACGAGATCAAAAATAGTTTTTTTAGAACAACTCCGTTTTCGTTAAAAATTATACCTAGATGTTCAGAAAAATAAAATAAACAAGCCCATGTATTTTGTTTTTTTTAAATAATTACCGAGAATGAGTTATTTGAGAAAAACCATCCTAAACTAAATATCTAATTAAAAAAAAAAAAATTAAGTGTCGTCTCATTTTGATTGGTGATGGAAAGTGCCCTTTGCCGTGAAAGTATTCACGCCTGCAGGGGCGGTGTTCCACGCCGGTGGATTAGCCAGGTGGCTCACGCCTCCACTACGAAGGGTCTTATGTTTAGATGAACACATCTTGTCGTGATCACTTGCATCTCGTTACATGTCTCGAATTGTGCCCAACAACCTTTATTATCACTTTTTTAGCATGACACTTGATTATTTCAAAATACAATTTACAAGTTGAGGACCATACTTTGGGTTGAAGCTCTTACTATGTCCGTGTTATAAATTCTATTCCTACTTAAGTCTCAAAATACTTGCATTATCCGAAAACTTCATCCATGATTCTTGATGTCATGGTTTAATTTACTAATGACCATCTTAATAGTTACTAATGATTTAGATTAAGTTAGTTATTGAGTTTTAATAAAATGATGTAATATATAGGATTGATTCAAGGATTAACAATGGGATCATTAGCATAAAAACACAATTTCTTTAGGATAAAGGAGTATGTGCCCCAAAAATTTCATATGACTCTGTTCAGTCAATCAATACCATACCCAGTAAAATTCCATCATAGCAAAGCTATCGGTAGGGTCTGGGGAGGGGGATGTTAGATGTAGGCAAGCTTTCAGGGAGACCCCAGCTCCAAAAACCTTCCTAGGACAAAATGTTTGAAGATTGACTCCATTCAAGATTCTACTATAATATAAAAATACAATTTATAAACTGCAATCAGAATTCATGAAAACCCATGTTTTTGTGCGGATAAAATTAAGTGTATATGCTGTGATATTCATATTTATTTTAAAACTAAAACTTACAGAATGGAGCTTAAGACCCAAGAATCATGGAACACAGAAAACACGAGTGATATTAAAGTTGAAAGCAACAAGCTTCTAACTGTATAAATCTTTTTTCAAAATTCAAAAACATCTATCAACATACAACAAAATAACCCAACATTCTAAATTATGATCTAATATTACTATGAATCATCATCGATCACTAATATCATGATAGACCATACCAATAACCGAATTGAGAGTCTCCAGCCATACTTCCAAACCACTTTGATAATCGTTTCTCCACATAATTTCAAGATTCTTGACCGCTTTCTTTGGAACACCACATTTCATGAGAACAACTCCAAGCGATTTAAAAGTTGAATCATTTGGTTGAACACCTGATTCTATCATCTCCTTAAAGATTGTTACTGCCTCCTTGAATCTGCCATCTGATGCATACAATCCAAGAACATGATTATAACTCAATAAATAAGTCAACAGCCCTAATTCCCGCATTTGTTTTGCTATCTCAAAGGCTTCATCAAAACTCCCAATTTTCTTGTACATACACAACATCATGGCGTATGAAAACTCATTTGCGTTCCCATTTCTTCTCAATTTTTCAAAAATTTCCTCTGCTGGTTTCAGCATTGATTGTTCGGTGTATAAGTCTATCATACAATTCGAAGAATAAACATCTGGACCCACGTGTAATCTTTGAAGCATATAGTATACTTCTTCTGCATCTTTTAAACAACCAACTTTCGTGTAAAGTTTTATTAAAGAGTTACATATAACACCATTCACAGCCAAACCCTTGTCTTCCATTTCATTCACATAATGTAAAGCTCCTTCAACGTTTCCAACATCCGCATAAGCATTGATCAACACACCATAAGCAACCACGTCAGGTTCCAAATTGAATCCAACCATTTCTTCAAACAAACTCACCGCCATTTCCAATTGGCCTGATTTCACAAAACTTGAGATGACAGCACAGTACGGTATGCAGTCACTCACCAATCCAGATTCTTGCATTTTCCTTAAATAAAAAGTCGCTTTTTGTGGGAGTTCAGCGCTTGCTAACATTTGGATGAGTGAATTGTAACTGCATTTATCTGGGTACACATCATGTTCATCCATACTATCAACTAATCGACATGCCTCATCATATTTTTTGTTGATTCCGTAAGCTTTGATCATGACATTGAGCTCGAGTACAGTTGGATTTCTTTGTTCCTGACAACATTTGAAAACTTTCTCGGCTTCCAAAATATGTCCACGTTCTCCAAACGCATCGATATTCGCAGAGTAACACTCGGGACTCATTTTCCCTTGTATATGAAATTGATAAAACCATAACCATGACTTTTCAAGCATACTAGACTCTATGTACATTCTAGTAAGTGAAGATTGTGTGAATTCATCTATCTCAATATCTCTTTTATTCATATCATTTACAAGTTCTTCTGCTTCACTAACCATACGTCTTATTGAAAAAGCATATAAAAGTGTACGGTAACTCACAGCATCTGGCTCAAGAGAAGCCTCTTGCATCTTTTTAATGTACCCTTTTGCCACAATGATATTGTCATGCTTACAATGAAGTGAAATAAGTATGTTATATGTTCTTGTATCAGCTACACATTGAAGTTGTTCCATTTTCTGCATCAATGATGCAACTTCCTCTAACTGACCATGTTTACCAAACATGTGAATCATTGTATTAAATGTCACTGTATTTGGGACTATACCTTCTCTAAGCATCTGCCCAAATGTATCAGATGCATCTTTTAGTCTTCCAGCTCTCCCATAAGTATCAATCAAGGTATTATATGTATGCAAGCTTAAGCAAACACGATCAACACTCAAAGCTTCAACTTTTGTTGGTTTACTATGATTAGTAATGTTCTCAGCCACACTTTTACGCGCCAACCATTTTTTCAAAAACTCTTCCGCCTTCTCAAACTGTCCCGCGGTTTTGTACATTTGAACAATGATCCCCATAGTCACCTCATCTGGTTCCATCTCTTTCTTGTTCATTACATCTAACCAATACATTGCTTTCTCCCTAATTCCACCTTTACTATAAACATCTATCAAAGTCCCAAAAGTAGAATTTATAAATTCAATACCATTCTTCTCCATTTCATCACTCAACATCTCAAGTTCAGCCCATTTTCGGGCTTTACCGAGAATCCTAATCATTATGTTGTAATGAATTACATTCACTTCATAACATCCTTTTCTCTTAAACCACTCAAAAATGTCCTTAGCCCTTTGCCAAACTTCTTGCTCCTTCAAGATTATAGTCATTTCCTTGTTATTTAAGCTTAGTTCCCACGGTTTAAACGCGTCGTCCAAATCACTAACTCTATCCAAAGCTTCCAATATAGCAGGAATACACCCTCCATACCTCGCCCATTTCGTCAAACACCTGGTGTCCACTTTCTTCGCCACTTCATTCTCATTCACAACTTTCATCGAACACTTGGCGTGCATGTTCTCCTTCCTTGACCACAATCTCCCCTTCACGCCCCTATGCTTTTCAACTATAACCTTTTCTTTTACTGGGGTTTCAACTGAACCATCTGGGTTAGGTTTCTGTTTATAAAAAACAACACTTTCGTCAAAATCAGATGGTTTTTGAGGTGGAATTTGGTGTTTCTTGATAAGTTGTTGTTCGAATTCTCTTTGGGTACGGTGGCGTGGGAGAGAAATTGAAACTCCACCATTAAGGTCGTTGCTTTTTGAGGTCTTGACAGAATGGAAAATTGGAATGCAATTTGTATCTAAATGCTGAAGCTTGACAAACATTGCTTGTTAATTATGGTTACGAAAACGTTTTGATGAATCAGTATCTGCATCAGCGCCGAGTTCAATCGGAGATGTCTAGACGAACAAATATGAAGGGATGAGTTCGGTTTGCATCCCTTGGTTACAAAAACATAATTTCAAGAATCCATGAAGTAGTGGCGGATCGAGGCGAGACACCCGCTGAGATTCATCGTAATAATAGAAAACATTAAAGTTTTTTAAGGAGTCACATTCGAAAATACTTGGGAGACACCTATGGCATCCGATGATTGAGAGAGAAAGAAGGAAACCGAAGATGTTGGTGATTATTTGCTATGAAGAAATGCCTATGTGAAAACGTGAAAGCTTAATGGCTAACATTGTTTTGGTGGGAAAGATGAAGTGTAGAGAGATAAAAGTAGAGAGAAGATGATGTTGATTGGGAAGAATTTTATGAGAATAAAATTAATTTACTTTATTTCTTAAATGATTACAAAGGATACCGTGGTTACAATATATAATGGAAAGTAAAAGCTAAACTTAAGGAATTACAATAATTGAGATACTATTTACCAAACATAGAAATTAAAATTAAGGAGAATGTTACGATTCAAAATAATTTGAATTATTCTTATTCCTTGATAGAATTAAATGCAGAGAGAGTTAACTTTGTATAGGGAAATACATTATTTAATTTCAACATTTAAAGGTGAACTTTAACACCATTATTATATTATGTACTAGGTTAAATTCTCGTGTGTTACACGGGTTAAATAAATATAATTATAATATTATATATTAAGTAATAAAAAAATTATTTTTTAAAAACTCGTGTGTTTTATACGGGTTAAATAACACATGAAATACAATATAATCTGTTAATACATACACTCGTCAAAATATGTCGGGAGATTTATTAATACAAAGATTAGTATTTTCTTTAAAAAAATATTATTAATAAAATATAGATGTGTATTTAATAAGATAGGGTGTATTTAATGAAAATATAGAGATGTATTTAATATTATTAACATAAAAAATAGAGAGGCAGGGAAAAATAATGATATTGAATATACATGTGACATTGAAAAACCTTTATTTATTATATAGTATAGATATAGATTTTTTGTCCGGTCACGCTTTTATATTTTCATTAATCTAACTTTTTTTCATGATATTTTTAGTTAGGTCACGTTTTATCTTTTTATTAAATATAACTAGTTTAGATCTCGTGTCTACACACGGGGTGAACAATATCAATATTTAAAATTTTTAAATCTTTATGTATATATTTTACATGTGTAAAAATATATTACATATACTACAGATATAAGCAAACTCAAAATATGTAAAAATTAATATATAATTGGATTTCGAAAATACATTAATTACTATTTAATGTAATTTGACTTTCAATTACTATTTGATTGAAATAAAAGTTACATAATTAAATTTTAAAATTTCTTATAAGAATAATTTAAAATAAATGTTTTTGTTAGTGTAATTAATATTTTCTTTAAATATATATTATTATTTAAAGATAGAAGTGCATTAAATAAGAGATTAATCATAATTTAAAAACCTTTATTTATTATATAGTATAGATTAATCATAATTAATTCAATTAAGTAGATGAGTAATGTGTGTTTTCTTTAACAATAATTTTTTTACTCTTAAAAATAGCACATAAACCTACACTTGTGAAATTTGAGCTCACACCACTTTTGTGGGGTATTTATTTTTTTGTTTTCTATATAGGTTTGGGTTTCATCGGAAGATGTTAAACTTATTATATCATTAAGTAAGTAGGTATGTGTAGTTACAATATCATTAAGTAAATAAGCGTTAAATGTTTTTTATCCGACCCAATTTAACCCGGCTTGTTTTCTTATAGTCGACCCGTTTTTTACACGACTTTTTTAGCTGACTCATTTTTTACCCTACTATTGAGCCGGTCTTTTTTGTGCACCCGCTCAAGAAAAACTCTAGATCCGCCACTCCCATGAAGAATGAGCGGATCGGTTACGATATAACGCTTTGCGTTTATGAGTTTATCCACATGGTCGTTCGGTTCGAGTCCCTGGATGGGCTTTCTTTTCGACTGGGTCGTTATTTGTTCGGCTCGTTTACGGGGATAAAACTTACATCAAAACGTAGACTCACTACAGCCTACAATACAAAAAGAAAAACCCTATTTTTAATATAGCCCATTTTCAAACATTGAAAAAAACTTTTTAAACCCGCATGTTGCGACGAGAACGTTAAAGTTTGTAACGTTCCATTTTGACGACCCCTTCAATGTTATTGAACCAACAAAAAACTAACGTTCAACCATTAAAAAAGAACTCAAAAGTAAAAAACATATTCAAGCATTAAAAAAACCCAAAAGTAAAAACCATAATTATTTTTTTTAAATAAATATGTTCTTAGTTAAATAATAATAAAAAACAAAATAAAGTATTGATTTTAAGAAAAGGAAAGAAACACACCTCCTTGGACTCGAACTCGCATCAGCCGGGTTAGAAGTGCGTGTTTCTTAGAACACCTCACCCAACAGACTCTAGTGTTTTATTTCCTGCTGCTTTAAACAGTCATATGCAAACAAAAGTTTCGCATGAAACAAAAAATTTAATTTAATGCTACTGGTATCTACGTGGCAAGCTCCTATTGGTGGGGTACTATTCCCCTGTCCTACAAAAATTTCTCTTCATCATCTAGATATGAAGAATACCTTCTTACATGGTGACCTTACAAAGACGATGTACCTCAAGCAACCACAATGCTTTGTTGATCCCAAACGCCTGAATCATGTCTGTTTAATACACAAGTCCCTATACGGCCTCAAACAGGCTCCACATGCATGGTTTCACCGTCTGTCACTGGCCCTTCACAAACTGGGTTTTACTGGTTCAAAGACTGGTCCTTCTCTGTCCGGGAATACACTTTTTTATATTCTGTTTTATGTGGGAGACATCATTATCACTGGTAACAATACCAGGGTAGTCGATAAAATTATACACCATCTCGGCAAAGTCAGAATACAAAGCCCAGACTGATATTGTTGCTGAATTAACATAGCTAGAAGCTCTCCTTAGAGAACTTGGGACAGACACAAAATTTGCTCTCACTCCCCGGTGTGATAATCTGGGTGCAACCTACCTTGCAACTAATCTGGTCTTTCATGCTCGAACAAAGCACATTAGAATTGATTTTCACTCTGTGCACGGAAAAGTAGCACAAGGAAAACTCTGTGTACAGTTTATATCGACAGACGATCAAATTACATACATCTTCATAAAGTCATAGCCGACTCAAAGATTCATGTGTTACGCTCCAATCTACAGGTCGCTCCCCACCCTTAGCTTGCGACGGAATATTAGATCTTGTTGTAATTAATAATAATATGAGATAACAATATCTAAATAAGTTATCATATATAACCTTTTTTTTAACAATATTCTAATTACAACTATAAATACAATTATATTTACACACATCATGTTCATCTCTATTTATCCTGTTGTGTTTTGTTATTAATAGAATTTGATTTTTCAACCGTCTTTTATTTAGGTGAGAATATTAATATAACCCGTACGGTTAAATTTAACATCTTAAACTATATTTATCGGTAATTTCCATTGACAAAATTATGGTCATGACTTGTACACATGCTTTTAGGGTGGTGGGAGTGGATAGCGGGCAGGGAGCGGGTTGCGGGTACACCGCCGCATGGGTAGAGGGTTCAACGGGTAGTTGCTGGCGGGTATGGTGGGAGGGTAGTGGAACCCATCGAAATTTGAGAGTGGAACGTTTGGATATAGACGTTGAACGGCTATATAGCCGTTAAAAACAAAAATAAATAAATAAATTTACCCATATAAATACATACCCAATTATTTTACTCAATACATAAAAAATACATTCTTTCAAAATATATCTCATACCATTGATATATAAACCATTTCTTTTGTACCCACCCCCACCCAAAATATGAATCGTACGTTATACTTCCCACCCGATTCATCGGAAGGTGCGCTCGACTTCGTGTTCGGCGGCGATAGTATGCAATTTCTATGTGATATTTCCGCCCAAGCCGAAGAGGAAGACACAACTACATCATCAAGGACATATGTACGCCGTGATCGTGAACATGCTCTACAGAATCTAATAAAAGATTATTTCGACGAAAACCCAACACACGGAGAAGCAACGTTTCGAGATAGATTTCAGATGTCGAAGAGGTTATTTTTACAAATAGTTGGCGATGTACAAGCTATGTTTGAATATTTTCAAGAGGGTGAAGACCCTAGGAAGAAGAAGAGTTTCACGGCGTTAAAAAATGCACATCGACGATTAAACAACTCACAACCGGTAATCCTCCCGACGAATTCGACGACTATTTAAGTATGGCTAGGAGAACCTCAAGTGAATGCCTAGAGTATTTTTGTAATGTCATAGTTCAACTATACGGTAAAGAGTTCTTACACAAACCGACAAGCTATGACGTTGCACTTTTGTACAACGCGCATGAAGAAAAACATGGCATTCCGGGTATGGTCGGTAGCGTTGATTGTACACATTTTGTTTGGCGAAATTGTCCGACCAGTTTGCACGGACAATATATGAGAGGCAATCACCAATACCCGACGATCATGTTAGAAGCGGTGGCTTCAAATGATTTGTGGTTTTGACATGCGTTTTGTGGTACACCCGGATTTAACAACGACATCAATGTTCTCCAACAATAACCACTTTTTACCAATGAGGAGCTTGGAACCGCACCTAAGTGTCCATTTGAAGTTAATGGTTGACAATACAAACGTGGATACTATCTTACGGACGGGATATACCTTACTTGGTCTACGTTTGTTAAATCGTTCCCATGTCCAACAATCCGTAAGGAAAAGGCATTCAAGAAGGTGCAATAGTCGGCAAGAAAGGATGCCGAGAGAGCTTTCAGTGTGTTAAAAGCGAAGTGGGGTATACTTCGTCGACCAAACCGACATTTAAAATTGGCGAAGATTAAGAACGAGGTATATACGTGCATGATATTGCACAATATGATCTTAAAAGATGACGGGAACGCAATATCACCTATCTACATAAGGGATCCTCCAGTCGAACCAGTTATTGACGATAACGTCCTTTCGGAGTTGCACGATGTAGCTACACATATTAGACTTCGATTTGATCTCGTGGAACGTATTGCGAGAAACACCCCGGATTTGAACGAAGACGAAGACTAGATGAATTGTTATTTAATAATTACTTTTTTGTATTGTCTTGTTATTTATTGTTATGTATTTTTAATTAATTAATTAAATTTTTAGTTTTTAATTTTGGTTATTAATTTGTTTTAATTTAAAAATAAAAATAAAAACAAAAATAAAAGGTTGAAGGATACTTGAAGGGTATCACACTCTCACCATAAAATGTACTTTGAAAGGATAATTTAACTAAGGCGTGATATTTTCTAATTGGTGTATTTGAAAGGGGCTTAAGAACGAAATTCCATTTGAAAATGCATAAAAAATCAGAAGTAGATAACAGGGTGATAATTAGAACACGTAGATGCAATCCATTCATCACTCAAAAACCTATGGCTTTGGTTGTTGCATGAAACCTCAAAATTCAATCAAAACCCCAATTTCCATTTCATCTTTTCTCACGATTCACCACTATTTATACACCTGATTAATCCATTTCAATCAAGAAAAAACCTGCATCAATGGCTTCTGCCACCAACACCATTCTTTCTTCCAACTTCTTTGGCTCAAACATCTTGCTTTCAACTCCCACACCCAAAACCCACAAACCCTTAAGAAACAAGTTCCTAATTCCCCAATCAATTCTAAACAAAAAACCCAATTCATCAAAAGACTTCAATCTCCAATCAAAGGCCACTCTAGCTGCCCTGTTGTTTTCTTCAATCACAACCCCACAAGCCCTAGCGGACACCGATCTACCACCTCCACCACAAACCCCACTTCAAGCTGAGTTAGTTAAACAAAACCCATCAACAAATTCGTCTCCTTTTTCACAAAATGTACTCACGGCACCAAAACCCCAATCCAATTCTGACCTTCCAGAGGGTAGTCAATGGAGGTACAGTGAGTTCTTGAATGCAGTCAAGAAAGGGAAAGTTGAAAGAGTTAGGTTTAGCAAAGACGGTGGCGTTTTACAGCTCACCGCCACCGACGGCCGGAGAGCTTCGGTGGTGGTCCCGAATGACCCGGATCTTATTGATATCTTGGCGATGAATGGTGTTGATATATCAGTGTCTGAAGGGGAAGCAAGTAATGGGTTGTTAGGGTTCATTGGTAACTTGTTGTTTCCTTTGTTGGCTTTTGGTGGTTTGTTTTTCTTGTTCCGCAGGTCGCAAGGGGGCGCCGGTGGACCGGGTGGGCTGGGCGGGCCAATGGATTTCGGCCGGTCAAAATCCAAGTTTCAGGAAGTTCCTGAAACCGGGGTGTCGTTTGCTGACGTGGCGGGGGCGGATCAGGCTAAGTTGGAGTTGCAAGAAGTTGTTGACTTTTTGAAAAACCCTGATAAGTATACTGCTTTAGGAGCTAAGATCCCAAAAGGGTGTTTGTTGGTTGGACCGCCAGGGACCGGGAAGACCCTTTTGGCTCGAGCTGTTGCGGGTGAAGCGGGTGTGCCGTTTTTCTCGTGTGCTGCGTCGGAATTTGTTGAGTTGTTTGTAGGTGTTGGCGCGTCTAGGGTTAGGGATTTGTTTGAAAAGGCGAAATCTAAGGCGCCTTGCATTGTGTTTATTGATGAGATAGATGCGGTAGGGAGGCAGAGAGGGGCGGGTTTAGGTGGCGGGAATGATGAGAGAGAACAAACTATTAATCAGTTGTTGACTGAAATGGATGGTTTTTCGGGTAATTCGGGTGTTATTGTTTTGGCTGCTACTAACAGGCCTGATGTTCTTGATTCGGCTTTGTTGAGACCAGGGAGGTTTGATAGGCAGGTGACTGTTGACCGGCCTGATGTTGCTGGCAGAGTCAAGATCCTTCAGGTTTGATCATCTTGCTTTTGAATTGTTTGCTGCTATTTTTGTTTATATTTAATCACTTATGTGAATATTGTCATCCTTATTAGATAGTAATTCCATTGTTTTTGGTTCAAAGATTCTTGTTTTGCCATCAGTGAAGGGCGTTATTGACATTTTACTACTCGTGCAGAGTCAAGTTCATATCTTTCTTGTATGTATGTGACAGGTGCATTCAAGGGGAAAGGCACTTGCAAAAGATGTGGATTTTGATAAGATTGCTAGGAGAACCCCGGGTTTCACTGGAGCTGATTTGCAAAACCTGATGAATGAAGCCGCCATTCTTGCCGCAAGGCGGGAACTCAAGGAAATAAGCAAAGATGAGATAGCTGATGCTCTTGAGAGAATCATTGCTGGGCCAGAGAAGAAAAATGCTGTGGTCTCAGAAGAGAAAAAGAAGCTTGTTGCATATCATGGTAACCAAAACATATATACTATGCTTTCCAGTTTTGCACAAAATGGGTATTTTAGACATTTTGCTGAGGGTGAAAACATGTTAAATGTCATGTACTACTTGCATGTCATGGAATCTAAAACATGTTAAACCAAGCACATATTTTTCTTTCCACCTTTTCACAAAAAAAGGGTATTTTAGACATTTTGCTTTGAGTGAAACATGTTAAATTTCCTGCACCTAATTGCATATCATGGTATTTGAAACATGCTTTACCTTTTACACACATTTGTTCTTTGTGAGAATTGCATTGTTTGCTTTGAAAAAAATTTCAGTGTTAAATTACCTATTCATCCATTGTGCATTGACACTTCCACAGTTGATTTTATGATTCTGATCCGCAAAAAGGGTAATTTAGACATTTTGCTAAGAGAAACCATGTTATATGTCATGTAGCTTATTGCATATTATGGCAACTAAAGTATGCTTTACCTTTTACACCTTTTTTTTTCTTGTGAAACTTTCGATGTTTGCTTTGGACGTTTTTCAAGCTAAATTACCTATTTATCCCTTGGCCATTGACACTTTAACCATTCCTCTTATAAAACTGATCCACAAAGAGGGTATCATGGTAATCGTAGCACATACCACCTTTTACACCATGTGTCTAATGAGAAATACATTGTATATTTGTTGGAAATCTGTCAAGCCAAGTTGACAGTATTGTTTCGACCCTGCAAAAGGGGTTTTTAGACATTTTGCTAGAAGTGAAACATGTTTGTTAACGACTTGTAATCGCATTACATGGTTTACCTTTTACACCTCTGGTTTGAGAATTTCATTGGTTCTGGTCCGGAAGGTTATTTAGACATTTTGTGTTGATTTTACAGAGGCTGGTCATGCACTAGTTGGTGCCCTGATGCCCGAGTATGATCCTGTAGCAAAGATATCCATCATTCCTCGTGGTCAAGCAGGTGGTCTTACCTTTTTTGCCCCTAGTGAAGAAAGGCTCGAGTCTGGTTTATACAGCAGAAGCTACCTTGAAAACCAAATGGCAGTCGCACTTGGTGGAAGGTACAACATTTATTTTTCAATATTGCTTCTGTTGCTAGTTTAGAACTCACCTCATTGCAGGGGCATAACTGTCTAATTCATTTACCTCAATATACAATCCTTAAAAACATAATCTAAATGTTTTGAAACACTACTTCTTTACACTTCTCAAATTAGGAAGATTAAAAAGAAAAAGAAAAAACCGAAGTTTATTAGTTCTAAACCATAAATACATATAAATACATTGCAGGGTTGCTGAAGAGGTTATTTTTGGAAAAGACAATGTGACAACAGGAGCCTCAAATGATTTCATGCAAGTTTCTCGCGTGGCAAGGCAAATGGTGGAGAGGTTCGGGTTCAGCAAAAAGATCGGTCAGGTAGCAATAGGCGGTGGTGGCGGTAATCCATTCTTGGGACAACAGGTACTCAAGAATTCTTTTTTTTCTTTTTGCATGTATATCAATCTTTTTTCCTAGTGTTAGGTAACGGGTCAAAACAGGTTTCACTTAAAATGAATCATTTTTGGTTAGGTTGGGCTGGCTTGCAAATACTTTCTCATCTATTTAAACCCATCAACCCAAAAAATTTGTATCGTTTTGAATCGGATAAAACACAAGTCAAATCGACCCGTAATAAATTGAAATTGTAAAACTATGGTTTTATAATATGAAAATAATTCGCAGATGTCATCCCAAAAAGATTATTCCATGGCTACTGCTGATATCGTGGATGCTGAAGTGAGGGAACTTGTTGAACGTGCATACGAACGGGCAACAAGCATAATCACAACACATATCGACATCTTGCACAAGCTTGCTCAACTCCTTATCGAGAAAGAAACAGTCGATGGTGAAGAATTCATGAGTCTTTTCATTGACGGCAAAGCTGAACTCTACATTGCCTAGATCTCACACTTTTTATGTAGCAAAAGTTTTATAAATTAATGTACATGTTTGCTTGTTTCTCACACATTCATGATCAAGAAAATTAAAAATAAATAAATAAATAAAAAGACAGTTTTTTAACCACCACAACAACAATTACAAGAAGTGAAGAGAATATGATCTCATTTGGGTCGTTTTTTGTCTTCAAGAATAGCAGCTTCATTCAACATGTCAACTGCATCTTTGTGCATGTCCAGCTTGGCAAGGGCAACAGCTTGCATGTAAAATGCAGTGGACCAATCAGGGTAGACACACTGTGCCTGCATGGCGTCTCGAAGAGCTGCATCTGGTTGATCACACATGAGATGGCAGAGACTGCGCCTTGCGTACACAGTCGGTGATATCATAGTGCCAACATCGATAAACTGCTCGAGTAATACGGTAGTTAGTAAACATAATGATTGCCAAACCCTTTCACCAACACATAAATTTTAATCAAATAACAGAAGATCTAAATGGCAGACCAAGTTTATGATGAAAACCAACCGGAAATAAGTACCTGAGAGTAGCAATCAATGGCAGTTCTAAAATCTTTATCAAGAAAAGCTAGATCCCCGCGTTTCCTTGCCTCCAACATATCCCTCATTTGTTGGGTCCACTCTTGAAAAGAAAGCTGGAAGAATCATGAAAAATTAAGAATTTGTAACTGAATCAAGAGTTTAAATTGGATCATCACCTCATTGGTGCCTTCATCATCTTTATAATGTGTCATCACTAATATCTGGTGGATGGCTGTCAAATCCACCCTTGAACATGCATCACCCATTGGAGAAAGAGGGTGGGGTGGTGTGGTGGGTGCTTCTTCATGTTTTGGGATCCCCAGCATCTCATAAGATGGGACCTACAAATATAACTGCTTTTAGTTTATTATTAAGCGTGTATATCAAGTTTTGCCACCACACGTGAGATAACATGCATACAAAGGTGGTAACATGGGATGAGTGACGGTTCAAAACTGATAATAGGTTAATACGTGTCAAAATCGGTCAATTGGGTCGACCCGTCAATACTTTTCTCTTTCTATCTAACAACTTAAAGGTGAAAACTGAAAACTATACTATTAAACAATAATATAATTCTCTAAATAAAGCATTAGCAAAATGGCAAGTCAAGCACACTGGGTAACAGGTAAAAACACGTGATCTTCTAGTACGAGTTGAATCGGGTTGTGCCAACCCACAAACACTATTTTGTCTTTTCTTTGTAGAATTTTGTAAATGAGCATGTGTTAGATATGAATATATGATTACAGAAACAAAATTATTGCAATAATAATCTACATTTTCAACGATATATAAGGTTTTATGCAGTTTGAATACACTTTGGAGTTTGGACGAACCTTTGGCCGATTTGACCCGTTTTCCACTTTTATCTAATTTCTTAATGTTTTCTATTCTATCCACTAAGATAAAACATAACACATACTGACCCATTAACCTTTTTTTGGGTTGAAATCAACAAATCTAGTTCTAGGCATTTGGATACATTTAAGACGACCTTTTTATCCGTTTCATTTTTAGCTGTGTCTTACTATTTGGCCTGTTGTAGATAAAATAAAGCTCAAATCGGCCCATTATTATGCAAATGAGTCCAAAATCCCACCTCTACGTGCACACACTACATTATTAAATATGTAAAACACGATAAAAGTAGGGACTGACATCTGGTTTGTTCTGCAACGGGGCAAGTGTGGCAACTAAATCTTTGGTGTTTGGTCTTTCCCTTGGTTCATACTGTAAGCATCTTGAAGCAAGATCAAAAACAACAGTTGCTTCTTCAGTCGAAAAGTTACCCTCCAAATGTGAATCCATCAACAAAAGAATGTTTTTACCCCTAATCATTTCAAGTGCCTGCAGCAAGCATCAAATATCCACATTATCAACTTTCAGAGTTGTTTAATGCATCAAAACTACTTACATGACTTGGAGGAATGTGTTTTCCACTCAGAAGATCCAAAAGAACAGTCCCGAAGCTAAAACTAACACTTTCGGGTGTAACTCTCCCTATGAGATAAAAAAAACAAGTATCAGGCAACAGTATGTAAAATATGACCACCGATAATCAGCTATTCAGGTAAGCTCATAAAAATGATCTGATTAATTTGGATTGTATCTTAATAAGAGAACTTAAAAATCAGCTAAAAAAATACATGTCAATCAGTTTATGACCGCCTAAACTGCTTTATTAAAAAAATTGGATCATTATTTTAATAATAGTTTCTTTGATTATATTTTGTATGTTAATCATTTAAGAATTTCTTAAAAATGTTGACAGGTCAACCCAACTCGTTTCCACATACCCTTCAAATTTATTCATTTTGACCCGTTAACCACCTTGTAATGCATTTTTTAACAATGCCATATTTGTCCAACTGTAAAACTCTGATCATGAATTCAACAAAAAGCAGTAAAATATTTGAACATAGACATCTGGAAACACAGTTACTAGATGAATAATAAAGGAATGTTTGGTGTCTTTTAATCAACTGGAATAAGATGTGACGCATGAACAGCATTTGGATGTGCTTCTAATTTCTTCTTCTTTTTTTTCAAATGGTCAAAATGAATTAATTAATTCAAGTGTACAAATACAAAATGCTATAATTGGAGCAGTACCTCCCTGAAATGTTTACAGGCTGAATAAAAAGAAGTTGACTACTCCAAACCTACCTATAAGCCAATAAGCCATAAACTTATGAAACCATGAAGGTAACCTTAATTTTAAAAAGCGTGAGGCATTTCAAGGCGCTTAGGGCCCTGAAAGCCGAGGCACGAGGCAAAATTTTTCTGTACTATTTGAAAAAAGACAATGAAATCATGGATCAAAGAAATGTACCGTTTCTAAGATACTCTGGAGGAGTGTATGCAAGATTTGTGCTGTAACTTTTCCCATCCCTACTATTTTTCATCAACCCAAAACATGAAAGTCGTGGATCGCCATTCTGCCACATATTCCAATCAAGTTCTCAATTTGAATCCATAAAAAAATAGAATAAGTTCATCATCCCCAAAACGGTATTCATGTTAGATACTCAAAAATATTATATTTCACCACGGAGGCACAGAACGCATTATCAAAATAGAAATAGGGAAAACTACAATACCTCATCGAAGAGAACTCTATATGCATTCAAATCATGATACAATGGACGGCCTTCGGTACTGCAGTAATCCAATGCTTCAGCAATACATAGAGCAACCCGTAAACGCATTGCCCATTCGATTGTTTGATTCTCCCCTGTGAAGACATTACAAAGAGAACTTTACATTCATTTAACAAAATAATTAATGCATTAGTAATGATTTCAAAACCAATACCAGAACAATAATAATCAAAATGTTTGAATAAGATGATTTAAGAGGTTGTATCATGTATGCATTAAAAATACCCTTTGGGTATGACTTTCAACCTGTTTAACATGTTTGATCCATTTGACCCGTACACCTCAAAGCTAACCATTTGAACACGTGCAAGAAAAAAAAACTGAAAATAGATCCATCATGCGTAAATGGGTCGAAATTTCCACCTCTAATGTTATCAAACCGTTTTCTTATATACCCTGTTTTGGACTTTGAATACCTTGTCACGTATTTGTATTTGGGGGGTAAAGTAAAATTACCTATATATATTTTATTTTTATTATATCTATTACTTACTTCAAAATCAGAATTTTCAAACACTCAACATCATAAAAAAATATTACTTCAAGCGGTAAAAGTATATCCAAACACCCATCTCCTGAATCATGTTTTATTATAGCTGATTAACTGATTACGGTTATTCTAAATTACATAATCACTTCCATAGCACACATTCAAGCACCCTCCTCTTAGCAAATCCTCGATCAGTGATGTTATGCCAGCTTGAAAACAACCCAAATTTCAACTAAAATTTGTAGGCTATACAGAGTTCTAAATTGAAAATCTTTAGTCGAAAGCTTTCCAAATCTAGTGTTATTTTTCTAAGACTATATGTTATGGATTGTTGGCTTACAAGATTCACAGAACTCGAAGCAAGAGTATTCAATGCAAATTAGTCCACAACATAAACGTTTATGTATAGCCCCAAGAACTCTATAGACAAATAGCTCACAAATCCCATTTAAGAAAACCTGGCGTTATTTTGAAAATGAAAATAGCAAACAAAAATTAGTATTATAGTTATGAATGCATACAGTGAAATAAATGTTTGGCTAGAGTATCATTAGGCATATACTCTGCAACAAGTAGCCTTTCATCCCCATCACAGCAATATCCGATCAAATTAGCCACCCTGTTATGCCTCAATTTTCCAACTCCCCATGCTTCATCCTTACAAAACACAAACAAAAGAAATTTAATAACTACCATTTTATACTAATGAAAGCTATCAGCATATGTGCAATACAATCATAATATCACATGACATAAGAGCAACAACTTTCCAAACCATAAAACCACTACTACGCTTAGCAAGAATGAATGATTTTAAAATATTTTATGTAACACAACTTGTTCATAATCGCTAATTCTCAATGTTCCTTTGGCCCTTTTTGCAAGAAAAATGGTCCATTTCAAACAAAAAAACGAGTACAATAGTCCAATAGACTAATCGCTCTGTGAAAAAGAAACAGTAAGCTCACTACATTAGTAACCCAAGATTCAAGGACTAATTACCCATAATGTTCAAATGAAGCAGTCATACCCACATCAAACAAATTTCCAAAGAAAAAAAAAGATAAAGATCAAATAACAATTCTTGTTTTAGAGAAAAATGCAAACAACGTAAATTGCAAAATAAGGGGCGTTTGGATGTGCGTTTTGAAAGTGATTATACTAATCAATTTTTAGTGTTTGGGTAAGATACTTCTGCTTATAATTATCTATCCTTATTTCATAAACTATTTCCAAACAATCTGCATCTAACCAACAAGCAACACCATAAAAAGTTATTAGCACAACTTCAAGCAGTAAAAACACGTCGAACCAGTATCTTTCCCAAGATTTTTTACCATAGTAAACATATCGAATAATCACTTTCAAAATGCATATCCAAATACCCACTAAGTTATATATATTTGCAAAGTTAATCTACTCTTAATAACTAAACCCACCAAACCTGCAATGCAAGATTCGAACCCTCACCAGTTGGTGAGGAGAATACACCATTTACCACCACATGTCCCTATAGGACTACAACCAATCTTTATATCAGTAAAACATTTGCTGTAAAACCCTAAAACCTTCAAGTATCAAGAAGCTACAATCACCCAAATGCACAATTAACCAAAATAGCAAACAACCAGTTTTGCAAACCTAATTAACCACATAATAATGCCATCCAAAAACAACCACATAACAGCAAACCCTTAACCTCAAATAAACAGTAAACCCTAATGCCCAAATCAAACTGCCAACCAAAATCAATCAATACCGCAAACTGCTTGGGATCAGGCCACGCCATTTTTGAAAACTTCTTGACAGCAATCCACCTCCGATTCTGAAGCCGACCCTTGTAAACAACATTCGGAGCTTTTTCACCACTTTCAGAAACAATATACTCCGAACTGAAGTTATTAGTTGCAGCCTTCAAGTCCGCCAGCGAGTACTCAGAAAACACCGGCACTCCGTCACCGTCTCCAGCGAAAGCAGCACCTTTTCCATTAGACGGCGAATGGAGATGGGTGTTACGGTGAATATTATCTTTTTCCGATGTGGGTTCTTTCGAAAAGAATGAATTACAACAACCCATAACTCTAAAAACCCAGAAAAAAAAAAAAAGAATGGTCTAAAGATCTTGAGAAGCAGAAGTTGGGTTTATTATTATCGGTGAAGAACCATATTCACACTAGAAAGAAAGAATAGTCTAAAGAGGGTTGTAGTTGTGGATTTTTTATTTATTTATTTATTGTAATAATAAAAGAGAGAGATTTGAGATGATGTAAAAGTTTGGGGGGACATTCGTGTGGATGGAGAGAGATCTGAAAGGCGGTAATAAGATGTTTGGGAAAAAGCCGCGGACTTTATGCTTCCTAAACCTCGTCCACAATAGGATTTGCCTAGATTCTAAATAATATAACATTGTGGATTTGTATAGATTCTAGTTACGTGGAAGGAAATGCTATAAGATTAGTTAATGATTTCTTATTTCAAAATTTAAAAATTACATCCATATTTTTTCTGATTAATTAGTTGTAACAAATTCACTATTAATAGGGGTGTGCAACCGGTTCTTACCCGTCAAGATTTGGACCGACCTGGGAACCGTTTAGGGAAATACGAAAAACCGAGAACCGGACCATGTACTAATGGCCAGTTCCGGTTCGATTGGGTTTAACTATTCGGTTCTGACAGCAACTCAATAACTTCAAACCGGGGACGGATATATTTGTAATTCAGAGGATGTCAAGGCACCTACTGAGAACATCATGGAATATTGGACCATATTATATTTAGTAATAGTTGAGGATAGATTGTGTAAATATCCATTTGTATTTATATCTCTTGTAAACCCATTTAGGGTAACAACAATCATACAATCAAATACACTTTCACATTGTTTGGCTCAATTTGGTATCAGAGCCCAATCGTCGCCGTCGCTACAAATCCGGCCACCACCACTAGAAGACCGCACAATCGGCCTCTCCTTGCTGTCATCTTCTTCACCACACAATAGGCACCTTGAGTCGTTTACAACTGCTCAAACAACTAAGATTCGTTCTCTTGAAACCCTAAATCACAGTCACCTCTTGCTTCTTTGTTTTTCGGTTTCTAAACCCTCAACAGTCTTGTTTGTTCTCTCTCTATTGTTCCTTTGTTAATATCTTTGACAAACGAAACACTGCGTTTCAAACCCTCATCGCCCGAAACTTTCTTGCTTTGGACGAAAGTTTTTACTCGGACAAAAGTATACAAACTTTCGTCTTGGACGAAACTTTCACGAACGAAAATTCCTAAACTTTCGTTTCTCTTCCTTAGACGAAACTTCCTAAAACTTTTGTCCCCAACTAAGGACGAAACGTTTACCTTATGTTGAACGAAACCACAAACTTTCGTCAATGGCCACCATTCCTATTTTTACACCACAAGAAAAAGCATCCCACAACTCTCACAAATTTGTTGTTACGTTGTCGCCTACAAATTATGGTTATTGAAAAATAATGCTTGAACTCTTTCTCATTACAAATAATCTCTTTGGATATGTTGACGGTTTCATACCTTGTCCAAAAAAATCCATTGCCATTGGTTCTGATGATACAATAGTCATAACTGTCAACCCCAACTACTCTACATGGGTCCACAATGATGCTCATGTTCGAATGATTATCATCTCCACAATATATGAAGCCTCATGTTCAAGGCCCACAACTCGTGAACTTTGGCTATCACTTGAACGGACGTATGCTCCACACACTGCTTCCAGGGAATACACGCTTAAGACACAACTTCTTAAGCTCCAAATGAAAGAGATGAAACACCACTTAGTTATCTCAGTCGTGCCCAAGATTATGCAACTACACTGGCTAAGATTGGAGAACCTGTCAAAGACAAAAACCTAGTTCTCTATGTCATCTTTGGGCTGTGTGAGGAGTACAATGACCTCAAATCAACAATCCTTGCTCAGTCCTCACCCTTAACCTTTAGTGAACTCTATGGACTTCTGATTGACCATGATTATATGGTTACAAAGCCACTACCGTCTGCCACTACCGTCTGCCACACCTATAGTTTTCACTGCCACTAAAACCAACCCTACTCAGCCACCACAACAACTCTTGTCTCTTCAGCAGATGGCCTCTCAGCTTAGTTATACACTTATGCCTACTGTGTCGGCAGTTTACGATATAGATTTATTTCATGAACTAAAAATTTTAAGATATATTATACATTTAGAATGTGACCCACCTATTAATATACTAGATTATAGGGGTGTAAACGACTCGAGCCGAGCTTGAGCTCGACTAGGCTCGAGCTCGACTCGTTTAACTTACTGAGAGCTCAAGCCGAAGATCGGCTCAATTCGAGCTCTATTTCTAAAGCTCGGGCTCGGCTCGGCTCGTGAGTAGTTTTAAAGCTCAAACTCATCTTGTATATTATTTATTAATTAATTTTTATATATATTTATAATTATTTTTATATATTTTATTATAATTTTTATATATAACATAATATTTATTATTTAGTTATATTTTCATAATTTTATATATACTAATTATTATTTTATAAATATATATCTAATATATTAGTTAAAAATATATATAAATAATAGGCTTGTTTAGGCTCGCGAACCGGCTCGAGCTCGATAAGTAAAGCTCGGGCTCGGGCTTGTTTATTAAACAAACTTATTTTTAGGCTCGAGCTCGGGCTCGTTTAAGCTCGGATCGATTCGAGCATTTAGTGAGCCGATCTCGAGTAGCTTGCTAGCTGGCTTGGCTCGTTTACACCCATACTAGATTATATTAAAAAGTTTAATTCTTTCCAAATGCTTTTATTGCATATAGGATTATGTTAACTATTTCTGTAACTGTTGCTTCTGCATAAAGATTTTTTTCCAAATTAAAATTGTTAAAAATTATTTAAGATCTACAATGTCACAGGAAAGATTAATCGATTTAACTATTTTGTCAATTGAAAAAGATTTATTAAAAGAAATTAATTATGAAAGTTTTATTAAAGAGTTTACATCTAAAAAAAGCTAGAAAAATAAATCTAATCTAAACATATTTACATATTTTCTCACATGCAAAACGTATAAATATCACACAAAAAAAGTTTTTAACTCCGTCAACTATAAACTTTTTTAGTTTATTATTGACGGCCCTAAGCCCGGATAAAGGAGGATGGTTTATAACATTGCATTTAGAATCCCCCCCCCCCCAATTTTTAGTTCGCTTAGTGCCCCCAAAACGGTTGAGCCGCTCCTGCACATAGCCACCACCGCCTACCCAACACACCCTCATCCACTTTTGTTTTAGATCGTTTCAGATCTAAGATCATTTTTTAAATATTCAAATGTATCTCAATCAAACTAAATTTTACTAATCAACAAATGTTCACAAGCCGAGTCACGATTAACTTGGGCTTACGCTCATAATCAATACAAGTCGAACCGGCTTAGCTTGCAATATCCAATCGAGCTAGAATTAAGCTCATATTCAACTCGAGCTAAGTTGTTTATTTTTAATTTTCCGAATTGTACATGATTTTTAATGCATCACTTAACAAGTTAACAATAATATGAAATTATACACGTCTAAAAAAAAACATAATAACAAACTACCAATATACAAGAAAAATTAAGGATGAAAATTTATCCGAACAAGCTAACATTCTCACTGAGCACGGCTCGAATGTTTATACAAGCCAAGTAGCTCGAGTTAATCTACGAGCGAGCTTTTACCAAACGAGTTACGAATTACAAAGTAGTTGGATATCCCAACATAAGATTATGTGATTAATACAAGGTTAATACCATAAAAACTAGCATGATTACTCGTTTCACATGAAGAAGTCTCTCAATTTAATTCAAATATACTAAAGTCCCTGAATTTGGTTAATCTGTATGTAGCTTTGAAAAAAAATAACTATAGCTTATTACATGTTAAAGTTGTTAGAATTTGATGGAATGTCTTTCCATGTACAAATAAGTCGATGTAAATAATTTTGTTTTTTATATAAGATATTGTAAATTTTGTTATAAATAAGTCAAATTTTGATTAAATAGTTTTCCATATTGGCAAAATATCATTATAACATTATTAATCTATTTAGTAAGAAGGACGATTATAATAAAGTGGCAGGTAAACGAGTAACAAACTGCGTCACAACATCCTTTTGGATAGCAAAACCGATCCTACTAAAAACAAAGCTTTGGGTCTTAGGGGCCGAAAAATTACTATGCATGACCCGCTGAACCCTGTTCAGTAAGTCCACAGCCTCCGGGGCTAGGAAACCAAATGTATCAAAAGCAAAAGGGATAAACACATGCTGATTCTCTAAACAAGCTTTCTCGTGTTTAGCAACTTCGCATGCTTCCGCCTTCAACGCAGTCTGGCCCGTAACAAACCCATTGTCCCTAAGCCCCCACAAGAGGGGGCACTCTTGTAAGGTCCACACAAGCGTGTTTCCCCCGTGCCCTCCCAAACACAAGAATATTAGCTGGCCGTAGAGTAGACCTCCCTTCTAACGAATCTGTTAGGAAGTTCACGGGGGCCTCCTTTTTAGTAGAAATTCCTGCCTGCTTAAGAACATCACATAGAACATCCCTAACCAAATCATGCCTGTATTCAAACCCAGGTAGCTCCTTGCAATGGACAGCATGCTCGCCAAAAGAATCCAAACAAACCTTGCGGCAAACTAGGCAGGGCTCATTAGTCGGAAACATAGGGATTATTAGTCGGTACTTAAGGATAGCCCACAGCCGACATATGTTGGCCCATTACTTCAATGGGGATGACTGTCAGGAAATCCTGAGTCCGAGAAGCCCGAAGACATTCAAACCCTAAACATAGCCTATACAGAACGATTGTGTCTTTTATTTGTTGAATCCATCACGTGAAACGGGCTTCTCGGGCTCAGGATTTCCATCACGTGATTTCTTTAATAAGTCAAATCTGAAAAATGTGAGGGGATCCAAAGAAAGTGTGATTAGATATGCTTTCCAATATATATATGGATACTTACTTGGAATCTGAGAGAATGAATAGTGTGTTAAAAGCTGGAACATGGTTGATAGGTAATATACCATTTTTCCTAAGAAAGTGGGAGGCTAGTCTAAGTTTGGTGAAGGATAACCTGTTTGGGTTTTAATTGTTAGATTTATAATTTGAGTTATTCAGGATTGAGGGGAGTTTGGGGAAAATATTTAGGTAAGGACAAGGCCAGCCCTGAGCATGTGTGGGGTGGGCAACCGCTCAGGGCTCAAACTCTCGAGGTGCTCCAAATTTTTTTATTATTTTTTATTTCATTTATGACCCTCTAGATTGTCTCTAGGACGTGGAGACACGGTGGAGTAGTTAAAAGAACAAGATAGAAAAGTAAAAATATCATTGCCATAGTTTTTTCCGGTAGTCGAATAAGAACTCATATTATTTTATTATTTATATATATATTTTTTTAATTTTTATAGGAAACTGGCAACTACAAGCTACGACCTAGATGCTCTCCGGCCTCCACTAGCCATTATTATTAGTGATTATTCATTATTTTGTTTATTTTTATTTATTGCCGACTAACTATGAAAAATTTTACATTAATTTTGGTATTTGTTTTCTTTCTTACTTGTAAACTATTTAATTGATTTATCATTTATACATTACTTTATATATTTATTACTTTATTTGATTTTAGGCTTACTTTTTATCATAAAATTTATTTATTCTAACAATATAAATGATTACATAATATTTTTAGTTCCCGGTAAAGATAGTTTGGCTAAGAATAATTAAACCAAGAATGATGTTTTGTTAAATACGTTTTATACCAATAAAATTAATAATAAATGAGTTCAAGATAAATTATTGATGTAAACTATGAAATATAAAAATTCATATCAAGGCCGTCTAGTTTCGAGTATCAGGTGTCAATTGAAAAATTATTAACTTATTACTAATTATATGTTCTAGTGTTCTAGAGGGAACACAATCAATTAATAAATATATTAAAACCCATCAACCCTCTAAATGTTTAAAAAATTTATTTTATTTAGGTTTACAAATGATTATTCAATATTCACGAATCACAAATAGACGAATACGAATAGTCAGCTTTTTCCTGTCGGCATGCCCCGTACGTTCGATTGCCTTCATTTTAGGAGCCCATTTTTACGAGTCGCATAGTGCATCCGAATTGTGAGAGACGGCCCTGATGATATATATATATATATATATATATATATATATATATATATATATATATATATATATAATTTTATGTATCAGGGGCCCAATTTTTCTAGTCGCACAGGGCACTCGAATTCTTAAGGATGACCGTGGGTAAGGATAACATGAATAAAGATGGATGGGTTATAGGGAGTTTAATGTAAAAGCTAATATGTATGTTGATAAAAGGGATACGGTATGGCTTATATAGAATCTAGGGAAATTCCTTCTAAAGATTTGTTGGTTAAATGGTGTAACACTTGCCATGAAAATGTCCAAGATTTGGCTAAGGTACCAACCACAAGGACTATAAGTGTAAATAACCTATAGATCAATGTTCAAAAAGTAGAAATCATGAAAATTCAATGGTAACGGACCGTCACGGACGGTAACGGTTCGTTACGGGCCGGGCACGCGAACCCTAATAGCTTGCCATGTGTCCAGTGACTCATCTTCAAAATCTGACGCGTGGAAACCCTATAACGTACCGTCACGCCTGGTAATGGTCCGTCACGGCCCCAGATTCACCCTGGTGCGCCACGTATCACTCCGTAACGGACCGTCACGCCTGGTAACGGTCCGTCACGAACCAAAATGACCAGAGGGCGACACGTATCTGATGACTCGAGAACCCTAATCTGGTGACGGACCGTCACCACCCGTAACGGTCCGTCACGGGCTCAGGTTCTGCCCTATTCTCTCATCCCATACTCGATCTTCTCTATCATTTCTTGTCTCAGAGCTTCCGTAGCCCACTCTCAACGATCCCGGTCCAACTCCCGCTCGTTGTAGTGCCCGGTGTAGGAAGAAACGCTAGTAGAGGTGCTGAAACGCTAGAGAAACCAAGTTAAGAAGATAGTCTATAAGCTTTCAACTTAGAGGCTCATTCCTATAAACCAAGGTGAATACTTTATCTCTCTGTAAACTAGTGTCAAACATTTTATTTATGAAAATGGCTAAATAAAGGTTAAGGGAATAATGCTCAACGTTCTTCTACGAACAAAGCATTCAGGCCATAGGTATGCGTAAAACTTGCAAGGGATACACGGGTCTCAGGTGAAATTCCCGGATTACGGCTGGTGCTTGTCTTATAACAACTTCGGAGGCAAACATGTCCATTGTTATAAGACATGACGCCCGTATATACTTTGGTGCGATTGAACAGGACGGGTCTGCTGAATGTGTGGATTGAACATAAAGTTGTGATTATGAAATTAATACATGTTTGTGCCAAATTATTTTATCGACAACATAATTGTATTCACCGGCGTTTGCGCTGACGTTTTATTTTCAAAATGTTTTCAGGAAACGATTAAACTGAAATTAGAACGGGGTATAGGCAGACATCAGATCTGATCCAAGAAAAGAAAATGTGAGAGGCACACATCAGATCTGACATATGAAAAGGATAGACTTACATGTTGGATTCTCAGGCCTCGTGTGTAGAAAATCCTAAAGAAAAGAAAAGGGAGATAGAACCAGGGGATTGATTAACCCTGGGTAGTACTATTTCCGATGGTTGTAAATGTATTTGATTTCAAACACTGTTTTGTAATCAAAATGAAAAGGGTATTTAAATCCCTATGTTTATAAAGTAAATATAAAACTTTTGTCTTCCAACTGAGTTTTGATATTTACAAATACAACCCTTGAGGTTGAAAGAGTGTTGAAACGATCCTTTTGAAAAAGGCTTCCGCTGTATTTATAAAAACTCTGAAATCAAAGTTCAAAGATGATACCAATCGTTGGTCGCACACG
Organism: Smallanthus sonchifolius; assembly: GCA_023525975.1. Lineage (NCBI taxonomy): Eukaryota > Viridiplantae > Streptophyta > Magnoliopsida > Asterales > Asteraceae > Smallanthus > Smallanthus sonchifolius. Next base: position 56,833,057 of record CM042032.1, on the reverse strand, counting down.
TCCAGGGGGTGCCTGGGGCGGGATGTGACAAGGGTTGGTATCAGAGCCACATGTTTTAGCGAATTAGATACTTGGATCTAGTATCTAGGCTTTAACCCTAAGTTTATCTATTACTTAAAAATTAAGATAAGAAAACAAGGTAACCTTCTGACCGATATGTAGTTATCTGACAAACGGAAGTGTTATGTCTAATGAAAGAGCGGTGTATAAATCTCTCCTAGACCCGTCGCTCTTACCTGGGAACATATCTGTTGGAGGTACTACTCTGGAAAGATAACCATCCCTGTAGAGCTTTAGTTAAGATAAGGATACTGGCTTTAGTATCTAAGTCTTGACCAAAAATAAGATAAGTACTAATATTTTAAGATTGCAGATGTCTTGAGATAATTCTGTACTTGTTTATTATGACTCCAATCGTCCGATTAAACAAGAATCACCTGAGTATCATCCTTTAGGTTCTCGAATGAACCCTATATCTTCGCCCTATTATAACGACGATCCGTTTGCATTCTCCCTAATAACAACTCTCCCGAATACCACCCTCCCGAATACCACCCTCAATCTTATAACTCTTCTAGTCAATGGATGGAGGCTGGTTCAAACTTCAGCAACTGGAATACAAATAACCAACAACTGCAAGGAAACAATGAAGTTGAATCAAGTTATATCCAGCAGAATAATTCAACAGAAGAGGATCCATCTAAGGAATCCCACCAATATGAACCTGCTTCGGAAAACCCGGAAGACTATTCGTTCAACAATCCTATTTCAAGTAGTTCCAACTATCAATCTTATAATTCTGAAACTCCTGTTTTATATGACCCCTATATGTTTCCTGAACCTCCATATGATGGCCCTTTCAAAGAGTATTTCCAAACTCCTCCAGAATACCAAAATGTTTATAATGAAATTATAATGGGACTTCGTAAGCCCCCTCCTAAATATGGTTATACGAAAAGTATGCCCTCTTCACCTATTGAATTTTTAGACCGTTTGTTGCGCCAAACGTACGAAGTAACAAGAAAGAAGATAATGGACAAAGCAAGAATCAAATTCTATGGAAAACAAGTCTACGAGTATGGAGAGGACTTGATGACTATTGGAAAATAACTTATGAAAGATTAGAATCATTTTTATTGTATTTTGTAATATATTTCTATAAAAATAAAATATCGTTTTGTTTATTTTTCAGAATGGTCGGAAAAGGCAAGGGTCCTAGCTTTATTCGTAAATTTACTCCAGCTAGTTATCATGAACGAAAAACCAATGAAACAACTATAGAAAATAATGTGGAAACTGAAAGTTCAACTTTTAGAAGCCTCGGAGAAATAGGAAACCCTAGTGTTCCCTATAATCCTTCTATAAGTTTTCATTTTGCTCCTACCGCTGGAAGTTATAATGTCACTCCTATATATTCCCGAAATTTTCATGAAGGATATGCCGATATGCCTTATGAAAACAATCCTGAAGAAGAAGAACGTGCTGACTCTAATATATCTGACATTCCATACTATGAGACGATTCTCATCCTTGCTCCTCATATAAATGAGAATGCATCGGGAAGTGAAAGGGAACGAATGTTGCTGAACAGGATAGCTGAATTGGAACGAGAGAAAGCTGAAGTTGAAACTCGGAATGCTTTGTTAATAAAAGCTCTTAAAGAAAAGAATTTTAGAAATTTCTAGGAACAATAAGTTCTATATGTATCATCTTCTGTAATATATTATTATCAGTAAAGAGGTTTTGTTTTGATTCCAATCCTATTTCTATATAGTATGTCGAAAAATACCGGACCTTCACAACACTAGGGGAAAGAATAAACAGACATCAGTTGAAAATACTGCTACTGAATCCCGAAAGGAACTCCAAAAGATGATCACAGAAGGGATCAAGGACTCTCTTCCAATGATCTTTACTGAATTAGAAAAGAGACAAGCCGATAGGCTATCTGCACAGCCATCAAATCAAAAATCTATCAATTCTCAACCTTTAACCCATCATACCCGAACTATCACGCAGTCCCAACCAATTACTCTGAAACCCGAAAGTTCCGCAACTCATAAGACTAGGAAAGAAAAATATTACCATAACTCTTCTAAAGATGAGAGTATGAGTAATAACTATGGTCATATAGAAAAGAAGAGAAAAGTAGTTGGCTGTACTTACAAGATGTTTTAGGACTGCAAGCCATATAACTTCTCTGGGAGAGAAGGAGGAATTGCCACATTGAGGTAGATAGAAAAGACTGAATCCGTACTGGCTATCAGCAAATGTGCTGAAAAAGACAAGGTTCTTTATACCTCGAATTTATTTAAGGATCAAGCATTAGAATGGTGGAACAACATTGTTGCTTCCAAAGGAAGAGAAGCAGCCTATGCAATAGGCTGGAGTGCTTTCGAAACCCGAGTAGAAAAGAAGTACGTTCCCCAAAATGAGAGGGAACAAATAGAAGGAAAATTATTAAGTCTTAAGATGATATGAACAAATCATCAGGAGTATTCCACCAAACTCCTTGAATATGCTAGAATAGTTCCACATCCTGCTACCCTTGAATCAAACCTGATAAAGCGTTATATTTGGGGTTTGATTGGAGAAATTCGCGACATGGTCAAAGTCGCAAATTGTGAAAATCTTGATGATGCTATGGATCTAGGAGCATCACTAACCAGCAGCTTGATTAGAAACCAGGAGGAGGGAAAGAAGAAGAAGGAATCTGGGCAAGGCCCAAGTGGATCAAGGAAATCCAATTTTACTACCCGAAACAACAACTCTTCCATTCCGGAATGTCCCAAGTGAAGAAAGAGTCACTTAGGACAATGTCGTACTGGACTTTTCTGCAACTTTTGCAAGATGTCCGGTCACAAAACAGATAATTGTTTCAAGAAGAAGCAAATCACTTGTTTTGAGTGCGGTGAAACCGGCCACATCAAAATCAATTGTCCCAAGCTAAAGAAACTTGATAGGACTAGTCCAAAACCTAAAGATGGAGTAAAGAAGAATGCACGAGCATTCGTTCTCCATACTCATGAAGCAGCAGGTATGCCCGATGTCATTACAGGTACATTTCTTGTCAATGATATTTACACTTGAGTTTTGTTTGACTCTGGTGCAAACCAAAGTTTTATAGATCATAGCTTCTGTAGACTGTTAAATAAAACTCTAGCTAAATTAGACAAGAAATACGCAGTGGAAACTGCCAATGGGGACCTAGTCTAAATCTCTGAAATCCTAAACGATTGTAATATCACACTATCAGGACATGTTATTCCTGCACAACTGTTGCCACTGACTTTGGCAGGTTTTGACATCGTTCTAGGAATGGATTGGTTAGCCTCTAACCAAGCTCATATCCTATGTGATAAGAAAGCTATAGAACTTCATTCTAAGGACAATATCTTGACTATACATGGCGATAAATTATCCAACTCTGTTGGAATAATTTCCATGTTAAAAGCCACAAAGTATTTATGAAAAGGATGCTTAGCATACCTCGTATCTGTAACCACCGACACTAGAAAGAAGATCGAAGATGTGCCGGTTGTAGCTGAGTTTCATGATGTTTTTCCCGATGAATTGCCTGGAATTCCACCTGAAAGAGAAGTGGAATTCAGAATTAATCTAGTACTCGGTACGGCACCAATTGCCAAAGCCCCGTACAGATTAGCTCCAACATAGATGGCAGAATTAAAGAAACAGTCGGATGAATTGCTCGAAAAAGGATTTATAAGACCAAGCTCGTCGCCTTGGGGAGCTCCGGTCTTGTTTGTTAAAAACAAAGATGGTTCGATGCGCATGTGTATCGACTATCGTGAACTGAATAAAGTCACGATTAAGAACCGTTATCCACTCCCTAGAATCGATGATCTCTTTGATCAACTCCAGGGAGCTCGATGCTTTTCGAAAATCGATCTTCGTTGTGTCTATCATCAATTGAAAGTCTAGGAAGAAGATATTCCCAAAACCGCCTTTAGAACTCGGTATGGTCATTATGAGTTCACGGTAATGCCGTTTGGACTTACTAATGCACCAGCAGCTTTCATGGATATGATGAATCGAGTTTGCAAACCTTACTTGGATAAATTCATTATCGTATTCATTGACGATATCCTTATCTACTCCAAAAGTAAGGAAGATCATACTAACCATTTGAAAATCTTGCTTGAACTCTTGAGAAACGAAAAGCTTTATGCTAAATTCTCAAAATGCGAATTCTGGTTATTAGAAGTTCAATTCCTTGGGCATGTCATTAACGTTGATTGGCACACCCCAACTGACGGCGGATTATACGTCGGAGCGGACGTGGTTGTTCAAAAAGCACAAGGTTGACTATTAAAGTTTAAATAATTTCATTAATAACTTTCAAAGTTTCATTACAAGGAAAAGAATTAAAACATAACAAGAATACAAGATTTAATTGATTCTAAGTCCAAAGCATCCTATGTGATCATAATAAAGTCTCATTCTTGTGTACCTGAAACATATTAAGTAAACTGTCAACTAAAAATAGTTGGTGAGATACAAAGGTTTTGATACCGTTTAACAAAGTCTTTAAAAAGTTTTACAAGTCACTATGTACATGCATTCTATGGTATAAGTGTGAGAACAAACAAGTTAAACATTGTGCATATCAACTCTAACCAAGTTTAGGCATAACCCGCAGATTATCCTTAAAGTTTTAGGTCCAGTAACAATCACCATGGGCTCCCCCCGAAGGGTTAATCAAACTAGGTGGATTGGTCAAATACAATAGATCCATCATTGTCACTGTAGGCTCGACCAAAGTTAATGAATATGTTAGTTTTAAGTTTAATTTAAGCATGCAAGTCTCAAAGCACATAACACAAAGAATAAACATATAGACATAGTTATGTTTGAATTGTATAAGTCTAAAAGTTTGATACATGTTTCACCCTAAGTTTATAAACAAAACAAAACAAAAAAGGGGCTAAGTATACTCACTTGGAATGATGAAAGAGTATCCAACAAGATTAAGTGTAGCAAGACTTTGAGGGAGAATATCCTCACAACAAGCCTAAGAACACAAGTCTAAAAAAACACATAATATAGATAAAATGTTCTTTACGAATTAAAAAAAAAACTATCTATAGTTGTTCCCTATGAGTTTTCATCTTTTGAAATCGTTGCATTAGTCTATGGCAAAATATCTAGGATTCTAAGATTTGACTAGGGTTCCAAATGGGAGACATGAATGATTGTGTTGTAAAGTTTGATCAAGATTCTAAATAAGATTTTATATGAATGACTCAAGACTTGAAATATAAAAGTTTAATAAGTTTATAGTTTAGAATAATTATTAATTAAAATAATTATTTAACATGCTTAATTATTAATCACACAAGATAGGTAATAATAATTCAAAGAAATTTTCTAAGTATTTTATAAATAAAGTTGTAAGGACATTTAATTAAAAGAATAAATAATGATTAAGGATTAATAATAATTATTTAAAAATAAATAATTATTAAGAATAAATAATAATTATTTAAGAATAAATAATTACTAAGGATAAATAATAATTATTTAAGAATAAATAATTACTAAGAATAAATAATTATCCAAAAGAATAATTACTTTATCTAATAAAATAATCAATATAAATCATCCAAGATTTATTAAAGTACAAGATTTATTAAAGTATTTAAGAATTACGTATTCATCTTACAAAAATGGTTTGAAATTTAATAATGTTTAAAATGCGGTTATAAGTTTAAATAATAACAAGCATTTATTGTTTATAAAATGTTGAATAGCACTTCTTATAAAGTTTAAATTATAAGTTTAAAGTTTAAATAAAACTATAAGTTTATAGATGTCTTAAATAAAGCTTCTTATAAGTAATTAAATAAAGTTTACAAGTTTACAAGTGTTTTAAAGTTTCTACTTTATTTTATAAAGTTTATAAGTTTATAAAAATTTAGAAAAATAATTAAAGTATACTTATTCCTCCTGTTTTAAATTTATATAAACAAATAAGTTTCTGTTTTTATAAAGATTATAAGTTTATAAATTTCTAATCTTAATAACAATGTATATTTATTTTTTTTTGTTTTAAATAAATAAATAAATAAGCTTTAAGTTAAATAAATATAACAAAAATGCACAAGTTTATAAGTTTATGTTTTCTAAATAATATATAAGTGTTACAAACCTTTTTCTGATTTTATAAAGTTCTTATAAGTTTTCCGTTTAATCTAAGAATTTATAATTAGTATTAAAGTTTTAAAGCAAAATAAGTTTATTTATTTCAGAAAATACTAAGTTAAAGTTTCTGATTTTATAAAATAATCTCTGTTGAACGTACAAGTTTTATAAAGTTTAAAAGTATTTTTATAGTTTTTAAGAATTTAAAACTAATTTTAAAGATTAAATTTTTATAAGTTTTTAACTAAGTTTAATTAAATAAAATGGATTCTGGAAATAAAAGTATAAATAAAAACCGGTTTTAAGTTTATAAATGTGTAATAGATTTTATAAAAATATTTAACAGATTTAAAGCTGATTAAAAAGCATTAAAAAATGAAATAAAACTAAAAGGGCAAAACTCGGGCTGGCCGGATCGAACCCGGGCCACCCGAGTCACACACACACGCACTTAGCCACCCGAATACGGGCCCCGTTGGGTTATATCACAGAAAAAGAAATAATTAAACACAATCTCAAATCTTTTCCAATTTCCTTATAAACCCTAGAAATCGAAATCCCGTAAATACGATCTGGTAATCCCTCTGTCATTGTAAATTGACAGAGGGCAAATGATTATAGAATGAAAACGAGTACTTTGGCCATTCGAATTAACTGATATGGTGTCGAAATGAAGAAGAACGGGTCTGGGCTTCTGGGTCAGCTGCCCAAGAATCGAACGGGCAACTGTAGGTGCAATGCAATGAAATTAGAAGTTTGGAGAGTTACAGGATGTTGTCGTTGAGTTGTAGCATCTGGTATTTATACCCAATTTCGACTTTTAATGCTAAAACAGTTGGGGAGATTATGGTTGAGGGAAACGAGTTCAAATTCGAACCTTACGGGTGATAGGATTTAATTCGTTCATTAAAGTGCATTGGGGTCGAATCGCACGCCTGAGTCGGAGCTCGAGGAGCATTCAATTCGGCCTGATAACGCGATTTCGATTAATGAGAGTGAAAGTGGGTCTCGAACTCGTGACCGGTTTCAGATTCTGGAGTTTAGGATAATTGCACAGCAGGCCCCTGAAGTTTGGAGGTTTTGTTATTTTATGTATAAACTTTAAGTTTAAAAATAGGTTTCAATAAATGAAAGTTTAGTCCCTTGACTTTTTATAAAAATAAATGTGTTTTTATTTCTATAAAATCTAGTTAAGTTTTTATAAGTTTTATTATTTTATAGTTTTATAAAATAACTTTTAGGTTCATAATTTATAAGTTTCAAGGTTTTAAATGTTTATAAGTTTATTAATCATATTATTTACATAATAATAATTATAAACTCATAAAGTTTTAAGGATTTACATATTTTATTTATAAGATGCATATATATATATATATATATATATATATATATATATATATATATATATATATCTCAAGTGCAAATGTTTTTCTTAAATATATATCAATTAATTTAATATTGTTTAAGAAAATATATTTTTAATAAGTTTCTAAGATTTAAATTTCATAATACGTGCAGGGTTTTAGGGCAAGATACATTAGAAAATTCTGGATATTACATTGATGGCATCCAAGTTGACACGGTTAAAATTGAGGCTATATCCAAATGGGAAATCCCGAAGACTCCAACATAAATCCGTAGTTTCCTCGGATTGGCCGGTTACTATCGAAGATTTATCCAAGATTTTTCTCGAATTGCTGTTCCATTAACTTATCTGACTCGCTGATGTTCTAAACGTATAGTTATTAAATTATTAACTAAATTAACCTACTCTAGAAACTAAGTTATACTCTAGACTCTCTAAAACTCGACTAAACTACTAACCGGCAAGTGAACCGATCGACTCTAGTACAGCTAAATAAGTCCGGAAATCGAACCCACGAAACTCTATTTATTACGTAAATTAGACTCACTTAAACAGACTGGCTGACACGACTAATTGTTTTTATATTTTTTTTTTTGGGGGGGGGGGGGTTGTCTAAAATCCTAAAAGAAAAGCGATTAAATTACTATCAATTAACTAAATTACCTAAGACACGAAGGTGATTTTGGGTTTTACTTCAGATGACGATGGGTAACTACCTAATCCTGGGATACTTCGAGCTATACTTTAAACGGATGCAAGTTAATAAGGAACCGGGATCATAAACTTGTAACCTCTTGAGACACCGAACAGGACTCCCGACCCTTTTCGGGAAGACACCTAAGGAACTCTGAAGGCTGCTGAAAACACCGGTTGATCTAGACTTCCTCTCGGTTATCTAAATGTTTATGTAAAGTACCCTAATATGACTTACTCCCTCTCAGGTTGTAAACCTAGGATGACTTGGGTTCTTGATTCGACTCGATAGACAAATATTAGCAAGGCAACTACGACAGACTTCTCTCAAAGACCACCCTAGCAATTTACCAATTTAGACCTATCAATAATCTCGCATCTCTCGGCTATTAAGATTAGTATAACACCTAGACCTATTCAATTATCAAATATAGCTTCTAAGGTATTTTGGCCAATTAACCCAACAAATCACAACGCAAGTTAATGATCTAGCATGACCCTATTACGCAAAAGACATTCACCAAAGATCATACGAAGCAATATATAACAATTAGAATAATTCTAAGCATGCATATACAACGAATCAATAATCAAGTTTGCTACTTTATCATGAAATCCAAAATTAACAAGCATCCAATATAAAAATCACAACTTTAGCATCAACCTAGATTCTTCAAAAATTGGCTAGAGTTTTACAAGTATATGATTGAGATGTATTTATACCCCAATCCAGCATCAACCCACCTGAAAGTCGAACCATTCTGCGGAAAATAGGCCTTCGCCACCCGCGGAGCCCATTGGCTTCCCTTCTCGCGGGTGGCGTGGAGGTAAAAACTGTGTGTTGTGATACAACTCCCTCGCGGCCCGCGAGGGACAACTCCTGACCTTCTCGCGGGTGGCGAGAAGGTGTTTCTTTTCGAATTTCATGCTTTTAATTAACTCTTGACCTCCCGATCTCTTCCGGTACTCGGGTTTGCATATTTTTTGACTCGTTTTCTACCCATTTCAGCAACAACTATCATTCGAGACCTGGTAAACACAAATGGATCAGCAGTAACATATTCTAACTAAAAACTAAAAGAAAACTAAACAAAACCACTCAAACTAAACACGATAAATGAGTGTATTTTGCAATACATCAAATATCCCCACACTTACTCTTTTTTTCGTCCCTGAAAAAGAATTATGTATACGGAATCATAGTCAGGTAGAAACTTGGTTCTCCAAAACTCAGTTATTTTAATTAAAGCTTAGTGACGTGTTAGCTGCGATTGCAAATATATTATCCTCTTAAACCCAAATCCGGTATCCAAGTTCCTTATCATGTTTATTTAATTTAAGTTCAATCAGATTATCTAGGGTCTCACGCATCGAAAGCTATAGCTTCATCTAATCCCACCTCAAGCTTATGGAACAAAAGGAACAACCAATTGATTATTTCCTAACCGTCTTATGCTTTAAAAATAAAAAGAATTAACATCAAAATTTTCTCTTTTTTTTTCTCATAGAAATCATGAGCACACAATATTCATACCTAACCCAGAGGTTGTTTCAATCAGAGTCACCATCCCCAAGAGCGACAACGTGAGCGTCGGTAATCATATCATTTTATTTTAACTTATCATAGCGAGAATTTCAATCAGAGTCACCATCCCCAAGAGCGATTCCATAGGCATCGTTATTTTATATGCTCTTTTATTCTATTTTTTTTTCCGATAAAAATTCTAAGATTTTAAAACTTATAACGGCATTCCTTATACTATTTGTGGCGGTATCGACTTCCCTACTTCTCCTAGATGATAACCCATAAATATCCCAACATTAGATATATTTAAGCTCAAAGGAAACTTCTCAACCGGTCGGGCCTACCCACATATCCCACACTAGACACGCTTTCAACTTATTTATAATCTCATATTCAAAATCCAAGTAAAAACCCGACTTTACTATCATTTTCCGTGCTTTTAATTGCAAACTTCTAAAACAGAGACATTTTCCAATTTTATAATTTTTTTTTATCATGAAAAATTAAATGTCCCATTCCCACACTTAAATGTTGCATTGTCCCTAATGCAGGAACGGAAAGAAATGAAAATACAAGATATACAACTGGAAAAGACTTAGCTGGTAATAAAGCAAGACTGTCAACGTGCCAGTCAATTTCCACTAGTGCCCTCCATACCGAACGTGCCTAGCCAACAATCCTCATTTATCACACACGAACGGAAGCGACAACATCACAACAAACTAAACATAATCAAAATACTCGCAGAGAAAACCATTCAGTTTGTTCAAGCCAAACACAAACCAACCAAACCAACCCACCCAATGTATCAATGTATTAAAACATCACAAACCATAGAAAATGAAAAACATCATAAACGAAAAATAGATAGAAAGGACACGATAACAGCTGCATCATCCCCACACTATTCTTCGTCCTCTTCACTCTCAGCCTCAAAAATCGGAAACTCTGGTGGACAGCGGTCGGCACCATACTGACCTGAGCTGCCCGGTTGTCCATAAGAACCATACTGACCATAACCACTGTACTGCTGACCACTCGACCCCTGAGGCGCGAAAAAACTCGGGACATTCATATTCATGTTTCCCATCATATACCTCAATGCCTCCTCCTGACGTTGCTGCCCAGTAGAAAGTCAGTATTCACAAACTATTTTTTTTTTAATTATTTTTTTAAATTTTTTATTTAATAATAAATAATCAACCGTATTGTAACACCCAAAATAAAAAGAAAAGAAAAATTCAAAATTTCACTCCCTCGCGGTACGCGAGGGAGATTTTGACAAAACCTCGCGGTACGCGAGGGGACTGCTTATACGCCAGATTTACACCTTCTCGCGGTACGCGAGAAGATTCCCAACCAAGCCTCGCGGTACGCGAGGGAATAGTACACGCGTCAGGACCAGAAAACACGTGTCATTCACCCTTGCCACCAGCCGCCACGTGTCATGCTGACTCAGCACCGTTCGTGACACCTCATCCTCTCGCGGTACGCGAGGGATTTCCTTGGCCGGCCTCGCGGTACGCGAGGGACTGGAAAATCAGCCTATAAAAGGCCTTCAACGGGATTGAAATTCTGTACAGTTTCCAAACATTCGTTTCACACAAACCCGATCTCTCAAAACTCCACAACGTCCCGAAGCGCTGTTCAAGAATCCTACGACACCCAACTCAAGCCGTAGTTCTGTCCAAATCCCGCAAAGTAGGTATCGTTAAAACTATTCATATATATATATAGCCGCAATTATATATATATTCTCTCATATATATTCTCGTTAATCGTGTCTTCCCTAGGAAGAAACGTGTCGAGGTTCTGCTCAAATTCCGAAGCCTACAACCCTACCAGCCATCAAAATCAAGGTGAACACATTTAACGCTTTTCAAACAAGAAAACCATTTTATTTACGAAAACGGCATGAAACAAATTAAATGCTTTAATCATAAGGGTAATCTACGTGATAGCATTCAGGCCATAAGCATACGTAGATTTGATCAAATGGTATACATGAGGAGGGTGAAATCCCCTTCCGTGGCCGGGTACAGATCATGTAAGGGGATATCATAAGACTGAGGATATGGTTCCTTAGCAGATCATGTAAGACTAAGAACAAGGTTCTTAGCATCACGACCCTGGGAATAGGCTATCAGTCTGAGACATAGAGCTCAGCCAGTTGACCCCATGGCAGAGACCCGGTGTATGTAGGTGGTATATACTTCAGGTGAAAAAGACTGCTGAATGTGTAGATTTATCGTCAAAGAAAACGTGCTTAAAGGCTTTAATTTGGTTTATGTTAGAAATCATTTTCGTGTCAGTTAAATGTGATTCACCGGCTTTATGCTGATGTTCATTTTCAAAACGTTTTTCACAGGTAGTGAAAGAAATCATTAAATTCAGGGTGGTGCAGTAAAGACAAGATCTTTAGACATATTTAAATCCTTGTGGCAGACTAATACAAGACCAAATGTTGGAACGGACATAGATCCTAGACATTTTAAATGGCTTGTATTATGTAAATTAATTCAGCAGATGTACATTATATAATAGACTTTTGAATGTCTATTATCATGAAATGAAAAGGGACGTGGATCCCAAGTTTTAACAAATGTATAGAATTAAACCTTGAGGTTATTTACATTACATTTCATTACAAAAAGGCATCAAGTAAAAACAAAGACTTCCGCTGCCCAAATATATGGGACCGCATTCAGATACCAGCATTGTCTCGCGACGCCCGGGCAGGGGTAGCCCGGGGTTGTGACAGGTTGGTATCAGAGCTACATTCAAGGGTTTTAGCAAAACTAGATACTTATATGATTGTATCTAGGCTTTAACCAATAGTTGTGTCTACTGAACAAACGATAGGAAGATGCCTTTAACATGACCAATAAATTACAGGATGTCAGATCCATACTATTATCCTTATAACTACCCAAACTACTTCCTTGGAGAATCATCTAATCAAATAGTACCAAGCTATGATGATTATGTCCACTATCTACCGACCCCGGAGAATTGGAACAGAATGGTCGCAGAACAAGTGGAGCAGACTCAAGCAAGGCTTGAACCTCTGAGAGAAGAGTCAGAGTATTCGGTGGAAATGGAAGATTCAAGAGAATCTTTACGTCCTGTTATGACATCTATGCCACCACCTCAATCATTAGACGTGGTAGATCATACCGGAACAATTCCAGAACATCCACCAAGTCCAAGTGAAGAAACTTCGCGTTCATTTACTGAATCTGAAAAGGCTGCCGTTTGTGAAGGCAGTGGTGGAAAATACTTCTTTGACCCTATTCCAGAACATCCCGTTTTCAAGGAACCTTTCTTCTATGTAGATCCCTCCGATGGACGTCAGTATGCAACCGACGGAAAGGTAGTGTGGTCTGTTAACTCAGCATATCATGATCTTAGGATGGGACACAGGAAACCACCTCCTTGCTATGGATACCCTGAAGAACTGCCAAACTCAATGGATGAACACCTTGATCGTGCTCTTAGGGAGGCTGACGATCTACGTGCTGAACTGTACTTCACCAGACAAGTTGTAGTTAAAAACGAACAAACTATATTTGACTACGAACTAGCCCAGGAAGACAGGAAGTACGCAGAACAATGGGTGGCAGATCAGTTGATCCAGAAGGGTGCTATGACCGAGACCCTGGGGAGATTCTATCAAGATTTGGGAGATGTGCTTCTCGATTAAAGTTAATGATAGTATTTGTATAATTAGCTAACTTTAAGTGATATAGATGCATATCTATATTTCTGTATTTGTAACAAATAGATGAAGTTTAAGCGATAATAAACTTCAAATTTTGACCCAAATTCGTGCTTGTGTTCTTAGATGTCTCAACAAAACAATGACAATAGCGGTCCATCTACCTACATTATCAAGGAAAAAGGAAAAGAAGTTAATAATAATCCTGAAATAACTACTCAACAACCAGAATTGCAACAACTGGTCAAACAAAGCATTAAAGAAATGCTTCCTGCCATAATAAAGGAAGTACAAGAAAACATCAAAACTCCAAGCCACGTAACTCTTCCTTCAAAAAGAATGGAAAACCCTTCGAAAACCCACACAGAGCAAGTAGCAAGCTCTCGTAAACCTCAAACCTCGAAAAGATCCCGAACATCAAGCAATAAGTATTCTGAATCTGAAGAATCGTTAAATCTAAGCAGTGAAAGCTCAGAAGAAGAGAATGAAACAAAAAGGTATAAACACAAGGGGTGTTCTTACAAAACCTTTCAGGACTGTAAACCTTATGAATTTAAGGGCACCGAAGGCGGTATTGCTACTCTTCACTGGCTAGAGAAGATGGAGTCAGTAATAGCAATTAGCAAGTGTGCTAAGAAAGATCAAGTACTGTATGCTTCAAACTCCTTCAAAAATGAAGCGTTGGAATGGTGGAATTCAATCATTTCTGCCAAAGGGAGGAGAAAGACCAATGCTATGGATTGGAAAGAATTCCGAGCAAAGGTAAAAAGGAAATTTTGCCCCAAGAATGAGAAAGAACAAGCTGAAAGGAAATTTTTGGATCACAGGATGGTGGGTACCAATGATCGAGAGTATACTACCAAATTTTTTGAATATGCCCGTTTGGCACCTCATCTGGCTAAACCCGAGTCGGTTCTCATAACTCGATATATTTACGGTTTAGTTCCAGAGATCCGTGATTTGGTGAAGGTTGTCTCACCAAAAACCATTGAGTCCACCGTAGAGCTGACCGGTACCATGACGGCTGGATTGGTCAGAAACCTAGAAGAGAGAAAGAAAATGGAGTCCTCTACAAAAACAAAACCCGAAGCCAAAAGATTTAGCAAAAGCTTTGGGCAAAAAGGATTTCCATTTAACAATCCACCATGCAAAACCTGTGGACGCAGACATAGTGGAAAGTGTGTTTTTGAAACTCCATTCTGTAATCATTGCAAGGTCTCAGGTCACACTACTGAGAATTGCTTCAAGAGAAAGGGAATGATTACTTGTTTCAATTGTGGAGAGCCAGGGCACATCAGAACGAATTGCCCTAAGATTGCAAAGACCAGAGGAGCTGGAGGATCAGGAGTTAAGATAACTCCAGAAACCAAAAAGACCGTACGAGCTTTTGTCATGAATGCTAATCAAGCTGAGAGAACGCCGGACGTAATTACCGGTACGTTTCTTCTTAATAATGTTTATGCTAAGGTCTTATTTGACTCAGGTGCGAACCGGAGTTTTATAGATTATAATTTTTGTAATCTATTAAACGAACCATTAAGTCCCTTAGCTGAAACATATGAAGTAGAAACAGCGAACGGTGATTTGATAAAAATATCCCAATCACTGAACAATTGTTACATTACATTGGCTGGTTTCACTATCCCAGTACAATTGTTACCAATGTCAATAACTGGCTTTGACATTGTTTTGGGGATGGATTGGTTATCCAATAACCAAGCCGAAATCCTTTGTAATCAACAAGTTGTAAAACTCGTTACACCAACAAACAAAACTCTAACTATCCAAGGTGATAAACCCACAAAACCTATCCAGATAATCTCCATACTTAAAGCAACCAAGTGCTTAAGAAAAGGATATTTGGCATGTCTGGTATCAATTACTGCCTTGGAAAAGGAGAAGAAGATAGAATCAGTACATGTAGTATCTGAATTTCCAGACGTTTTTCCTGAAGAACTGCCTGGATTACCACCAGAACGAGAGGTAGAATTTCGAATCAACCTTGTACCTGGTGCAACTCCAATTGCCAAATCCCCGTACAGACTGGCACCCACAGAAATGGCAGAACTCAAGAAACAATTGGATGAACTTCTTGAGAAAGGTTTTATCCAACCAAGTTCTTCACCCTGGGGAGCTCCAATTCTCTTTGTTAAGAAGAAAGACGGATCAATGCGCATGTGTATTGATTATCGGGAACTGAATAAAGTTACCATAAAAAACCGATACCCACTCCCAAGGATTGACGATTTATTCGATCAACTCCAAGGAGCTTGTCATTTTTCAAAGATCGATCTTCGTTCAGGTTATCATCAGTTGAAAGTGCATGATAACGATATCTCGAAAACTGCATTTCGAACACGGTATGGACATTTCGAGTTCACGGTTATGCCATTTGGACTTACAAATGCTCCTGCCGCATTCATGGACATGATGAATCGTGTCTGCAAACCTTACTTGGATAAGTTTGTCATAGTTTTTATTGATGACATACTTATTTATTCCAAAACCCAAGTTGAACACGAAACTCATCTTCGAACCATACTTGAACTTCTTCGAAAAGAGAAATTATATGCTAAGTTTTCCAAATGCGAATTTTGGTTAACGGAAGTACAATTTCTTGGTCATGTCATCAACGTGAACGGAATTCAAGTAGATCCTTCCAAAATTGAAGCTATATCCAAATGGGAAATTCCCAAGTCACCCACCGAAATTCGTAGTTTTCTGGGATTAGCGGGATATTACCGCCGGTTCATTCAAAATTTTTCTCGTATAGCAATCCCACTCACATCCCTAACTCGAAAATCTGTAAAATACGAATGGGGACCCAAACAATCTGAATCTTTTGAAACTTTGAAACAAAAACTGACAAACGCACCTATTCTATCTTTACCTGATGGTATTGAAGACTTCGTAGTTTACTGCGACGCCTCACATACTGGTTTAGGTTGCGTATTAATGCAACGCAAGAAAGTCATTGCTTATGCATCTCGTCAGTTGAAAATTCATGAGAAAAACTACTCAACCCACGATCTAGAGTTGGGCGCTATAATCTTTGCTTTGAAATTATGGCGACACTATCTCTATGGGGTTAAGTTCACAATCTACACTGATCATAAAAGTCTCAAGTACATATTTAGCCAGAAGGAGTTAAATATGAGACAAAGAAGATGGATGGAAATCCTGAATGATTATGATTGTGAAATTTGTTATCATGAAGGAAAGGCAAATGTAGTAGCAGATGCCTTGAGCCGAAAAGAAAATGTCAAGCCAAAGAGAATACATTCTCTCAGACTTGAACTACAAATTGATCTTGTAAGTCAGTTAAAAGAGGCACAAGAGTTAGCTTTGAAGGAAGGTAACTTTGAAAAAGAAGGAATGAAAGGAATGTTTGATTTACTGATCAAAGGAGAAGATAATATCCTTCGCATGAATAAACGTATTTGGGTACCAGTTACAGGTGATCTTCGAGAGCGAATCCTCTAAGAAGCACACAAGTCCAAATACACCATGCACCCAGGAAGTGATAAAATGTACAAGAACCTCAAAGAAAGTTACTGGTGGATTGGTATGAAAAAGAACATTGCTATCTACATAGCAAAATGTTTGACTTGTTCCAAAGTCAAAGCCGAACACCAAAAGCCAGCTGGATTATTGCAACAGTTAGAATTACCAGTTTGGAAATGGGAATTGATAACTATGGACTTTATTACAAAACTTCCTCGAACCACTCGTGGAAATAATGCAATCTGGGTTATCATTGACCGTTTAACCAAATCAGCTCACTTTCTACCTATTAAAGACACCATGAGTATGGACAAAATGGCGCAAATTTACGTTAATGAAATTGTAACGTTACATGGTGTGCCTCTATCCATAGTGTCAGATAGAGATAGTCGCTTCACATCTCGATTCTGGCAAAGTTTTCAAACAGCTCTAGGAACTCGATTGAATCTTAGCACTGCTTATCATCCACAAACTGATGGGCAGAGCGAAAGAACCATACAAACCCTAGAAGATATGCTCCGAGCCTGTGTGATAGACTTTGGAGGTAATTGGGATGATCATTTACCTCTAATGGAATTCTCATACAACAATAGTTATCACACAAGTATTCAGGCCGCACCATTTGAAGCATTGTACGGAAGGAAATGTCGAACGCCTGTATGTTGGTCAGATATCGGAGAAAATCAGTTATCAGGACCAGAGATAGTCCAAGAAACCACTGATAAAGTATTACAAATACGTGAACGTTTAAAAGCGGCTCGAGATCGACAGAAAAGTTATGCAGATAAACGAAGAAAGCCGTTAGAATTCCAATTAGGTGACAAGGTGTTGTTGAAAGTTTCACCTTGGAAAGGTGTTATTCGTTTCGGAAAGAAAGGAAAGTTAAGTCCACGTTTTGTTGGACCTTTCAAAATCATTAAACGAATCGGATCTGTTGCCTATCAGCTTGAACTACCAGTAGAGATGGGTGGAGTACACGATGTATTCCATGTATCAAACCTACGTAAGTGTTTAGCTGATGAATCCTTGCTTATGCCTTTACAAGATGTGGAAGTAAATGAAAAGCTCAAATTCATTGAACGACCGTTACAAATTGAAGACCGACAAATCAAAAAGCTTAAACGGAAACAATTAGTGTTGGTCAAAGTAAGATGGGATTCCAGACGTGGCCCAGAATATACCTGGGAACTTGAGTCAGAAATGCGCAAAAAGTATCCACATCTCTTTCAATGAATCTCGAGGACGAGATTATTCTAAAGGAGGGGAGGATGTAACACCCAAAATAAAAAGAAAAGAAAAATTCAAAATTTCACTCCCTCGCGGTACGCGAGGGAGATTTTGACAAAACCTCGCGGTACGCGAGGGGACTGCTTATACGCCAGATTTACACCTTCTCGCGGTACGCGAGAAGATTCCCAACCAAGCCTCGCGGTACGCGAGGGAATAGTACACGCGTCAGGACCAGAAAACACGTGTCATTCACCCTTGCCACCAGCCGCCACGTGTCATGCTGACTCAGCACCGTTCGTGACACCTCATCCTCTCGCGGTACGCGAGGGATTTCCTTGGCCGGCCTCGCGGTACTCGAGGGACTGGAAAATCAGCCTATAAAAGGCCTTCAACGGGATTGAAATTCTGTACAGTTTCCAAACATTCGTTTCACACAAACCCGATCTCTCAAAACTCCACAACGTCCCGAAGCGTTGTTCAAGAATCCTACGACACCCAACTCAAGCCGTAGTTCTGTCCAAATCCCGCAAAGTAGGTATCGTTAAAACTATTCATATATATATATAGCCGCAATTATATATATATTCTCTCATATATATTCTCGTTAATCGTGTCTTCCCTAGGAAGAAACGTGTCGAGGTTCTGCTCAAATTCCGAAGCCTACAACCCTACCAGCCATCAAAATCAAGGTGAACACATTTAACGCTTTTCAAACAAGAAAACCATTTTATTTACGAAAACGGCATGAAACAAATTAAATGCTTTAATCATAAGGGTAATCTACGTGATAGCATTCAGGCCATAAGCATACGTAGATTTGATCAAATGGTATACATGAGGAGGGTGAAATCCCCTTCCGTGGCCGGGTACAGATCATGTAAGGGGATATCATAAGACTGAGGATATGGTTCCTTAGCAGATCATGTAAGACTAAGAACAAGGTTCTTAGCATCACGACCCTGGGAATAGGCTATCAGTCTGAGACATAGAGCTCAGCCAGTTGACCCCATGGCAGAGACCCGGTGTATGTAGGTGGTATATACTTCAGGTGAAAAAGACTGCTGAATGTGTAGATTTATCGTCAAAGAAAACGTGCTTAAAGGCTTTAATTTGGTTTATGTTAGAAATCATTTTCGTGTCAGTTAAATGTGATTCACCGGCTTTATGCTGATGTTCATTTTCAAAACGTTTTTCACAGGTAGTGAAAGAAATCATTAAATTCAGGGTGGTGCAGTAAAGACAAGATCTTTAGGCATATTTAAATCCTTGTGGCAGACTAATACAAGACCAAATGTTGGAACGGACATAGATCCTAGACATTTTAAATGGCTTGTATTATGTAAATTAATTCAGCAGATGTACATTATATAATAGACTTTTGAATGTCTATTATCATGAAATGAAAAGGGACGTGGATCCCAAGTTTTAACAAATGTATAGAATTAAACCTTGAGGTTATTTACATTACATTTCATTACAAAAAGGCATCAAGTAAAAACAAAGACTTCCGCTGCCCAAATATATGGGACCGCATTCAGATACCAGCATTGTCTCGCGACGCCCGGGCAGGGGTAGCCCGGGGTTGTGACACGTATAGCATTTCATTCGCGGTTGCACCAGAAAACCTGAAGTTACAAACACTTTGGGCGACATTTATCATCAAAGACCCAAACTAGCCCAACCCCACTGCAATTATCATCAAAGAACAATCTAACTAAACGACACGATGAAGAACCGACACCTAAACATGCAAAACTACCCACTACCGATCAAAACTCGAAGACTAAAAGATTACAAAATTACAAAATACAAGAAAACAGACCTGGAGAGCGAGTTAATTAGTAAGAAAACTAAGAAACAACCGTGAAAATGTATGCTGGTGAGTGAACAAATGAGTAGTTTCTGGTGGGTTTCAGGTGTAGGATGATATGATAGGTGTAAGAGGGTCAAAAATGGTGAATGGGGTGTAAAAATGGTGGATTTGTGGTGGGTTGGTGGTGGAGGCTGTAAGGTATTTTAGGGTTTTTAAGGAGAAAAGTGACTGCAGGTTTGGGGATAAGAGGTTTTGTTCTGAAGAGAAAGGGGGGCTCGCGGCCCGCGGCGAGTATAGGAATGTGTCTCACGGGTGGCGAGGAGCCTCGCGGCCCGCGACTTATATCTTCAATCCCTCGCGGGTGGCGATGGACTCGATGAACTGGCGAATAGGATTAAGGGCCTCGCGGCACGCGAGGCTTTAACATATATACCCCTCGCGGGTGGCGAGGGGCCTATTTCAACAGAAAGTTTCGAGATGCTGCCAGCTCCCATGCCTTAGAAAAAATTATAAGTTTTCCAAACCTCCCAAAAACCCATTCCAAATAAAATCTAACACTGAGACTTACCTGGAAATTCATTTTCCTGTCGATCGTTGCTCCCCAACGGTGATGTTTTTCTGCACAAGACTCAAAAACACAAGACACAAAAACAAAAACTACGAAAAAATATAAACTTTACACTTGAGCTTTCACTCAAGACTCTATACTTGGGCGTTGTTAGGAGGTATTTCGAGAGGAGTTTCCTCCACTTCGGTAAGATCTATGGGTCCCCCTACACAGTGTTTCAAACGGTGGCCATTTACTTTCTATGTATTCCCATCGGCTTCATCTAACAACTCAATCGTCCCGTATGGAAAAACCTCCTTGACCACATATGGTCCCGACCACTTGGACTTCAACTTCCCCCTAAACAACTTCAACCGGGAGTTATAAACAAGTACCTTATCCCCCTTTCTAAACTCCCTCACTCTCCTAAGCCTCCTATCGTGCAATGCCTTAGTTTTCTCCTTAATATTCCATGAACGTGCATATGCCGCATCCCTAAGCTCCTCTAACTCATGAATTTGGAAAAATCGTTTTCGAGCGGCTTCGGTTAAGTCTAGGTTCACGGTTTTGAGAGCCCAAAGTGCACGATGTTCCAATTCTACGGGTAGGTGACATGCTTTTCCATAAACGACCATAAACGGGGTGGTTCCTAAGGGTGTTTTGTATGCGGTTCGGAACGCCCATAAAGCATCATCTAGCTTCTCGGACCAATCTTTCCTATTTTTCCCTACGGTTTTCTCTAGGATTCGCTTCACTCCTCGATTGGCATTCTCAACTTGACCGCTTGTTTGGGGGTGATATGCGGTGGACAAACGATGAGTGACCCCGTAGCGTGCTAACGCTTTTTCCATCACGGCATTGCAAAAATGAGTGCCACGGTCACTTATGAGAGCTCTAGGTGTACCAAAATGAGTGAATAACTTCTTTAGGAATCTCACCACCACTCGGCCATCATTTGTGGGAAGAGCTTGAGCCTCTACCCACTTTGAAACATAGTCAATCGCCACGAGGATGTACCGATTCCCACTAGAGATGAGGAATGGTCCCATGAAGTCAATGCCCCAAATGTCGAATATTTCAAGGATCTGGATTGGATTTTGAGGCATCTCATTCTTGGATGAGATATTGCCGGTACGTTGGCACGCATCACATCTCCTAACAAACTCTAAGGCATCCTTAACTATCGAAGGCCAATAAAACCCACAATCAAACACCTTTTGGGCGGTGGTGTGAGGACCATGGTGACCTCCCGTTAAACCCTCATGAACATGCCTAAGGATCTCATTACCTTTCTCCTTCGTCACACACCTCCTAAGAATCCTATCTCCTCCTACCCTAAAAAGAAAAGGGTCATCCCAAATGTACCTCCTAACATCCCTAAAAAAATTCTTCCTCTGTTGGGTTGTCATACCCTTCAACACAATTCCATTCGCTAGGTAATTTGCCAAATCGGAGAACCATGGCATACCTTCCTTCTCCGCTTCCACAAACTCAACCGACTCGTGAGGGAATTTATCACCTATCGCCTCCTCGCGAATCTCTTCTCTCTTCGGGTCCTCCAACCGTGACAAATGGTCGGCCGCAACATTCTCCGCTCCTCTCTTATCCTTAATTTCTATATCGAACTCGGAGAGCAATAGGATCCATCGTATGAGACGTGGCTTAGCATCTTTCTTTTGGAAGAGAAAACGCAAAGCAGAATGATCAGTGAAAATGGTGGTTTTCAAAAGCACGAGGTATGAACGGAATTTATCGAATGCGAATACTACGGCTAGGAGCTCTTTCTCTGTGGTGGTATAGTTTTCTTGAGCATCATTTAGAGTTTTGCTCGCGTAGTAGATGGGGTGGAAGTGCTTATCCCGTCTTTGCCCCAAAACTGCACCAACTGCGTAGTCACTCGCATCACACATGAGCTCAAAAGGCAAGCTCCAGTCGGGTGATATAAGAATGGGGGCACTGATTAACTTTTCTTTCAAAAAATCAAAGGCTTTGAGACACTCCTCATCGAAGACAAACGGGACATCCTTCTCGAGGAGTCGGGTCATGGGCCGAGTAATTTTGGAAAAATCCTTGATAAAACGCCTATAAAAGCCCGCATGACCGAGAAAACTACGGATCGACCTAACACTCGTCGGTGGGGGTAACCTGCTGATTGTATCTATTTTGGCTCTATCCACCTCTATGCCATCTCGTGAGATCTTATGGCCTAACACTATCCCTTCCATCACCATGAAGTGACATTTCTCCCAATTCAACATCAACTTCGTCTCCGTACATCGCTTCAACATCTTCCCCAAATTAATCAAACACTGATCAAACGAGCCTCCATAAACCGAGAAGTCATCCATGAAAACTTCCATGGAAGTCTCAATCATATCCTGGAATATAGCGACCATACAACGCTGGAAGGTAGCCGGAGCGTTACATAACCCGAATGGCATGCGGCGGTACGCATATGTGCCATAAGGGCATGTAAATGTCGTCTTATCCTGATCCTCCGGTGCGATGGGAATCTGGAAGTAACCCGAAAATCCGTCGAGAAAACAGTAAAACTGTTGACCCGCCAGACGCTCCAACATCTGATCGATGAACGGTAGAGGGAAATGGTCTTTCTGAGTGGTGTCGTTTAATTTTCGGTAATCAATGCACACACGCCAACCGGTGACCGTACGCAAAGGGATTAGCTCATTCTTCTCATTCATGACCACTGTCATCCCCCCTTTCTTCGGGACAACTTGGGTCGGGCTCACCCATGGGGAATCAGAAATTGGGTAAATCACCCCGACATCTAGCAACTTCAAAACCTCCTTCTTCACTGCCTCTTGCATGTTTGGATTGAGACGCCTTTGAGGTTGCACCACCGGCTTATATTCATCCTCCATAAGAATCCGGTGAGTACAATAGGCGGGGCTTATGCCCTTAATATCCGAAAGGCTCCATGCAATTGCCTCTTTGTGCAACTTCTGCACCTCTAAAACCTCAAATTCTCCTCCTCCATCAACTTAGAGGATATAATAACGGGAAGACTTGAACCCTCTCCTAAATAAGCATACTCTAGGTGTGAAGGCAAAACCTTTAGTTCTAAAGGGGTTGGTATCTCTAAGGGAGCTCTCTCACTCTCATTCCTAACCTCACTAAGCTCCATCACCTCGGGAAACCACAGGGTTCCTCCTCTTCTTCTTCACTCTCCTCCAATTCATCAAGCACTCCCCCTCCCAACAAATCGACTCCACTGATATATTCGAGACATTGGTCCACGCCCGACATGAATGAATTCAAGAAATAGACGGAGTGGCATGGGCCGCTAAAATCACTAGAATCGTTTGGGTGTTGCATGGATCTAGCTACCTCAAATGTGACCTTCTCGTCACCAACGCAGAGTGAAATTTTTCCATCATAAACATCGATGAGTGCCTTTGCGGTGCGCAAGAATGGACGGCCTAGAATGATAGGAACTCCCTCATCAGCTTCCATATCAAGAATGACAAAATCGACCGGGAAGACAAACTTATCGACCTTAACAAGTAGATTTTCAATGATACCACGAGGGTATTTGACGGAACGATCGGCTAAGGATAAAGTCATGCGAGTGGGTGAAAGTTCGCCTAGGTCTAGCTTCTCATAAAGGGAAAACGACATCAAGTTGATGCTAGCACCTAGGTCGGCTAAAGCTCTACATTGGGTATCACTACCGAATAGGCATGGAATGGTGAAGATACCCGGATCCGTCAGTTTTTCCGGTAATTTGTTCAAAACAACCGTGGAACAACCTCCGGTCAATGGAATGTTTGAGAGCTCCCCCAATCGATCCTTTCTTTTAAGAAGGTCCTTCAAAAACTTGGCATATTTGGGCATGCATTGGAGCGCCTCAATGAACGGGAGATTAATTTTTAGTTGTTTGAACATGTCGAGAAAATGCCCGTATTCCTTAGCCTATTTCTGTTGCTTAAGGCGGGCAGGATACGGGACTCGTGAAAGATCTATAACTGGTGAAGGCCTAGACTCTATTGGTCTCTTCTCAACGCTCCTCTCCACTTGGGGCTCGACAGTGTGGGCGGTAATTGCTGGGTCTAGCCTAGATTGCACTTTACCGGGAGCCTTCAACTCAATTTCTTTATCAACTGGCTCCTCCTCCTCTACCTCTACCCCTTCTCTCACTTTCGGTTCACCTAAAATTCTTCCGCTATGAGTGGTGATGGCTTTCGCATGAGCATTCGGATTGAGTTGAGTGCCACCCGGAAATTAACCGGGTAACCTTTCCTCAAGTTTTCTAGCCATGTCACCAACGGACCTTTGAAGGTCAAGGAAAGCGAACTGCTGATTCTTAAGAAGAATATCGTGTTCAGAAAGAGTTTTCTGGGTGACCTGATCCTTAACAACTAACTGTGACAGGAGTTCCTCAATTCTATCTAAACTCTTGTTTGAACCCTGACCACTAGATGATCCCTGACCAACTGAACCTCCATTACCATTACCCTGTCCCTGGTTGTTAAATTGATTTCCAAACTAACCCTGTCCACCTGAACTCCCAGAACTGAACTGAACTTGACCCCGATTAAAATTAGATTGGAAACAGGGGGGTTACCGGAAGAACGCCAATTTGAATTATTATTATTACGCCAGTTCGAATTATAGTTATTATTAGTAAAATCATTTAATGGACCTCTCGACTGACCGGCTACGAAATCGACTTGTTCCTCACTCATCAACGGGCAATGTAAAGTGCTATGACCTCCCCTACAGAACTCACATTTGTCTACCTTGGCTTTTATCTCTTTCATCTCACGATGCAAGTTCTCTAGAGCAGCAGCAACACTAGTATCCAGTGTGACCTGGTGAACACCTCGTAAAGATGAGGTTGCACTAGTGATAGGAGTGGTATTCCTATTTGCTGACCGCTGCTCAGACTCAGATTGGGCAAAACTCTCAAACATATCTAGGCATTCGGTTACTGATTTCTTACCCATGAGGTGTCCTCCCGCTAAAGTATCGAAACGAGCTTTCGTGTCATAATTGAGACCATTATAGAATTTCTCTACAAGGGCCCAATCAGAGAGACCATGCTGGGAGCATCGAGCGAGTAGGTTTTGGAAACGCTCCCAAGCAAGGTAATAGGACTCATCGGGTTCCATGCGGAACGAGTGAATCTGATCACGGAGGCGAGATGCCTTAGCGGGTGGGAAATACTTCTTGAGAAATTCATCCCTAAGGGTGGCCCAAGTAGTGTATGTGCCTGCGGGTTGAGAATCGAGCCAAGTGGCAGCTCGATCGGCTAGAGTGAACGGGAAAAGTTGTAGAAAGATGGCATCATTGGTGGCTCCTTGTAGCTGGAACGTACCTAAAATGCGAGTGAGGCGGGCGATATGTGCAGGTGCGTCCTCATCATCATGACCGTGAAATTGACACGTGTTAGAGATGGCGGTCATGATGTACGAGGGGATTTGCCATGAATTTTCATTGGCGATGGGTGGAATAGTGATGGGTGAGTTTACACCAGTGAATCCTAGGGTGGATTGTTGGTGAACTGTCTGACGGTCGGCCATTTGGTCGACTCGGAAAGGTGGTGGGCTGGATGGTGGTGAAGAAAAAGTACTAACCTCCGGCGCGATTTCCGTTAGCGGGAAGTTGTTCTCCTTCTCTGGCTTAGGTAGCGGCCCCTTTGAGCGCGTATGCATAAACTGCAAAACTAACACAAGGAAACAGGTGAGAAGACTCTATTATTATACTAAATTTTTTTTTTACGAAAGATAACTAAAAAGACACGACTGATTAGATACCTATGAATCAAAATATTACACAAGTAGTACGTATTTATTATGCAGTCTGATCAAAGCTAATGAACGAAATCGCCAAAAGTCCCCGGCAACGGCGCCAAAAACTTGATGTTCTAAACGTATAGTTATTAAATTATTAACTAAATTAACCTATTCTAGAAACTAAGTTATACTCTAGACTCTCTAAAACTCGACTAAACTACTAACCGGCAAGTGAACCGATCGACTCTAGTACAGCTAAATAAGTCCGGAAATCGAACCCACGAAACTCTATTTATTACATAAATTAGACTCACTTAAACAGACTGGCTGACACGACTAATTGTTTTTATATTTTGGGGGGGGGGGGGTTGTCTAAAATCCTAAAAGAAAAGCGATTAAATTACTATCAATTAACTAAATTACCTAAGACACGAAGGTGATTTTGGGTTTTACTTCAGATGACGATGGGTAACTACCTAATCCTGGGATACTTCGAGCTATACTTTAAACGGATGCAAGTTAATAAGGAACCGGGATCATAAACTTGTAACCTCTTGAGACACCGAACAGGACTCCCGACCCTTTTCGGGAAGACACCTAAGGAACTCTGAAGGCTGCTGAAAACACCGGTTGATCTAGACTTCCTCTCGGTTATCTAAATGTTTATGTAAAGTACCCTAATATGACTTACTCCCTCTCAGGTTGTAAACCTAGGATGACTTGGGTTCTTGATTCGACTCGATAGACAAATATTAGCAAGGCAACTACGACAGACTTCTCTCAAAGACCACCCTAGCAATTTACCAATTTAGACCTATCAATAATCTCGCATCTCTCGGCTATTAAGATTAGTATAACACCTAGACCTATTCAATTATCAAATATAGCTTCTAAGGTATTTTGGCCAATTAACCCAACAAATCACAACGCAAGTTAATGATCTAGCATGACCCTATTACGCAAAAGACATTCACCAAATATCATACGAAGCAATATATAACAATTAGAATAATTCTAAGCATGCATATACAACGAATCAATAATCAAGTTTGCTACTTTATCATGAAATCCAAAATTAACAAGCATCCAATATAAAAATCACAACTTTAGCATCCCATTCATCATAATCTAGGTAGTTTATCTAATTTAGCTACTCATCATTATCCAAATCAAAGACGTAATTTCAACAAAGTGGAAAAACATGGTAAAAATTAAGAAAACAAAGAATTGATAAACCCGGATAGCCAAACCACGAGCTTGATCGATCCTAGGACTCCAACCTTCAACCGTTTCTCCTTCTTGCTTGAATTTGCTCCAAAATCTCTCCAAAATTCGTCCTAGATTCTTCAAAATTGGCTAGGGTTTTACAAGTATATGATTGAGATGTATTTATACCCCAATCCAGCATCAACCCACCTGAAAGTCGAACCATTCTGCGGAAAATAGGCCCTCGCCACCCGCGGAGCCCATTGGCTTCCCTTCTCGTGGGTGGCGAGGAGGTAAAAACTGTGTGTTGTGATACAACTCCCTCGCGACCCACGAGGGACAACTCCTGACCTTCTCGCGGGTGGCGAGAAGGTGTTTCTTCTCGAATTTCATGCTTTTAATTGACTCTTGACTTCCCGATCTCTTCCGGTACTCGGTTTTGCATATTTTTTGACTCGTTTTCTGCCCATTTCAGCAACAACTATCACTCGAGACCTGGTAAACACAAATGGATCAGCAGTAACATATTCTACCTAAAAACTAAAAGAAAACTAAACAAAATCACTCAAACTGAACACGATAAATGGGTGTATTTTGCAATACATCACTCGCAAATCAGTTAAGTATGAATGGGGACCTAAGCAATCTGAAGCTTTCAAAACTCTGAAACAGAAACTAACCCAAGCACCCATACTGGCTTTGCCAGATGGAAACGAAGCCTTTTCAGTATACTGTGATGCTTCACACATCGGATTTGGTTGTGTGTTAATGCAAGGAAGCAAAGTTATTGCTTATGCTTCCCGTCAATTGAAAACTCATGAAAACAATTATACGACTCATGATTTAGAATTGGGCGCCATAATCTTCTATCTATATGGAGTCAAATTTACCGTGTTCACTGATCATAAAAGCCTAAAGTATATATTCAATCAGAAAGAAATGAATATGAGGTAAAGACGTTGGATGGAAGTCTTGAATGATTATGATTGCGAAATCTGTTATCATGAAAGAAAAGCTAATGTTGTAGCTGACTCCTTAAGTAGAAAAGAACATGAGAAACCTAAACGAGTTCGTGCTTTAAGACTCGATCTCCAAATCGGCTTTATCACTCGTATTAAGGAATCTTAGAAACTTGCTTTACAAGAACCCAACCTTGAGAAGGAAGGATTGGGAGGAATGATCTACCAATTGGTCAAGGGTAATGATGGAATTTTTAGAATGAGTAAAAGAATTTGGGTTCCTATCTATGGAAACATACGTGAAGAAATTCTTGAAGAAGCCCACAAATCCAAATACACCATGCATCCTGGAAGCAATAAAATGTACAAAAACCTAAAAGTCAATTACTGGTGGATAGGAATGAAGAAACATATCGCTATCTATGTTGCAAAATGTTTAACATATTTCCAAGTAAAAGCTGAACATCAAAAGCCATCTAGCTTGTTACAACAACTTGAAATTCCTGTATGGAAATGGGAAATGATAACAATGGATTTTATTACTAAACTTCCCCGAACCAGTTGTGGGAATGATACAATCTGGGTTATTGTTGATAGACTTACTAAGTCTGCTTATTTCATTCCCATGAAAGAAACATTCAACATGGATAAGCTGGCACAATTATACGTTAATGAAATCGTATCATTACACGGTTTGCCACTATCTATTGTATCAGATAGAGATAGTAGATTTACTTCTCGATTCTGGCAAACAGTGGCGGATTTAGGAAAAAAATTCAGGGGTATCGGGCAAATTTTTTTTTTTCGTGCATTCAAGTAAATGAAACAAATTCCCCCCCCCCCCCCCCCGTACATTCAAGTAAATGAAACAATTTTTTTTTTGATATTTAAGTAAATGAAACAATTTTTTTTATTTTTTTGGATGACAAAAATCAACTCACAATTCCCTTTTCCATGCAATTTTCGATAAACCCCCTCCCTTTTACATCTGATGCCTTCGTAAATTAAACCCTAAACACACTACTTTTTGCAATATCAAGGCTTTCCTCTTAGTGATTATTACTTTTAACATACACAAAGTCTAACCTTTGATCCACACCCACTTGCAACCATAAGCCCCTCTTCCGAAACGTTGAATCCCCACCCCATTCCTAATATTTTTGCCTTTCTAAAATATGTTTGCTTTATAAATAAACCTCCCTTCTTTCATTTTACCTACACCAAAATTTGCAGCACCAACTCTTCCACTCTAACTCCAAACTAATGGCTCAAGCACCCCCACCCTCACACATATTTTTCAACCAATATTCAGGATCTCAATTGTATTTCAAGTCCCTCTAGAGAAGTTCAAGTGGTGTCTCGGTGTTTCTCAAACAACCTCCATCTCGTGTTACTGCTTTGGATCAACAAATGCTTAATTTGCGCTTTATAAAGTGTTATGATTTTCATTTAAACATTTGGGCTTTAAATTAAACAAATGTTTAATTAAAGCCCAAATGCCAAGTTTAATTAGTAGAATAATGTTTTTATTAAAATTTCTTGGGTTTTTATAAAGTGTTATGATTTTTATAAAATTTAAAGGTTAGTGTTGGGATTTGTTTGTGAGAAAATTTCAGGGGTATCTAAAATTTCGTTCAGGGGTATCGGGAAACATAAAACGGTTAAAAAAAATTCCCACTGCCCTCCCCTTAAATCCGCCCCTGCTGGCAAAGTTTTCAAAAATCTCTAGGTACAAAATTGAATCTTAGCACTGCCTACCATCCTCAAACGGACGGGCAGAGTGAAAGAACCATTCAAACCCTTGAAGACATGTTAAGGGCTTGTGTTATTGGTCTTGGAGGAAGCTGGGATGACCACTTACCTCTAATGAAATTCTCCTACAATAATAGCTATCATACGAGTATACAGGCCGCTCCTTTTGAAGCCCTATACGGTCGTAAATGTCAAACTCCGATCTGTTGGTCCAAAATAGGAGAAAATCAGTTATCCGGACCTGAAATAGTCCTTGAAACGACTGAGAAAGTTACTCAAATAAAAGATAGATTAAAAGCGTCTCGTGATCGTCAAAAGAGTTATGCTGATAAGAGACGAAAGCCGTTAGAATTCAACGTCGGTGATAATGTTTTGTTGAAAGTTTCACCATGGAAAGGCGTTGTAAGATTTGGGAAGAAAGGGAAATTAAGTCCTAGATTCGTAGGACCATTCAAAATCTTGAAAAGAGTTGGGCTTGTGGCCTATCAATTCGAATTACCAGAAGTAATGAATGGAGTGCACGATGTATTCCATGTGTCAAATCTATGCAAGTGTTTGGCAGATGAATCTCTCGTAATGCCCCTACAAGATGTAGAGGTAAATGAAAATTTAAGATTCGTGGAGCAACCTCTGCAAATCGAGGACAGGCAGGAAAAGAGATTGAAAAGAAAGAAATTGATTATCGTGAAAGTGAAATGGAACTCCAGACGTGGACCTAAATACACGTGGGAACTGAAGTCTGAAATGAAAAAGAAATATCCTCACTTGTTCGAATGATCTCAAGGACGAGATTAAAACAAGTTGGGGAGGATGTAACACCTGCCACGAAAATGTCCAAGATTTGGCTAAGGTACAAACCACAAGGACTATAAGTGTAAATAACCTATAAATCAAGGTTCAAAACCTAGAAATCATGAAAATTAAACGGTAATGGACCGTCACAAGACGATAACGGACCGTCACGGACGGTAACTGTCACACCCTCAAAATCCACCTGCGGGGTTTTACCGCGAGGCGCGTGACACACCAGGATCTCAGTCATTAGTTACACGGAACGACTCTATATGAATTTAAATAAAATACCGTTGCTCCTCATAGTCATGAGACAACAATCATTAAGTTTAAAAACATTGCGGAAGCGTAAATAAAATCCAATGCAAGTAAAATCAAATGCACAAAACACCGCGCCCAAACCAAAGTAAATAATACTAGTAAATAGTTTTTAAAACTGTTTATGAAAACCATGCACCGCCATGCATCCTAATCCTGAGTGTACCTTAGCGACCTGAGAAAGACATGATAAAAAGTGTCAACACAAAGGTTGGTGAGTTCACTAAGTTGTAAGTAAATAATAGTTTGATGTTTGCCAGATAGTGTAAATAATGTATACCGATAGATAGCTAGTCAATGTCATGCTACTACAAGTGTTCGAAACTGAAGCTGACTGTTTGTGTTTGTGTGCCTTCCGCCATGTATACCAAACAATGGCAAATGTCTAGGTCAATATTACACTCGTTCGACCTCCAGTCGAGTTAGCGCGACTAACGCAGGTGAGGCTTGTCAAAACCCAGTAGTACTACTCAAATTACCTCGCTATGTTCCAATACTAACGGTTTGAGAATGCAAGGACTTATGCGGTATGTTTGCACTTTAGTAAGCAAGCGATAATACAATAATACAAGATCCAAAATGTTTGCGAGCATGCTTTCTCCCCCAAAAGGAAAGTAAATAAAAGAGAGGAGTAGTGAAACTCACCTTAGTATGCGTGTAGATGAAAGCTAAGTAAAAACAGTTGGACCTCTAACTGCCACCTAAAACCATAGGTATATAAGTGTGTGTTCGTGTAGGTTAATATGAACCCTTAGTATCCAAACAATACCATTGTTTAAGTGTTTAGAAAAGATTTACAAGTTTGATTCAAGTTCGACCCGACGACCCGTTGGTGATCCGTTTAGTGATTTAATGTTTGATTTGAATACTAAAACATAGTACACAAGTAATTCAAGTTTCATGCTACACAACTCATAACTATCTTAGCATGGCAAGTTATGTCTACACAATGCACGATCATACTTCAATTAAAGTTTCCAAGTATAGTAAGTTATGAATATCATGCGTGTTCTGAGATATTTAACTCGTTACAACATGTTATTATATCCTAACTATTATGTAGCTATCATTAAACCATATCATACATGTCTAAATAGCAGGCTACGAACACTTTTGACAATTAAAGTTTCCTCTTTTAGAAAGTTTGCAAAACCGAGCTAGGTATTAAAAATCTAATCTCACAAATCACTTATACATGAATCAAGTAACACATAAACATCATCATATAATCCTAATCATGTCTAGTATGCAAAATAGAATTCACAAAAAGCTTCCTTTATAAGCAAATTATGATTTCTAGCTTTTTTCATGTGATTCAACGCACCAAATCAATTGCATACAACCTAACTAGCATGATTATAGCCATAATAAGCATCAAAAACATCTAGCATGCAAGCCTACAACATCACATAATCAAAAAGTTCCTTTTTTTAACAAGTTATGAACCATATGAAGCTAGGGTTTACCAAATAACAACATATTCATCAAATAAATGTAAAACAATGTTAAAGTTAACAAATTTATGTAAAAACTCATGTTTGGATAAACTAGGGTTTCAATCAAAATTCTTGGAATCAAAAGTAACGAAATCAGATGAAATAACTTACGTAGGATTGTTAGAAACGCTTAGACTAGACCGAATACACTTCCAATTTCAAGATTCAAGCTCGATTCGATGGTGTTTGGGTGTGTTCTTGCTCACGTCGCAAAGAGGGTGGAGGGGGTTTGGGGTCGACGACTAGAAGGAGGAAAAAGGAGTTTAGGGTTTATTTTTTTTAAAAATTCTATATATATGCATGCATTTGTTTAAAAAAGGTTATGGATAATCCATGGGTTATCTAGGGGATCCATGGGTTAAATTAAAACAAGTTTCACTAATTGACAAATAAAACTCTCCACAATTATTTCTATAAAAACTCCATATCTATAAAAATAATTAATACAATTAATGTCCGATAAATCTATGCGATTTCACGAAAGTTCACATAATTCACAGAAAAATCACTTAGCACGTAAACTCACATAATTTACATTAAAATAATTGTTCGCGGTTATTTTTATTAGTTCACCAACGTTCCGGGTTAGACTCGTGTGCGATCCGGTAATTTTACGTGTTTGTGCGAACTGACACATCTAACTAATCATAATTAAATGTAATGCATGAGTGAATGTTTGAGATAAATGAGTTTATATAAATAAATGTTTGAGATAACGATGTTTGTGTTAACGGAGTTAACCTGAAAATGCCGAATGTCACATCATCTCCTTGTTGAAAGAATTTTCGTCCCGAAAATTAAGCAAAGTCGCTATTTGTTTAAAACAAAACGTTTGGGTTGTCTCATCATCCCCTTGTTGAAAGAAATTTCATCTCGAAA
Source organism: Smallanthus sonchifolius (assembly GCA_023525975.1). Taxonomy (NCBI): domain Eukaryota; kingdom Viridiplantae; phylum Streptophyta; class Magnoliopsida; order Asterales; family Asteraceae; genus Smallanthus; species Smallanthus sonchifolius. Next base: position 56,799,338 of record CM042032.1, on the reverse strand, counting down.
TTTAGTTAGTACCTTTCTTGTTTGCCGTTGACTGCTTGAAAAGATGAGGATATTTCTTAATCATCTGATCCTCTCGTTCTCATGTGAACTCTGGTCCACGTTTCGAGTTCCAGCGAACTCTAACAATCGGAATTTTGCTGTGTTTGAGATTTTTGACCTCTCAGTCCATAATTTCAACCGGCTATTCGATGAAACGCAACTATTCGTCTATTTCCAACTCCTCGAGAGAAACCACGAGTGTCTCGTCTGACAAGCATTTCTTTAAACTGGAGACATGAAAAACATTGTGTACCCCCATTGAGTTCACCTGGTAGGTTTAATTGATACGCAACCAGACCAATCCTCTTCACTATCTCAAATGGTCCAACATAACACGGGTTTAGCTTGCCCCGTTTTCCAAAACGGGTCACACCTTTCCAAGGTGAAACTTTTAATAACACTCTGTCACCCACTTGAAATTCCAACGGTTTTCTGCGTTTGTCTGCATAACTCTTCTGACGGTCACGAGCTGCCGCCATACGATTTTGAATTTGCATAATATTTTCTGAAGTCTTGTGCACAAGTTCAGGGCCTGTAATTTGGCTATCTCCCACTTCAGCCCAACAGAGAGGTGATCGGCATTTCCGTCTGTATAACGCCTCGAACGGTGCTGCATGGATGCTAGTATGGTAGCTATTGTTATAAGAGAACTCCACCAAGGGTAGGTGAGTCTCCCAACTATTTCCGAAATCGATTACGCGAGCCCATAACATGTCCTCTAGGGTTTGAATTGTACGCTCACTCTGGCCATCTGTTTGGGGATGATACGCTTTGCTCATATCCAGACACGTACCCAGAGATTTATGTAGGGATTGCCAGAAGCATGAAGTGAATCGAGCGTCTCTATCTGAAATGATTGAAACTGGCACTCCATGCCGAGAGACTAGTTCTTTTAAATAGATGCGGGTTAGCTTATCCATTTTGTCAGTTTCTTTGATAGAAAGGAAGTGAGCGGATTTAGTTAGGCGATCCATTATCACCCAGATTGTGTCACATCCAGTAGGGGTTCGGGGTAATTTGGTGATATGTAACGAACCAAAATCCGGGTTTCGTTATAAACAAAAAAAAATTTTCTAAATAAATATTATGGTGAAAATAATATTTTAGAAATAAGTTGAAACAAGTGGGTTTCAAGTTAGTAATGGGATTATACTAGTTTTTAACTAGTTATGGAATGAAATGGGTGAAATGAAAGTTGAGGGGCTAAAAGTGTAAAATGGCAAAAATCTGCCATTTTGACAAGAAGAAGTCAAAATTGAGACTTCATTTGAGTTTAGTCGTTCTTGTGCAAGGAGAAAAAGGAGAAAAGCAAAATTGAAGCAAAATCGTGCATTTGAAGCTTGATTCGTGAAGGTTTTGGCTCACACAACACCTTCCTAACATCAAGTAAGTGTAGTCTTCCTTTGATTTCACTTTTGAAATGTGTTAGTTGGTGGGTTTTGTAGGAACCCGGAAATTTGAATGCATGTTGATAATTAGTGTTAGATTGTTGATAATCTAGCTAAACTAAAGGTAAAGAATGGTGATTAACACCTTAGATCCCTTTGATTTTGATTTTGAAAAGTTAGGGTTCATATGGAGAAAATTGGGTGTTTTTGAATTATGATGGTATGATGATAAATTAATGATGATTAGGTGTTTATATGATGTTAGACACTTGAACAAACCCCAAATTAACTTAAATATACTAATTGAATGAAAAATTAGTGTCAAGGTATTGGAAAAGAAACTCAAGTAGATGAGTTTGGATTGAAAGAGGGTGTTTGGATATGGGAATAACTTAAACGGGTCAATTTGGGTTGAAAATGGAAATTGGGTTATAAACCCAATTATTATGTGATTATGATGTATGACTAGATTACTAAACTAGGTGTATATGTTTAGGAAATCAAATTGCAAAACTTGAAGGTGGTGCGGGATCTTCTAACCCACAAGGTAAGTGCTTTTGCACTTACTTAGTATTGATGATGAATGGTGTTATATGCAATGTTGTATGCATAATGTGTTAAGTGATATGAATGTGAATGAATGTGTATGATCATGTATGTGTAAGTAAATGAATGAATGTAGTTATAGTTGTAATACTATAATGGATAAGTTAATGAATGAAGCTATGGAATTATTACCATAATGGATATGTGGATATGGGGTTATGGTCTAAGTACCATAATCGATATGTGAATATGAAGTTATGATCTAAGCATCATAATGGAAATGTTGTGATGAAGTTATGGCCTATGTGCCATAATGGAAATGGAAAATATGATAAGGATGAATGACAAATGAAAGGAAATGAAAATTGTATGTGTAATGTAAGTAAATTGTAGCCTAATGACAAATTGGGTGCAAACGGGTCAAATGGGTGAATGGGTGAAAACAAGTTGTATTTACTTGTTTGTTATGTTTATTCCTCATTAGTAATGGTAATAAATGTGGTGTTATGTAAGGAATGAAACTTGTAGGTGTAATGCAAGTGATATGCAACCTAATGGTAAATTGGGTGAAAACGGGTCAAATGGGTGAATGGGTGAAACAAGTAGATTTTACTTGTTTGTCATGTTTTATCTCATTACTAATGGTTGTTATATGTGGTGATTTGTAGGAAAAGCTCCCATGTAGGTCAAAGTCAAGTCAAATGGCGAAAGGAGGGTTCTCGTATGCGTTTTGGTGTTTTTGGGATTTAAACGAAATTCCATATAATGTGGTGAAATTTTGGTACAAGAACTATGTTGTTTATTGTTAAAATATGTGGTATGAATGTTTTTGGTCAAAACCCAAGTATTGGTCATTTTTGGTGTCATGTTGAAATGAAAATGTTGGAATTTTGGCTAAGTGTTAGATCTGGGAGAAAAAGCTAACTTTCTGGAAAATGGGGCTCTTCGCGCCACGTGAAGAACCAAGGTAAGGTCTTCGCGACATGCGAAGATCTGGTTTTTTGGACTTGTATTTTTGGGTCTCCTTCGCGCCACGCGAAGGATTGGTCCCAGGTTTTCGCGACACGCGAAGTTGTAAAAAAAAATCTTGGGACGAATGCTTCCGCGTTTATAAATCGGTGTTTCAAAATTAAGGGTGTTACATGATAAAATCCATGGAAATCTGCTCCCATTTCCATATCGGGATTTCCACACATCGGGATTTCCAGTTGTTGGAGCAATCCGGATGGCTTTTGGAACTCCACCTTGACCTTTGAACAAGTAAGACACTTTCTCACATAGATGGCTATGTCGGCTTTCATGTTCGGCCACCAATACAACACCTTTAGATCGTGGTACATTTTGTCAGATCCTGGATGAATAGAGTATCGGGATTTGTGAGCTTCATCCATAACAAGCTCTCTCAGGTTTCCATACACTGGAATCCATATTCGCTCTGCAAAATAGCGAATACCATCTGATTTAACTTCCAGTTGTTTCTCCATACCACGAGTGGCTTCCAACGTTAAGTTCTCTTTTTTTAGGGCTTCAAGTTGAGCATTGCGGATTTGTTCGGGTAATCCTGTATGAATAGTGAGTTTCAACGCTCGAACTCGTCGGGGTTTGGTTTCCTTTCTACTTAGAGCATCGACTACCACGTTAGCCTTGTCGGGATGGTACTTGATGGCACAATCATAGTCATTTAAGAGTTCGAACCAGCGACGCTGTCACATGTTCAACTCTTTCTGTTCGAATATGTGATGGAGACTCTTGTGATCAGTGTATATAGTGCACTTGGTATCGTACAGGTAGTGTCTCAAGATTTTCAGCGCAAATACCACGGCTTCCAACTCCAAGTCGTGAGTCGTGTAGTTTTTCTCATGAACTTTCAATTGCCGAGAAGCGTATGCAATAACTTTCTCGCGTTGCATTAGCACACAACCGAGACCCTGGATGGAGGCATCGCAATACACTATGAAGTCATCCGTTCCATCTAGCAGAGATAGGATGGGTGCGCTACAGATTTTCTGCTTCAGTAGTTGGAATGCTGAATCTTGAGTTTCGCTCCAGGTATACGGTTTACCTTTTTGAGTTAGGGCGGTGAGAGGTTGAGCGATCTTAGAAAATCCCTGGATAAACTGACGGTAGTAGCCAACCAATCCCAAAAATTGTCGCACCTCTGTCGGAGTCGTTGGCGCTGCCCAATTCTTAATGGCTTCTACTTTGGATGGATCGACATGTATTCCCTTCTCATTGACTACATATCCAATAAATTGAACCTTGCGAATCCAAAAATCGCATTTGGAAAACTTGGCGTATAGCTGCTCCTGTTTCAGCAGTTCAAGAATTAAGCGAAGGTGCTACTCGTGTTCTTCCATACTCTTAGAATAGATAAGGATATCGTCAATGAAAACGATGATGAATTGAACGAGGTGGGGTTTACATACACGGTTCATGAGGTCCATGAACACCGCGGGTGCGTTGGTTAATCCGAATGGCATGACCAAAAACTCGTAATGGCCGTACCGGGTTCTGAATGCGGTTTTGGATATATCTTAATCACGAACTCGTAGCTGATGATATCCAGATCTTAAATCGATTTTTGAGTAGACACTCGACCCTTGAAGTTGTTCGAACAAATCGTCAATATGGGGAAGTGGGTAGTGGTTCTTGATAGTTACCTTGTTCAGTTCTCGGTAATCAATACACATACGGAAAGTCCCATCTTTCTTTTTGACAAATAGGACCGAGGCTCCCGATGGTGATGAGCTGGGTCGGATGAAACCCTTATCCAACAGTTCTTGCAGCTGTGTGGATAACTCCTGCAGCTCACTTAGTGCAAGTCTATATGGTGCTCTGGCAATAGGTATTGCTCCGGGTGTTAGGTCGATCTGGAATTCGACCTGTCGGTGGGGTGGAACACCGGGTAAGTCTTCAGGAAATACCTCTGGGAAGTCGCGAAAAATAGGGATATCTACAAGTTTCTTCTCCTCGGAAGGTTTGTCAGCGACAAGGGCTAATATCGCGGTATGACCCTTGCGTAGACACTTATGCGCCTTCATATAAGATATGATGCCCAAGACTGCACCACTCTTCTCGCCTTTTACAGAAAAGATCTCTACACTAGCTAGGGGAATACGAACAATCTTATATTTACAAACGATCTCAGCTTGGTTTTTAGATAACCAATCCATGCCAACAATTATGTTAAAACTGCCAAGTGTAACTGGCATGAGATCGATGTCGAGTTTGTGGCCAGATAATCCTAACTTACATCCCTTGAGGATATGAGTTGCCTCGATTAACTTACTGTCAGCTATATCTACGGTATATTTGTGCTCTAACGGGGTTGTGGTCATCTCTATCTGTTTACTAAAGTTCTCGAAAATAAAACTCCTATCGACACCAGTATCAAAAAGAACAGAAGCAAAATGGTCATTTAAAGGAAACATACCGTTAACAACGTTGTGGTCATTTCTCGCCTCTCCTGAGCTGTTCACGAAGGCCCGACCCTTCGCACCATTTCTATTATTGTTACCATTTCCACCCTGATTATTGCCATTACCATTCCCATTGCTAGCTTTCTTCAGCCGAGGGCAGTCCATTTTGAAGTGCCCCTTTTTACCGCACTCAAAACATCCCTTGGGTGCGTCACCAGTTGGTGTCTATTTATTCTGCAGATCTCCCCTACAATCCTTGCCAAATGGCCCATTTTTCAGTACCGTTGGCAACAGTACTTGTCACATGCCCCATTGTGATGAAAGTTACATTTATAACAATTTGGGTACTTACCAACGTATGCACCCTGGTTTTGTTGAGTCGAGCTAGACTGTGAGAGGTTTTTAGTAGGCTCGAACTTTCGCTGTTGCTGCTGATGTTGGGGTGGGTTGCACTGAGAATAATTGAAGTGCGTACTTTCAAACTTACGCTTGTTGTCGGCCAGCTTAGAAACCGCCTTTCTAGGAGGTAGTGTGCCCTGAGCGACTGCCTGGTCAGTCAACCTGTGAGCTAAATGGATAGTTTGTTGGACGGTGGTGGGGTTTGAGGATGTCACCATACTCTGAATTCGAGGGACTAGGCCCTCGATATACCTCTCGATACGCTTGTAAACTGGGGTCACCATCTGAGGGCACAAGGTAGCCAGCTCGTGAGAGCGGATGGTGTAAGTTTCAATCTCAGACCCTTCCATTTTAAGGTTCCAGAACTCGACCTCAAGTTTATGCACCTCGTCGCGAGGGCAGTATTCTTCTTTCAGCGTGTTCTTGAATTCCTCCCATGGCAAAGCGTTTGCCATTTCCATAGTTAGCATTTATACCTAGGAGTTCCACCAGGTAAGGGCTGGACCCTCCAGTGTGCCAGATACATATTTCACCTGGTTGATTTACGGGCAATTGCAAATGGCAAAAACCGACTCAGTTTTCTCCATCCAGCGGAGTAGACCTACTGCTACCTTAGCTCCACTAAAAGTGTGGGGCTTGCAGTCCATGAAGGTCTTGTAAGTGCAGACCTGCTGATTGTTGTGCGGACCTGGATGAAAGACAAAGAATATGTTTAGGGATTCAAGGTTTGGGAATGAGTTCAGAATGAGTGTTGAATCGTTAAAGTCGACAAATGATAGATTTAACTCCATTCGGGTTGGCTGCTAAAGCTTCAGCCACACGTTCATTTATCAGGGCCGTGAGTTCTGCTGCGGTCATACTGATGTTGCCACGACCGCCGTTACGTCCACCTCGTCGTCCAGACATGATCTTTACATTCACAAATATATAATAATGAGAAAAATATATCGCATATTATCATCATACAAGTACAAGTAAATAAAAGAAAATTAAACCACAACATCTAACGTTTCAATAATAATCCTTGATAAAATAAATTGTAAAGGCTACAAAGTAATTTCAATTAAACATCAAAATCCAGAAACATTTGTTGGATGGGAACAACTCTGCCCATCTAGGTTTAAATAAAAGAAAATAACTAAAATGATAGACTGCCAATCGTCACTACCAACTGAGGTCACATCAGAAACAACATCATCATCCTCATCCTGCTCCTCCTCGAGCTCATCCTCCTGTGCAACTCCTGTAGCGTTGGCAACCTCGAGCTGCCCCTCCAGCTCCTTGATCCTAGCTCCCGCTGCCTCGAGGTTAAGATGTTGCACGTTCACTTGTGCCCGTAACTCATGGAATGTTGTCACTAGGTTATTGTGTACTGTGTTTGCTCTTGCTTGATTCTTAATCAGCTTCTCTATCTTCTGATCAGTCTGGTGTCCACGCTGCAACAGTCCGGTGATCTCACCTGAAGCCTCACTCATATTACCTATCTCTTTGTCCATCCTCGCCACTAGGGCAGCAAAGGCCTGCTCCAGTGGGTACTGTAGAGGTGGTAGAGTCTCCACAGAAGAAGTACCGGCTGCAAGATGTGGGGCCGGGACACGCTCTTGACAGACCCAACTCCTGATCCTGTCCGGGTACCAATCCCAATCCCGTGTGTTACCACTGACACGCACATGGAAAGGCTCGCCATATGCTATGGTGTCATCAGTAGGTGTCAATCTCCGCCTCTTAGGCTCTGGGGAAGGTACTGTAGGAACATCGGGTTCCTGAGTGACTGGGGATGTAGGTGACTTGGGTGAAGTAGACATCTCCTGTAACGAAATGCATAAGTGTCATGTATGAGTGTGGGTGTTGTGTAACTAATCTAGTGTGTGTGGTTGTAGTCTAAGTCTACTACTAATGCAAACCTAGTTCATTAGAAACCTGGCTCTGATACCAATCTGTCACACCCTCAAAATCCACCTGCGGGGTTTTACCGTGAGGCGCGTGACACACCAGGATCTTAGTCATTAGTTACACGGAATGACTCTATATAAATTTAAATAAAATACCGTTGCAGCTCATAGTCACGAGACAACAATCATTAAGTTTAAAAACGTTGCGGAAGCATAAATAAAATCCAATGCAAATAAAATCAAATGCGAAAAACACCGCACCCAAACCAAAGTAAATAAGACGAGTAAATAAGTTTTAAAACTGTTTATGAAAACCATGCACCGCCATGCATCCTAATCCTGAGTGTACCTTAGCGACCTGAGAAAGACATGCTAAAAAGTGTCAACACAAAGGTTTGTGAGTTCACTAAGTTGTAAGTAAATAACAGTTTGATGTTTGCCAGATAGTGTAAATAATGTATACCGATAGATAGCTAGTCTATGTCATGCTACTACAAGTGTTCGAAACCGAAGCTGACTGTTTGTGTTTGTGTGTCTTCCGCCATGTCTACCGAACAATGTCAAATGTCTAGGTCAATATTACACCCGTTCGACCTCCAGTCGAGTTAGCGCGACTAACGCGGGTGGGGCTTGTCAAAACCCAGTAGTACTACTCAAATTACCTCACTATGTTCCAATACTAACGGTTTGAGAATGCAAGGACTTATGTGGTATGTTAGCACTTTAGTAAGCAAGCGATAATATAATAATACAAGATCCAAAATGTTTACGAGCATGCTTTCTCCCCCCAAAAGGAAAGTAAGTAAAAGAGAGGGGTGGTGAAACTCACCTTAGTATGCGTGTAGATGAAAGCTAAGTAAAAACAGTTGGACCTCTAACTGCCACCTAAAACCATAGGTATATAAGTGTGTGTTCGTGTAGGTTAATATGAACCCTTAGTATCCAAACAATACCATTGTTTAAGTGTTTAGAAAAGATTTACATGTTTGACTCAAGTTCGACCCGACGACCCGTTGGTGATCCGTTTAGTGATTTAATGTTTGATTTGAATACTAAAACATAATACACAAGTAATTCAAGTTTCATGCTACACAACTCATAACTATCTTAGCATGGCAAGATATGTCTACACAATGCACGATCATACTTCAATTAAAGTTTCCAAGTATAGTAAGTTATGAATATCATGTGTGTTCTAAGATATCTAACACGTTACAACATGTTATTATATCCTAACTATTATGTAGCTATCATTAAACCATATCATACATGTCTAAATAGCAGGCTATGAACACTTTTGACAATTAAAGTTTCCTCTTTTAGAAAGTTTGTAAAACCGAGCTAGGTATTAAAAATATAATCTCACAAATCACTTATACATGAATCAAGTAACACATAAACATCATCATATAATCCTAATCATGTCTAGTATGCAAAATAGAATTCACAAAAAGCTTCCTTTAAAAGCAAAAATTGTGATTTCTAGCTGTGTTCATGTGATTCAAAGAACCAAATCAATTGCATACAACCTAACTAGCATGATTATAACCATAATAAGCATCAAACACATCTAGCATGCAATCCTACATCACATAATCAAAAAGTTCCTTTTTAACAAGTTATGAACCATATGAAACTAAGGTTTACCAAATAACAACATATTCATCAAATAAATGTAAAACAATGTTAAAGTTAACAACTTTATTGTAAAAACTCATGTTTGGATGAACTAGGGTTTCAATCAAAATTCTTGGAATCAAAAGTAACGAAATCGGATGAAATAACTTACGTAGGATTGTTAGAAACGCTTAGACTAGACCGAATACACTTCCAATTTCAAGATTCAAGCTCGATTCGATGGTGTTTGGGTGTGTTCTTGCTCACGTCGCAAAGAGGGTGGAGGGGGTTTGGGGTCGACGACTAGAAGGAGGAAAAAGGAGTTTAGGGTTTATTATTATTTTTAATTCTATATATATGCATGCATGGGTTTAAAAAAGGTTATGGATAATCCATGGGTTATCTAGAGGATCCATGGGTTAAATTAAAACAAGTTTCACTAATTGACAAATAAAACCCTCCACAATTATTTCTATAAAAACTCCATATCTATAAAAATAATTAATACAATTAATGTCCGATAAATCTATTTGATTTCACGAAAGTTCACATAATTCACAGAAAAATCACTTAGCATATAAACTCACATAATTTACATTAAAATAATTGTTCGCAATTTTTTTTATTAGTTCACCAACGTTCCGGGTTAGACTCGTGTGCGATCCGGTAATTCTACATGTTTGTGTGAACTGACACATCTAACTAATCCTAATTAAATGTAATGCATGAGTGAATGTTTGAGATAATTGAGTTTGTATAAATAAATGTTTGAGATAACGATGTTTGTGTTAACGGAGTTAACCTAAAAATGTTGGATATCACAGTAACGGTCCGTTACGGGCTCGCGAACCTTGATAGCTTGCCATGTGTTCTGTGACTCATCTTCAAAATCTGACGCGTGAAATCCCTATAAAGGACTGTCACGCCTGGTAACGGTCCGTCACGACCCCAGATTCACCCTGGTGCGCCACGTATCACTCCGTAACGGACCATCACGCCTAGTAACGGTCCGTCACGACCTAAAATGACTAGAGGGCGACACGTGTCTGATGACTCGCGAACCCTAATCTGGTGACAGACTGGCACCACCAATAACGGTCCGTCACGGGCTCAGGTTTTGCCCTATAAATAGTTGATCAAGTTCAGTCCATTCTCTCATCCCATACTCGATCTTCTCTATCATTTCTTGTCCCAGAGCTTCCATAGCCCACTCCCGACGATCCCGGTCCAACTCCCGCTCGTTGTAGTGCCCGATGTAGGAAGAAACGCTAGTAGAGGTGCTGAAACGCTAGAGAAACCAAGTTAAGAAGATAGTCTATAAGCTTTCAACTTAGAGGCTCATTCCTATAAACCAAGGTGAATACTTTATCTCTCTGAAAACTAGTGTCAAACATTTTATTTATGAAAATGGCCAAATAAAGGTTAGGGGAATAATGCTCAACGTTCTTCTACGAATAAAGCATTCAGGACATAGGTATGCGTAAAACTTGCAAGGGATACACGGGTCTCGGGTGAAATTCCCGGATTGCGGCTGGTGCTTGTCTTATAACAACTTCGGAGGCAAACCTGTCCATTGTTATAAGACATGACGCCAGTGTATACTGTGGTGCGATTGAATAGGACGGGACTGTTGAATGTGTGGATTGAACATAAAGTTGTGATTATGAAATTAATACTTGTTATAAGACATGACGCAAGTGTATACTGTGGTGCGATTGAATAGGACGGGCCTGCTGAATGTGTGGATTGAACATAAAGTTGTGATTATGAAATTAATACTTGTTTGTGCCAAATGATTTTATCGTCAAGATAATTGTATTCACCGGCGTTCGCGCTGACGTTTTATTTTCAAAATGTTTTCAGGAAATGATTAAACTGAAATAAGAACGGGGTATGGGCAGACATCAGATCTGACCCAAGAAAAGAAAATGTGAGAGGCAGACATCAGATCTGACATATGAAAAGGATAGACTTACACGTTGGATTCTTAGGGCTCGTGTATAGAAAATCCTAAAGAAAAGAAAAGGGAGATAGGACCAGGGGATTGATCAACCCTGGGTAGTTCTATTTCCGGTGGCTGTAAATGTATTTTATTTCAAACACTGTTTTGTAATCAAAATGAAAAGGGTATTTAAATCCCTATGTTTATAAAGTAAATATAAAACTTTTGTCTTCCAACTGAGTTTTGATATTTACAAATACAACCATTGAGGTTAAAAGAGTGTTGAAACGATCCTTTTGAAAAAGACTTCCGCTGTATTTATAAAAACTTTGAAATCAAAGTTCAAAGATGATACCAATCATTGGTCGCACACGTTCAGGGGGTGCCTGGGGCGGGGTGTGACAAATGGTCTCAAGATCAAAGAGCCTATTTGTGTTTGTTAGTATTGGTTGGGTGTCAAATAGATTGATGAGTCCATGTTTAACAACTATAGTTTAGGATCTAGGGTTTTGCTCTTAGGAAATGAAGCATGTTAAGCTCGAATAGACTTGATAAAACAAGTAATTGCAGCAGAAATACAATAGAATTAAATACAGATGATCAAAATAGAACATCACAAGTTATTATCGATTAATAAGATGTAACACCCAAAATTCATAATTCTAATAGTAAAGTTATATGTCAATTGCATTCTATGTCCTTTGTATTCAATAATTAAAGAGATTGTCCTTTTTTAAAAAAATTTGCACATCCTTTGTCCTTTAAGTTAAGTCTCATCCATTATCCTAATTAACTCACATCATGTGCCCCTCACGTGAGAGGCCAACCCATCATTTTTCTTGCTTCTTTCTTATCAACTATAATCTCTTAAAATCTGAAACCCTAAATTCGTCCAAAATCATGTTTAATCCCATTTGCGTCTTTGTTGTTCGAGTGTGGAACCACCACTAGCCTGTCACCATCTCCGCCGTCTAACTCTACCAGAAACACCAACTTACTCCCCTGGGCCATTGTCGGAATACCGCGGGTCGTCGGAATGGTAATGTTCTCAGGCCATTGCTACCATCCGACCACGAACTCAACCATGTTGTCGCCGATCTATCCACGGGACTCCATCTGGTCGTCTGTTCGGCCATTTTGGGGTCTCATCGAAACCCTAGGTCGCCGCCAGGGTGCGCCACTAGTTCAACGACCACCCCGTAGTGGCTTTACCCTTCCTCATCGTCGCTTGTTGGACAAGCAATCACCGCCGCTCCAGAGTTCTGAGGCCCCCCCGTCTCCCGCAATTGGACGCTGCCTGCTACTCCACCCATCACCACCTCAGTCGTCGTGCACCGCTATCGGCCTTTCCCACTCCCCCTCCTCTTTTTGTTGGCTTCATGGTTAACGGATTTGTGATTGGAGAGGTGAAAGGTGATGGGGATTTAGGTGGGAGTGTTTGGATCCACATTTCAAATTATATTATAAGTAATTGTTTTAAAAAATAAATATCAATTGTTTATAAAAATTAACAAAATGAAATAAAAAAATCACTCATTAATACTGAGCGTAAAACCATTAAATAGCTTAGTAATTCTGTCAGATGATTATCCTTGTACTGATGTGACAGTGACGTGACGGGGCGTGATTCACTTTTTAATGAAACCACTAGACATGAATGATCTTATGGAAATTCAAAATAAAACACCCCCATTGGTTAACCCTTTGACTGTTTTTGACCAATTGCCACCTTCATTGCTATATTTATTTCTAGATTAACAGGTATTCAAAATACACCATCTCCAGCCCCACGCACTCATGCGTGTTCTACCTGGCGGTTTCTGACCAATTATCACACTAAAATGGAATAAAATAGACAAAAGTCTAAATCCTTTTACTTTATTGATGATAATAGTTCTGTAGCTTTAAATCGAAGAAAGGTTTTATCTAAAAGAAGATATTTACAATCGCTACGATTAAAAAGAGGTTAAACCTTACCTTAATGTCCAGCTATCAAACAAGGAAAAAGAAAACGAGAAACATGTTTTGTTTTTTTCAACTTGTTAGTTAGTGTACTCAAAATATATAATTGTATGTTGAACTTACTAATAGGTAAGTTTTTCTTAAAAAAAACTGAGTTAAATATGTCAAAAATATGTATTTACAACCGGTTAGTTTTATAATATAGCATATTTAATATAATAATCATTGTGAAGTTTAAACTCAGACTGTGGGATATTACTGGATATGTTTGTTTGGTTATAAAATTCAAACGTGCAGAACATCTGTGGTGGTGGTGACGACGCTAGTGACGTGGGTCTAACTGGAGGCGTGCATGTGAGAACCCTTTGAATGCATAGTATATATAATTTCAACAATTCAAAAGTTGATAACAATAACATTTTCACTTGGCGTCATTTGTTTCTAGGAGTTAGTCGTTATCGTTAGATAATAATATGTTTAAACTTGATTGAACTATATGTATAAAAAAACGTTATATATTAACAGGAAAAAAGATTGCAATGCATAGAAACGTGAGTGAATTGAGCACCAACTTAGGTTTAATTAGTTTATGGAAATTCAAAAAAAATAAAAATAAATAAACGCCATTGCCTTGGTTCACCCTTTAATTTGGCCGTTTGATTCACCTTCATTTCAAGATGATCAGATGCTTCCTATCCTCCCCTATATAAGCATCTAATGTCTGTCTCCAAACACATTCATTCATATTTCAAAGTCTCTAGCATTATTTGATTCTTCAAAAACAACCAACCCTACTTCTTTAATTTGACCTTACTATTACTAGTTCTTGTTGTTGCTATATATCATGGCTGACAATTCAGTTAATCACCATCAAGCCCCTAAGACCGGAGAGGATTGTGAAAGTATCACTCTTTTGAAGATGGAGATCACCGAGGTGACGATTTTGCCGGAACTCAAACCGGAGTGCCGCAAAGAGAGCAACTGTAGCAGTGTAAGTTTCCATTTTTCATTTCAAGAAAACAAATAAAATGATGTTTTTTACAACATTTGTATATCTGTATGTTAAGAAATAATAACTTTGTAATATGCAAGAATAAGTAAATTGCATGTTCCACATGTTTATATTTGGTTCCCATCTTTTAAGGTATTTTAATTAACAAAAATTAAAGATATATTAGTTCATGTTGTAAATAGCAATATTAGGAAGTAATATTATGTAAATACGGTTATCATATATAAATGTAACCCTATTCAAAACATAATTATCAATACAATTACAATTACAATTACACACACACTTGATTTTACTTTGGTATCAGCCAAGGAAATCATCACCACTGCCGATCACACACACATACACACCAGATTTTATTAGCTATGAATGCGAAAATTCCATGGAAATCGATAGAAAAAAACGAAACTATACATGTGTGTATCTTTGTCTTCTTGTATTATAGGATTATATTATACAATGTATATAAGACTACAAACTATGTAGTAGAGTACAATATTACCATGAATATGAGACAAAGGTGAAGTGATACACTAGATGTGAGTTTGTATAGTAGGTAACATATTCGCATGTTAGTATTTGATGAACATATGCTTTGTTGGCTAGTCTTTATGCATTACTTAATGCATTGGTCACATCTATTTAATTATCCCCTTAATTATTTCATGTCAAATAATATTATAATTTTAAAGAGTTGCAATGTCAAGATTCATATAACTTTATCTTACATGTTTATATAGAGATTTTTACATTAGATTGTGTTTGTTTAGTTTTATAAACTTTGTTTTTTGGGACACTTACAGTCTTTCCATGAAGATTGCGTTCTTGGAGAGAAGAAGACGAATGAGTTGAAGGAAAAGATTGAGAAGAAAATAGAAGAAGAGAAGGATAAAATTTCAGAAAAAGTACGTGAAGGCAAATATAAAGTCGAAGAATTTAAGAAGAATGTCGAGTGTAAGGTGGAAAAGGAGAAAGAGAAAATTGAGGAAAAAATATAAGAAATTAAGGAAAGAATACAAGAAAAAAGTAGATGAGGGCAAGTACAAAATAGAAGAATTGAAAGAAAAGATAGAGTGTGAACTGGAAGAGGTAAAAGAGGAGGCCAAGGATATAAAGCTTGAAGCCAAGTACAAAAGTGAACAACACAAGGAAAAGATTAAGGAAGAAATAGAGGAGATCAAGTACAAAATCGAGGAATTTAAGGAGAAGGTGGAGTGTAAAGTAGAAGAGGAGAAAGAAAAAATAAAGAAGAAAAGAGAAGAAATCAAAGAAAATATCGAGAACAACGTGGAGGAGTATGAGTACAAAAAAGAGCAACTCAAGGAAAAGATAGTGTGCGAAGTAGAAGAGACTAAAGAAAAAAATCAAAGAAAAAAAATACGATGCCGAGTATAGAAAAAAACGAGCTTAAGGAAAAGCTCAAGAAAGAGGCACACGAGGCCAAGTACACAACTGAAGAATTCATGGAGAAGATCAAGTGTAAAGTAGATGAGGAAAAAGAGAAAATTGATGAGAAAATAGAAGAAATCAAAGAAAAAATTAAGGAAAAAGAACATGAGTTTGAGCATAAAAAAGAAGAGCATAAAGAAAAGCTCAAGGAGGAAGTAAAGGAGATAAAGTACAAAATTGAAGAATTTAAGGAGAAGGTCGAGTGTAAACTAGAAGAGGAGAAAGAAAACATTCAGGAGAAAATGGAAGAAATTAAAGAAAAGATTGAGGACAAAGTGGAGGAGGGTGAGTACCATATAGAGCAACTCAATGAAAAGATCAAGTGCGAGAAGAGACCAAAGAAAAAAATCAAAGAAAGAGAATATGAGGCCGAGTATAGAAAAGACGAGCTAAAGGAAAAGCTCAAGAAAGAAGCACACGAGGCTAAGTATAACGTTGAAGAATTCAAGGAGAAGATCGAGTGTAAAGTAGAAGAGGAAATAAAATAACTCAAAGAAAAAATCAAGGAGGAAGTAGATGAAGCAAAATACAAAATAAACAAACTCGAGGAAAAGGTTGAATGTAAAGTGGAAGAGGATAAAGATAAAATCGAGAAGAAAATAAAGGAAATCAAAGAAGAAATCAAGTGTGAACAAGAAGAGGTCAAAGAGAAAATCAAGGAAAAAAAACACGTGAGCAAGTACAAAATAGAAGAACTTAAAGAAAAACTTAAGGAGGAAGTAAAGGTAGCCAAGTACCGAATAGAAGAACTCAAAGAAAACATCGAGTGCAAAGTAGAAGAGAATAAAGAGAACATCAAGAAGAAGATAGAAGAATTTAAGGAAAAGTTTGAGTATAAAAAGGAAGAGTTCAAGGAACAAGTTGAAGAAGACAAGATGAAAACTGAAAAGAAAATTAAGGAGCATCATGAAAAGGAAGATGAGGAAAAAGAAAAGAAAGCGCTTGAGAAGATCAAGAAGCACGAGGAAGAAACATGTATCCCTGTGAAACAATACCATGAAGTTGTTGTTCTCCTCCAAGCACCAAGTTGTGGGCCGAAAGAGAAATTTGTCTATGTTGAGAAAATCGAGGAGGATTGTGTCATTGTTCGCCACAACACCCAGTAGTGTCACATAAAGAGTATGTCAATGTTAAAGTTGAATACAAGGAAAAACATGGTATCTTTGAAAAGGTTAAGGAAAAGCTTCATGAGCATCATCATCACTTAGAAAAGTGAAGATATGATGAATAAAAGATGTGTTACTAAAGGAAAACATGTTATGTTTTGTTGGTTTGGTTTGGTTTTGCTTTGGTTTGGTGTGGCTTGATTTGGTTTGGTTTGGTTTGTAATTTATGGTGATTATGTTATGTTTATTAAGTTTGTTATTTTTTATTTTGATTGAAGTATATTTTTATGTTCTTAGCCTCTTAGGTAAGGCATTAGTTCTGAAGTGGGTTGTTTATGTGAGTTCAACAAGTATTATATGTTTCACAATAAGAATATTAGAAAATAAATTTTCTATAATTCTATTTTTCAATATAATTTTAATATAGAGTAAATTACAGAAATTGTCCTTTATGTTTATACCATTTTTCACTGTATGTCCTTTAGTCCAAAAAATGTCAGAAATCATCCTTTACGCTTAAATTTATTACGGTTTACGTCCTTTAGCCTAACGGGCGTTAAGTTTTTCAGTTAACTCTATTCATGTGCTTTGCACATGAGGGTGTTTTAGTCTTTTTACTCACAAATATATATATATATATATATATATATATATAAACATAATTAATAAACCTCTCTCATCTCTTTCTCTCTCTTAACTCTCTCTCTCTCTCTCTCAAATCCGGTGCCCCCTCCTCCGATCTGAGCACCACCGCCAAACACCACCACCACCAGCGACCACCGCACAACCCCCTCCTCCGATCTGAGCACCACCATCACCCTAGCATCACCACCGCCATAAAACAAGCCCTTCCAATTGTTGAGTCTTCAGAGTTCATTCCCAAACAAGCCCTAAAATGGAAGAAAAGCACAATTCACCGGCAACCGCCGCTAAATCGGCGCCACCGTCTTCGTCGGAGGCACAATCTTCACGGAGAAGAGGCGGAGGGCTGAAGAGGAAAGTCTCAAGTCTTAGCAACAGCAACGCATCGACTCATCCTCCGTCGTCGTCGTCTTCGAAGCGTCAAACTTGAGAGTTTCGACGGAGAAATCATTACTAAGCTTCCGCTTAACAGTTTCGACGGAGGAGGGCGTGGTGGAAGTGGTGACGACTTCAACTTACCGGCGGCGGGAGAGGATTTACCCGTAAAAGACGGAGAAGGTGACGAATCTGGAACGACGCTGATCTCAAACGGAGGATCGTTTTCTTTGGAAAACTTCTGCTTCTGACTAGAAGGTTTCGTCTGCTTGATTGGACTAGGGTTTGACGATGGAGTATCGACATAAATCTCCCTCAAGATCGGATTTCTTGATTGCTTAACGTGCTTCATCTTTAGAAACCTAATTTAGAGTAGAGATCGTGATAATGATAGAAAATTAGGGTTCGGACAGTGTTGCGAGAAATTGGTGAGATATGCACACTGTAAAGAGAAGAGAGAGATTGATGTAGCCGTTGTTGCAGAGGCTTTTGAGCGGATTGATGATTCAAATCAAATTGGGGATCGGCAAAGTTGCTTTAACTGTTCTTCCCTTTTCTGTTGTGAATAGAGTGAAATCTTCCCTTTTCTTCCCCCTTCGGTTGTGTGGTGGTCGGCTGGTGGTGGAGGGTGTTGGCAGTTGCAGGTGGTGGTGGTGGTGGGGGGTATGCTTCTTGTAGGTGTGTGAGGAAGGAGATGACAATTTAGGTTTATATATATTAAATTTTTAATTAAAATAACTTAATTACACAAATAGTCCTTTAAAATATAGAAAGACCATTTTGCCCTCACGTGAGTGGCACATGACTTGAGTTAACTAAAAAAATTAACGCCTGTTAGGCCAAAGGATGTAATCTACAAAAAAATTAAACATAAAGGATGATACCTGATAATTTTTTTATTAAAGGACGCAATTTGAAAAATGATATAAACATAAAGGACGATATTTGTAATTTACTCTTTAATATATACATCTTACATTGTCCGCTAATTACATCATTTACAAAAATTTATAAACTATACTATTTATAATTTTATGAACGATTATAATAGGTTGTTCGTGTGCCCAACGAGTTAATAGGCTAGTTAGATTATTTCATAAATTAATTAAATTATTGTTTCAATAATATAACATGTAAAATTGCCTAACTAGTTAGTTAATAATTCTTAATATATTAACTAATATAAACTATAAATTCTAACAAATAGAAACAAAATGTGTTAGTAGAATCAATTGTAAAAAAATTTAGTTGCAAAAACTTTTGGTCACTCTCACTCTACTTTCAAGAATTTCAATGACTCGGCTTTTGGAACCTGACCTGATTCCTGAACGCCTCAAAACACCTTGCAAATTTTAAAACCAAAAAATGTATATGCATGCTCAATGTTGAATGGATATATCCACATCTACTATTAATAAGATAAGCGAAAGCGGATACCCGCAAAATTTGTATCCGATCAGTTTACAAAACACCCGTGTGCTCAAAACAACCGAGTTATTGACCAAAAAACGACGGTGTCACCTTGTAACATAATTAGTGCACCAAGTTTTGTTCATATGCTTATTTCAAACTAGAAACGCACCACACAATGTCACAGTCCTTCCCAGATTGATAAAATACTTATGCACATTTCACTTCAGCAGCCTTGATGATGTCAATGAATTCAGGCTACAACACAAAAAATAAATAGGAAAAAATAAGAACAAGAAGACGACAAATACCCAAAACACCCTTGGCATTTATAGGTGGCAGAATGGGCAGACCCGGCCCATTTGACCGGTTGGAGATCAACATACAGCCGAAATTTACCTAAATTAACTTGCACATTAATTGATTCTAACCCTAATGGGTCAAAGGGAAAAAATTAAAAAAAAAAAAGTTAGCTCAAGGGGAAATGCATTGGATGGTGGAAAGTTATTTTAGCATGTAAAACCTCCTGATTTAAATTATTCAAAAATTCAAATTAATATTGAAATATTACAACTTTTGTGACTATACTCGAGACGCTAATTATTATGAGAAGGTTAAAATTTTGAGAGAAGAAGTGTTTCAGGTCAACCTAACCCGACCCATTTTAACATGTTTCACGATCCGCCCATTTTTCCCAACATTGAGAATGAGAGCCACAGTTACCTTGAGAGAAGCTCCACCAACTAAGAAACCATCAACATCTGGTTGCCCTCCCAATTCTTTGCAATTGGAACCACTTACAGATCCTGCAATGGCAAGTCAACAGTATCAAGAACTCAATAACCAACACAAGAAAATACGGTTCTCGAAAACTCTTTCATTTTCTGATTCAAAGATATTTTGGTAATTGGGAATGTAGTATTCATATATAATACTCATTTGCATTCCCGACTTTTGTGGTGGCGTTTGGATGTGTTATAAAACTGATTATTCGATAATTGCGACTTGAAGTCATAACTAATCGCTTTTTACTTTACACAATGTAAAAGAATATCCCGTTTGGTCAATTTATCAATTCATTTATCAAGTAATCAGAATTTCGAAACCACTCACACAATTGACTATTTGATTAATACACCTTCAAAAGCAGAAGCATATCCAAACACCATCTCATGTAACGCATTTTATTACAGACGATTATTTGATTGTAATTATTAAATATCACGTAATCAGTTGCAAAACGTGTATCCAAACACCCCCTGTGAGGCTTGTTATCACTTCATGGTTATTCTCAGCATGGCATATAACTCATAATTGTCATTTAAAAAAATGATACCTCCATAGATAATCCTGGTTGTAGCAGCAACATCAGCACTGATGTTTTCCTCGAACCATTTTCTTAGTCCTGCATGTACCTGTTACATTTCACATACATATATCATGTTTAGGAATTGGTAAAAGGAACTAACTCATGATCCAGTAGTTTATGTCATTATATTAGAATTTAGGACACTTACTTCTTGAGCCTGAGCTGGAGATGCAACCTTTCCGGTTCCAATAGCCCAAACTGGCTCATAAGCCAAAACCACATTATCCCAACTCGAGATTTTGTCTGCAAAGAGAGAAGTAATAGTTTGCTTAAGTATTTATAAAATTAATACGGTACAACTAGAGGTGGCAAATTGGTGGGTCAAAACGAGTCAAACTGTTCGCCCAAAAAAGTTGATTTTTTGTAAGCAATTAGTGAGATTTTGACCCGTCACGAATATATAACCTAAATCAATGCATTCATAATAAATGGGTCGAATTAGCTAGCTCTACGTCAAACTGAAAGTGAGGACAAGTTACTCATTTCAAGCACAACTCAAACCAAAATGACTTTCTTAGCAGCGACTGAAGTTTTCGAAATAAATACCAGCAATTGCCTTGGTTTGTGCAGCAACAACTTCCATGGTGGTTCCCGCTTCTCGCTGCTCAAGAGTCTCTCCAACACAAGCAATCACCTTCAGACCTTGAGAAAGTGCATATGCAACTTTGTCTCCAACAAACTAAATGAAAATAAACAAGAGAAGTATTGAGTTGATTAGCTTAGGTTAAATAAGAATCTTTACAAGGGATGAGGGAAAGTGTGAGTTGAGAGGCATAGACTGACTAAATCCTTGCAAGGAAAAGTGTACCTCATTTGTTTCGTGTAATAGGGCCCTCCTTTCAGAATGACCTAGAATGACCCAAGGGACGCCCAAATTAACGAGCATCTCAGCACTACACATATAGAAAACCAACTTTAATATTTCAAGTGAAACTGAAAATAACGATTGCAGAAAGGGTAGTGCATGTGTCCGTTGCCCAATATCATACAACTCTAAATATAATCTACCACACTAGAATATACATCTAATGAAAAGGAAAACCAAGAATATATTCCACATTGATGAGAAATAATCAAATATACAACTTTTAAAACAATTATTTGAAAAATAAGGTTTTGAAAACAAGAGCCATGATTTCATTTTCTTAAATGAAGTTCAGTTACAGTCAAGTTGCAATCATACCTAGTTTAAAAAAGGACTCAATGCACTTCAAGTCAAAAAGGGTCCGTAAATAATACATACAAATATGGCCCGCGTTTGGTTAAAAATGAATAGTAAATGATACGATGGGACATACCTAACCTCACCGGTGAATGCACCGCCTTTCTTAACCCAGCAATTTTGAGCCGCCACTTGGATTTCAGGCCTCAATTCACTTTTGACAGAGGTAAGGAACACAAAAGGAGGGCTCACCACCACCTCTGCGAGAATAACGGATTGTTGAGAATTGAAACTTTCAAAAATCAACATTGCAAATACCTTAAAAGAAAAGGTAGAGGAACTCATAACAATAGACACATAAAATTAATTACTTATAAATGGTGGAAACTTAAGAATCAAGATTACAGTTTATATATCCACGATCACTGCCTTGACACTTTAATAGAAGAATAGAAGGCCACACTATCATTTTTAACAGATATAGTTCCACAACATATGGTCAGATTCTTTTATCCTAAACAACCTACCACCATGACACCATCACATGACCACATTAGCTCATGGTTGTAAAAATCGCTAGGTGCTAGTCGGGCGGTGGGGTGGGGCCTAGGCCTAGGCAGGATTAATCGGATTGGAATTTTTATATGTAATTTTCAGTTTTTTATATATATACACACATTTTTATATGTAATTTTCAAAATTATATATATACACACACACATTTTTTAAAGAAGTTGGAAATTACAAGAACTAAACTGAAAATCGCCGGAAATTTGCCTGAAAGTCGCCGGAATCTCGCCGGAATTTGCCGGAATCTCGCCGGAACCCTACCGGAATATCACCGGAAAAACGGGAAGTGGCCGATTTTTGGCCGACTAGGTCCGCCTAGGCCCGATTTTGACCCAATTTTTCTGATTAGCAATTTTTAGTCCGATTTGGCCAAAATTAATCCTCGACCCGCCGCCTAGCGACTAATCGGCGCCTAGGCACGATTTTTACAACACTGCATTAGCTTAAAGCCTATCTCAACGGCCAGATTCTTTAAGCCACGGTTACACAATATCAATGACCAAATTTAACCATGCTGACTACAATGTAACTACTTACCAACAATGTCAGTGGATGGCAATTCACCAGCATTAAGTGTTGACACGATCTTCTTCACATCCTCAGTAGTTCCATTCTACCAATATCATATGAGCAAAATCAGGTTACAAACACTATAAGCACATTCCATATCAGAGATCCTAATGCTAAGAAGAAAAACATAAAAATTTATATCACTTTTACATCCAATCAGTGAGGACTATACTTCCATCAAAAAATTTCTTTCAGTAACACTCTTGCAGACACTAGATGAACACTTTCGAAAACTTTTCATCCAATTGCTCAATGTTTAAATTCAAATTCAATATCAATTTGTTTGCATTTACATGGAATTATTTGATAACTTCATCCATATAGCTAACAATATGACAATATTCACGGTGAGTCAGGCTGCTCTAAATTTTTATGGGCTTGGGTAGATCTAACAGGGGTCTCCCCTCTGGTGGGCTTGGGAGTTAGTGCTTTCACGGTGAGTCAGGCTGCTCTAAAAGCTGCTTCGAGCAAAGTGACCAAACACGAGAAAGCGTGTCTTGACAACCAACACGTGTTTATACCATTTGCTTTTGACACTTTTGGTTTCCTTGCACCAGAGGCCGTGGAGTTACTTAACCGAGTACAGCGGGTCATGCATAGTAATGTTATGACCCCAAGATCTGTAGATGTAGTTTTTAAAAGACTTGGTTTTGCTATTCAAAAAGGGTTGGCGGGGCAGCTTGTTGCCCGTTTGCCTTCTATCTCTATGTAATTTCCCTTTGAAAGTTGTGTTTTGTTTCTAATTTATGAAATATATATTCAAGAGTACAGCAGAACTATACAAGTATGCATAAATAAGATATATTTCTGCATCATTAAGCACAACAGTAGATAACAGATCATCAAATCAGTACTAATTTCAATATGTCTCATGATTCTCCTTTAACTGCATATTCCATAAATCATTCTCCAGACCTAATTTCGAATTCAAAATGTGCGAATCAACGTTTCGACTGAATTAAGCCTCGAAATGACTACTGTTACTTAAATCGAATAACAGATTTGCCGATTCGGTGAGAGTAAAAACCTTACGATCAGAAATTATTATACCGAGAAGTCAAAACAGTTCATCAGAAACGAATCTGGTTAGATCAGAACCAATAGACAAAAGGAAAATCAGATTCCTGTTCATGTGCTTGATTTACAACAACAAATCAGATCGGAAACTTACGCATTTCCAGTTACCGCCGACGAAAAATTTCCGACCCATCTCCGATCAAAAACACGACTTGCAGAAAGAGAGAGAAGTATCAACAGCTCCGATGAAATTAGGTAAAGTCCACGGCGGATCACAGATAAGAATCGCGTATTTATAGGAAATATGTGGATCGCAGAATAGTGAATAGACGGAACTACCCTTGGTAAAGGTCGAAGAATATGCCTTTTTGTGAGTGATGCATGGTGGGTAGATCTGTCATAAGTAAATGTAATGCGTTACCGTTTTGCGGTGAGCCCACGGGTTTTCTTGGTGGCAACGAAAAACCGGGTGGTCGATGGTGGATTGGGTTTGCTTGGTGGATTTGGGCCTACTTTTTTTTTTCACGAAATTTGTTTGATTTTTCAAACCATAAAAACTAGTACTATACCCGTCCCAGGACGGGTAGTACGTAAACATACAAAAACTGTTTTATACCCATCTCGGTCCGGGTATACTAAATTAATAAAATTAAAATTTAACCAAAAGTTTCACAAAAAAAGTTAGTAACTAACCAGAAATTAACAAATGTAACACAAAAGTTTACTTTAAATTACTTTTTAAACTGTTTGGGCATCTTCAAACTCCTCTTGGGCAACAAGTACTCATAACCAGATTTGACCTGGCCCAATTGAACCTTATGTTTGATGCTTTGCCTTTTTTTTTTGCTTCTGCTAAGTCCGGCCCAGTACTTCTAAATCAAAAACCCTAGTCAAAATTATTTCACTCAATCACGCCACTGAAACTTCGCGATTATCTCTCTCCCCTTCTCCTGTGATACATTCCAGAATCTCATCATCGACTTCAAGCGAGGACAAAATCTAGGGTTTACTATGTCTATTAGCAGGTCGTTGCCTTCAGATTCGGTAAGTTGTTTAGTTTCTTACTCTTTTTTATGTTAGGATTTGTACAAAGTTTCTATCTCTAAAACACACACACACACACACACACACTCTACAGGACTAATCATCATCGTTTGTATACAATCTACGATGTCTCTTATCAACTGGTTGAATATGTCATCATCGTCTTCAAGCTAAGAAGAGGTTATGGGTTTAGAATGTTACAACCCAAACAGTAGAACTCAATCCAAAAGACTAGTCTGATGGGTGAGGGATCCATTTGGGTTATAAACCCCACATTGGTTACCCATACAACCGATGTGAGACAAGTCTCATACCTTGCAATGGTTTCAGTCTATAACATTCGACCCTCCTTAAGGTCCAACGTCCTCATTGGTCACGGCCACGTTGGTCACGGCTGGCTTCCTCCAGGACACCACTCCGTGGGCCACCACTCTGAGTTTGGCTCTGATACCAATGTTACAACCCAAACAGTAGAACTCAATCCAAAAGACTAGCCTGATGGGTGAGAGATCCATTTGGGTTATAAACCCTACATTGGTTGCCCATACAACCGATGTGGGACAAGTCTCATACCTTGCAATGATTTCAGTCCATAACATTCGACCCTCCTTAAGGTCCAACGTCCTCGTTGGTCATGGCCAAACAGTAGATACCAATGTTACAACCCTCCTTAAGGTCCAACGTCCTCGTTGGGTTGTAACATTGGATTGAGTTCTACTGTTTGGGTTGTAACATTGGTATAATAGGTATCAATTATAGAGGGGGTCATTTGTAATAATAGCAAAGTATGAGGGTGTACACTTGTAATAGTTGTAATTTGCACTTAAGCAGATCGTATCAATGAGCAAGCCATCGATGATTTGAGTTTAAACTCCTTCTTCTCTGTGTTTCTCCTTCTCTTCTTATCGATCTTGTGTTTACTCTTGATTACCAATTTGTATCGTAACAAAGGTATCAGAGCTATCGTCCTCTTGACCATGGGTTAGGCAACAGGAATTCCAATCAATCGACAGTGAGTAATTTAGATTGGAATTTACTAATAGCAACGATTCGGGGGGTAGCCATAGGCAACAAATTGAACAAGAACAACAGTAATTAGGGCATCAGCCAGATTTGGTGATTCAATCAATTGAACAAGAACAGCGGCAATTAGGGCATCGATCAGATTGGATGATTTAGAGCACAACATCAACAATTCAATCATGGAAATAGCTATGGAAAAGATTATGTCAATAAGGCAAGAAGGTATTGTTAACGACTATTGTGATGAATTCCAATTTCTATTCGATCAGGTCAAGAATTCTGAAGAAATTTCTGAAGACTATGCAACATATCTTTTCATTTTTGGCCTTAAATCAAAAATTGGTGATATTCTTATGAGATATCACAATATGGGTGAAGGATTAAAGTTGGAGCATGCGTTTTCTTGGGCTAGATTACAAGAAACTATTCTTAAATTGGATTCAACTAAAGTGAATCAAAATCAGTTGAATCAAGAAGTCACAGAGAACCAAGAAATTTAAACTGATCAGATGAACCAAGAAGTAGGAAGCAATCAGTTGGACAAGCTGGGTAAAATTGAAATTGGCGAATTCAATGGAAAAGATGGTGTTAATGATCTATACGAGAAAACTAAGGTAAGTGATTCTGTGTTTCAACATTGTTCTAGCTATATAGTCATTAATGATAGCAAGAGAGATTTTGGGTCTCAACATTCTTCTAGTATTAAAGTAATTGAGTCTGCACACAAGGTGTTCGACAAAACACCTGAAAGAATTTCTGAAATTGATTCTGTATACTCTGATGAATTTGAAAATAGGGGTGAGCCATTTGATGAATTTGAAAATAGTGGTGAGAATATTAAGTTTAAAATTGTTGTTGATACTCCATTCGTTGTGTCACAATTTACAATTACAATAGGGAATAACTTGAGCAAGGGGGTTGATCAGATGATACAACATGATGGGGTTTATAGTGATCAGTTTAAGGCAAATGAAGCATATGAACATGCTGCTTTAAATAGGAATATAATAGGGAGCCATGGATCTGATGTTCACGATGAAAATGAAATAGGAAATCGACAAAATAAGAAGAAAGGTTCAGTTCTTGTAAAACTCAAAGTGGTGCTTTCATTGCTGGAACTGGAGCTTGTAGCATTCTTGATCTCATATGCACTATGGCAGTTCACTCGATCTGCTACAGGCAGTCTAAAATTTAAAAAGATTTTGTTAAGAAGAAACAAAAAGGACACAACAAGGATTCACAAAGACGGGTCTGAGAAGAGGAACAAGGAGTTGATATGTAATTCGGCCATAGAAACAAAATCGGCTTCAAGAATCATATTCAGCACTTCCAAAGAACCAGAAGAACCTGCAGTTTTAGCCTTATTCCCAGGTTTTCAGATTTCTAGTGTCATAATTGGTCCTTTTCATGCATATTTTCCAGCTTCAATTAGCAGTTTGTTAGAACAATATAGAAGCTTTATTTTGTGGTTACACCACCAAACAGCTAGCTATGTAGTGTATGTGAATTTTAGAAGTATTGCTCAGATGGGTAAAGTTGAGTTTACTGATAAGGTTAGGGGGTTAGCAAATAGGAATCAAAATTTTATGTGGGTGGTTCGACATGGTTCGGTCTCTGATTCTCAGTGGCACGAGTCTATTTTGTATGAGGGTATTGAATTTTTTCATTATGGAAAATAATTTAAGTGGATAGATACCTCGTGGGTTTGTAATCCGAAATACAAAAGTGGTTATATTTTTATGAATGAGATGCAGCGGGATCTATGTTCCTATTTGGTGGTATTTTTAAAGAAAAAGTTACCATCACATGGTGGAAAATTTTGGTTGACATTAAATTTCGTGGAGGTTTACAGCAAACCCAATTGCAATGATGATACGAGGCTGCTGCTATGGTGTGCAATTTTAACTAATGGTATTAAAGGAAATGAAGAAAGTGTTTCCCTTGAAATGAAGGACCCCTGGTCCAAGGTATCTACTGATGCAGATCAAAAACTTGGTCTTTTACAGGTGTTCTATCAAACCACATTAAACACATGTGAAGTAGAAAACAATGTGAGATTAAGGTTCAAGACAAATTTTAAGCTTTACAAGATCTGGTTTGACCTGGTTGATTACTTGAAGAAAATAATCAGAAAGAAAAGGCATGTGAAAATCAATATGGTCAATCTGAAGTATGCTACTAATATGGAGCAGATTTTTTACAAGTACATGCTAAGGAAAATGGTCTTCCAAGACCAATCAATGGTGGTGATGCAGTTGCACATCAAGGAGTCCAATTTGATAATAATGATCACACATTTGAGGACTACTAATCTGAAGTTACATGTGTTGTCGAAGATGTTTCAATTATCACAGTTCAACCATCCAAATTTGATGAAGCACAAGACTTTTCCCAGTTTGGTTTTTGACAGTTTTGATTAGCATAAATTAATTTTTTTTCCTTATTCTGATTTTTGGGGACAAAAATCTTTTGAGGGGGGAGTAATGTTAGGTATCAATTGTAGAGGGGGTCATTTGTAATAATAGCAAAGTATGAGGGTCACTCATGTACACTTGTATTAGTTGTAATCTGCACTTAAGCAGATCGTATCAATGAGCAAGGCATCGATGGTTTGAGTTTAAACTCCTTCTTCTCTGTGTTTATCCTTCTCTTCTTATCGATCTTGTGTTTAATCTTGATTACCAGTTTGTATCGTAACATAGAAGGTCGATTAGCATATTCCGTACAATTTGGTAGTTTCTGTTCCTTTAAACGATTCGCTAAAAAAGGGCGTGTTGGTCTTCAGTTGGGATTAGGTTTAAATTTTAACATAATCCGGATTTGGGGGTTTTAAACTTGACTTTCACATTCCAAATTTAGGGTTTGCAAAAATTTTAAGTTTGTGATTCTTGATTATCATATTCGGATTTGGATGTAGCTGTGAGCATCATGTAAAATTTTTAACACTTTCTTTAATTATTAGTTTATTATTTGGTATCTTGGGGTTTAAGAATTTGAACAACCATTCATGAAATTGGATTGCTACCTGGGGTTTATGTTTATGTTTTGCAGTTAATAAAACTTATTTTTTATTGTTATAATGATTTAAAATAGGTAATTGTTGATTAAAAACCCATTGTCACACGTCAAAGTTGAATTTGGTTGTACATCTTTATCGAACTGAGGTAATCAATGATGAGTATTCCCTTGCTAGTTTAATCTTGTTTTACTAACTATGAAAATGTACAAACATGCTGACTACAACATTTGGATAACGCTCTCAAATCAATGTAAGTCCTCTAACCTAATTGCCACAGCTGGATATGTGTAACAATGCCTTCTTATTCTTGTTAATTTCTTGTAATATATATTAATATTTTGTTAGTCATTTATTTGGGCTAGGATAGGAGGGTCGGCAATTGGAAAATTTGTGTGTTGTATTCTTATATGTTATACTTATTCCTACTTGTTTACTGTTTATTACTGTCATTATGTGCGTGTTTGTGTTTAATTAATTTCAAATTAAAATAACACAACTACCTTTCTATATTCAATCTACCACCATTGAGTATTTTTGGAAAAAGGCCTTGTTGTGTTACATATGTTGTATAGTCGGAATATATTTTGACAAAGGTGTTTTTTCATTTCAGGTGACTTGTCTCTAACTATTTAATTATGTATGCATTAAAATCCTAATAAAAGGTTTGAGTTCAGACTTGTTCACATTCATATTACACTGTTTTGCATGCTAAATACTCAAAAATGACACTGAAAACGATCCAATTTGATGCCTTTTAAATCTTGAAAAGTTGAAAACTTTAAAAAAACTTTGAAACGTGCTTGAATCTTCCAAAACCGAGCACCGAAAGCTCTGATACCACTTGTGAATCCCTCAGATCTGCTGATATTCAAGGAAAAAGTCTTCAATCACTCTCTGAATTGGTGAAAACAATTCAGAAGTAAAATCCACACTAACTGAACAAATCAAAGATGAGCAATCTCAATACTATCAATCACACCAAATGCATACTTCATGATGATTAGCTTCATTAATTCAGTAATGTAATCAAGTATTAACAATAGAAAGACACAGAAATTCTCTTTTGATTAACTTCTTGTGAAAACCATTTATTCGAGTAAATCAAGCAATCGATTGGTAGAAATGAGAATCGATTAGAATAATCAAGATATGAGATTGGATCAAAAACACATAGTTAAATGTGTAACTCTCTCTATTGTATTGATATATCAAATGAAGTCCCCCTTACAAAAGTCAAACTAAACAAGTATTTATACCAAGAAGACAAAGAATGAGTTCGTCCGAAATACATTTCGGTCGAAATGTATTTCGTCCGAAATCTTTTAACTTCAAAGAATTCTTCCGTCTTCAAACTGTTTTATATGCGATGGCTTAAAAATAGTTCCAAAAGAGTACTCTTAAACTTTTGGGCTGCTGTAAGAATATCTATTCCCACTGACCCACTCTTTAACTTATACCTGATTATGCTCATGATACATGTTTGTATGTGTTCTAGTAGTTTGCTTGTATCAGTTTTGCTAATCTGTTTGTCTTGTTAAAACTATTAGTATAATATACATGTTTGTATGTGTTCTAGTAGATTGTTTGCATCAATTTTGCTAAGCTGTTGTTTGCTAATTGATATTGTATGTTGTAGCTATTCTATTTCTGTGTTATTAGGCATCTATATGTAACACCGTGTTTAATATATTACACTGAGTTTAATTGATGCTATGATTGTTTAATTATTTCTGTTGTGTGATTGTTGGTGCATTTACTTAGGATCTGCTTCCTCTTCCAATATAATCATTATATTAAGCTTGTGTGAGCGTGCTATTACATAAGAAGTCAAATAAAGCAAAGAGTTGTAAATATTTAAGGCAGACCTATTAATAGAATAAACCAATTTTAAAAAGATAGAGCAATATTACATACCTTTAAATAAAGCTCAACACCTGAGAGAAAAAGATAGCTATAAACAGCAATTCAATTCACTTGAACAACATCGGATTGAGAAACCAAATCTGCAAAAAACTATAGGGTAGATGAATAAAGAACCTTGAATGTTGCACATAAAAATATGTAAATATAAAGGAATGAGTAGTACAAATGTGACAACCCAAACTTTTTGTTTCAGACAACTAGCAACTTGGATTAATTTTCAAAACGAAAATTCTTTCAACAAGGGGATGATGTGACATCCGGCATTTTCAGGTTAACTCCGTTAACACAAACATCGTTTTCTCAAACATTTATTTATACAAACTCAGTTATCTCAAACAATCACTCATACATTACATTTAATTAGGGTTAGTTAGATGTGTCAGTTTCGCACAACCACTCACGTATCGGTAGTTTGTAGAATTGTCGGATCACACACGAGTCGAACACGTAACGTTGGTGAACCAGTAAAAATAATTGCGAACAATTATTTTAAATATAAATTATGTGAATTTATATGTTTAGTGAGTTATCTGTGAATTAAGTGAACTTTCGTGATATCGCGTAGAATTATCATATTTTTATTTTACTGGTTATTTTTGTAGAATATGGAACTTTTATAAAAATAATTATTTAAAAACTAACTTTATCTAGTGGATTTATTTGAATGTTTTTTTTAATATTCCATGATTATCTTTACCAAAATTAAATCTCATTCAAACAAATATATAGGAGATTTTTATTAAAAAAAACATTAAACCTTAATCTCTTATTTTCTCTCTCTCTCTCTCTCTCTCTCTCTCTCTCTCTCTCTCAATCTCGATCCCCAAACCCCCCCG
The DNA here is from genome assembly GCA_023525975.1 of Smallanthus sonchifolius. NCBI lineage: Eukaryota > Viridiplantae > Streptophyta > Magnoliopsida > Asterales > Asteraceae > Smallanthus > Smallanthus sonchifolius. The sequence goes on along the minus strand of CM042032.1, from coordinate 56,767,607 downwards.
CCGAACCCTTTAAGCAACCCAAACACCATCCGTTCGAGCTTCAATCTTGCAATTAATCGCGTATTCGGACTCCTCTAAGCGTTTCTAACAATCCTACGTAAGTTGTTTCGTTCAGTTTTATGGTTTTAAGATTTCTAACATCTTGATTCAAACCCTAGTTCATCCAAATATGAATTTTTACAATAAAGATGGTGTCTTTATCATTGTTTTACATGTATTTGATGATTTTGTTGAAACCCTAGTTGTAAAGATTGTAACTTTCCCATAAAGGAAACTTTTTGTGATTTCTAGATTGCATATTTGATGTGTATGATGATTGCTATGGTTATAATCTTTTTATATAAGTTGTATGGAATTGGTTTGATGCTTTGAATCCCGTTAAATAAGCTAGAAAACATAGGCTTTCCTAAAGAGGAAACTTTAATTAGAGGAACCTGTTGAATGTGGGTTATTATACGTGTTTGATGATGTAGAATGTTTCTAATTAATTATATATGAAGTTTTGAAGCATGTGAAAGTGTAGTTTTGTAGAAAACATGTGAATTAATCGTAACTTACTAAAGAAAGAAAATTTTAGGTTTTGAAACTTGCATACTAGCATTGAACTATATGATGTAATGAGGTTTATGTGTTACTTGTTACATGTGTAGATGAATTGTGGAATCAGATTTTGAATTCCTAACCAGGTTCTACAAACTTGCTAAATAAGGAAACTTTAATTTGCAAAAGTGGTCATATAGGGTTAATTGGACATATGTGGTATAATTTGATGATAGAGCTATGTTATGTAGGACATAATAACATGTTGCAATGTGTTAGATGCTTGAAATCTTGCATGTCTCTCATAGGTTACTAAAGATAGAAACTTTATTTGGAATTATAACATACATGTTAAGTTCTAGGCAAGTGTTATGTGATGTGGTGATCTAGAACATGTTATAGTAATCTTACAAGCATATCAACAATGATAATTCCAATAAACACGAATCCCGAACTCACCTGCTATTTATAGAAACTTGCTATTATGGAAACCGTACTTGTTTGTTAGAACAAATAGGATTTGTTGCAAAGTTCTACAGTATGATCATTGTGTATAATGTGGTAATATTATACTAAGCAAACATAATTACTTACAACGTGTCACCAACGGGTCATCGGGTCAAACTTGAGTCAAACTTGTAAAATTTTCAAAACACTTAAACATTAGTATTGTTTGGATACTATGGGTTCATGTCAACATACACGAACACGCACTTATAGACTATGAATTATAGGTGGCAGTTAGAGGTTCAACTATTTTACTTAGCTTTCACTTGCATTCACACTCAGGTGAGTTTCATGGCCCCTATCTTTACTTACTTTCCTTTTTGGGGGAGAAAGCATGCACGCAAACATTTTGGGTTTTGTATTATTGTATTATCGCTTGCTTACTAAAGTGCAAACATACCAATAAGTCCTTACATTCTCGAACCGTTAGTATTGGAACATAGCGAGGTGATTTTGAGTAGTACTACTGGGTTTTGAAAAGCTTCACCCGAGTTAGTCGCGCTAACTTGACCGGAGGTCGAACGGGTGTAAGATTAGCCTAGACATTTGCCATTGTTCGCTAGACATGGCGGAAGGCAAACAAACACAAACAGTTAGCTTCGGTTTCGAACACTTGTAGTAGCATGACATAGACTAGCTATCTATCGGTATACATTAATTACATTATCTAGCAAACATCGAACTTTTTATTTACTTACATCTCTATGAACTCACCAACCATTGTGTTGACACTGTTAGCATGTCTTTCTCAGGTCGCTAAGGTACACACAAGATTAGGATGCATGGTCTGAGCATGGTTTTCGCAAACAATTTCAAACTTATTTATGTCTATTATTTACTTTGGTTTGGGCGCGGTGTTTTGCGCATTTAACTATTCTTGCATTTGGATTTTATTTACGCTTCCGCAACGTTTTCAAACTTAAACTTTTGTTGTCTCGTGACTATGAGCAGCATTAGTATTTTATTTTAATTCATATAGAGTCGTTCCGTGTAACTAATGACTGAGATCCTGATTTGTCACGCGCCTCGCGGTAAAACCCTGCGGGTGGATTTTGAGGGTGTGACAACAAACCTTTGAATAAAACTGAACGGTGACCACCAGACTTTGATTTAGAAAACAGAAGTAATTTAGAACTAAATCAACGTTATAAAAGGGGGAAAAAGATGGAAGCTGCTAACTCGGTACCCTTAAATGGCAGGGGCTTACTTTATTATAACCGCTTGAAAGTTGCAACTGCTGGAATCCAAAATTTGCTTTTACCTAATATACACGTTTTAGCATTTTTTTTTACAATTGTTTAAGTTGTTAAAATTGTAGGATAGCTTCATTTGAAAGTGAAGCCAACATACCCTCTTTAATATTAACAAAACATCATCATATGATAATACTCAAAAGTAAACAAAATAAACATTCCAAAACCAAACAGAAACATGTCTAAATTCAATTGAAATAGTTGTCTCACTTAGGTTGCCCTCTTCCGAACCATCATCTGAACTTTGAAACAGATTATCATTCTTCAACTCAGAATATGAAATATGATCAGGTTAAGACATTAAGTACACAAATAGAGCTTGTAACATACCTGTTTATAATCCTTAAGTGGGCTGAAGCTCTTATCCAGCTTAGTGAAACGAATAAAAACAAACATTTAATATATATATGAACACAAACGGATTTTATGATGTTAAAAAAAACAAAAAATCAATACCCCTGAAATTGTGTATGTTTTGCGTTTGCACTTGTCGGCAGTAAACTGATGGCCCTGGACCCTCAGAAAATACTTTCACAGTCTTATCAATTTGTCTTTTCCATCTTGTTAGGAGTCAATTTAGAGCTAACGATCTTGGATCTTCAACGTACTTCGGTATCCTGACAGATTTCGGTATCCTCAATATTTAACCATTGTATCTTTCTTCTATCTTGATTAATACGCAGGTAAAATGTGCGAAGTCAAGTTCACCCTGATAAATCGATCTTGAAGTCAAAGAGAACGTGTAGAAGACGCGTGGATTGACCTCCAACGGTCATATTTTAAGAATTAGTCTATCCCAGGATTCTCGGATAGTTAGGTAGCATTATCCCTGTATAAATTCAGCAATATTGATCGATTAGAAACACATCTTCACTACGCACTTAGCTTTCTAGACTCGTAATCACCTCTGTAACACTCATAGCTCGATCATTTTCTACTCAACATTTGTAATTCTTTACTATTTATTCAAGAAACGAGGCAGGTGTCGATTGTCACCTCCCGAGGTTTTATGCCGGCGATCCCTAAAGATCAAGGGCTTTCCTCGTAAACAACTGTGTCACTCTTTACGTTTTTGTATTGTTTCACATTGATTTTACAAGCACACCACCTCACTTACGAAATTTAGTTACAAAGTTACTTTATATAATTTTTACCCAAAACACATCTCATTCTTGAGGATGCATGTCTTCTCCCCAATAGCAGAGAACATTGAAGAAAGTAGGGCAAAATTATTATAATATTGAAATGAGGTAGTAAAGAAAACTTCTTCGCTCCGAACTTTTGGTCTTCCAAACCACCCCACTCACCATTTAACTTCTGTCTACATTTCAAGTGATCTAGACTTAAATTTTATTTGCTTCTACTAATAAATTTATTTATTTTTTATGCAGATTTTTTATTTGCTTCTACTAATAAATTTATTTCTTTTTTATGTAGATTTTTTATTTGCTTCCACTAATAAATTTATTTCTTTTTTATGCAGATTTTTTATTTGCTTTCACTAATAAATTTATTTCTTTTTTATGCAGATTTTTTATTTGCTTCTACTAATAAATTTATTTCTTTTTTATGCAGATTTTTTATCTGTTTCAAGCGACATCAACTATTATAAACAATGGTTTATTTAATTTTGGAGATTGTAAAAATTTGTACTTTTGTTTTTTTAATATGTAATCAGTTTTAAAAGCATAATTAATATGATTCTTTGAAAACATGTAATATTTATAGGCGGGAATTGGTTTAGCAAACTGCAAAGTAGTTTTAAAATCATAATCTGTGTGCTTTTTAAAAACATCTGTAATACTAATAATAGCGGGAATGGTTTTATTAAACTGCAAAGCAGTTAAAGAAGCACAATACGTGTGCTTTTTGCAGAAAATTTTGTAACTGTCAAAAAAATTGTATTTTATGTGGTTAGGATCTTCTAAAAAGGTAGTTATGAGTATTTTAAACGGCTGTAACATCCAAAAATAAAACGACAGTTAAAATGACGAAATAAACGAACGAAGCATGTCGGGTCGGGCCGGCGGGCTGGAAGGGGAGCCTCCCCTATAAATAGCTTAGACCTCTATCATTTCTCTCATTTGCAAGTTCTAGAGAGAGAAACCGTAGAGAGAGAAAGTTGGCGGATCGACCCGAGATTTCAGCAAAGTGTTGCTCCGTAGCTCGTGAGAAGAACCTCCGGATCAGAAACTAGATTCAGGTAACGATCGGGCCTAAATCTGAGTTTTTGTTCGTTTTTGGGTTTTTCGGGTTTTGGGTGAAGAAGTAACGTTTTCACGGATAAAAATGAAAGATAAACATATATTTGAGTTCCTTAATGGAAAACAAACGTTTTGAATGAAAACAGGTTCGGGATCTTGACGTGATCAGACCTGAATGCGAAAGTTAGGGTTTTGCGAAGAAACTGATCGTGCGTACTTATCAAGTACGCACGGAGCATGTCCTGCGTACTTATCAAGTACGCAGGAAGAGGGCACTGCGTACTTATCAAGTACGCAGGAAGAGGATCATGCGTACTTATCAAGTATGCAGGAAGCAGGGTCTGCGCACTTGCTAAGTGCGTAGGCATCAGGTTGTTTAAGTAAAGTTAGTATGTTTAGAATGGTTAAACTGTTAGCGTCAGGATTGGGTTTGATGTGTATTTAACTATCAAATTCAGATCGGAAATGACGTAGTGGGACCTTTGTTTAGGGCAACCCGGATTAGCTTATCAGGTGAGTTCTAGAAGCCCTCTTTTAAATGTTTTATATAATGTTTTCGGGCTGGTGTGCATACATATGAAATGATGTTTTTACGAAACGATGTTTATGAAACTATGTTTATAAAATGATGCTTATGAAACTATGTTTACAAAATGAAATGATTTGGAATGAACGGTTTATGGAAAGAAAGTTTATGAATGGAATGTTTACGAACGAAATGTTTATAAAGAAATGGTTTAAACTAAAGGTAAAGGGTTTCGAAAATGAATGAAAGGTTTTATGAAAAGAAAAGAAAAAGGGCAAAGGTTTTAAAGAAGTCGTTACAAATCTAATCTGTCGAATGAATGGAATTGACGAATGAAGTCTGGGATTGTAATTCCCAGCCTTGTGGTAGATTATGGACAGCGAACCATAGTTGCCATAAGAGCAACAGGGGCAGTGTCTTGGTGGCCTGCCAATGGTTTTGATGTTGTACAACTGGTAGGGAGTAACGACGGTTACTCAGGGGTTAACGTGACCCTATGTAAGGTTAAATTATGATCCGACGGTGTTATGGCCGTGAGCCATAGCCGTCGATGGAGGTTGTCGGTCTATGGACATAAGAGCCATAGGGGCAACTGAATGGGTATTGTCGGTCCTCGTGCAGTTAAGCCTTGGGGGCAATATAAAAGGGAATTGACGGAATGTATGGTATTGTCGGTCTTCGTGCAGTTAAGCCTTAGGGGCAATACCATACTAAATGACGGTACGAATGGTAAAACAGATTTAGATAGTAATGTATGACTTAAATGAATGTTTAATGTTTTAAACAAATGATCCGTTCAATGTGTTTATGATGAGGAAAAATGTTTGAAGGTTTTCAATGATGAACGAAAGGCCCTGTTTTCTTATACGTGATGTTAAACCCTAATGAATGTTTTGAATGATGAACCATTTCTTAAATCGAACGAAAACTAGAACTCACCAGCGTAGATGACTTTTTTGTATGCACATTCAGGTTAAGGCAGGTATGGATGATGGACGGTGATGCTTGGAAAGCGAGAAGAGTTACCCGGTTGATCATGTAGACTGACATCCTGTTATGATTAGATTATGATGTGTTTATGTAGTAGACTATGTTACGCTTCCGTTGTTAAACAATGTAAAGGTTATGTTTTATTTAAGTATTTTCCGCTGTGTTATTTGTTAATCAAGTTTAAGAACTGTTTGTGAATGAGTAAATCCAACAAGTGAGGCCTCCCGGGTTTGGGGCCTTACAAGTTGGTATCAAAGCAATAGTTTGAGAGATTCGGACACTCCCAGTGTCTGAACTTAAACTGTGAATGGGACCGAAAGCGGATGCCACGGGTAACTCGAGCCATAACATCAGGTATGAAGGAAGTATATATTTACATATATAGTATGCCTTAGACAGGGTTAGGTAAGGACTTGTGTTCTGATGGAAATCACAAAGGTGGTCAAATAGAAATCGAAAGGTAGTGTAATGGTTAATTGCAGATGGCCTGTGTATATTAACATCTTACAGTACTTATTGAATTTTATTTGTTAACAAGCGTGATGACATTGGATTCTTGTCTTATAGAACAAAATAGCAAGAAGAGGAAACGGAAGGCGTGGTGGGGGCCGTACCGGTGGTCGTAACGGCGGTCGCGGCAGGACCCCTGCGCGCCAAGAGTATAGTGAAGAAGGAAGTGTTCACACTGAACCGGCGGTTGGTGTGCATGGAACCGAGCAGACACAGGTTGAAGAACAACCTTCACTTTTGAACCAGAAGTGAGAGCAGCCATAGCTCGAGAGTTCACAGACTTGATGAAAGTATCTTTGCCAGGACTGTTAGCAGAAGCATTAAAGAAGGTTATTGAGACGGGTGGGTCTAAGACGGCGGTTGATACCCCGAACACTGAGGCAATCAACGCACCGCTTAACCGTGGTTGCGACTATAAGTCCTTCAAGGCATGTGACCCGCCAGTCTTGACTGGGAAGAAAGACGCGGTAGCTACGTTTAGGTGATTCGTATGGAGGCTGTCATTCGTCTGAGCGAATGTCGAACGGATCAAATTGTGAAATTTGCTGCTAACTCCTTAAGAGAGGAAGCATCCCATTGGTGGGAAGGTGTACGTCAAGCAAAAGGGAGCGAGGTTGTGGATGCGATGATGTGGGCTGACTTGAAAACTTTGGTGATCAAGAATTTCTGCCCAAGGAACGAGATTGAGAAGGTAGAGAGGGAATTTCTGGGTTTGAAGGCCGAGAGCATGACGCACCGGCAGTACACAACTCGATTCAATGAACTGGCACGTCTGGTGCCACACCTTATCACGACTGAGGAAAGAAAGATTTCCTGTTACATTCAAGGGCTGCCGGACGAGGTCCGCACCTATGTTAAGGAAAACGCCCCTACGACCTATGATTCGGTAGTAGAACTGAGCGACGTGGTATTCGAAGATCTGGAGCTGAATGTTGTTGCCATTGAGGAACCGAAGAAGAGACCGAGCTTCTCGAACAAGCGAACTGGTGGAAGGATGTTTGGGACTCGAGATAAGAGGGCTCGGGTTAATGAGCCGACTGTTTGTAAGAAGTGTGGAAGGGAGCATGTAGGTGAATGTACACTGGGATCTAACTTGTTCTTTAAGTGTGGCAAGACCAGGCACTACTCCCGTGAATGCCCACAACACTTCAAGTGCTATAACTTTGGGGATGCCGGTCATCTGAGTAGGGAATGCCCGAAACCGAGAATGGGTGAAGCCGGGAAAGGGAAAGGCCCGGAAAGGAAAGAAGAGAGGCCCCGAGCAAAGACTCGTGCGTACGCACTGACGCAAGACCAAGCCAGGGCAGACCCCGATGTGGCGTCAGGTACGTTCATCCTTGACAACACTTTTGTTTCTGTGTTATTTGATTCGGGTGCAAGTAAGAGTTTTATGTCTGTGACTTTTTGTAAACGAGTGAAGTACACTATCAGTAAGCTAGCAAGGGCCTTTAGCGTAGAAACCGCTGAGGGAAGAACTGCGAGAGTGACCGATGTAGTTGACAACTCCACGATAAAAATAAAAGGTCATAGGTTCCCCGTCATGTTGTTTGTTATGGTTTTGGGTGGGTTCGATGTCGTGTTAGGTATGGATTGGCTAACTGCCAATGAAGCACAAATTATATGCAAAAGAAAGATAATCCTACTCAAGGCTCCGGATGGTAGCAAAGTCGAGGTTTTTGGAGATCGTGACGCCCCGATGCCAAACGTCATCTTGATGATTAAGGCAACAGATTACTTGAGGCGCGGATGCGAGGTTTATCTGGTGTACGTGATCGACAAGTGTAAGGAAGTGAAGGAACTAGATGATGTACTCGTGGTACGCGAGTATCCGGAGGTGTTTCCAGAGGATTTGCCTGGGATACCACCCGACAGAGAGATCGAATTCCGAATCGACTTAGTACCAGATGCCCAGTCCGTGGCTAAGGCTCCAAATCGACTAGCACCAGTGGAGATGAAAGAGTTAATGGCACAACTAGACGAGTTACTTGAGAAGGGATTTATCCAACCGAGCATCTCGCCGTGGGGTGCTCCGATGTTGTTTGTGAAGAAGAAAGACGGTTCGATGAGAATGTGTATTGATTATCGCAAGTTGAATAAACGTACGGTGAAGAACAAGTACCCTTTACCAAGGATCGACGACCTGTTCGATCAATTGCAAGGCGCAAGTTGGTTCTCAAAAATTGACCTTCGGTCCGGGTACCACCAGTTGAAGGTGAGGGAAGAAGACATACCGAAAAATGCGTTTCGCACGCGTTATGGACATTTCGAGTTCCGCGTAATGTCTTTCGGATTGACGAACGCACCAGCAGCATTCATGGATTTGATGAATAGGGTGTGTCGACCAATGCTGGATCGATCGATAATCGTGTTCATCGATGATATCCTCATCTACTCCAAGAATGAGGGTGATCACGCGTGTCATTTGAAGGAAGTATTGGAAGCTCTGAAGAAGGAAAAGTTGTAGGCTAAGTTCTCCAAATGCGCGTTCTGGCTTAGGGAAGTCCAATTCCTAGATCACGTCATTAACCCGAACGGCATTATGGTTGACCCAGCGAAGATAATGACGGTAAGGGAATGGAATATTCCTAAGACACCAACTGAAATCCGTAGTTTCTTGGGATTGGCAGGCTACTATCGGAGATTCATCCAGGATTTCTCGAAAATAGCTTCGCCGTTGACAAAGTTGACTCGGAAAGAGGTAAAGTATGAATGGGGTTCGACCCAAGATGAAGCGTTTAAGGAATTGAAGGAGAGGCTAACCCAAGCTCCAGTCTTGGCCCTTCTCGAGGGCAATGAAGACTTGGTGGTATACTCTGACGCTTCGGGTCAGGGATTAGGGTGCGTGTTGATGCAACGCGGGAGAGTGATCGCATATGCATCACGACAATTGAAGGTTCACGAAGTTAGTTATCCGACTCACGATTTAGAACTTGCTGCTGTCGTATTCGCATTGAAAATCGGGAGGCACTACCTTTACGGGGTGAAGTTTACTATTTACTCCGACCACAAAAGTTTGAAGTACTTCTTCGAACAAAGAGAGCTTAATATGAGGCAGAGACGATGGTTGGAACTCCTGAAGGATTATGACTGTGAGATCATGTACCATCCTGGAAAGGCAAACGTGTTGGCTGACGCTCTAAGCCGAAAGGATGTGCCTGCTCCTATTAGAGTGAAAGCTTGCCAGTTAGTGGTAACATCAGATGTGATGAGGGAAATTGAAAGAGCTCAAGATGAAGCACTTAAGGAAGAAAACATTAAGAAGGAAAGGATGGTTGGCCAACAGGACAAGTTGGAATATAACACCCTTGGTGTTAGGACACGTTTTGGGCGGGTATGGATACCTATGAGTGGCGAGCTTAGAACCAAAATCTTGGATGAGGCTCATAAGTCTCGACACTCTATCCATCCTGGCACCAATAAAATGTACCAAGATCTGAGAAAGGAATATTGGTGGCCTGGGATGAAACATGAGGTGGCAAAGTATGTAAGCAAGTGCTTGACTTGCTCACAAGTAAAGGCCGAACACCAGAAACCGTATGGAAAGATTCAACCACTTGATATACCGGAATGGAAGTGGGAACACATTACCATGGACTTCATAACCAAGCTACCACGCACAGCTAAAGGTCATGATACCATTTGGGTAATTGTGGACCGTTTAACAAAGAGTGCTCATTTCCTACCTATTCGCGAGACGTTCTCGTCGGAAAGGTTAACGGAAGTATTTATTAACGAAGTAGTAGCACGGCATGGGATGCCTTTGACGATCGTATCTGACCGGGACACACGATTCACATCGAGGTTCTGGAAAAGATTTCACGAGGCGATGGGCACGAGGCTTAATATCAGCACGGCATATCACCCACAGACGGATGGTCAGTCCGAAAGGACCATTCAGACATTGGAGGATATGCTTCGTGCTTGTATTATCGATTTTGGCGGCAGTTGGGACAATCATCTGTCGTTAGCCGAATTCTCATACAACAATAGTCATCACACAACTATAGGCATGCCGCCTTACGAAATGTTGTATGGGAGGAGATGCAGGACCCCGATTTGTTGGGGTGAGATTGGACAAAAGGAATTAGGGAGTCTTGAAGTAGTAAGAGAAACGTCAGAAAGGTTTGATCAAATCAAAGCACGAATGAAGGCCGCACAAGATCGTCAGAAATCCTATGCGGATAAACGACGAAGGCCTATTGAGTTTGATGTGGGGGACAGAGCAATGTTGAAAGTGTCACCCTGGAAGGGAATAATACGATTCAGGAAGAGAGGAAAGTTAAGTCCGAGGTTCGTCGGACCATTCAGGATAATGGCACAGGTTGGTGAAGTCGCTTATCGGCTAGAGTTTCCTGATGAGTTGAGTGGGATTCATCCTACCTTCCATGTATCACACTTGCGAAAGTGTTTGACGGATGAATCAGCTCATGTACCACTTACTGACATCGAGGTCGACAACAACCTTAATTACATCGAAGAAACCGTGGCCATCTTGGACAAGAAGGAGAAGCGTTTGCGTAATAAGATTATCCAATTGGTTAAAGTCCAATGGAAACATCGAAAGGGATCAGAAGCCACTTGGAAAACGGAGAAGGAGATGAGGGAGTCGTACCCTCATCTATTTGACTTATGCTAGGTTTCGGGGACGAAACCTATTGTAAGGGGGTAGACTTGTAACATCCCAAAAATAAAACGACAGTTAAAATGACGAAATAAACGAACGAGGCATGTCGGGTCGGGCCGGATGGGCCGGTGGGATGGAAGGGGAGCCTCCCCTATAAATAGCTTAGACTTCCATCATTTCTCTCATTTGCAAGTTCTAGAGAGAGAAACCGTAGAGAGAGAAAGTTGGCGGATCGACCCGAGATTTTAGCAAAGTGTTGCTCCATAGCTCGTGAGAAGAACCTCCGGATCAGAAACTAGATTCAGGTAACGATCGGGCCTAAATCTGAGTTTTTGTTCGTTTTTGGGTTTTTTAGGTTTTGGGTGAAGAAGTAACGTTTTCACGGATAAAACTGAAAGATAAACATAGATTTGAGTTCCTTCATGGAAAACAAACGTTTTGAATGAAAGCAGGTTCGGGATCTTGACGTGATCAGACCTGAATGCGAAAGTTAGGGTTTTGCGAAGAAACTGATCGTGCGTACTTATCATGTACGCACGGAGCAGGTCCTGCGTACTTATCAAGTACGCAGGAAGAGGGCACTGCGTACTTATCAAGTATCAGGTCCTGTACAAGGCACGATCGTGCTCGGGTCACGGGCGCGACCGCGTTAGTCAGGGCGCGACTGTTTTGATCAACAGAGGACATAGCTAGACAAATCACTAGGCACGACCGTGTCTATGCTTCAGGGGCACGACCAAGTCTAGCCAACGAGCATGACTGGGTCTGAGCAGGAGGCACGACCGCGCTGGAAGTCGGCACGATCGCGTCTCCTGAGGCACGACCGCGCTAGACGATTAGCGCGACCGTGTCTCTTTCAAAACAGGGACGAATTGATTGATTCTTATATTTATAGTGCTGGAATTTATAGGGCTTTCATTCACAAGGTTATTACGAATCTGTTGGTGTAGATTAATTGTGTTTAAAACATGTTTAGAACCGGATTCGATTAAACTCTTTGAATGAAAATATGGTTTCGGGTTCAAGTAGATTTCGATATTGAATGCCCAAATTAGATTAGGGATTTTGATCTATAGAATAAATAGAAGGTTTAGAAGGTTTCAATTACCCTGTACGACGATGGATTGGTAGCTAACGGTAGAAAGGAGTTCCGGCGTGACGAATTTTGTCTCCGGCGTCTCCTGCTGCAATTCCGGCTCAACTAGTGTACTCGTGATTTTCAGTGAGGATCGTGTGATGTTTATCGTTTGTTTACTTGAGAGAATATGGATCGAAAGGAAGAAATTTGTGGTTTCGTTTAGTTTTCTTGAGATAAATCGGTTCCAAATGATAATGGTTGTAATTGGCAGTGTAATTGTCTTTGTTAATGGATATTAAGTGGAAATCAGTTACGGGAAACCAACGATCGGGCGATTAAAGCTGCAGTTACGTTTTCTCAGACATGAGGCGCGACCGTGCCAACAATAGACGCGACCGTGCCAGACGAGGCGCGACCGTGCCAACATGAGGCGCAACCGTGACTACTAGGGTTTCTGGTTATTTACAAAATCAGTCCTTGCAACTTCAGCTTTGACAGAATTAGCTTGGTTAGGATTTAACAGAACACCTAACGGGATTACTAACTGAGTTAACTCTAGGAGGTGTTACCATGTGATTTGAGTTCTAAAACTTTGAATTAAAGTATGATCGGCTAACAATTTAATGAGGCGTAGGTTTGAACAAGTATAGGGTCTAGCATTGTATTGTTATTAAAATAAGTTAGAATAGGGTCGGAAAATCCGGAATGTTACAGTCTCCCCATGTTAAGGGAATTTCGTCCCGAAATTTAACTAATGGAGGCTGCAAAAAAATCAAGAAAGAGGAGGGAGTTTTGGGTTCTCGGGTAGTTTTGAGTGTTGGATTCTGGGGTGTGTAACCGTTGACATGACTTAAGCCTGATACTTTGAATATGAAGAGTGATAATAAATTTTGTTTTGAAATGAAGATTGTCGAATAAAAATTTGAATTCTAAATGTGAGATGTGTTACTTGGAATTGATTTGATGGGATTTGATATTTAGAGTTTGTGTAAGATATAGTCTAATATGTTCTAAATTGTTAGTGGGTAAGAGATTTCATAACCATTGGTCTGGGTCAAAACCTCACGTGACACGAACAACGCTACTTATGATAATATGATAGGACACTTATATATAGGAAGTACCATCGGCGTATCCACCATGCCCTTGTCATATTACATCAGTTTCGTTGTTACATATCATGATAAGTTTTAGGTCATAACACACGACAAAATTTCACTATAGTTTCCATGCGCTGATTTTTATAATTCCGTGTGCACCCGTAATTATTTAAATCATCGTATGGTCCGTATAGATTGTTTCGTTGTGTGCAGGTAAGGGGGCATAATTTCACTATGATCACGTCTATTGTTTACACATAAAAAGTCGTTAACAAGTAACTATGTCCCTAATCAGGTCAGTTCACAACTAAAGAGTAGTAAAGTAGTAACACTTAAAGTTTCTTTGTTTGCTCGTGTTTGAACAAGAATACGTCAAACCCCGAGTCGTTTCAATGTATTATGGTCTTCAACTTTGGTGTATAAAGTGCATGACCATGTCTTGTGTAGAATGTAATCAATCCATTGCAATAATTGTAAGCAAATTTTTGTTTCGAGTATATAGTAAGCACACAAGTCTCATGTATGATCTAGTGTCACGTAGCTCGTAATCAAATAAGTCTCATATATAGCGTAAATAATTAAGCGTCTTGTATTTTGTAAGTCAATGAACTATGATGTGTAATGTAAACAACATAGTATTTTGTGTATAGTAGGAAATGAATTTCATGTAGGGTGTTGGCAACTTAGCATCATGTATATTGTACAATGCGCACAGCTTAGTGTAATGTACTTCGTAACCAAATAAGTTTCATGTATAGTGTGGTCAATCTAGAATTATGTATCAATGAAGCAATTCTTATGTATCATGTATATTGCAAACAACTAAGTTTCGTGTATCATGTGCTCAAGCCAGTAGCATGTGTATTGCAAATAAACGTGTTTCGTGTATTACATAATCAGTCGCGTAAGTTGTGATTTGTAGGCAAACTAGTTGTATGTATCATGTAATTTGTGTAGCATTGGATATATTGAGAATATCTGAGTTTCATGTACCATGTGGTTGCGTTGGATATACTATGAACGTGTATACATAAGTATTGAACTTCGCGTGCGATGTATATTAATGGGTTTTGCATGTGATCGAGTGTTGCGGAAAAACGTGTTGTTTGACGTTCTTGCATAATGTGGTAGTTGGGTTCGAGTCCTCAAATCTCGTTGAGGTTGGTGGGAAAGGTTAACGTCTATGCGGTATGGATCGTCTCTTGAAGCGTCAAGTGAAAGATAACAAGGAGGTTTTGGGAATATTCGGGAATTGTGTTTACAAATACTGGTCTTTGTTTGAACATAGAAAGTGGTAAATTGTTCTTGGTTGTAGATATATAAAGTAGTGAAATCATTGAATCGCATATTTTAAATGAATATGCAATTTATGAGAAAATATTTTTAATTTAAAATTTCAATTTTTTGGTAAACAAGTAGTAGCATATTAATTTAGCCAAAGTTTAGAATTATTTACTTTAATGAATAAAAATCATAATTATTTATCAGTTTTAAAAATATTTTTATAAAATTGATTGCATTACTTTCCTTATTAGGTGAAAAAGTTTTATGGAAAATCTATGTTTTTGATATTATCAAAAAAAAAATATTCAATAAGCATTTTGTTAAACAAGATAGCGATGTTTTGTTTAAATCACAAAATAAGATGATTTATTTATGAAAGAGATTGTTGGTAATGTACTAAATCATGTTGAATGAAAGAAGTGATATTTGAGAAAGTTTGATGAAAATATAACAGGTGTAATTTACGCTCCACGGGTCAAATCAATGAACAATAACTGTAGAGTTGAAATATATGGAATTGACTAGATGCTGAAATGTTAAACATTATTAAAAACATAGGGAAATGGTTCTCAAATCGAAAATTTAAAGGAAATCAGTAGAAGCTTCTTCTAACATCTCTGGTAGCTTTCCACTAGGAAGAAGATAATCGCCAAGATGAGCACCGCTATAGTCACTCGAGTAGTAGATCTGGCTTCAGTTCTGGCGGTCTCCGTGCGATGATCTTGTATTTCTTTTTCGAGGGTGGAGATTAACTCCTTTTGGTATCCTAATTGGTTTGCTAGGCTATCCATTCTTTATCTTTGCAAGTAGTGTATTACTCCCTGCTCTATCCTTTGCCTCTCGAATTCTGAATTTCTTACATATTGATGGAAGTCATTGGTTGGAATTTCCATAACACCAGGGGGTGCCATGGTATGCCTTACTCAAGGATTAGAGTAATACGGGTCGGGCATTAGATATGGGTCTCTTAGTGGGAGTGGTAGTTGATTGTGGGGATGAGGTGTATGATACGGGTTTATGGGTACGGGTGATCCAGGTGTTCGAAGTCTCGGGTCAGTGTTCCTAATCCAGTCTACCCTTACATCAAACCTTGATCTAGCAGCTGCGGGTGTTGGTGATCGATGTACGGGTGATCCGGTGTCTTCTTCCCAATCAGACTCTTCTTCGGGACGGTATACCGAGGAGGTAGGACAGTAGGAGTCCATGCTTAGCAGGAAGAAATGGAAAGGTTGTAAGCGATAATAAAATACTGAGTGTCAAATATAGGAGTTCTCATAGGTTTAGAGTTTGACTAGTCATAACGCCGAGTCTTCACAATAGTATTTTAGGAGTACACTTTACCTATAAGTAGTGTATCCCTGAGGGGATTCCCAGGAAAGAGGGGTGGGTCACTAGGACACACTTAAGTACCCTATCTTTCCTTAGCCAGAATCCCTCATGGGTCTACACACTCTTCCAGCCATCATGTATTTAATAATACCATTGTTGGGCTCATGGTCATGATGAGAATTGTTGTGGACTGGGCTTTGAGGCCCAAGAGTAAGGTTTATGCTTTTCAGCGGGCTTCTTCTTCTTGGAAATAGGTGGGCTTCTTAGTTTATTATTGATGGACATTAGGCCCAATAGTTTAAGTCTTTGCTCATAAAGGGTGATGGTATCATGTATTTGGGTCCAAAGGTGTATGAATAATTTTGGTGCGTATGTGTGTGTGTTAAACTTAGGATAGTGTTTTAAATAAATTATGTAGGTAGCTATGAATAGAAGAAGAAGTGGGCAGGTAACGTGACACATAGCTATTGGGTATTGTATCGTGTGATGTAATCATATAGTATAATATGTAAAAATATTCACATAGGTGAATAATCATATAGCATGTAGGTAGTAATGAATGTAAGTACAAGAGTTATCAAGTAGTGTGACACATAAGTCATTATGTATTGTATCAGGTAGTGTAAGTACTTAGGATAGCATGTAAAAATAATCACACATAATTTGATAATGTAACATGTAGTAGCATGGCATTGTATGGGTGTCCTAAAGTTATAGTCTAGGTCAAGAGTGTCTAATAACCTAGTTCCCTATAACCAAGGCTCTGATACCAATCTGTCACACCCCGACCGATGGCGGAATCATCGGGGCGGAACATGTAGACTGTTCAATATGTTAAATCCATTTCCATTCAAACAAACATGAATCAAATTCAAAGTACATAATGAAATACAATTTGTTTTTGAATTAAGATTAACTAGGTCCAAAGCCTATGTGTAGCATGTCTTGATCAAACTCATGTGAAAGCACCTGAAACATGAATAAAATAAGGTCAACTAAAAAGTTGGTGAGTATAACACAGGTTTGTATATAGGTAGCATATAATTTGTAAACCAAATCCTTTACATAACATGATAAATAAGGCGTTTATGGGGAGCAACTATTGTGTAACCAAGTACAATCAAACCTTTGTAACTAGCATGCAAAAATTGTGTTGTCGGTTTCAATCACCGCGCACCTGGGTGAGTTTGTCAGACTCAATAGATCTATCATTGAAAACCGTCGGCTTGAAAAGTTAATGATTGCACATAATCGCATACAAAAGGTTAGCACACCTAGCCCTCGGGCATAAAGCTCAAATTGCACACATGAATGTAAATAAGATTTATACTTGTGTTGTTTGCATAAATGTAAGCATGTAAGTTGAATAGTGTTCATGTTTCACCCCAAAAATGTAAAAGAGTAAAAGGGGCTATGTATACTCACTTGATTCGAAGGCGCAACTAACATGAGATACTAGAAAGTAATGTGATCCTTGTATCGCACAACGTTAACCTAGAGTGTAATGTATATTGTATTAATAATGCACAATAGTCTAAGTCTAAGTCTAAGGTTGAATTGGATAAAGTTAGTGATTGGTACTTGAAAGTATTGTATAAAACGGAAGATTTGAAATTAATATTTTTACAACGTTTTGAATAAGGTTTGAGTTTGGAATAAGTAAATTAATTAATTATTGTTTATGAGAATAATATAAGTATTAGATGTAATTAAGTATAACTAAATAAATATTTTTTTTGTTTAATTATAAATCAAATAAGTAATTATTACCTTATTCATCTATTTATAAAATGTAACTTAGACATTAAAATATTATTTAAGTGTAAGGTTTATAATTAAAGGTTGAAACTTTAATTAAATAATTTCCATTTATTTTAAGATTAAATACTTGATCTTTTTAAATAAAGATAATACGCATTTTTATAAATTCAACTATTTTTATTTTGAAAATTAACTTGAAATACTAATTGTTTAAAAATATAGAAATTTTAAGGATTCTGTGAACCCACACGACCGTGCCTAGACAGGGCACGATCGTGCTCGGGTCACAGGCGCGACCGCGTTAGTCAGGGCGCGACTGTGTTGATCAACAGAGGACATAGCTAGACAAATCACTAGGCACGACCGTGCCTTGTACAGGCACGACCGTGTCTATGCTTCAGGGGCACGACCAAGTCTAGCCAACGAGCATGACTGGGTCTGAGCAGGAGGCACGACCGCGCTGGAAGTCGGCACGATCGCGTCTCCTGAGGCACGACCGCGCTAGACGATTAGCGCGACCGTGTCTCTTTCAAAACAGGGACGAATTGATTGATTCTTATATTTATAGTGCTGGAATTTATAGGTCTTTCATTCACAAGGTTATTACGAATCTGTTGGTGTAGATTAATTGTGTTTAAAACATGTTTAGAACCGGATTCGATTAAACTCTTTTGAATGAAAATATGGTTTCGGGTTCGAGTAGATTTCGATATTGAATGCCCAAATTAGATTGGGGATTTTGATCTATAGAATAAATATAAGGTTTAGAAGGTTTCAATTACCCTATACGACGATGGATTGGTAGCTAACGGTAGAAAGGAGTTCCGGCGTGACGAATTTTGTCTCCGGCGTTGATGTGCTACGAACTATACGCAAAAACCTACAAGTTCTAATATTTATAATAAAACGGACAAACCTAAACTAACGCGCACAATACGGCAAGTGTACCGATCGTTTGCAGAATAGATAGATAAGACCGAGTATCGAACCTACGGACACTGTATGTACAGCGAAATACTGACTCAGATGCAGGATAACTAATTACAAAAAGGGGGGTTTCTTTTATTTAAGAGAGAAATAAACTATAGAAAATAAAGGAAAAGACGAGGACAAACAAACTAGCGTGAGAATAACTACGGAACGAAAACAAATAGGGTGAAAGCACTACCTAGGCCCGAATCCTACACGTGTCTAACGAAGGTTCTATCGGTAATGGAACTGATGTGATACCGGGATCTTAAAATACTAAACTCAAAGGGAACCTAGAGCACCCTCGACCCTTCTCAAGGATTGTCAACTAAGAGACCTAAAAGCCGTTAAACCACCGGCTGGACGGGTTCCCCTCACAGGTCATCCAGTCTACTCAAGAAGTATCCGCTAGACAATCTACCTCACAGCGCGAAAGTCTCAATACACCTAAGTGCAAGGGATAACTAAGAATTTCCTATTGGACTCAGTAAACAAGATGCGAACGACGAACTAGACAGACCTTCTCACAAAGATTCTAAACTAGCGATCAGACACATGAGATAAACCGACAATCTCTCACCTCACAGCTATTAAGATTGGTTGAATATTTAGATTTACCAATTCACGAATTTCATTCCTTTGGAATACTATGTCTAGCAAACCATCCAATAATCAAAAACACACGGCAATTGATCTAGCATGCACCTATTATATGAAAGACATTCATCAAAGCACATGAGGACTGAAAAATCATTCAATTGATAATACTAAATACTCATACACATCCAATGATCAAAACCAAGTTTGTTACATCATGAGTTCTTCACATTCAAAAGTTCCAAAAACCAACAAAAACCAATGTTAAACATGTGCAATCATCTAAACCTAGGTAGACAACAAGAATCTAGCCAAGAAACATGTTCAAATATATAAAACAATAAGTAACTAGGATGTTCATCATGTTAGAATTGACAAGAAAACAAGAACGAATCAAAAATATGTAACCCGAGGTGAATCCGGCTTCAATTCTTCGATCCCAACGCTTGTTCTTGATCAATATCCACTTCTCCTCCTCCGATTTTAGTCCACAATCACCTTCTTGAGGCTAGAATGTTCCTCCTTTTCGTCTTTTGCCATCACAAGGTGGTCTCCCCCAGCCGCTCCAGGCTCGTTCCTCCCTTAGGGTTTTCTAATTTTTGGTTTAAAAGGAGATGTCTGCGAAAAACCACCCGTCGCGTAGCGCGACGGGATCTTGCACACTCCTCGCGTCGCGCGAGGGCCCCAGAAAAGACAAAACAGTCGGACAATCATTAAAAGGGCAATTCTGTCATTTTGCAATCCTCGCGTAGCGCGACGAAATTCCAAGACCTGTCGCGCTACGCGACAGGGGTAAAAATCCATAAAGTTTCTTTTTTTTCTTATCCACAGCCCTCCCGCACGAACTGGAAACTCGTTCTTCTTCGTTTTCAATCATATCCGCTTCCTTTGTGACCTAATAACCATAAGATATAGAAATATTAAGTACAAGCAGTTATAGAAGAAAACCGAAGCAAAACAAACACAAAGTGGGAATAAAATTGACAGTAAAATGCATGTATTTTGCAATACATCAGGTGTCTCCTGCTGCAATTCCGGCTCAACTAGTGTACTCGTGAGTTTCAGTGAGGATCGTGTGATGTTTATCGTTTGTTTACTTGAGAGAATATGGATCGAAAGGAAGAAATTTGTGGTTTCGTTTAGTTTTCTTGAGATAAATCGGTTCCAAATGATAATGGTTTTAATTGGCAGTGTAATTGTCTTTGTTAATGGATATTAAGTGGAAATCAGTTACGGGAAACCAACGATCGGGCGATTAAAGCTGCAGTTACGTTTTCTCAGACATGAGGCGCGACCGTGCCAACAATAGACGCGACCGTGCCAGACGAGGCGCGACCGTGCCAACATGAGGCGCGACCGTGCCTACTAGGGTTTCTAGTTATTTACAAAATCAGTCCTTGCAACTTCAGCTTTGACAGAATTAGCTTGGTTAGGATTTAACAGAACACCTAACGAGATTACTAACTGAGTTAACTCTAGGAGGTGTTACCATGTGATTTGAGTTCTAAAACTTTGAATTAAAGTATGATCGGCTAACAATTTAATGAGGCGTAGGTTTGAACAAGTATAGGGTCTAGCATTGTATTGTTATTAAAATAAGTTAGAATAGGGTCGGAAAATCAGGAATGTTACATATGGACAGCGAGCCATAGTTGCCATAAGAGCAACAGGGGCAGTGTCTTGGTGGCCTGCCAATGGTTTTGATGTTGTACAACTGGTAGGGAGTAACGACGGTTACTCAGGGGTTAACGTGACCCTATGTAAGGTTAAATTATGATCCGACGGTGTTATGGCCGTGAGCCATAGCCGTCGATGGAGGTTGTCGGTCTATGGACATGAGAGCCATATGGGCAACTGAATGGGTATTGTCGGTCCTCGTGCAGTTAAGCCTTGGGGGCAATATAAAAGGGAATTGACGGAATGTATGGTATTGTCGGTCTTCGTGCAGTTAAGCCTTAGGGGCAATACCATACTAAATGACGGTACGAATGGTAAAACAGATTTAGATAGTAATGTATGACTTAAATGAATGTTTAATGTTTTAAACAAATGATCCGTTCAATGTGTTTATGATGAGGAAAAATGTTTGAAGGTTTTCAATGATGAACGAAAGGCCCTGTTTTCTTATACGTGATGTTAAACCCTAATGAATGTTTTGAATGATGAACCATTTCTTAAATCGAACGAAAACTAGAACTCACCAGCGTAGCTGACTTTTTAGTATGCATATTCAGGTTTAGGCAGGTATGGATGATGGACGGTGATGCTTGGCAAGCGAGAAGAGTTACCCGGTTGATCATGAAGACTGACATCCCGTTATGATTAGATTATGATATGTTTTATGTAGTAGACTATGTTACGCTTCCGTTGTTAAACAATGTAAAGGTTATCTTTTATTTAAGTATTTTTCGCTGCGTTATTTGATAATCAAGTTTAAGAACTGTTTGTGAATGAGTAGATCCAACAAGTGAGGCCTCCCGGGTTTGGGGCCTTACAACGGCTAAGATTGAGTTTCAAGAAACACAAGTGGTGCTTGAGTCTTCTCGGTCTATATATTAATAATTAAATGAAAAAAGTTATGGTATTTTTCAAACCATAAATATTATCAAGAAAATGAAATATTTTAAAGGATTATTGGATTTTAATAATCCCACCTTTTACCAAATGGCCAATAATAATCCCAACTGAGAATATTTTTACCACCAGTCCCTACTTTCAAACTATTTTCTTACGTTGGATCTCCCGTTAAAAAAAATTACGTCGTTAGATTTTATATGATGTGGACATCTGCAAACCGTCGAAAAGTCGAGCCAATCTAGCAGTGGTCTCGTGGTGGGTTTTGAAATTGGCTCTGGTGGTGTTTAACGGGTCTCGTTAAACACCACCGTTGTCTCCGTTTGGACTTTTCGAAAAAAACGAGACCCGTTAAACATCACTAGAGCCAATTTCAAAACCCACTACGAGACCACTGCTAGCTTGGCTCGACTTTTCGACAGTTTGCGGATGTCCACGTCATATAAAATCTAACGGCGTTAAGTTTTTTTAACGGGAGGTCCAATGTAAGAAAATAGTTTGAAAGTTGGGACTGGTGGTAAGAATATTCTCAGCTAGGATTATTATTGGCTAATTAGTAAAATGTGTGATCATTAAAATCCAATTTCCCTATTTTAAACCATATATTATTTAAATTAAATTTCAAGGAAAAGTATTTTTGGTGTTTTGTCTTTCTTTTAACAAATTATTTATACTATCTAATAAATAAACGTTTTAGTGGAACACTTGTCACTCTCATATGCATCAACTTTTTTTTCCGCTTCTCTCTCCTATTAATTATATAAATTTCTTTAATTATTTTTATAATTTTTTTTGTTTCACTCTTCTCTCTCCTATTAAATAATAACGATTTCTATAACTTTTTTTGTAAATTTTTTTTTATTAAAAAAAATAGGTTTCTTCATAAAACATTTTTATAAATTGAAAATTTCTTTCATTTTTTTATTAAAACATTTTTAAAAGTTAACTATATAACATTTCTACAATTTATATTAAAAAACTATGTAATATTTTATAAATATGTAATATGTAAATTTTTATTACTAATTATATAATATTGTATTTATTCAACTCATGCAATTTACCGGGTTTCTAACCTATTATACTATATTTAAAGATTGTGGAGGTGAATAGTGTCTATTTTATCTTTTACTGCTTTTTTTTGGTTTTCTTAATGTTTTGATTTTAGATTTCTAATCGTTGCGTCTGCATTTGCGTTCGGGTTTCTTGACGATACGTATTCAGATTTTGCAGCGAAGTGACGTTCGCTTTTACAATGGGGTACGTTTTAGGGTTTTACGTTTGAGTGACAGCCGTTGCGACATGCTTTTGTATTTGCGTTTGCATTCAGGTTAATTGACGTTCGGGTCTGGACCATAGGCCTACAATAAATCATCTTTACCTTAAGGCTACCATGCCAAAGTTGGGAATCTACCTTACATATTTTTAACACATAAAACCCATGTTTCGTGTTAAGTCTTTTTCAAAAGTTGAAATATTCACTTTGTAATCTCTCTTTATAATTGCAACAATAAATGGGTATACTTGGCGCAAATACCTACTTAAGATGTTACATTTCTATGGAAAGCCAAATGATGTGTATAAAAAAAAGAGGTAAGTTTAACAATTCAAAAGTTTAACTAGAATGATACATCAAAAATGTAATCCATAGAACCAACAAGCTGACATATAATTTAGCATGCTCTATAGCTAGCAGCATAATACTACTAGAATACGACAAATGGAACTATGAAGTTAAATCATTAAATATAGACTAACATTTAACCATATAATACAATTTAATAAGTAGGTTATTAACTCTCTATTAATTACCAAATTGGGTTTACTCACAAAAAAATCACTATTCATAAATGTACAAGCATAACAGCACATAGTACAAACAAGCAATGCATGTTTTTTTTCTAATTTCAACCCTTATACTATATATAATATACGCTTTTAGTCCGTTTCATTTTCTATTATATTCGTTTTCCTTTAATAACTTTCGTTCGTTAATTTTTTTTCAGAATACAGAGTGCGCTGTTTTTATTTTTTTTTTGTCAATGTTCCGATATAATTTAAAAAAAAACGGAGTTGTATTCAAAAATGAGTTTTTTCGTATCGTTGTGTATAGCGAGTGTCGTTACCGTTGTGGTACCGTGCCGATTCGAACATATTATGAGCGAACAACATCATTGTTGGTATTGATATTATCGGAACCCATATCGGTATTCAATTTTATGGTTTTCGACAATCCGAACCGGTAAATTTTTATTTTGTTTTTTTTCCTTTTTATTATTTAGTTTTATGTTTCTTTTTTATTACCATTATTTTTATCATTACGTCTACGTCTTTATTTAAATGTTTTTTTTTCAATTTCAACCCTTATACTATATATAATGTACGCTTTTAGTCCGTTTCATTTTCTATTAATTTCGTTTTTCTTTAATAACTTTCGTTCGTTAATTTTTTTTCAGAATACAGAGTGCGCGGCTGTTTTTATTTTTTTTTGTCAATGTTCCGATATAATTTAAAAAAAAAACGGAGTTGTATTCAAAATGGAGTTTTTTCGTATCGTTGTGTATAGCGAGTGTCGTTACCGTTGTGGTACCGTGCCGATTCGAACATATTATGAGCGATCAACATCATTGTTGGTATTGATATTATCGGAACCCATATCGGTATTCGATTTTATGGTTTTCGACAATCCGAACCGGTAAATTTTTATTTTGTTTTTTTTCCTTTTTATTATTTAGTTTTATGTTTCTTTTTTATTACCATTATTTTTATCATTACGTCTACGTCTTTATTTAAATGTTTTTTTTTTCAATTTCAACCCTTATACTATATATAATGTACGCTTTTAGTCCTTTTCATTTTCTATTAATTTCGTTTTCCTTTAATAACTTTCGTTCGTTAATTTTTTTCAGAATACAGAGTGCGCGGCTGTTTTTATTTTTTTTTTGTCAATTTTCCGATATAATTTAAAAAAAACGGAGTTGTATTCAAAATAGAGTTTTTTCGTATCGTTGTGTATAGCGAGTGTCGTTACCGTTGTGGTACCGTGCCGATTCGAACATATTATGAGCGAACAACATCATTGTTGGTATTGATATTATCGGAACCCATATCGGTATTCGATTTTATGGTTTTCGACAATCCGAACCGGTAAATTTTTATTTTGTTTTTTTTCCTTTTTATTATTTAGTTTTATGTTTCTTTTTTATTACCATTATTTTTATCATTACGTCTACGTCTTTATTTAAATGTTTTTTTTTCAATTTCAACCCTTATACTATATATAATGTACGCTTTTAGTCCGTTTCATTTTCTATTAATTTCGTTTTTCTTTAATAACTTTTGTTCGTTAATTTTTTTTCAGAATACAGAGTGTGCGGCTGTTTTTATTTTTTTTTGTCAATGTTCCGATATAATTTTAAAAAAAAACGGAGTTGTATTCAAAATGGAGTTTTTTCGTATCGTTGTGTATAGCGAGTGCCGTTACCGTTGTGGTACCGTGCCGATTCGAACATATTATGAGCGAACAACATCATTGTTGGTATTGATATTATCGGAACCCATATCGGTATTCGATTTTATGGTTTTCGACGATCCGAACCGGTAAATTTTTATTTTGTTTTTTTTTCTTTTTATTATTTAGTTTTATGTTTTTTTTTATTACCATTATTTTTATCATTACGTCTACGTCTTTATTTAAATTTTAGTAACAATGAACACGACACCCGCCGCGGAGCGCGGGTATAACCATCTAGTTATTATTAATTTGAGGAATTTTGGCAAAATAGCAAATATTTACATAAAAAGAGTTTTAATTCATACGTTATAAAGACTTTATATACTTACATTCGTCACAATTAGCCATGTTAGCATTATCGGCGCTTATTCTTGTCAAACCTATATGTATATACACACACACATATTGAAACGGGTCTGATACAAGAGTTTGCTGCTGGCCTAGTGGTGCCGCACTACACCCTCACCCACGCCAGTTGCGGATCCAGGAATTTTTTTCATGGGGTTCACTATTTTTAGATGCTTCAATTTCATAGGGCCGGACATAAAAATTTCGGTTCGGTTCGATTGTTCGAGTCGAGTAAGGTTCATCACATAATAAAAATACGATAAAATAATAAAAAAAACATCGTCATTAGAAACTTCAATTCTTGATTTGAGTTTATACATATATATATATATATATATATATATATATATATATATATATATATATATATATATGTATATAATAAAAATCTTTTAAGTTATATAATAAATAAATGATTCAAACATTAAAAAACATTTATAATTAAAATTAGAGCTTATTCTATTATAGAATAAACAAAGTAATAAGAACCTAAAGTAAATGAAATTATTAGAATATTGTTTCGGTGACCCCTCCCACCCTATGTAGATCCGCCCCTATTCCACGCTATGCGGGTTCGAGCACCCCCCCCCGCCACACACACACACACTGGTTCTTGTTCTTTTTTTACGCGGCCGCTATTTTATATTATTTTAAAATTTTCAATTATTTTAATCTTTATAATTAATTTTGGACATATTTTTTTTTCTTTTGTAGCCTATATTCTTTAAAAAGTAACATTTTATAAAATTTCGAATGTACCGTTTACGACGTGCTTATTTTTATCTAAATTCCGATATAAATTTCATTAAGAACCAAGTTTTCAAGATAAAGTACAAGTCAACGAAGCACGAGCGTACAAGCCGTTAAAATTGCTTCAAGGTTTCATTTTTATATGTTTTTTTCCTTTTACAACCTTTAAAATATGATGTTTTTTTAAAATTCAGGATTTTCTGTTTGGACGTGAATTTTTTTCTCAAGGTTAATACTAGTATATAGGTCGTAAAAAACAAGCTTTACAAATTTTAACACCCACGCCACAGCACGCGGGTTCCAAAAGCCTCGTTAGTACTTAAAACCATTTGTAAAACAAAATTTCTTTCAAAATCAAACAGTCTCAGAAATGACCACGTTCCATGAAGAACACTTGCATAAACCTTGATTGTTGTAAAATTAAACTTTTGTTATGAGCTATATGAAGAGTACTAGCCCAGTAGTAGCCCAAGTACAGAATTGAAATTAGATGATGAAGATTAGAGACCTCATACACTCACTCAATCACTTCAAATTCAACCATGAGTCTCCCTCACTGTTGTAAAAATCGGGCCTAGCCGGCCTAGCGCCTAGCGATTTTTCCAACTATGGTCTCCCTCTGTGACAGAACTCATAATTTTATACAAGCAACATGTACGAATTTATGTAATTTATGATGATTATTAATATAAAAAAAGAAAATGTAAAATAAGAGTTCATCAAAAAGAAAATGTGACATTGCACAATGATGCAAACAATCACCAATGGCGACAATATGTGCAACATCTAACGTCGATTCGTTCTAAGAAAAAGGAAAATAATACTAGGGTTACAAACAAAAAATTAGATCCTATAGTGTTTCACATAGAACCCAAGCAAGCATTCAAATGCGAGTAGTGAGTCGACTCACCTAGTTGTCTATTCGGGTTGAGTTCTTGGCACCTCGTTTGCTCCACTTTTCTCCTCAGGGGCTAAATCTGGATAACTCCGGTGGTTTAAAGAATGCAGCCAAACAGCAACAGCTCCTTCTTCATGCTCTGTTGATGCAATGTGAGAATAAATATGTTTCAGTTTGAATTCCTCGGCTTCATCTGCATAAGCTTTCATCGACACCTCTTCGTGGGTATCCTTCCATTTCTGGTTATATGATGAGAAAAAACACTCGTCCAAGTATAACCCGACTTCAGGAGCTGTAGGCACAGTGATTCTAACATCCCTACAATCATCATATATAACAAGTTAAACAAATTAGAGCCATGTTTCTACTAATCAAAACCGATTAAGCATGACTTCAAGAAGCAGATCAAGATAACTGTAAAATTGCCTGATTATCTAAATTATCCAATTCTGATTGTTCAAGATGCAATAATAACCTTGACAACGGTTAAACGCACGTCCAAACACCCCTTAAATCTGCCTGATTCTTGAAAAGGCAATCTGTAAAAGCTAGAAACCTTTTTCTTTATCCAAGACAGTATCCCTTACCCAGTGCCCAGAATCCCTTTTCTTTAAAACAATCATGTTCTCTGAACTTTGAAAACTTTTCTGGAGGGTAGTTTATCGAATCTTCACTTTCCACATATCTTTTGAACTTAAATCATGAAAAGGTCGCAATTATAAAGTTTCTAACTTTCTAACATAAACAAGACTATCCAAACCGAGCCCTAAACCCTATTCTTTCTAAACAATCATGCTCATGAATTTGAAAACTAGCAACGAGTTAAGGCATATGGAAGGCAATTTACAGGAAACTAATTTCTACAATGTCATACAAATTAAACACATGAAAAGGTCACAATGTAAAGTTGTAAACTTTTCAACATTAAAAGGGCCATGGTTAAACTACACACTATTTTACTTTAAATCATCATACTCCCTACATTTTAAACTTAGCACCCAATTCAGTATCGCAGGGAAAATAACCGATAGTTAAGTTGTATCTAGAGGTAGCAAAATGGGCGGTTAGGCAACGAGTCAGGATGGGTTGACCCGAAACACTTCTTGTCCATATTCTTTAAGAAATTCATATAAACTGGTATCTTAAATATGATTATAAAATTTATATTGTTTCAAGAATA
This sequence comes from Smallanthus sonchifolius, assembly GCA_023525975.1. Classification (NCBI taxonomy): domain Eukaryota; kingdom Viridiplantae; phylum Streptophyta; class Magnoliopsida; order Asterales; family Asteraceae; genus Smallanthus; species Smallanthus sonchifolius. The sequence continues at coordinate 56,739,071 of CM042032.1, read as the reverse complement.
ATTTAATGTTTTCAATAGAATGATTTACAAGGCTTTAGGAATTAAAAATGCAATTTGGAAAACTTTTGACCCATTTGACCAGTTAGAGATAAAACCATAACAACATAACCCGAATCAATCCATTTATAAGCAAATGGGTCAAAATCAAAATGCAATTTGGACAAAATTTCCCAACAAAAGAGTAGTGCATCGGTGTACAAAAGCAACCAACTAAAGAACTAACTGTTGTAGAGCCGTTTCAATCAGCGACTCCCGAGCACAATTCCTCATAATCGCAACGGAAACACCAATCATCTTCCTAATCTGGTGAAGCATAAAGCTTTGCCCAACAACTTCACATTTCACAAACTCTATCCCATCAACCGCAACCGTGGTGCTAGCATGAAACGAGATAATATAGCGATTAGCAGACGGGTCAGCCGCCTTCGTTCTGGTAGTAAAATTATGAAAATTATGAGTCCCTTCATACTGTTTAAGAATCTTATTAAACCTCCCCCTTTCTTCCTCACCATAACTAAACACATTCCCTTTCACAATCTTCTCACCTTCTCCATTGCCAACACCATTCACAGCATCAGAATTAGAATCAACAATCACAGGTTCAGAGTTCAAGCCTTCTTTACAACCATTCCCATTAAAATCTGATAATGCACATGAGGTGTTCGACGAAATGCCTGACTGAATTTCAACTTCAGAGCATCCATAAAAATTCCAGCCTCTCTCCGAACACTCTAGACACTCTCTATCACGATGAGATGAGGGGTCGAGTGCAAAAACAGGTAATAAATAGACATACCTCCGTCGATCGCAAAACTTTTTGGCACTAAACGACGCCGTCACACGCTTATACCCGAAAATACGAAACTGAGGAGGCAAGTAACTGTTGAGGCGCTCCACGAACCCCGGCGGGTCGACATAGAACTTGCCGGAAACCACTTGGCCAACGGCGCTAACGCCCTTATCTGTTCGTGCAGATCGAGCGAAATCGTAACGGTTAGGGCACCCCCGCTCGTTTTCAGGGACGGCGCCGGAGAAGTAAAGGGCTTCTTCGAGGTCTCCTTCGATTGTTTTGGCTCCAGGGTTCTTTTGCATGCCTTGGTAGCCTACTCCGCAGTAGGCGAAGAGTATGGCGACTTTTCTACGCTTGTATCTTGGCTTTCTCTCCGTGGTGGAGGTGTTTGTGCTGTGGTCTTGGTCGTCGGAATTGGTGGTGGTTGACGTTTTAAGTCGTTTTGAATCGGGTTCTTCGGGTGGTGGCGGTGGAAGTGGTAGTGAGGATGCCGGTGATGCAGGGTTTTGATTCTCCATTGTTGTCAGTTGTGGTGAGTGAGCTCAGATTTGTAATTGGTTCTGTGGGTGAGGGTTTGCAAATTGTAGAGTAAGAAAAACCCTAAAAAGTACACTCGAACGTTTGTGCAAACAAACCCAAAAACATGATCACATAAATTTAAAAAAAAAATGATTTAACATAGGGGGTGTTTGGGATTACTTCTCAACTACTTATTAACTTTTCTAAAAAGTTAATAAGTAGTTTTGAAAAGTAAGTGTTATTTCTTCTATATTTTCATCTTATTTTAATTTATCCAAATAAACTTTTAACTTATTAACTTTTAAAAAAAGTTAATAAGTTAATAAGTAGCTTAATAAGTAATCCCAAACACCCCCATAATGTACCAAAAGAAACTACAAATAATCCTACTGACTTCTAAAGCGGGTTGGTTTCATCATATAATCTATTATATCTAATAAATAAAGGTTTTTTCTTACCAAATGTTGCCTCCATATTCATTATTATCATTTTTTTCTCGCATCTTTTTTTATTGAATACATCTATACCTTTTAATATTTTAATAATACTATATTTTTAAAGAAAATACTAATTATACTAATAAAATATATCTATTTTAAATTATCCTTTATTATAAGAAACTTTGAAATTTAATTATGTAACTTTTATTTTCAATCAAATAGTAAATGAAAGTCAAATTATATTAAATAGTAATTAACGTATTTTCGAAACCCAATTATATATTAATTTTTACATATTTTTAATTTTGTTTTCTATGCTTAGTATATATAATACATTTTTACACCCGTAAAATATATATATAAAGATTTAAGAATTTTATGTATTGATATTTTTTAACCCGTGTGTATTTCACAGGTTCTAAACTAGTATACAAATATATGCACGATGAGAACGTTGTGTGACATAAGATAAATCACATACATGTAGTACTTGTCTGGTTGGTGTGAGTGGTTTTGTTGATATAACGATAACGTTGTGTTGCTTTTGTGCTCAACCACCCAGTGGCGGAGCTTGAAAAACTAAGAAGCGGGGGCCAAAAGTCAGAAGACCAAAATTTTTTTTCCTATCGCTATGTTTCGGGTTATATGTTCGGGTCGGGCCAAACAAATCAATAATAAATAACTTTAAATATAAAACAATCTATTATAATGCGAGAGAAAAATGGTAAGTACCTGAAAAATTGCTTCTAGGCAGCTGGATGAGCTTGGGGATACAAGCACATTAGCAGATCCAAATGTCGTTGATCAACTTATCGCGCTTGCTGATTCATAAATAGCAAGGTACTTGTCTCTAAACATGATACTTCAACTGGTACGTTTTGTTAACAACAAATGTGATATCTGGTCAAGAAAGAGTAACATGTTATTCTCTATATCAGGCAAGACATGGTCATGGGAAAGCGCATAGCATCGTATATAAAAGACCAACCCGTAGGAACTCTAAAGAAAAAAATAAGTAGACCTGGCAAAACAAACTCATTCATCACATTTTGGGTCATCATGAGTCTTATTATAAGATCTTGGGTTACTTTGAGCATAAGCAATATTTTTATCGGTCTCAATGGGCTCAAGAAAAGACAACAAAGTGTTGAGTGGGTCAAGATGGGCATAGCAAACTGGTTAAGCGGGTAAACTGTTTAATCCACGGGTAAACTGATTATGATCAAGAAGTTCAGATTAGCTTGTTCTAATCTTGGACACAATAAGAAAAGAGAACACTCACCCAATATCTAAACAACTGACCAAAATCAAAACAATAATATAACATTTAAAGGAGAGAGTCCAAAAATATAGTATCAAACAAACATGTAAAAAGCCAAAAAGGACTATTCCCTCTTCTTAATGTTCCAACTTGATTTTGCCCTTTTCCCAAATTAGGGATTGATTCAAGAATGCAAGAAATCAAAAAATTAGGGCTAGCCTAGTATAGTAGTATTCAACACATGTGATGTGAGCGGAGCACCAAGCAGCGACGCCGGCGACTGGTGGTGGACGGCGAGCAGCGGCGAGCGACGACGGCGAATGGAGGCGACGTCATCGATTTGGGGCAGGGAGCAGCAGTGGTGAACGAACTGATTTGGGGCAGGGAGCAGCGATGGTTTTGTTTTAGGGATAATTAGGTTAGGTTAAAAAGAATTTTAAAATTTTCATTTCTCCCCCTTAAACTTACACTTTTATTTTTAAAATGAACAATTTATTTTTTTATCGAATTTTTTCATTTCCCAACCATAACTTATCGAAACAATCTCAACATAGCCAGAATTCTTTAGGGAACAAAGTAAGCGGGGGCCAAGAATTCTTTAGGGAAAAAAATAAGCAGGGGCCGGCTCTATACGTAAAAAAAATTTCGGACGAAAACAGAAAAACTAACACTATTAACGGAAAAAAACGGCAGAGGCCGGGGCCCTCCCTGGCCCCTTGTAACCTTCGCCCCTGCAACCACCTGTCGGTAGTAGTGGCCTTTCTGTCATTTGGTTCTCCAAGACATGGGAAATCCCTGAGGCTATTTGGAATGGTTCTTTGTGAGAGGGGGCGTGAGTGTCAAATCAGCAAACCACGAGCGTTGGGGGCGTTGCACACCGGGTCGCAATGGGCGTTGCTCTTGTCATGTGAGTGTAGTCACGGGTGTTGCCCTTATCATGCGAGTGGAACCCACTTTGCCCAATGAGAACCATTTGTTCAAGAGAGGGGCGTGGGACGTGCACTATTACATACGGCCTGATGAGAATTGGACAAGTCTGTGGACTATCTCATATATGGATTAAAAATAAAGATAAAATATGTTAAGATTAGGACACTAAGATAAAGATACATAGCATCTGACAAAAAAATTAAGATGTTAGGGGTATAGAGAGACTGAGAGAGGGAGTGGAGAGAGAGAGAGAGAGAGAGAGTAGAGATTAGAGAGTGGTCGATCTATTTGTGATTTTATTGATTTTTTTTAATAGTTGGGATTAATTTGGTGAATTTACTATAAGTTAACATAATCATCCTAACATTATTGGGGTTAATTTAAACAAAAAATGAAACCAAGGTGATTAAAAAAGCCAAATTAAAACAATTTAACTAAAAACGATATTTTGACCAAACCACATGGACTAAAGGCATAGTTTACTATAATAATAATAATAATTATTATTATTATTATTATTATTATTGTTTCGTTTTTTCATATTCGGACGATGAGCATATCAAAAAAGTAAAAGACCATACCATCTATTGTATAATTTTATTTACGATTGGATATAAATTTTATTTAAAACGAGCCGGGTCACAATTTTGGTTTTCTTTGGTAACTTTGAGTATATAATGTTTTATAAAATTTTGAATATACTGTTCCGACATTATTATTTTTTCCTACCTTTCGATATGAATTTTATTCAAAACCGGTCTTTAAAAGGTGAAAGCCTTCCCGGGGCCTAGCTCTTCTAGTCTTAACCAGCTGCAACGCGCGTACATAACCCGCTGGTTCCTTGTATAATATGGCATGATTAAGATGAGAATTGTAAACTTAGTCACCAGTGAAGAAGGCTTTTCAACCTGCAATTGGGCTAACAGAAGCTCCTTCAGATGAGTCCACGATCAACTCAACCTTCTCTGATGATAAACCTGCACCACGAACAACGCGTTAAGGCGTCACAAGGAGGGAATAATCCTGTAACCACCCTCTGGCGTGAGAATCAAGATCTCTGGTAAAAAGTGATGGTGAATTGAGGAAGAAAATGAAATGAGAGTGCATAATTGTGCCAATGGTCGCTATTTCCTTTATATACCAGGTCGTTTAGGGTTACCTCAGCCAGAGGGTGTGTAATCTTGTGGAGGCCACTCTAGAGTTATGTATCAGTGCCCTCAATTTTTATTGGTGGATATGTAATTTCCTAATATGAATGTTTCACGTGTCATAACCGTTTTTAAGATGGATCAGTGAGTTTGAATCACTGGCCTCAACACTGTGTCTATCCTCTTCAAGAATAAAGATATGATACAAGATAATATTGATAAGAAATAAGAAAAAAATGAATAGGTGTACAACAATTAAAAAGATAAAATATCATGAATCAAGGGCATGACTAATGAATAGTGTCATGATTTGTCAATATAACTTTAAAAGAATAAATATTTATTAATGTTTTTACCGGTGTTCGTAATAAAATCATGATTTATCAATATAATTTTAAAAGAATAAAAATTTATGAAGTGCTTTTAATGGTGTTTGAAACTCCCTATTTTGAAATTTAGGGTATGCCTCACTACAAGTTCTAAGATTTAAACTAGAGTAAGCTCCGGTTTTAGTCACGTGGTTTATAGCAATTTCCTATTTTAGTCTAATAGTTTAAATTTCTTTTTTTTAATCACTGATTTCATTTTTGTTCCAGTTAAAGTCAGATGACTAACACCGTTTAATTTTCTGTTAAGGTTTTTTATGAAAAGACAAAAATACCCTTATGACCCACCAGCACTATCAAACATCTTCATAAAACCCTAAAATACACGATAACCTCCTCCGCCTCCGCCGTATTTCTTCAAAGAGAGAAACCACCGCCTCCACCTGAATATCTCCGATTTGGGGCACCACCACACCACCACATCTCCTGACCAAAAAACGCTGAATATCTCCGATTTGGGCCTCCACCTGTGCGTGTGGCCACATCTCCTGACCAGAACCATCGCACCCCATCCTAGATTGGAAAACGAACCACCACAGCAAAGTTCAACGACCCCATTTATTTCCGGCGACTCCTCTCCGACGTGGGGAGAAGTCTTAAAACCTACATTTTTTGGGTTAAAATGGAAACAAATCTCAGGTCGGATCTCACGACATCATCATCCAGTTGCGGTGGAGTGGTCAGAGTTGATGCCGCCATGGTGGTCTAGGGTTTCTGGTTGCTGGTCTCCGATCTCCTCCTCCCCCTTTGACCCAGAGACGGTGTGGTCAGGTGATGATTCCATGGTGGTCTCCTGTTTCTGTCACCGGAGAAGGGATAATTACCGATTTTAAGAGAGAGGGGTACAGAGATAGACTAGAGTGAGAGTAGAGAGAGAATTTAGATTTTATGGCAACGGTGGTTCTTGGATTTTACAGGGAGAGAGAGTAGACAGAGAAAGATGGTAAAGGTGGTTCTTAGATTTTACAGGGAGAGAGAGTAGATAGAGAAAGATAGACAAAATATATAATTAGTCCCTGTGGTTTTTTAACTTACATAATTAACCCTAAAGTACAGTTAGTTACATAAATGATCCTTTATAAAATAGGGGCATTTTCGTCTTTTCACCTTAACTTAACAGAATAAATGGATGTAGGTTAATGGATTGGTTAAAACTGAGACAAATGATGAAACAATTGGATGTAAATCAGGATTTTTAAACTATTAAATTAAAATAGAGAACTGGTGCAAACCACAAGGACAAAAATAAGAGTTTACTCTTTAAACTATATTGTAATCTATACTATATAATAAATAAAGGTTTTGGAGTTACACTTGTCACTCTAATATTCACTCACAACATTTTTTCCCGCCTCTCTCTCCTCTTAATTACACAAGTTTCTTTAAATTTTTTGTTTCCCGCTTTTCTCTCCTATTAAATAATAATGATTTTTATAATTATTTTTATAAAACGTTTTTTTATTTAAAAAAAATATGCCTGTACATAAACTATTTTTATAAATTGAACATTTTTTTCATTCTTTTTATAAAATATTTTTAAAAAATAATTATTTCACCAATAACATCCAACGTACAAATCTTCATAGGATCTACTGGTTTACAAGTTATCTTTATTTAATTCATGTAATACATGGGTTTTAACCTAGTACTTAAATAAATGAATCCTTAAAGAACGACTATAAATGAACAATGAACCCGTTACTATTAAATAGATTCTACACATTTCACTCGGTCCAAAAGTAAAGTACATCTCATGCTCATTTTCCTACGAGTGGAAACTACACCTAATGGCTTCTTCAACAAAGCAGTTTAAACTTTAAAGAAACCGTATCCTCAATTTGTGCAAGCTGTCCAGTTCGAGGGAAGTCGACTCGAGGTCAACGCGGGCATGTTACGGACATTGATGTCCATGGGAAGCATGCGGTATTCGATATCGAGATCTCTAAAGATTTTAATCATCTCTTCGACTAAAAGAGCTCTACGTTGCCATCGTTCACCCATGTCCTGGAAGTTCATACGGTGGGAGGGCCATAACGATATCTTTAGCCGGTTCATGTCTTCAACGTCCCTCACCACGATCAATGGTGCAGTGTACCAATGATCACTCTTGTTCTCAATGTAACTGAAACGACAACAAACCATTCGGTTTTTAGACTTCTGTTAGCACAATGAATCAAATATCCTTCGGTCCAGTTATAGATTAATGAAAAAATATAGGGGAGCGTTCAATACAGAACCAACTTTAAGTAGAGAACTGCGAGAACCACATAAGTACTTGTACAACTGTACGTAGTCCTAGCCAGATATAATGCGTAAGAGAAAGAGAGGCGCTTATGCAGTTACATAACCGTCTTATGTATCACATTTGAAGCAATAGGTATTTACGTTCATACAGTTCTCGCAATTCTCTATTTAAAATGCCCTCACTAGACCTATGGGCTAATAAATGGCCCGTTAAGTGATTCTATGGAAAAACTAACATCCAGAAAAGCAGAGGGTTAAAAAGATGGGTATCAAGTATCAACACATACCTTGTTATCCTTTCCTTCATCAAAGCAACCTTCTCTACAGGAGTTGATACGTGTATACAGAAATCGATGGCCTCTCCCATATCCGGGCTGCGGTAATAATTGGCGATTGGTTTCGTGGCCAAGACACTATTCGGGTAGATAATCTTTTGGTTATCATACCTTAAGAAAACAGTTGTTAATATATTCATCTCCTCAACTATCATCTGCAATTATTGCACGGTTAGAAATTACAATCATGACAAGGACAAGTCGGGTTGGGTTGACCCAGAACACTCTTTTGTTCATTTTTTAGAAAGTTGATTAATAAGTTCAATATAATTACAAAAACTACATTAAAACAATAATAATCTAATTTATTCAAACAATACGATCTAGTGGAGAATATAGATCGTATTGATTTAAAATGCACTTTGAGTAACTTTTGACCCGTTTCTTTTCAGCTACTTTTTGCCCATTTAAGCTGTTAGGGATAAACATAACTCAAATCAATGTGTTAATAAGTAAACGGGACAAGATTGTTTACCTGAACACTGTCGATTTCACAACGGTCGCCCACATCAAATGGATGCATTACGAACAAGAAAATAATAGCCTCAAATGTCGTCTTGCATGTGTTACCGAACACGAAAACTACCAAAAGTAGTTGTGAGCTTAGGAAGATAAAGAAATGTGTAGTTGCCACTTTAAGTATAAGGAGCCAGACCACGATTATTAAGATTCCGACAACTACGTTTAACATCTGATGGAGTTTGTTGACGGCTGTCTTTGTATCATTTAGAGATAATGCAAGAGCTCTTCGTTCTCGGAATACGTTAACCTGGAAAAAAACAGTTTTTTGATAATCCTGTGAACCTCATCACTTTTACTAGGAAAAAAATAAGATCAACAGGAAGTAGATTTAGGTTATGTTTTTATCTTTGGCAGTTAAAACACGTAAAATTATAAAACCAGGTTAACATGGCCAAAAGTAGCCCAAAGTGTATCTTAATGCACAAAATCATATTATAGTTAAAACAATATAATTTTTCTAATCACAAACGATACACTAATCATTAATAAGAAAATAAAAAATGAATGGAAAAGAAGTGTTTTCGGGTCAATGCAACGTGATCTGTGTCACCCTGTACCAAAACAATACCAGTTACCCGACCTACATAACCCGCCCATTTTGACACCTCCTATCAGGAATAGAAACATCCATACCACCCAGTTTTTGAGAGCTCCTTTGCTGATTCCTTTCGTTTCACTTTCTCCATCAAAGAGTCGTATAGCCTTCAAAGCTTCGTCCTCTCTTAGAAAACGCATCAAGTCCTCTAAATAAATGCGCCTGCCCAAGCAAAATGGTGAAAAGACGATCAACATGAACATAAGTCACATTTATGTTTGTTTTCACAAATCTGGGAGACATGAGAAAATCCTTAATCCTGCCATTTTATCACTGTTTACAATACAAACTAGAGTGTCAATCGTGTCGGGTTTGGGGGTGGCGGGTCGAATTGCTCGACCCAAATTCGACCCGAACAAAACCCATATATTTATTCGTGCCAAAAATATCAACCCTACTTAAAATTGTGTAACCCGAGCACAGCCCGTTTAACTCATTTATCTAAACATGTCATACGGGTTGGCAGGTAGTAATCAAGTTGTAAACGTGTTAATCGGGGTAGTGGGTTGTACTTGTAATAAATGGGATACACAGGTCATACACAAGGTGGCGGGTCGATTTGTGTTAACTAAACGTGTTAATCAAGTCAACTCGAACACGGCCCGTTTAACTAAACAGGTCAACCAAACATGACCCGTTTATTAAACGGGTTAGATATGACAACCCAAAACCTAACTATATTTCGTGTCGTGTTCATGTCATGTCGGAAATTGACACCCCTAATTATTACAAACACGAACAATTGGTCCCACAAATTTGAACGCAATATCGATTGGCACAAGAATAGAACTTACTTGGAGCCTTGTTTAGCAACATTGCCGAATATTTTCTTGGCTGCAACCTTAGCCTGCTTTTCGTTTGTGATCTGTACCGCGGACTCATCCTCATCCCGTGTAGTACCCTCCAATTGCTCATCTAAAGTAGACAACACACCCGTACGAACAATATTCATCAACCGTTTCATATTCCAAGCCGATATATTCTTCTGATTTAACCGATGCAAGTGATCAATAGTAATCCCCTCATCAACCTTTTTAGGCGTAGTAGCTTCTGAAAATTTACCACTTTTACCCGTCATGGGAGTGTTAGTCCTTGGAGTTCCAATAAACCTCCCGCTTTTCTTAAATATATTCGCCTTAAGATCGGGTGGTAAAGTGGCCCCGGCTTTCTGAAGCTTTTGAACTTCTTCAATCACCCTATCTTCTTCCTCCCGTTCTTGTTGGATCTCAATCAACGGCGGGCCCGAAAGCGCCTCGATTACATACTGGTTAAACAAAGATTCTTGAATCCGGTCAAAAAACGTGCTCACATGGAACGAAGAAGCTAAAACCTTCACGAGCAACGTTTTCAATAGCCAAACAATCGTACCGACCAAAAGACAAACCCAAATCTTAGTCACGTAAGGCAAAACATCCTTCCCATGTGTCGCCATCCGTTCGACTTTCTGATCGAATATACATTGCCACGCGATCAAAACCAACGTTAACCAAACACAGTTTTGAACAGCTTTTCGCAGCCCGTAGACGAAATACAAAACCCGTTTTCGCAGGACAAAGTTTCGTTCTATCAAGAACACTATAACCCTAATCCCCCAACCCGAAACCAATCTTCCACAAATCAAAACTAATATCATAACCCCCCATTTCCATAATTCAAGATCAAACAAGAACTTGTGCTTCAAAATTGGAATTGTGAGTGTGCAGATTAAAGCAGCAATAATCAAGATTAAACTGAACAATTGAAGTAAAGTCCATTTGCTATACCTTAACTGTTTGTACTCATCCGGTAGATCATCATCAAGAAACGGATCATCTTCATCGATTTCACTCCCACCGGATTTCGGTAACCTGCCGGACTTCTGATCTGTCACCGGCGGATCCATTAACCTCGACTTCGTCTTCGTCCGCATCAAGCTGGATTTTCCCTTAAATGAAGCATTCCCCGAGCAAACCAGCACCTCATCGCCACCGCCGGTACGACCACTGCCGTTTGACCGCTGCCGTACCGGAGGCGGCTCAATCACCTCTTCGTGAAACGAAACCCTAACCTCCTTCGGTGTAAGGATACCGTAGTTATTCGGACTCTCCGGTATCTTTGACAACGCCGGCGACTGCTGCGGTGACGGCGTATCAGACGTTTTAAAATCAAACTTATCGCCGTCGTTCGTGAAATCGTAGCTCGAATCTCTCCATATATTGTTAGGGTTTTGCTGGTCTGCAACAGTGTTAAACTTGTAATCTGCTTCTTTAGCAGCAACATTGCCGTTGGTACTCTTTCCGTTTTCTTTTCGACGTTCGCCGGAATCCGGCGGCGACGGAGATGAACGCATGGTGGTGGTAGCAGGACTAAGGTTAACAGTGAAATTGTTTTGTGGAAGCAGGATTTGGTTTTCTTCAGGTCCGATCTGTGGTTCGTTTTGTGATGATCTGTTGAAAGATTTTCTGAATTTGTCCATAAAATGGTGAAGATTTTAAGAATCTGAATCAATAATTTTAAGATTAAATTATTGTTCATTCGGTGGACAGTGCCAGAAGCAGGTGATGACTCACCAAAGGTAAAGCACCTACTATGGACGACATACTTTCTGTTGAAGGAGAAAGACCCTCAACTTTATACCGGTTTGTACTTTTAACCCTTCTTTTAAATATTGTTCACAGTTAAATCCTAACTTTTATTTCTTCAAATAGTGAATTATTGGTGTAGCGATAAGGGATGTTTAATTTTTATAAACTGTCCAAACTGGTTGAACCGTAGACTTGTTGGCCGTTTAGCTAGTTTGAAATATACACGTTCAAACCGTAGACATGTGTGTGTGTCGCTATTCAGAGAAGAAAAGAGGGGAGAAAGAGTTGTGTGATCAAGAACTCAAGAATCTGGAGTTGCATGTTTGAATTAAAGGATTGGTGTGTACGTTCCTTCACATATTCAAGTAAGTTTAACCTCTCTTCTAATTTCCTCTATAAAATTCTTGTTCTTAGAAGGGGTTTGGGTGGATGAACCCTAATGGATGAAAATTGGGGATTATAGTGGAATTATTGTTGGGTAGGATCGATAATCTAGCATTACTAAAGCTATGTTAATTTCATCAATTGAGAGTTTTGAAAATTAGGGTTCTTAAGGACCTAATTTGGGTGTTTAAAAAGTTGAATTGAGTGTTGATAAGTGTTTACGGTGTTATATAAACACATTTTCAAGTGAAAAACTCAATTGATTTGGGGAAGTAAATTGGGTGAAATTATGGAAATTAGATGAAATCCTTAATGGGTCAAATGGGTTGGATGTTGTTATTAGGGATTTGAAAGCTTGGTTAAAGTTGAATTAACCATGTTTTGTTAGGGTGTAAACCTTTGAGTCAATTAGGTGGGTGTTATCCTAATTGATGAGTTGGGTGGGATCACTAGATTTGCTAAACAATAGTTGTGAATTGTTTAGGTGACCGAATTGCTAAGGTTAAGATCAATCGAGATCATCTAAGGCAATGATGGGAGATTCAACATAAAAGGTAAGTGCCTTGCACTTACTTAGTATTTGATAAACTAATGTTGTTGCATAAGTAGATAGTATGTTGAAGGAATATTTGCTTATGTATTGTTAATGTGGTATGTGGTGTATTGGTATAATTTGACTTAGGTGGTAAAGAGTCAAACCATAATGTGGTATGTGGTGTATTGGGATATTTGACTTAGGTGGTAAAGAGTCATACTAAAATGCTGAATGTGGTAAGTTGGTGTAATATGACTTACGAGGTAAAAGTCAAAGTAGTATGCTTATTGTGGTTTAAATCTAGGTGTATTGACTTATGTGGTAAAAGTCAAACTTGTATGCGTATTGTGGTTTGAATATTGGTGTACTGACTTGTGTGGTAAAAGTCAAACTTGTATGCGTATTGTGGTTTAAATATTGGTGCATTGACTTGTGTGGTAATAGTCAAACTTGTATGCATAATGTGGTTGAAATTGGTGTAGTTGACTATGTGGTTAATAGTCATACTAAAATGTTGAATGTGGTAGATTGATGTAGTTGACTTATGCGATTACTAGTCAAACTAAATGTGATGAATTGGTGTATAGTCAAATTAAATGTGGTAAATTGGTGTAATTGACTTAGGTGATGTATAGTCAAACTAAATGTGGTAATTCAGAGTAATTGACTTATGTGGTATATAAGTCAAACCATTGTGAAATAATGGTGAAATTGGTGTAAATTGACTTATGTGATATATAAGTCAAACTATTGTGGAATAATGGTGAATTGTCGTAAAACTGACTTAATGTGGTATATAAGTCAAACCATTGTTGAATAATGGTGAAATTGGTGTAAATTAACTTATGTAGTATATAAGTCAAACCATTGTGTAATAATGGTGAATTGTCGTAAAATTGACTTAATGTGGTATAAAATCAAACCATTGTGGAATAACATGTGAATTAGTGTTATTTGACTCTATGTGGTAAAGGGTCAATCTAATATGTGGTAATGGTGTAGTTTGACTTAATGTGGTAGGACTTGTATGGGGTATTAAATACATGTCTAAAGTCATTTTATGCACAAAAGTGCAAAAAGGCAGGTGATCTTGGAATTAAATGCTACATGGGTGAAAACGAGAGGTGGTTCTCGTGTTTAAAACTAACAAATTGATGTTAGTAGATGTGGTAGGACTTGTATGGTGTCTTAAATACATGTCTATAGTTGTTTGCTTGCATAAAGATGCAAACGGGTCGGTGGGTGGGTTGGAAAAGGCTGAAAATTTGCAAAACAATTTGGCTGATTTTGGATCGGAGTAATTTACGACGGGCTGGAGTAATTTACACCGCCCCGGAGTATTTTACGCCCAAAGTAGCCTGTTTAAGACCCTATTTACGCCCAAAGTAGAAATTTATTGTTTGGGGCTGGTTGTTGTAAGAGTTTAGAGGGCTTATTTGAGGGTTGTATATTATTACTAATGGCAGTGTGGTCTCGGGTCTCGCTTCGCGTGGATTTGGATTCTCATACTAAGGTCGGGTGTTGTTTGCTACACACTTCTCGTGGTGGGATTTTACAAACTTGTTGGTCGTTAATTTTGTGGAATGTTAAAATAAGTTTAACTTCTTTTCTTTTGGGAATTTGGAGTCTTAAAGTTGTGTTTGTACTACTTAATGTTATGGTTGTCGTTAATGTTGTAATTGGGACCGCTTCCACGTCGTTTTAAAAAGTTTAAATCGTTTGAATTTTTGGGTATTACAAGTTGATGGTTTACGGTTTGCAACGTGGAACCGGCCGTGTACAGGTTTACATTTCTATTGCTAAGACTTGAAGATTGATTTTATATAGTAACAAATTTATGAACATATATAAAGATTGATTTTATGTAGTTACAATTTATAAACATATATAGATTTGTACAGTTCAAGTCTGTAGAAGTATGTGATTTTTTATTCACATTTGCTTTGATTTCCTAGTACTTATGTCATGAAAATTATTATTTTTTATATGACTAAAAAGTTTCATGAATCTGGAACTTATTTTTTAAAATGTACGATAATGAAAAGGGGTTATTTTGAAAACAAATGGATATGTAACGTTCAAGCATTTGTCAACAACCTTTTAAATTGTAAAAAGACCGTCAAAACCGAACCGTCAAACGGTCGAAGTACAAAAAGTTATTTGTGATGAAATGGTAACTAAAAAACTGGTTCAAACTATCAAAACCATCAAAACTGAACCGTCAAACCGTCGGCCGGTTTGGTTTACATTTATACAAAACCGTCAAACTGTCGGTTTGCCAAAAAATCATAGCCAAACCTGACCACGAACACCCCTGGTAGTGATTATTTAAATTAACTTTGTTTAGAAATGTAAACCGGCCTAATTCCTCACCTTTTAGCACACTACACATTGCACGCGTGATGAAAAATTAAACAAGCTAACCTCATGACCTACCTCCCGACCTTCCACCTGTAATCAACACGTCAGCTAGGGGCGCAGATGCATGTAATATGTGGTGGTATCACGACATCACTTGACACTAGTAAAAAGAGTTTAATATGTTATACACCTATTTGACATTTGAATAACATCGTATATTTGCAGACGATAACAGGGTAAGTTAAAAAAAAAGATGTCAAAACTTCAAGATACCCACAATTTATTCAATAAACTTTCACACTGGTTACAAAGAAATAGATCGATAATGGATAAACTCCAAAACAAATGTAAAACTACAATCTACAACTCTGAATGAACTAATCTGATTAGAAACAATGATCACCACGACATACTATGATCACGAAGACGAACAGAGCTATTGAACTCATTTGAGAGAAACCCTAAAAAGAAGGAAAAAAAATATGTGAGTCAAAACTAATAAGAAAGATGAAGAAGCCCCCGGTTGTAATCCATCGAATTCTTCTATTCGTCAAATAGACTCTCAACAAAAAACACACGAGTAGTCATTTCAAGCTCTAAGAGCATAAGGTATACTCATGTGATTATGGTGCGATGTGCTAATAAAGTGCACGCCACGTGACGCCACGTCACTATCCTCATTATCATACCACCCATCACTTAGCAAGGGGTATACTTGTGTGATTGTGGTGGTGTGATAATTAAATGTTTATTTTTTAATTTTCATTTAAATAAAATAAAACATGAAAAATAATATTCATTAATAATAAAAAAATTACATTAATAATTAAAAAAAATTACATTAATAAAAAAAAATTACATTACTAAAATAAAAACTACATTACTAAAACAAAAATTACATTACTAATGATTTGATTTTTTGTAAATATACTCAATCAAGTCTGTCTTTAGTGCGTTATAAATTTCTCAATAGCGTATTTCTTGACGGTTTACTCGCTTTTGATCTTCATCAATTTCTTCGTACGTAATCTCCTCCTCATTTGGGTTGTATTGACAAATTGTCGCTTCTTGATCATTTAAAATCATATTATGCAAAATCACACAAGCATACATAATATTCCGGATTTTGATTTGAGACCAAGATCGAGCCGGCCGTTCGATTATATGCCACTTATTCTTCAATAGACCGAACGCTCGTTCAATATCTTTTCTTGCCGCCTCATGAGCCTTTTTATAATTATTACGTTTAATACCTTCCGGACACGTAAGAGACTTGACAATTGTTGCATATTCCGGATATATTCCATCGGCTAGATAATACTCACGCTTGTAATGCGATCCTCTAAGTTCAAACGATGAGTCTGGTGCGGTTCCGTTGATCATATCTTGCCGCCTCATGAACGTCTCTCTCGAGATCAATATTAATTCTTAAAAATAATCTCTGACTCATTCGAAACCGTGTATTAAATTGTTCCTCCCCGTATAAACAACCTTTGTCAAAGTAATCTTTGAGTAAAAGTGTTTTAGCAGCCGCCCTGTCACGGTTGAGACTTGTGCTTCGTTTTAATGATCTTGAGGACGATTCCGCCTCTTGCCACCATCTAACAGTCGTCGATGCCATAGTTCCAAACGCCATTACCCGAGCTTCCTCGCTTGATGACAAAGACATTTTAATAGTAAAAACTTTTTTTTGTATAGTATGAAAGATATTTGTGTTTATATAGGAGATGAGAATAATGAAAATAAATAAAAATAAAAAAAACTTTTTTTTTTAAATTAGAGCCGTTCAACGGTACAATCTCGGGTAATGAAGCAGATTCTCGCGTGAAAAATCTCACGTCAAATAATCACGCTGTGATTATTTGCTCGAGGGGGCGGTGTTCCACATCGATCACGCCGTGATTATTCGACCACGTAGGATCACGCCACTCACCACAATGGGTATACCAGATGGCCTAAATATGCACAATTAGTCCTTCCTAGCTTTTAATGAGCTGCTATAAATCCCTTAACTTTCCAGAACAACAACATTGGTCCCTTTACATACAAGACATATAAAACATACCAAGTTAGAACTAATCTTAATATGTTTGCATTCCATTATAAATCGCCCCTATTGCTATGATCTTTAGGGGCGATATTATCGCCCCTAACAGCTTACAAAATCGCCACTAAAACTCATTGCCGCCTTTTTCCTTTGACTTTTAGTGGCGATAATATCGCCCCTAAAAGCCTACAAAATCGCCCCTAATGGTCTTCCCAGCTTTTTACATTTTTTTTTTAATTTTAATATTTCCAGGTTTTTTTTGACATAAACCAGTAAACTTAAGCATAAAAATAGATCAAATCTGCAAATTTACGTCGCTAGATATAAACATAAAAAAACTAAATAACATTCCGAAATGTAACCCTTACTAATTAAGTCCAAAAACACATAAATATATACTAATTAAGTCATAAACACATAAAACCGCTATTGCATATCGTCATTCCCATCCCCCTCGTCCATATCATCTTCGTCGCCGTCGTCTTGTGCTATATTCGGTGCCTTATTCGAAGCCATAAATTTTAGGAGTTCATCTCTAAAATTAGGCTCCTGGAATAAAGCCGCAATTTGAGCCTACAAAAAATGTATACATTATAAGTTAAAACAAAACTACATATTATATATGACTTTAAAAATATATTTGTATTTTTTCATAAGGCTTACCAACAGAATCACAATAAACCGCAGTTTTATCACTTCGAACAAAATGTTATAAACAAATAGAGGTTCACAATTAACTCTTATCAGGTAGGCCACAAAGTATAAAATGTTGTACTGTATCAATACTTCCTAACCTTCATGATAAAAAAAAATCATATGGTATCAAATACACCTATACAGGACCATTGTAGTTCTGAACTTCTGTCCAGATTATCAAGTAACTCATGGTCTGTGCCAAGAAAGATGCAGAGATGACAGAAGACAATATGAATTTCATGCCATGAAGTAATTTAAGCTGTGTTCAAAGAACTTATGGCCCATTTTTAATCGGTCAGGTTCCTACAATAATATTGTAACCATATTTTATGCCCATTTTTTTATAAATACATGATTTATGTCATACGTTGTTAATTATTTCCTAATATGCTATACCCATATTACAGTTACTCATGTTTTATAATGACATCAAAAGTTAAGTTTTATATTTTTACGAAATTTCGGCATTATAACAGCTGTAAATTGGAGTTGTCCCAAACGACACGTCCTAATTTAATCACAATATCAAATCTCATCAAGAATATCAATATCTATACACTTAATACAAGGGTGACTATTTCACCGACTAGTTGCTAGTTTTAATTCTCAATATCAAATCCCAAAATAACAACATTCATATATTTATCCTGATATAAGACTTTAAAATAAAAAAAACTAGTTTTACCTGTGTCAATGATGATGGATTTGTCTGCCCCTCCTCATCAAAGAAACTCGACGATGCAGATGAAGGAGGTTTACGCCCAATCCCTCTTGTATGTCCAAGCCGAGCACCCAACACCTTTTCAAAAATTGCGACATCATCCGTTTGTGACGAACTACCCTCTTCGTTTGAGCGTTGTGTTTGGAGCTCAAACTCTCGCGCTAACTCATGCTTTATTTTAGAAAGATGATTTAATATATTTATATATATATATATATATATATATATATTTAAATTATATACTTAAAATAAATACTTACATATTGTTGCTCGGCTAGCTCATTGTCAAATGTCCCATCTTTAAGAGTATGTGCATCGTGGAACGCTTCAAGCCTGGTCTTATTCTGTTTAACATTAAACAAACTCTTATATAAATATTATATATATTAATTAAACACTTATATAAATACATATATATATATATAACATTACTTGTTTGTAACAAGCACTACTATATGTGCTTGTCCCCCCGCGATTTGTGTACTTTTGTTTTTGACGAACTGTTTTGTTAACTGCTGACCGCTATATATGTGCATCCGACAAGAAAAAATCTATACTTTTCTTCCAATTTTCAGCTTTCATATTCTTGAAGATTGCAACAACTCGAGGAGCTCATCAAATGAACTATTAGTCCATTTGTTCTTCACCTTGATATGCATAAGCTTTGCTAAAAAGTCAAGGGAAGAAAACTTAGTACAACCAGGATATAATTCTGATTGGACTTCCTTTAACAAGGCTTCAAAATCATCACGGACACCCCTACTCTCTGTACCCGAGTTCCCTTCGTTGGTGTTCGTATCCTCTTCCATACGCTCCCCCATAACGTCTTCGATAACGTCATCCATATCGTTTCTTGGCTCAACGTCATCGACAACTATAACTGGATGAATTGAACTTTCACCATGATAGCTCCACATCGTGTACGTCCGGCAAAAACCAAATGAATACATATGAAATTTCATTTTTGTGAAGGATATTAAGACGGAATTTTGACATTTTGCACATGCACATCTAACGTAGCCTCTGTCGTCGACCTGTTCTTTGCACATCTCAATAAAAGAGTTGAGTCCTTTCTTGTACTCAGGTGAGCTACGGTTTGGATTGGTAAGCCAACTTTTGTCGATAGGCATGATGCAACTGAAACATAATTAAGGGTTTAACCTTGTGAGCTAAACCCACTTTTTGAATACTTTATCTCATATATGAATGTGTATTACATGACTGTTTGTTTAAGAAAAATCCAGATCAACGGATGGTTTAATCGGTGGATTTTGTCAAGCGGATTAAAGTAGGTATCGCCCCTAACAGCTTACAAAATCGCCCTTATTGCCCTCGCCCCTGATGCTTACATTTCTTGTAGTGACATAAGTAAATAAGGGAAAGAGAGTTACCGGGTGTTATAGGAAATGAGAGGATAAAACTTGCGACGTGGTGGTGGTTGCACGTGGTGGTGCCGGCTAGGTTGTCAGCTCACCAAGATCTCAAATCTAAATTGGACCATAGCAACTTTAATCACATGAACACTATACACAATATGAACACGTTTACCTTTAATCATTAACCACACATAAAAAAAATTAGAAAAAAAAACTTCTAAATTAACAAATTATTCCTATTTCTTTTTGTGTTTTATTTTAGGTTTTTAGGTTCATTCATAAATCTAGCAACCCACCTATAAAATCACCATCTTTAGCTGAATAAATTGACATAATATTATCTTTTTAGACCCGATTTCTTTCATTGTACGAGAAAATTTTAAAAACATATACTTCATTTAAAATTTAAATTGACATAACGTTATTGCATTTACCATACACCAAATTGACATATAGTTTAAAGCTAGTTAACACAGAGCATGACAAAAAAGTAATTCCCATATTTATCTAATAAATCCTTGCCAATCATTTGACAATGTGATTGCACTTTGGAAATACGATCTGCTCTATCTAATTCACAAATGAATTTCTCATATCAAACAGGAAATCGTGGCAATTGTAAGAGATTGACTCAAATTCTGGTTCAATTTTATAAACTATTACAAAACAACACCAATAACAATCATAATTGACATTGATTAAAACCCTAAAACTTGATTCAACACCTGCAAACGACTCAAAATACATACCAGTTTGGTTCCATCATACAATAGGGCTAAATCCTTCTCACACTAAATCTAAGCAATGTGAATTAAAAACTCAAATTGATAATAAAAGTGGTAATGTGTGAGATGAAGAAGAATAAATTGACCTAAAACTTGTTATAGAGAAGCAGCCCTCCGGTTGAAGGCGGTGGTGCGACGTGGAGGTGGTTGCAGGTGGAACCGCCGAGTGGTGGTGGTTGCAGGTGGTACCGCTGAGTGGTGGTGCTTGCAGATGGTGGTCTGGCTAGGTGGCAGACGTGGTGGGTGTTGCGACGGCGTGGTGGTGGGGGTTGTCGGTGGTAACGCGAATTAGTGGGGAGGGCTCTGAAAGCGTCGATGAAGCAGATGGGCAGATGGGGCGTGCTTCTTGGAGGGAAATACCCCCGCCATTTAGGTTATAGGGCTTTAGGGGCGTTTTTTCGCCCCTAATGCTATCGCCCCTAAAACTTTTTATTCCCTAGCCATTAGATCAAATCCAGATCAACGGATGGTTTAACCCGTGGATTTTGTCACGCGGATTAAAGTAGGTATCGCCCCTAAAGGTCAAAATCGCCCCTATTACCCTCGCCCCTAATGTTTACATTTCTTGTAGTATGGCTAGTCCCACATTGGCAGGTGCTACTTTATATAACAATCAAAAAAATAATAATTAGTTTTTAGGTAAAAAAATAATAATAAATTTTTACATAAAAAAAAAAGTCTTTACCTGACTCCCTTTTTTTTGGCTTTGTTACACACTTTTTATACGCACACATCATTCAATAGTATACGGATCGTATTGTATTATATGACACGTATGCTTATAAAACAGTCAAATCAATCAATGTTACGGGTAGTATGGTACAATATGATTGGGCCATACGGGTCGCATGATCTATATCTTTTAATTTTTATTTTTTAACTTATTGTGAACTCAATTAACCTAGATAGATACATAGAAAAATTACAAATTGGTAGACTGATTGTGGTTCATGGGATAAAGGTGATAAAATATATGTGTGTGAAGTATATTTGATTATGTAAGAGGTTATTCATTTGTGATGCCCTCGTCATCTAGATGGAGGTATATCTGGACTTCAATGCCCTGTCATGATTTAAATCTCCATGATCTATAGTATCCCATTGGGCACATACCCATGGAATTTGTAGTTGGATTCAAATATTATGAATGAACACATCTTATTAGCATATTGGTTGAAAAATTTAAATCTCTCTGATTGAATGTGATAAAAGTCAAGACGTTCCTATGACAAAGATGTAAATCAAGGAAAACCAGTTGTTTTGATTCAAGCTTCATGGGATGATTTGTTTTTGTTTGTTTTGTAAAACCTCAAAAATCCAATAAACCAAAAGGACTAGAAAGGAACGTAACCCAAATTTCAAGGATAAAAAAATGAAAATTTGAAAATTCAGGGCCATGACGGATTGTCACGAGTCGTAACAGTCCGTTACAGGCTCACCAAGGAGCAATATGGAGGTGACACGTGGATGAGTGACTCAGCCCTAACTGAGTCGGTGACGGACCGTCACCAGGACCATAACGATCCGTCACGCCGCAAAAGGAGAGGAGCAACCAGAAGCTGTCACGTGTTAGCTGACTCGCGAACCCTAGGACGGTAACGGACCGTCACCAGATAATAACAGTCCGTCACGAAACGCGAATTGGCCTATAAATAGAAAGCTGTTGTGTGATCTTTTCTACACAAACAAACACACACTTCCCCACTCACACACACTAAGGAAGCCAACCAATCTCCCAGTACGCGCCGCGAGTGTGAATAACCGGCAATCCGACCGCAAACACAATAGATAGTCTCGAGGTAAGATTTCGTCTAAACATTTAAGATTCGGTTAATTACCACTAAGCTAGGTATACTTACCTAGGGAATGTTGATATAATCTAGGATCTTAAAATGAGATGGTTGTGTTATTTCAGTTGGATAAAGTCGAAATACCATTTGAGATGGGTAGTCCTCTATAGAAGAAACACAAAATGGTTTGGATGAACAAAATCTGGTCGATCATCCGACGTATTTGCATTGTACTCTTGTTCTTCTTATCCAGAGTAGTAGTTGACATCCAGGGTTCTTTCTTCATCTGGAGTACTTGTACTTGAAGTTCTTCACAGTTATCCGGATCATTCTCCATCCGGAGTAACATGCTCATCAGGATTAAAGGTTGTTCCTCTGAAGTACTTACACTTGGTGTATTTTGGTGGACATCTACCTTTATTATGTCTTTACATCTCATCCATATTACACATATGTGTAATAACCAGTTTTATGTGTAGTCTTATAATAAATATAAGTTCCATGCAAACCAAAATAGATATAGAATATGTCATGTAATATCTCATACATACATGAAAAATATTTATAATAAAATTGTAGAACTGGTTGTATGAAAGTACTACACCATATTCGGATCCAATGAAATTACACATATGTAAATTCATATTAACATACAAATATGTATTAAACTAGAAATGGTCCTATATATGTATCAAACCTTATGAAAATCGTTATTAGGACATTAAATCCACGACTAATTATCTTTATTCTAATACTTTTTCTCATATAAGCAATTTCTACATAAACCTTCTATCCATCAATATATTAACTCCCGATCTTCATGATGATTTATCTTATTATTTGATTAATTCAATCATTTTTCTCAATCTGATTAGTTGCTAAATTATTTGACTAACCAATACTTAATCACCTTAGTTTTGCACTCAATTTAATTAATCACAAGGCTTAATACGAAATGCTAAATTTAGGGTTGTTTAAAATTGAAATCAAAGTACCAAACTATAAAGACATATACACTGGGGTTGGTGGCCCAGTGATAGAGGAAAATCCTTTTAAAACATCAAGGTTTGAAAAGGTAATGAGTTCAAGTCCCAATCCCACATAAATAAAAAAAATTGTCTTTCAAAAAAAAAAATTATATAGACACATGTGTAAATCTAATAAAAGTGTAAGTGTTGAACTGCAAATATTAAAGTTGAGGGAATATGTACCGCCTAAACAAAAAAGCATGAGTAAATTACACGGAAGGTCCTGTGGTATGTTAATATTTTGGATTGGCTCCCCAAGTATGAGAAACTGTATGTTTGCTTCCCATAGTATGACAAATGATAACATAATAGGTCTCTATGATGGATGTCTATTAAATTTTCTGTCAAATTTTCAGAAAATGACCAAAATACCCTTAGTTAAAAAATAAAAATAAATAAATCTTTATTTACTCAAAAAGAAAGAGTATTAAGAACCCTAAAACCCACCCCACGTTTATTCCTCCATTATCTCCGCTTCCGGTTTGAATCGCCACCGCCATGATCTCCGGCGAGTCCAACACCACAACCATGGAGAGCTAAACAACCACCACCATTGTGGAGTGATTTGATAAAATGGGTCCTGAAACACCCTCATTGTCTGGTGGCGGTGATCGGCGGTTTGTCGTCATATGCTTCAGATCCAAAAATCCAGAACGTGTTTTCACCCGTGTTCACAGTCTTCGTGAGCGCCTAGATTCTACTCACGCCACCCATCATAATGAAATCCTTATGGTCCCTTCAAGGTACGTATGCTTTCTTTCTTTCTCTCTCGATCTCAGCAGATTTAATAATTGATAATTACTCATGTGGTGAAATATTGAAGGATCGAAAGCCATGGAAAAGGAATATTGAAGCCTCACCAGCTGATGTTGGAGTTTGAAGAGATCTGCAAGGAGGATCAAAGCAAACTCCATGACGGTGCCTTTCATGAAGTTCTGAAATGCACACAGGAAGCAATCGTGCTGCCTCCATTGGTTGCACTCGCTATTCGTCTTCACGTAGCGGCGATGGTTGCAGTGGCCGTAGGTGGTGGTTGTGGTTGCTATGGCGGCTGTTGCAGAGGGGGTGGGGGTAGGTAGGGTTGCTCAAAGGAAGAAGACGAAGATGGGTGATCATCTCATGCAAATGAAAAACATGTGGGCCATTTATTTTTATTTATGTTTATTTAATAGTAAGGGTATTTTGGTTATTTTTTAAAAAAATTGACAGAAAATTTAACAGACATCCTTCAAAAGGACCTATTATGTTATCATTTGTCATACTATGAGAAGCAAACATGTAGTTTCTCATACTTGTAGAGCCAATTCAAAATATTAATATACCACAGGGACCTTTCGTGTAATTTACTCAAAAAGTATATATAATTTACTCTAATATTCTATAAACCTTAAAAGGCAAAATGGAAAGAGCTAAGGCTTGAAGTACAACTACATATGCATTGATGGTAAAATTGTAATTCTCTGAACTTTGTTTACATCTAAAAATGAAAAGGATACATGGGTGTTGATTTGCTTTCATTTCATCAATTTCTATTTGTTTTTATAATTTAGAGTAAACTGTCATTTTCGTCCCTGTGGTTTGGTCAAAATTGCCACTTTCATCCAATAGTTTGTTTTTTTGTATCTGGGTCCTCGTGGTTTTAAAATATTGCCATTTTCATCCTCGTGGTTTTAAAATATTGTCACTTTCATCCAGTCAGCTAACACCGTCCGTTTTTCTCAATTAAATGAGGGGTATTTTAGTCCTTTTACATATTTGTTTTATTTCTTCATCTTTTTTACTCTCACTTTTTAATCATAGAAACAAGCGACGGAGGTGTTCCAGTGGTGCTCGTCGGAAACTGGTCAGGAAAAGAGGAAGAAGGCCAGCAGGTGGATGATTAAATTAGAGGTTAAATTGGGGATGATTAAAAAGTGAGAGTAAAAAAGATGAAAAAATAAAACAAATAAGTAAAAGGACTGAAATACCCCTCATTTAACTGAGAAAAACGAACGGTGTTAGCTGACTGGATGAAAGTGGCAATATTTTAAAACCACGAGGATGAAAATGGCAATATTTTAAAACCATGAGGACCCAGATACAAAAAAACAAACTATTGGATGAAAGTGACAATTTTGACCAAACCACAGGGACGAAAATGACAGTTTACTCTATAATTTAATATCCACTTTTCACCTTTGATGACATAACCTGCTAACAAACAAACTAACTTTTATTATTCTTCTATCAAATTACTTAGACTTATTTTAAACTTTTAAACCACTTGAATTTTAATATTATTTAATTAATTTTATATTTTAAGTAATTTTTTATTAAAAACAATAAAATTAATATCTAAAAGTGTTATAAATTAATGTTTTTATTGTTTAAATAAATCAATTTTTAATAATAATTGTTTATACTTTTTTTCTTTTATCATTTACCTAAATTTAATAAAATGACTGGTCAAATATGATATTTATTTTTTTTTAAATACGATTTCGTGTTTTTTAACGCTTATTTTTATAATGACATAAAATTTTCTTGGTCTGGATTTATAAATTTTCTTTATATACTTGACCAAGTCAGTGACACCGCAACAACACGCATTCGTCCCACTGCAACCGATTAATTTTCTAATAACTTTTTTTATTCTCTAACTAGTGTTAGAACCCGTGTGTTACACGGGGGCTAAATAAACGATAAAATGTGAAAAATAGCAAATCAAAACAAAATTTGGAAATTCATTTGACAATAATTCATGAACCGTTTAAAGGTAAAAGAAATTTTACATAGTTCGGTTTTCCCCTCAACATGAATTGCATAAATTACATATTTTTGTTACAAATTTATGTATTTTTAAAATTTTCCTTATATGCAGAAAGTGCAATTGCCGCTATAAATTGCAGTGGTGTTATGCTGGGATCATTTCCAATAAGGCGGGGTGCACATTTTATTGATTTGTTTTTAATTTATTACCTTTGTCCAAGTTTTTTTTAATTGTTATTGATTGGAGTTTCAACCCATTTATTTATATAAATGGGTCGATTTGGATTATGTTGCATCTCTTATGGGCTCAACTGGTAAAAATAGTTAAAAATTATTAGCTTTAAAGGAAGCCGATAGAATGAATAAAAAATTGTTCATATATCTAAAGGCAAACTATACGAAGTATAAATGAACTTTAGACTTTTTTCCTGATTTTAGCTACCAACTAAAAATTAGGCCAAAACAGAAACTATCAAACATTTTATTTTCAAGTTAAAACAAAACTAACCCGTTTGACCAATTTAATAAAAATGATAGATTACTCATTTAATAAAACTGACCCGTTGCACCAAAAATTTAAAATTCACATATTTAATAAATATTCCACGCTAATGTACAAAAAAAAAGTTGAAAGGGCGAAAATGATATTTCCGTATAAACGTGTGTGGAACAATGGGCGGGAAAACCAATTCCCTAAATGTTTTTTGAAAATATTTATTTTAAATAAGTTATCACATATTTCTCAAAAACGTTTTATAAAAAAAAGAATAAAGAATAGAATTTTGAATATAAACAATCATACACTAATAAAAAAATAAAGAATTGAAATTTGAACAAAAGAACTCATTTGGAATAAGGAAACATGATTCGCTTGCAGAAGAAAATAAGGAAACTATGAATTGATTGCAGAGTAAAATAAGAAAATAATTATTTTATTTAGTATAAATATTAATAGGAGAGAGACAGGAAAACAATCATGATGATGCATAGAAATGTGACACGTGTCCCTAATATTTTATTTGTTTATTATATAGTATAGATAACTTTTGTTCGTTACCTTTTAAAAAAATGTAACGCGCGTCTTTTTTTGTGAACGTTCCGGTATAATTTTTTTTTAAAACGGAGTTGTATTCAAAATCGACTATATATTTTTTTTGCCGTACGCTATAGCGACCGACATTACCATTGCGATAACGTGACAAACTCAATCGCTTATGAGAAAACAACATTGTTAGCAGTGTTGTGGTATTATCGTATCTAGTATCGTTGTTCGCTTGTATGGTTTCGACGAGTCAAAATGAGGGCGACCAAACTCCTGCCGCATAATGCGGAGAGAAAAAGACCAAGCTCCCCCACCGCGAAGCGCGGGGTAAAAATACTAGTTTACTCTAATAAATATTGTTCATAGTGTATTTTAATAAAATATTATTACGTGTCGGTCATAATTTCGAGGTTTGTGTTATTTTAAGTTAACTAGTTGGGTCTACCCGCACGTTGCGCGGGTTCTGTTTATGAAAAAGTTCGCGCTACACGGCAGAAGTTTAGTCGTTTCTTCCCTACGATTTGCGGCGTGACATTGGCTCGACTCATTTTTAAATTTCAGTTTTATGCGTACAAAATATAGTTTACTCTCCTAATTTATTTAACGATGATAAAATAATTTATATTTATCCAATTATCCTATATGGTTGTTTTTAGGCTAATACTTGAAATTTAATTGTTAAGTACGAAATATTATTTTATTTAATCAATTTCTTGGAAATCAAGCATCCGAAAGTTTTCACCCCAATATAAAAGAACTAGTACATGCAACGTAGATGCACATAAACCCTAGAATACAAGACTACTGCTTAGTTTCCAATTTTTTTTCATACGATTAAACATCCTTGGCAACATCATCGAGCTCCAACAAGAAGATCAAACTCCACTATGGCTATGGCGGAATAATCACACCATGTACGAATGGCGGCAAACTCCGATACGTTGGCGGCACAAACGGGGTTCTGAAAGTCGACCGCCATATTACTTACACGGAGCTCATCATAAAGTTGTGGGATACGTGTGGACCATCTATGAGTTTGAGGTGCAAGTTGCCCCATGATGATCTTGACTCTTTGGTTCATGTTAGGTCTGATGAGGATCTTGCTTATGTTATTGAAGAATATGATCAATGCAACGAGGATTTGAAGATCAGAGCCATTCTTGACGATACGTTAAGGTTTTCTTGGACTAATGACCGGTTGTACTGTTTCCAGCCTAAAGATTTTATCATGCAAATCGACACTGTTGAGGCAAGTCGTTAATGGTTCAACCACAGGTCCATATGTGAGGTTGTATCGAAGAACTCGTGAGTCCATTGGATCATGGTTATATATTTCTTGATCTTGATCGCTTTGTGTTTGTTTCTTGAATATTCAAATTTAAGAATGTTTTGTGTTAATGTACTTGTTCTAACAGATTGTATCGAACAGTTAATTTCTTGATTTCAAGGTTCTCTTTATCTGAGGTATTCATATAATCAGAGTTTTATGTTTTATTCTTATTCGCTCGTGAACACCTCTAGTTAAATGTTTAGTTTAACCATGAGCCCAAACGCGATGATTCACATGTGAAACTCATGAACAGTCACGTTGGTTCGCAAAAGGTGTGTTCGCATCTAGGGTTATGTTTCACACATGAAACACCTTTCGTAAATGAAGGGGTGTGATGGTTCACGAAGGGGTGTCCGTGTCACAAGCCTATAAACAGAACCCCCTCACCATTTCGTTTTTGGCATCTATTCAACACAAAATCCTCTCCAAAACTCTCTCATTTCATTACCAGATAATACTAAATCTTGTTTCTATATAAATAAGTTTTTAGTAAACCGAGATCATTGAAATCTCACTAGTTCATTCGGGTTATCTATTCCTCGTGCAAGAGTCGATTAACATATGATATCTACATACGTTGTTTCATTGTTTAGCTAACAACCTGTTGCACGTTAGACAAGGGAAGAAATTGCTTCAAGGATAGAGAACACTCGTTTTAACGTAACAAGTAATAGAATCACATGAGTCGGAATCTAGAAATAACATTTACTCTAATAAAAATAGTTGATAATGTATTTTAATTAAAAAAAATAGTTCGTGTGATCAATAATTTTCGAGGTTTGTGTTATTTTAAAGTTATATATTATGCTTTTGTTGGCGTAATTTGTTTAAAGTAATTTTAATAAATCAAATTGGTATACAAAATATGATTATAAAATTTAATGAAAAATAAAATTGTTATGAATGCCAAATGGATATGAGATTGTACATCCGCGTTTTCATTTTTAGTTTTAACTAGGAGGACAACCGCGCTCCTCAGCGGTGTCGTAACTCATAGTAATGTTAACAAAATGGGAGCGTTAAGTTTTGTAATGTAAAAATAATCTATACTATATAATAAATAAATGTTTTTGTATGCCACGTGTCGCCACCATATTCAATCTCATCATTCTTTTCCCGCCTCTCTCTCTTATTAATGCACCCATATCTTTTAATAAATTACTAATTATACTAATAAAACACATTTATTTTAAATATCCTTTATTATAAAAAAATATTTGAAATCTAATTATGTAATTTTTATTTTCAATCAAATAGTAAATGAAAATTACATTAAATAGTAATTGACGTATTTCCGAAACCCAATTATATATTATTTTTTACATATTTTGAATTTTGTTATACATCCTTAGTATACAGTAATACATTTTTACACATGTAAAATATATAAATAAAATTTAAGAAATTTATGTATTATAATTTTCACCCGTGTGTATTACACGGGGTCTAAGCTAGTATAACATAAAAATAAGAAAAAGATAAGGTGACTAAAAATGGAAAAATAAAAATGAAAAAGTTGCATTAAAAAACAACAAAAAAAAGAAAACAAATACACCACCCCAAGGTTTGAACCCGGGTGAGTGATGTTGCGTTAGAGTAAGTGTAGCACGCTAAGATCACCCGGCCAAGACATCTTTAGTGTTCATTTACTAAAAAATATCTGTAAAATGCACACATTAAATCATGTAAGTAAAAAAAAAGAACCTATCCAATGAAAAAGTGCCACGTTGACCCGTTGTCCACCTCAACCAATGAGGAGTGATTACTGTTCACCCACTCTTCAAATATATATTAGTTATAATATGTTTGATCAAAATAATTATTTAATATTATTATGAATGAATACATCTTGACTGGGTTAAAATGTCTAAGGCCTTTAACCCGGGAGTGTCACACCTCGCCTAGGCTGAAACATGAGGTGTAATGGGTTATGGTTTTCATAGCCTTTGATTACATCAAACGACCTCTAAATGACATTAATTAATCAAAGGTTTTAAGATATTACAAAATATAAGTCGTTTCTAAAGACATAACATGCTAAAATGTCGTTTCTAAAGACATAACATGCTAAAATGTCGTAATCAAAAGACAAGTTCGTACGATTCATCATACAATAAGTTTAACAATTATGACATAAAATCTCCTTAGATTATAAAAGAGAAACTCCAAAAGATCCTAAGATGCATGCATGTCTTGGACTCCATGATTCCTAGTTACCTGAGAAAACATGCTTAAAACGTTAACATAATTGTTGGTGAGTTCACATGTTTAGATAAAAAGTTTTCGTTGGACAACAAGATTTCAGTCTGTCTATTGTTTATCCAAACAATGTCATATGTCTCACTATTATTAATTATAACAATAGTATAAGTCTATTATTATCATGAGCTCCCGTAACCGACGCTTGACGTCTATAGTTGTGCCCCGACCCAATGTCCTTAACGCTAAAACATTGAAATAAAATGAACAATTATGCACCCGACTGACCTCCAGTCAAGGTTAGAGCGACTAACCACGGGCGGAGGTGTCATCCCAAATAGATCTATTCACAATTTTCACGCTAGCCTTATAACTAACGGTTACAGAATAAAAGGGGACTTTATGCGTTAATCAAGTCTACTCATGTAACAATGTCTGTCAAGTTTACCACTTGTGTCCGGTCTAAAGTCTAACATGTTTTCTCCCCCGAATGTTTAAAATCATTTAAATCAAGTAAAAGTGATGCCATGAAGACTCACCTGATACGTCTAATAGTGAACACAGTCAAAGGTGTGCAGCAAAGTCCGACAAGTCACATGCCCTACTCGTACCCTAGAACATTTAAGACACTATGAGGTCTAGATATGGTTGTCAATGTATAAGTTGGTCGTATAACCAACACCCAATAAGTCTTGACACGAAGTCTCATTATGTTTTACAAAGGTCTGACTCGACAGTCGTTTGTTATATGATTTGTCTCCTCAAAACGTATATTTATATTTATTATAAATATTAATATGTTTCTATCAAGATGGGGGTCTTTGTAACACCGTAAAAATCGAACCAATTTAAACTTTTTTTAAATATGACGCGGAAGCGGTCCCAAATACAACATTTAACGTATCCACACGTTTTAGTTTTACAAACATGAACTAAACTACAATATTTCCCCCAAAAGTAGTTTAATCAAAAGTTAATAAAACAAGTTAACCACAACTTGTTACGACCCCAAATAGTTTGTAAAGACTCCCCACGAGAAGGTTAACAAAATCATTTACAAAACACGTCCACGAGAATCCAACCCACATGATGCGAGACCTGAGAATCACTCCGGAGCTTTCCTACATACAAAACATCAATTTGTATATGGTTAGTATAGATAAGTAGCCCTAGGGACCCCTCCACAAGCCCCCTCATGGGTAAAACCCAAGAAAAAGTCATTTTTAATACAAATTTCTGTCATGGTAGTGTTTACCATATTCCCCTGAACACGGTTGTGTTCTGAATGAACACGATAGTGTTCCCTTTCAGCACCAGGAAAATACAAGGTTTCTGTCATGGTAGCGTTCAGATTAACACAACCATGTTCTCTGACAGCATCTACTATTCTTACCATTTCTATAAATTTTTTAATATAACAAGTATCTAACGTGTATTTAGTTGTTTTTCGACCACGCAATGTCTACCACATTAACTAACATTAATTTATTAGTTTATCCACCTCCAATACGAGCACCACTACTCGTTTTTCGTTCCGACCCGTTTGCATCTTTGTGCAATACGACATCAATATAACATGTATAACAACACACACACACACACGTTTACTCCCACCCATTTATCACCTTTTAGTTGGCTTACAACGCCTCGGTGCGAGAACCACAACTCGTCTAACCCGTACTTGGAGTATTTGACTCTAAGTCCACCCTTTGAAGTATTCCACACTTTTTATTGGGTTTACGACCCCTCGGTGCGAGTACCACAACTCGTCTTACCCGTACTTGGAGTATTTGACTCCAAGTCCATCATTTGAAGTATTCCACACTTCTTATACACCATTTCACCAAATTATCACATTTTGTTGACTTTATACCACATAGTCAACTACATCAATTTAAACCACATTATGCATACAAGTTTGACTTTACCACAAAAGTCATTACGCCAATTTCAACCACATTATGCATAAGTTTGACTTTTACCACATAAGTCTTTACACCAAAATTTTAAACCACAATGTGCATACTTGTCCCACCCCGAAATTCCACTACGGTTTACCTGCGGGTTGTGACTGTCAAGGATCATCAGTCCCGGTCATTTCGAACGACCTCTAAATGGTTTTCAAAAAGACATTCCTTTTTAACATCATACAAAAACAAATAAGTAATATAGAGTTTGAAAATGCGGAATGTAAAGTGCGGAAGCAAAAGTAAAGTAGCAAAATACAGAAGCATAACAAATTAGGTTCCTATAAGCCTAGCTTCTAAATGAAAAACATGAAATGAGACTCCATATATGCAATCTTAGTCCGTGCGTGAATGCTTAGCGACCTGAGATAAACATGCTTAAAAGTGTCAACACAGGGTTGGTGAGTTCACATGTTTAGTGATTTGATTGTTGATCAGACAATAAACATTAACTATATAAGAAACACCAAAACCGAAGCTCAAAGAAGGAATGCAGAAACTAGCATTTTGCCTTTTACGTGCCCAGCACGCAATGGATTAGGTCAATTATGCACCCATTTGACTCTCAGTCAGAGTTAGCGCGACTAACCCGGGTGGGGGATGATAAACCCAATAGTACTATTCATGAATCACCTCGCTTTATGTAATAATTAACGGTACAAATATGAGAGGACTTTATGTGCGGGAAATGCACCCACCTATATATATTAAAGAAAAATTAAAGTAATCATAATACGACTAGGTAAGAAAATGGTTTAGCATGCATCTCCCCCAAATGGAAAAGTAAGTAAAATGGGGCCGTGAAAACTCACCTGGTAATAAGGTGAACGAAGTATGAAAGCAACACGAGAAATCTAGCAACTCTGGACAACCGACCTAACCGAGCCCTAGGAATAGTAAGGATATAAGGTCTATGAAAGTAAACATGGTTTATGTAACCACACTCATCCAAAAAACTCTACGTTGAAAGGTTACATTGACTTTTTGAAAAGGTTTGACCAAATTTGACTGTAACATTTCTGCTTTTCACGTACTTGTAACGCTTACCATATTCGTGAATCAATGAACCTTGAAACCCTTATCATAGCTTGTGTTCACATCATACTTAAAACATACCTATTTCATACACATTATACTTATTACATTGTCACATGTTGACTGCAACGCTTGGAATTGCCTTAAATGCTCAGCATGCTCCTCTTTACTCCGTGAGTAGATTAGAATATCGTCTATGAACACTATCATGAATTTTTCCAAATAGGGTTTGCACACTCGGTTCATGAATACTGCCGGTGCATTGGTTAACCCAAATGGCATGACCATGAAGTCGTAGTGACCGTAACGAGTTTGGAAAGCGGTCTTTGGAATGTCATCTTCCTGGATCCTTAGTTGATGCCGACCGCAGATCGATCTTTGACTAATAGCTCCACCCTTGTAATTGATCGAACAGGTCATCGATCCTTGGTAGTGGATATCGGTTCTTGATCATCACTTTGTTCAGTTCTCGATAGTCGATGCACATACGGAACGATCCTTCTTTCTTCTTAACAAAAAATACCGGTGCTCCCCAAGGCGAGAAGCTTGGTCTGATGAATCCTTTGTCTAACAGTTCTTGTAACTGGTTAGATAATTCCTGCATTTCCGATGGCGCTAGTCGGTAAGGTGACCTTGCTATCGGAGTAGCTCCTGGTGTGAGATCAATCCGGAACTAGACTTGCCGTTGCGGTGGAAGTCCGGGCAAATCGTCGGGAAATACTTCCCGGTAATCTCGGACGATCGGTATATCTTCAATCTTCCTTTCTTCTACTTTCTTTTCTGTCACATGCGCCAGGATCGCATGGTAACCCTTTCGCAAGTACTTCTGGGCCTTCATGCAAGTAATGATTCTTAGTGCGGTACCACTTCGTTCTCCTTGAATGGTCAGTGGTTCCCCGTCCGGCAGTGGAATGCGGACTATCTTCTCGTGAAAAACAATTTCGGCTCGGTTCTTAGACTACCAGTCCATGCCGACAACTATGTCGAAACTTCCCAATGTTACCGGCAATAAGTCTACAGTGAAAGGGTGATCGGCTAACGTTAAGACACAATCGGGAATCACTTGTTCTGTCTCTATTAGTTTACCATCTGCTAATTCTACCGTATATAGGTAATCTAGAGCGACCGGAGTGATACCAAGTAATGAACTAAATTCAGTGGATACAAAGCTTTTATTGGCACCCGTGTTAAACAAGATAGAAGCATAACAGTTGTTTACGAGAAACGTACCAGTAACAATGTTGGGGTCTTGTCTAGCCTCGCCGACTCCAATGACAAACGATCTGCCTCGCGCATTCGCATTACCGGGCCTCCAGTTCTTTGGGTAGTCCTTGCGGAAATGTCTGCGATCACCGCACCTGAAACATCCCTGGTTCCCCCCGCCAGCCGGGGCTTGTTCAACTAGTCGACAGTTCTTGGCAGTGTGGCCAAAACGCTTGCATTTCTGGCACCGAGAATCTTCACAAGTGTCATTTTTGTGGAATTTGCACTTATTGCATTTAGGTAGATTTCCAGTGTATGCACCCCTTGGTTTCTTTTCTGGCTGATTAGCAACGAACACCCTTGCTGGTTCCTGTTTCTTCGGATTATTGGGCACATAGGGTTTAGCAGGTGCGTTTCCCACTTTCGTTTGTTATCGAAGACTTTCATGAAATTTTCCTTCTTGGTAAACAGTCGCTGAAGGACTGCCTGATCTGTAACATCTATGATTTTCAGGCCATAAATTTTCTTTATTCATTTTATTATATAAACACTTGAAGTCTTATACATGTTCAAACATAATATGACACAGTGATTATTACTTAAAATTCAAATTACCAAACCTTACATTTACACATGATTTCTTTATTTTATAACACATGTATCTATATTTAAACATATATATGTATAAGCAAGCATTTTGGTAAAAACTAAAAGTAAAACATACGAGTTTTAGAACCATGCTTCTACATTTTTTTTAAAATATACACACACATTTACAAATACAAATATATACATTTGATTTTATTGAACAAGCCATTATTGCAAGTTATAATGTCAGAAAAATGGAACTTTTTATAAAAAAAAAGTATAGTGTTTAGGATTTTATGAGTTTTATAAACATAATTTTATACAAAATAAACATTGATTTTGAACCCTTGAAATTGGAACTTTTTATACCTCAATTTTGACTTTAAAAGTCAAACCATCCCAATTCTTTGAAATTCAAAACTAATATCAATCGATCCCAACTGTTATGGACCTTCCGTGATTTCCTTAATGAATATCGACCAGTTTCAAACCATATTAACATTCCAATTTAACCCTTTTAGAGGCCAAATTTCGAATTTGGAATAGGTTTGACTATCTAGAGTCAAACCGTATCAAATTCAATTCCTAATCACAAAATTAAACGCGTATCAAGGCCGTAAATCACGCTCAGTCTATTCCCTTATGTATTCAGACCAAAAACGCGACTCGATTCATCCCAAATCAATCGAATTAACGCGTGAACAATCCCCGCTAGCTGTCGTCGTCAAATCCGGATCAAATCAAACAATTAAGATAAAATTTAATGAATTAAATCATGCGTACACCTTCGCCTAGTCTATTACAATTTTTCTGAACCGCTAATCATATCTCATTCCACGTCTAGAACCAAAGCAAGCATCAAGAACAACGAGTCTGAGAGGGTAGCCGCCTGCATTCGTGCCCAATCCAAATCCGTAAGTCTTGGTACCATTCGACTCGTGTTTGAGTCCTTATCAAAAGCCCCATATCCAATTGAAAGAACAGAACCTATCAAACACGAATTGAATTAGGGTTCTTGTTCTTATGAATGCAATTCTGATTTGGGGATTTGATACAACGTACTTTTCGTATTTAAATTTTCGGGTTTCTAGTTAATCAGCGAACCCACCTGGTCTGGCTGGTTAAGTCACTGCACCATCAGACCAGGTGGTCTGGGTTCGAAACCCTCAAACCACTCCTATTTTTGCGCGTGCATATTGCACCAAACCGGTTCTTGTCCCAGATGCGCTCAACATGTTTTAGAACCACAAACTTAACACAGAAGACCCTCTGGTTCAGTGGTCAGGCTCTTATCCTCACCCAGAATCAACCCGGGTTCGAACCCTATGGCCTGGTTATATTTTTAAAACAGTTTTCTAAAACTCCAAAAATTTTGTAAAAAATATTTTTATAAACCTTGAGATATTTATAACAGAATAAAACCAGAATTATTAAATTTCAATATAAACTCAGATTTAATCCAAATTAAAGTGTTAAATTTGCACACTAAACTTTTAAAACAAAAACTTTAAATATTTAAAATAATTTCTAAATAAAAGCAATAAATTTTATAAAAGTTTATAAAATATTAACTCATTTAAAGCAAACTAGTATTTATTTTAAAGATGATAATTAAATAAAAATTTATTTATTATAATACACAAATAAAAATTTCTTTTTCTAAATATAAATATATATTTACATTCTACAAATTTTAACATATTTTTCACAAATAAAAAAATATAATTATTTATTTATTTTATTTATTTAAATTAAACACTATCTACATAAATAAAATTTCTTTTTCTAAACATAATTATTTATTTACATTCTATATGTTTTAACATATTTTTTATAAATAAATAAATGAAATTATTGTTTATTTTATTTATTTAAATTAACCCTATCCACATAAATAGAATTTTTTTCTTCTTCTCTAAACATAAATATATATTTACGTTCTATATATTTTAGCATATTTTTCATAAATAAATAAATAAAATTATTTGTTTATTTTATTTATTTAAATTAACCCTATCCACATAAATAGAATTTCTTTTTCTAAACATATATTTACGTTCTATATATTTAACATATTTTTCATAAATAAATAAATAAAATTATTTATTTATTTTATTTATTTAAATCCAACCCTACGTCAATGACTATTAAGTTCATACATATATACCTTGAACTCATAATATACATTAAATTCTTATACAAGCATAGCATGCCTTTACATGGAATAACACGAACCTTTTTGTACAAATCCACACACATCAAAACCCGTTGAACCCTAGACTTAGACATAGACTTTTGTACCCGCTATTAACTCAATCTACATTACACACTAGGTTAACGTGGTGAGTTACAAGGACCGTTTTGCTACCTAGTCTTGCGTACTAGCAACACTCTTGAATCATGTGAGTATTACATAGCCCCTTTTACTCTTTTACACTTTTTGGGGTGAATCATGAATTTTAAACAAACAATGGCTTACATTTACACAAACTACGCAAACACAAATCCTATTTACATTCATGTGTGCAAATTTGAGCTTTATGTTTGAGTGCTAGGTGTGTTAACTTTTGTGTGAAAATTTATGTGCAATCATTAACTATTTAAGCCGACGGTTAACAATGATAGATCTATTGAGTCTGACAAACCCACCCAGATTGGGGTGATTGTTTTCGACAACACAATTTGCATGCTAGTTACAAAGGTTTGATTGTACTTTAGTTACACAATAGTTGCTCCTCATAAATGCCTTATTTATCATGACATGTAAGGATTTGCTTATTCATATTTATACACTATCTATGTACAAACCTATGTATGCTCACCAACTTTTTAGTTGACCTTATTTTATTCATGTTTTAGGTGCTAATGTGTGAGTTTGATCAAGACATGCTACACTTAAGTTTGGACTTAGTTAATTTAAATTCAAAGAACAATTTGTATTTTCATTTATGTACTTGTTGAATTTTGCTATTTGTGTTTGAATTGTTTGAAATGAAATTGATGATTAAATATTGAAATCTAGTGAACCTTGTGCTCATGAACAGTCTACATGTCCCGCCCCGACGTTTCCGCCGTCGGTTGGGGTGTGACAGATTGGTATCAGAGCCTTGATTATAGGGAACTAGGTTATTAGACACCTTGACCTAGACTATAACTTTAGGACACCCACTTATACCATGCTTCATGATTATGTGTTATGTGCTACATGCTATGTGTTACATGCTTATTATATTAATATTTATTTCATTTGGTACGTTAATTGTTAAAGTCCATGACTTATTACTATACCTAAACAATAAATTAAATAAAACAATATCCCTACCCTTACCCTAAGCCTCATAACCTTCTTGCCTACTTCTTTATCATTATCATCATAGCATGTGAAAACTTCATGGAGTTAAATGTATAAAAAATTTCTTTATTTACTCGTTAAGGCTTTTAAACTTGTTAATTATTTGAGGACACGTGCAATATGGAAGGGTGACACCTGTATTCTGGGTTTTCTGTCTAGGAAAGCATTTCGTATAAATCCCAATCAACCGAGGGACCCGTATGCTTTCCTGGGAATTCCCGGGATGAGTGTTTACTTATAGGCTAAAGCATATTTCCTTGAAAAGTTATATGAGTTTAATTAACCTTAATGTGTCACAGTATTCAAGTGATTATATCATTATTTGAGTACAATCCAAACTATGATTTACTATTTTATTTATTATCTTATCTTTCAAATTCAATCAACCTTCATAAGTTCTTACATCTCTTCTTGTGTTGTGCAAATCTGTAGAATGCCTCCCCGTCGTGCTACCGTGGCCAACAACAACACTGATATTGCTACTATCCTTGCACAACTTGTAACTCAACTCACTCAAGTTAATGGTGTCACAAACGGTAACCATGGAACTAATGGTGTTGGTGGTGCCAACCCACCGCAATGTACCTTCAAGCACTTCAATTCGTGTAACCCTCTTAAGTTATATGGTACCGAAGGACCTACGTAACTCCTTCAATGGTTCGAAAGTATTGATGGCACTTTCCTCAATAGTGACTGCCCCGATAACCTTCGGGTCCGTCATGCCACAAGTGTCTTCCAAAAACGGGCACTCACGTGGTGGAATGAGGAAAAGAGAACTAGAGGTATAGAGGCAACCATGGCCTTAACATGGGATGAGGTTAAGAGACTAATGACCGAAGAGTTCTTTCCTCGGAATGAAGTAAGGAAGCTGGAAGCTGAGTTTTGGGATCTTACCCAAGACAGTGGTGAAAGTCTGGCTTATACAACCCGGTTTCATGAACTGAGTCTCCTTGTACCCCACATGGTCACACCCTTATCCCGCTGCATTGAAAAGTACATCGGTGGATTACCTAGGCAGATTCAGGATACTGTCTTAGGGAGAAATCCCGCAACACTCGAAGATACTATCTGATTATCTGCTACTTTGACCGACAACCATGTGAAAGCAGGTACCCTGACTAGAAAAGGCACCAAGAAGGCTCCCGACACCACAACCCCTCCCGTACACATCAAAGAAGCCAGAACTGAACCCTACCACAATAATAAAAAAAGAAAGGCTAGAAATTTTGCTGTGGTCACTCTTGCTATGCCTGTTAACCAAGCTGCTCCCATGGCTCAAGTACCGGTCAAGAAGCCATATGTGGGGACCTACCCACTCCGTGCCACATGCAATTATCACCACCCCCAAACCATTCCCTGTCGCCTTTGCACTCAATGTGGGAAATATGGCCATACGGTCAATGTTTGTAGAGCCAAAGCACTTGCAGGCCAAGTCAACCCACCAACCCGAACCAATCAACAAGTGACTAATCAAGGTGTTCCCGCCATAGCAAATGGGCGTGCTTGTTATGAATGTGGCAACCCAAACCACTTCCGTGACCAGTGCCCGAAGTTTATCAATACTAGACAAGGCGGAGCTCGTGGGCGTGCTTTCAACATCAACGCCAATGAAGCTCAAGCCAACAATGATGTGGTCAACGGTACGTTCCTTGTTAATAGTTAATATGCCTCCATTTTATTTGATACCGGTGCAAATAAAAGTTTTGTGTCACTTAACTTTGAACCCTTACTTGCAAAAACAAGGTCTAAATTGGAAAAAAACCTTCACTGTCAAAGTAGCAAATGGTTACTCCCTTACAATAGAATCCATTATCCACGACTGTTCTCTAGAACTTAATGATCATACATTTCCAATCAACCTCGTGCCAATGCCGCTAGGAAGTTTTGATATCATCATAGACATGGATTGGCTGTCAAATCACCATGCCGAAGTCATCTGTTTTGAGAAGTGCATCCGAATACCCCTTCCGTCGGGGGAAACGTTAAGAGTCTTTGGTGAAAAGCCTTGCAAAGGGCTCAAATTAATGTC
Source organism: Smallanthus sonchifolius (assembly GCA_023525975.1). NCBI lineage: Eukaryota > Viridiplantae > Streptophyta > Magnoliopsida > Asterales > Asteraceae > Smallanthus > Smallanthus sonchifolius. The sequence continues at coordinate 56,698,121 of CM042032.1, read as the reverse complement.
ATGCACTACCGCCCAAAAGTACTTACGAAAGAAGTACGTAGCCTTCCTAGCCCATATTTTTCAAAAGGATGTCAAAGAGATGAATATTCAAGACATCCCCATCATCCGGGACTTTCCCGAAGTATTCCCCGAAGATCTATCTGGTCTTCCACCAGTTCGACAAGTAGAATTTTGCATTGACCTTGTAACCGGAGCTAACCCAGTGGCTAGAGCTCCATACCGTCTTGCACCTTCTGAAATGCAAGAACTTGCAAGCCAACTCCAAGAACTCTCCAACAAGGGCTTCATCCTTTCAAGTCATTTACCGTGGGGTGCACCCGTCTTATTCGTAAAAAATGTCACACCCCGGCCGGCGGCGGATTATGCGCCCGGGCTGACGCGGTTGTTCATAAGCACATGATCATCTATTAAATGTGACAATATTTATTCATCAAAATTAAACGCATCCGTTACAAGTAGAAATGGATAATAAAGCGTTTAAACATGACATAAGTTGAATTTAATCTTTAATAGAGCTAGGTCCAATGTCATAAGTGATCAAGTAGTGTTCTCAAACTGGTGCACCTGAAACATGTGAGTAAATGTCAACTACAAGTAGTTGGTGAGTAACATATGTTTTGACACCAAACAAAAGTTAAGTATATGTTTACAATTCAATATGTTCAAAGCATGTCTAAAGCATATATGTGAAAACATACAAGGTTCCAAGCGTACAATTCAAGCCTGATAATAGAAAACTAGATATGCAATCCCATTGATTGTCATTTTGAAAAAGGGAGCAAGCGGATACTCCAAGTTATAGTTGATACCCAACAAAACCCGCCAAGGTCTTGTGGTAAGTTATAGTTTCAGTTTCCCATATAAATGATCATGTTAGGTACTACCTTAGGCTTGGGCTGCAAGTTAATGAATGTACTGGCATGAAACACATGCAATGGTCACCAAGTAGTTCAAATATAAAGCATAAAGATCAAGCACAAGAACATAGATATTGAATTGTTTAAATAGATAAAGTTGATAACATGTTTCACCCCAAAAGCAAAAACAGTAAAAATGGGCTATGTAAACTCACCTTGCAATGAGTAGCTTGGATGTCACACAAGTATATTGCATAAATTTTCTAGCTAATCACAAGGTTAACCTATGTTTGATGGAACATATATATCAATGATTTGTACAACTGAAATAGAGAATCCTATTGTGCGAGGAGATTGATGTGAGTGTCCTCATTTTAATAATAAAATAATTATTTGAGTTGCAAATAATATTTTATGTAAATCTTTGATAAATATTTGTATTGTAATAAGTGAAAGAATTAATAACGATGTTGTTTGTTTGTAATAATTATATAAACGTATGAATAAATAATTAGGTTTCTTTTGTTTGTAAATAAATACACAAATAAATAAATGACTAGTTTTCTTTTATTTGTAATTGCATAAATTAATAGATAGATAGATAGATGAATAAATAAATGAGTAATAATTAGTTGAGTAATTAAATAATTTACTACATAAATAAATGAATGAAACATTTCATTTGATTTATGAAAAATAAGTGTTAAAAATAATGATTTAATGAGTTGGTAATTAAACCAAAATTTAAAGTATAATAATGTTTTAATTAATTAATAATTAAACCATAATTAATTATTAATTAAAAGTATAGAATTGAGTTTTAAATGTTCTCATATAATAAAAATAAATTATATAAAAGTTTGTATAAATATTTATAAAGAAATGAGTTTATAATCATAATCATAATTAGTTGAAAGTGGTTGTTGTACATTAGAATGGCTATCATTCCAGAGTAGTACCTCCAACAGAAAAGTTCACAGGAAAGAGTTGGTCGGATCAGAACCCCGTCTTTTCCTAGCCAGAACTTTAATGTTTGCCAGATAACTACATACTGGTTTGAAATTTACTCTATTTGCATACTTAACTAAGTTTAGTTTGTGTTTGGAAAGTATATGGGCTAAAGTGAAAATATAAGTTTATGTAAAGATAGAAATTGAATATTAAATAATTTAACTTTAAAATAAGGATTTTTAATAAAAACATAATTTTTGAAATCGAAAGGAGTAAGAATGATCAACCAAGCTTTTAAATAAAAGTTTGACACAATTTTAATTAAAATAGGGCTTTTGATCTTGGATAGGTCTATGATTATAACATAAACATGTTAGGGATCATAGATCTAGCTAGTTATGAGAGATTATTAAAGGAAAAGTATGAACAAGCAAGAATATAAGAAGAACTTACTTATGAATATGGAAACGACTTTGAATCTTGAAAGAGGGATTAGAACTTGATATGGTGTGAGAATGAGGGAAGAATGAGGGTCTATTTATAGGGTAGTATCATGGGCTTATTTACAAAATTTAATTTGTTATAGGGATTAAGATTGCAAAATATGAAAAATAGTTTTTAATTTCATAACATATTTCAACTTAAGTGCTCATAAATTTTATGTTCATGACTTCATTTCATCATAATTCATATTTAATATGTTTATAAATATAATTATATATTTATTTGTTTTATTTACCTTTAGTAATTTAAAAATACTAGCAATGTTATATTTTCATAATAAATTGTTTATATCATGTGTGTATATATATAGTTTTAGAAATGACTTAGTATGTACCTATATATTTATGGAATAGGATGGTGACAATTATTTACAAAGCATATAACATAAATATTTATTACTTATGAATTTGAAGTAGGTAATTAAGGTTCTTCATAAATGCGATTCACCAAAATAATGAACTTACATTGCCGGAAAAGTTAAAATAAAAGCGGGAAATTTCCTGGAGATTACAGTCTCCCCTACTTTAGAAAATTTCACCCCGAAATTATTTAGGAGAAGGGTCTAAGGAAGAGACATGTGTTTGGATTCTCAACTAGCTTTGCTTTTCGGTTTGAGGAGTATAGTTGATGACAAGCTTTAGGTCAGGTCATCGTGTGAGGTATGGATGGTGGTAGTGGATTTTGTTTGAGTGGAAATAAGGAAAAGATTGCCTGAGAATGATTTTTTTTTGGATTCAAATGATGGAATGCATCACTTGTAATGAGGATGATGGAAACTTTTAGACCTAAACTTGTTTAAGATATAGTCTAAGATGTTCGAGTGATGTCACTGGATAAGGATTTCAAAACTAATAGTCAAGGTCAGAGTAATAGGAAATCCCTACATGAATACGGACAACATTACTTCTTACAATATGACAGGAGCACACATATATATAGGATGTACCAGCGATATATCTACTATGCCCTTATCATATTCCGTTAGTTTCGTTAGTGTATTTCACCATAGGTTTTATGTCATCGCACATGACAAAATTTACTATGTTTTCCATGCGCTAATTTTTATAATTATGTGTGCACCCGTAATTACTCAAATCGCCGTATGGTCCGTATAGATCATTCTATTATGTGTGGGTACAGAGGTGGGGGAAATATCAAAAAACATTTACTTTATTATTGTTTTCATACATGAGTTGCTAGTGAGTAATTGTGTGTCTAGATGGTAAAGTTAATCAGGGAGTAAAGACTGGCACAACCCCATACATGGGTGCCCTAAGTAGATGGCACACCCTCCAGGTTATCCATAAAGTTTATAGCTCTCTCGTGTTTGAACAAGAATACGTCAAACCCCGAGTAACTCAAAGTTTATATCTTTCTCGTGTTTGAACAAGAATACGTCAAACCCCGAGTAGCTTAAAGTTTATAGCTATTAAGTTTCATGGATAAAGTGAACGATCATGCTTCATGTATATAGAGTGGGCAATTTATTGTAAAAAATGTAAACAGTCTAGTTTCGTGTGTAATGTAGGCACTCAAGTTTCATGTATAGCGTGAATAATATAGTACTATGCATATTGTAATTAACCAAGTATCACGTACCGTGTGAACAATCTAGTGTCGTGCATGTTGCAAGTAATCAAGTTCCATCTATAATGTGATCAATCTAGTATCATATATATTGTAAACAACCAAGTATCTGCATCATGTGAACAAGCTAGTATCATGTATATTGCAAACGAGTAAGTTTCAAGTGTGATGTGATCAATCTAGTATCATGCATATTGCAAACAACCAAGTTTCGTGTATAATGTGACTAATTAAGTTTCATCTATGAAGTAAACAAATTGGTTTTCACGTTTAATGTGAACATTCATATGTAAGTAATCAACTCTCATGAGTAACGTAAGCTATCAAATTTCGTAGGTGATCGAGTTTTGCAGCCAGACATGTTGCTTGACATTCATCTATCATGTAGGTAGTTGGGTTTTAAGTTTTCCATTTTTGTTGAGGTTTATATGGGTGGTTAACGCCTACGCGAAATGATTCATCACCTTGAAATGACTAGTAAGCTCATACATTCCGGAAGGTGAAAGGTGATGGGAAGGTTTTGCAGGTATTCAGCATAATGTGTACATGAATATCTAATTTATGCTTTTTGTTTATAAATAAACGAATAATTTAAAATTTGTACTCTTGTTTGTAAATTAATAAATGGAATAATAATTTGGGCGGATGGATAATTAAAAAACCTTTTAATTTGATTATCATAAAGCAAATGTTTCAAAAGATAATAATGGCCTTATTATTTAATAAATAAGCCAAAATTTAAATACTAATTAGTTTAACGAAATAACAAGTCATAATAAAATATTTAATCAAGTCATCATAAAAAGGATGAAATACTTGTTATTACTTTTATAAAATCATTTGTACAAGACTGGTATTAAGCTTCTTTGCGAGGTAAAGGGGGTTTGTAAATAGTTTATACTCTAGATAAAATCCATAAACCAAGAGTTTGATAAAGGTTTTGTTTGAACAAAATAACTATGTTAGTTAAATCGGGGAAATAACAAGATAACTAGTTTACAAAGAAGGTTTAGATATCAATCATTAAGGAAAGTTAAAAAAAATTAACATTTATATTTAAGTACAGAATATGGGTTTCAATTTAAGTTTTTAAGAAGACGCAAAATAGGGTATCCGACTAACATCTCAGGTAGTTTTCCACCAGGAAGCAGACGAGTACCAAGACGAACATCGTTGTAGTTATTCGTATTGCAAACCGGGCGTCAGCCCTAGTTATTTTCGTATGTGTATCAAGTATTCCCTGGTCTCCACTCCTTGCCTTAGAAACTCTGTGGTCCTTACATATAGGTGAGCGACATCAGGTGGAACTCCTAACGCACTGGTAGGTTCCTTGTCTTGTCCTGCTCCTGGATCTGGATGGTATAGGTTAGGTGTTAAATAAGGTTTCTCGGAGGTGATTCAGCTTCTCGGAGTCTCAAGTCTGCTCCTAAGCCAATCTGCTATGCAGTCAAACATGGATCTAGCAACTAGTCATTCCGGTGACTGGTTGTCTGGTGATGGGGACCCAAAGTATTCCTCTTGTGTTGACTCTGATTTGGGGTGATTCTTAGGGGAATGAAGAGGGTAAGAGACCATGTTTAGCACGAAAAGGTCGTAAGTGTAATGGTAAGTTGTTAAGTACAAAGGTATTCATGAGTTTAAAATTTTGACTAATCATAACATCGAGCTCTTATAATATATTAGGAGTAACACTTGACCTATAAGTAGTGTACCCATGAGAATGATTCCCGAGAAAGAGAGGTGGGTCACAAAGGACACACTGAAGTACTCAGTCTTTCCTTAGTCAGAATCTTTCATGGACTTACACCCACTCTTCCAGCCATCATGTACAAGTGACATTATTATTTGAACTCATGGTTATGGTGAGAATCGTTAGGGATTGTGTCTTGTGGCTCGAGGGTGTGCTTCACCTATTGAAGCAGCTTCTTTTCATCAGATGGTAAGGGCTAAGAGTTTAAATCCTTTGTAAATGATAATAAGGGTGATAAAATTTCCAAGGCATAAGGATGAAGAGGTATAGTTGACTTAAATATGATTAAGTGTAAGGATAAAATAGAGGGTTTAGACTTGTGTACCAAATTATAATAATTAAGCGGATGATGTTTAGATTGCATTCATCTGGTGTATAGCCGAATGGATGTTACGATAAATCAAAGTGATTCAAGTCCTTATACTTTCAAGAAGACATGTTTTAGCCTATAGGTGAACACTCACTTCGGGAATTCCCAGGAAAGCATACGGATCCTTCGGTTGATTTGGATTTATGTGAAATGCTTTCCTAGACAGAAGACCCAAAGTACAGGCATTCACCCTTCCAGATTGCACATGTTCCTACTAATTTTCAGAACTCAAAACTTTAATGGGACTTTAAAATTTTAATAGGTATTAGATCTAGGAGTTTTAAATCTTTCCATGAGTGATCAGTGATGATGTGTAAAGATGGAGGTGTATATGTCAAAACTTAGGATAGCATTTAGTAATATCAAATAGGTATTGCGCAGACAATTCAAATAGTGTAACAAATGAGGTATTACAGGAGTAGCAGTTTTTGTGAACATGTAGGTTATCAAGTAATATAGTACATAAGAAAATTTGTATTGTACATGCAATGTAATACACCAGATAATATGTAAGATACTTACATAAGGGTATCCTAAGGTTATAGGATATAGTCTAGAAATATGTTTCAAGTAATCCATATGGTTTTAAATAAATCCATGTAGTCCTTGGAATGTTGTAGTTCATGTAATTGTATCATGTAAACAGAAATAGATAGATGTAGATAAGTATGTGTATAAATGAGTAAAAAGTGGAGTTCCTAATAAAAGACATGAGTTAAACTCATGTTTGGGGACTCCTAGGTTATAGTTTAGGTCATGTGTGTCTAATAACCTAATTTCCTATAACCATGGCTCTGATACCAATCTGTCACACCCCGGCCAGCGGCGGATAATACGCCGGTGCTGACGCGGTTGTTCATAAGCACACGATCATCTATTAAATGTGACAATATTTATTCATCAAAATTAAACGCATCTGTTACAAGTAGAAATGGATAATAAAGCGTTCAAACATGACATAAGTTGAATTTAATCTTTAATAGAGCTAGGTCCAATGTCCTAAGTGATCAAGTAGTGTCCTCAAACTGGTGCACCTGAAACATGTGAGTAAATGTCAACTACAAGTAGTTGGTGAGTAACATATGTTTTGACACCAAACAAAAGTTAAGTATATGTTTACAATTCAATATGTTCAAAGCATGTCTAAAGCATATATGTGAAAACATACAAGGTTCCAAGCGTACAATTCAAGCCTGATAATAGAAAACTAGATACGCAATCCCATTGATTGTCATTTTGAAAAAGGGAGCAAGCGGATACTCCAAGTTATAGTTGATACCCAACAAAACCCGCCAAGGTCTTGTGGTAAGTTATAGTTTCAGTTTCCCATATAAATGATCATGTTAGGTACTACCTTAGGCTTGGGCTGCAAGTTAATTTATGTACTGGCATGAAACACATGCAATGGTCACCAAGTAGTTCAAATATAAAGCATAAAGATCAAGCACAAGAACATAGATATTGAATTGTTTAAATAGATAAAGTTGATAACATGTTTCACCCCAAAAGCAAAAACAGTAAAAAGGGGCTATGTAAACTCACCTTGCAATGAGTAGCTTGGATGTCACACAAGTATATTGCACAAATGTTCTAGCTAATCACAAGGTTAACCTATGTTTGATAGAACATATATATCAATGATTTGTACAACTGAAATAGAGAATCCTATTGTGCGAGGAGATTGATGTGAGTGTCCTCATTTTAATAATAAAATAATTATTTGAGTTGCAAATAATATTTTATGTAAATCTTTGATAAATATTTGTATTGTAATACGTGAAAGAATTAATAACGATGTTGTTTGTTTGTAATAATTATATAAACGTATGAATAAATAATTAAGTTTCTTTTGTTTGTAAATAAATACACAAATAAATAAATGACTAGTTTTCTTTTATTTGTAATTGTATAAACTAATACATAGATAGATGAATAAATAAATGAGTAATAATTAGTTGAGTAATTAAATAATTTACTATATAAATAAATGAATGAAACCTTTCATTTGATTTATGAAAAATAAGTGTTAAAAATAATGATTTAATTAGTTGGTAATTAAACCAAAATTTAAAGTATAATAATATTTTAATTAATTAATAATTAAACCACAATTAATTATTAATTTAAAGTATAGAATTGAGTTTTAAATGTTCTCATATAATAAAAATAAATTATATAAAAGTTTGTATAAATATTTATAAAGAAATGAGTTTATAATCATAATCATAATTAGTTGAAAGTGGTTGTTGTACACTAGAATGATTATCATTCCAGAGTAGTACCTACAACAGAAAAGTTTCCAGGAAAGAGTTGGTCGGATCAGAACCCCGTCTTTTCCTAGCCAGAACTTTAATGTTTGCCAGATAACTACATACTGGTTTGAAATTTACTCTATTTGCATACTTAACCAAGTTTAGTTTGTGTTTGGAAAGTATATGGGCTAAAGTGAAAATATAAGTTTATGTAAAGATAAATATTGAATATTAAATAATTTAACTTGAAAATAAGGATTTTTAGAAAAAACATAATTTTTGAAATTGAAAGGAGTAAGAATGATCAACCAAGCTTTTAAATAAAAGTTTGACACAATTTTAATTAAAATAGGGCTTTTGATCTTAGATAGGTCTATGATTATAACATAAACATGTTAGAGATCATAGATCTAGGAGAACTTATGAGAGATTTTTAAAGGAAAAGTATGAAAAAGCAAGAATATAAGAAGAACTTATTTTTGAATATGGAAACGACTTTGAATCTTGAGAGAAGGATTAGAACTTGATATGGTGTGAGAATGAGGGAAGAATGAGGGTCTATTTATAGGGTAGTATCATGGGCTTATTTACAAAATTTAATTTGTTATAGGGATTAAGATTGCAAAATATGAAAAATTGTTTTTAATTTCATAACATATTTCAACTTAAGTGCTCATAAATTTTATGTTCATGACTTCATTTCATTATAATTCATATTTAATATGTTTATAGATATAATTATATATTTATTTGTTTTATTTACCTTTAGTAATTTAAAAATACTAACAATGTTATATTTTCATAATAAATTGTTTATATCATGTGTGTATATATATAGTTTTAGAAATGACTTAGTATGTACCTATATATTTATGGAATAGGATGGTGACAATTATTTACAAAGCATATAACATAAATATTTATTACTTATGAATTTGAAGTAGGTAATTAAGGTTCTTCATAAATGCGATTCACCAAAATAATGAACTTACATTGCCAGAAAAGTTAAAATAAAAGCGGGAAATTTCCTGGAGATTACAAAAAAGAAGGATGGATCTTTCCGCATGTGTATTGATTACCGCGAACTCAACAAGCTCACCATCAAGAACCGTTACCCTTTGCCTAGGATTGATGACCTCTTTGATCAACTTCAAGGTTCTACTTGCTTCTCGAAGATTGACCTTCGATCTGGCTATCATCAACTCTGCGTACAAGAGGAAGATATTCCAAAGACTGCCTTTCGTACAAGGTATGGTCACTACAATTTCATGGTCATGCCTTTTGGGCTAACCAATGCCCCCGCGGTTTTCATGGACCTCATGAATCGTGTGTGCAAAACGTACCTTGATAAATTTGTGATCGTCTTCATCGACGATATCTTAATCTACTCCAAGACTAAAGCTGACCATGAGCAACACCTTAGACTGGTTTTGGACCTCTTAAGGAAAGAACAACTATATGCCAAATTCTCCAAGTGTGAATTTTGGCTAAAGGAAGTTCAATTTCTTGGTCATATCGTCAACGACAAGGGAATTCATATTGACCCTGCTAAGATCGAAGCGGTTAAAAATTGGAATGCCCCTAAGACCCCCATCGAAGTTCGTTCATTTCTTGGGCTTGCGGGATATTATCGTCGTTTTATTTCAAATTTCTCCAAGATTGTTGTTCCCCTCACCGCTTTGACCCACAAGGGTAAACCTTATGAATGAGGACCAAAGCAAGAAGAAGCTTTCCAAACTCTCAAGCAAAAGTTGTGCAATGCTCCTATTTTGACTCTCCCTGATGGGAATGATGATCTAGTTGTCTACTGTGATGCCTCCAACCAAGGTCTCGGTTGTGTCCTCATGCAACGGGGCAAAGTAATCGCTTATGCATCAAGGCAACTTAAGATTCACGAGAAGAATTATACAACGCACGACCTCGAATTGGGTGCGGTTGTATTCGCATTGAAGATTTGGAGACATTACCTCTATGGCACGAAATGTGTGGTGTTCACCGACCACAAAAGTATCCAACACATCTTGTAAGGCCCCTTTCCGGGTAACCTCACTTGTTGGATTTACTCATAAACATAGTCATGAATACTGAACTTAAATTAAAAACATTCATCATTCAATTATATATCATTCGTCATTCAATTACATAACATAACATAACTTGACAGCGGAAGTCTTAACACATGTATTAAAGTGGGATGTCAGCCTTGTGTCGGGTAACCTTCACGCCATCGCACGACCCTTTCTTCCTTTACCTGAAATGTATACTAAAAGTCAGCTAACGCTTGTGAGTTCTAGTTTAAAGACAATCATACATAATATTTACCTTATCATGAATATATTGTATATATATATATATATATATATATTCATACTTTTAAATATTCTTTACTTTACTGTTCTCACATAACATTCATTGAGGGTATATACATATGTACATACATACTTTCTTTTTGAGAGAACACTTATTGGCCATAATCTTAAGGGAGATCAACACATCATACTTGTCGCGAATGTCACGAAGACATCGCAGTCAGAACTACCGTCGTAGCCCATTTCATTACCGTCCGGCTCTAGAAAACCGTCCGTCATTCATTAAATCCGTCCGGCAACCTTTGTCCGTCCGCTCTTAAACCGTCCTACCGTCGTAGTCCGTCATTTTGTCCGTCTGCCCTAGGGCATCCGTTTCCCACGCGACCATTATGTATGCAACCGTTCTACTTTAGTTAAGGCAATTGCTTCGACCGTCCATTAATACCTTTTCATACGTCCTAGCTTGCGAAGGAACGTTTTTGTCCCGGTTGCAAAATAGTCACGTGGTCGTCCGTCTACCGAAGTAGCCGTTGTCATAGAAGGGTTTATAACGTTTACATACATTCATAACTTGCAATATATATATAATATAAAGCAAGATTTCATTCATTTACGTCATGTCCTTCTTTCATTCCTTCTTTATAATCATACGCTTCATTCTTTATTCATAATTTCTTTTCATATATAAGTATTTATATATATATATACGTATGATCACATTGATATTTATAACATTTATTCATTTAGTGTATACACTTCAGCCCCAAAACATTAAAAATGATTTGCACATAACATAGAAGGGGGCACATAGAACTCACCTGATAAGCTTCTCTAGGTTGTCCTAAACAAAGTCCAACAACGTCGCTTCTGATCTGAATTGAGTAGTTAAATACACATCAGACCTAATCTCGACTCTAACGGTTTAATCATTCTAAACATACTGACTTTACTTAACCATTCTGATGCCCGCGCATTTAGCAAGTGCGCAGGGCCTTAGTCATGCGTACTTGACAAGTACGCAGACTTCACTTCATGCGCACTTGGTAAGTACGCAGACTTTACTTCATGCGCACTTGGTAAGTATGCAGACTTTACTTCATGCGTATTTGATAAGTACGCAGAACCCTTCTTCCTGCGTACTTGATAAGTACCCAGGATCTGATTCAGGCGTAAGAACCCTAACTTTTTGCATGCGGGTCTGATCATGTCAATATCTAAATTTTCTTTGATCAGAACGTTCGGTTTTTATTCTAGATGCTAGATCTTTGTTCATTTTCAAGTTTCATCCATAAAAACTTCACCTATTTAGCTAAAACCGAAAATCCTAAAATAATCTTAAAAAATCAGATTATGATCGAACGCTTACCTGGATTGGAGTTATGATTCCGAGAAGATGATCACGAGCACAGTAGCAACCTTCTCCTGAATTCCCAAGTCGATCCGTCACTTTCTCTCTCTAGAACTTGAGATTGGTGGAAAATGAGAAGTTTGGGCAGCCCTTGCCCTTATATACTTGGGCTTCCTTTGGCCCGTTTGAGCCGAGCCCAAGCCCATCCATTTTTCTTTCGTCATTTGAAAATTATAATTTCGATCGTGCCATTATTTATTTATTACCAGTTTTGGGATGTTACAAGTCTACCCCCCTTAAAGAGGTTTCGTCCTCGAAACTGCTTATACGTTAAATAATTGAGGGTATAGTCCCCTCATCTCGTCTTCTATTTCCCACGTAGCTTCTGACCCTTTTCTGTGCTTCCAGTGTATTTTGATTAGAGGAATCGACTTATTGCGTAGTCGTTTTTCAGCTCTGTCAAGGATGGCTATCGGTTCCTCTACATAATTTAGACTGTTATCTACTTCGATCTCGTCGTAAGGTATGTGAGTTGTGTCGTCAGCTAGGCACTTGCGTAAGTGCGACACGTGGAACTGTAGGTCCAGATTTCTCTTGAAGTCACTGATATGATCGATTACACACACACAGGCGGAAACTGTGTGTATGGTGGTAAAAACAGGTAATAGAAACAGTGTTGGTGAAGATAACCAGCTAACCACAGTATGAATCAACAATCAAAGGGTATGAAAATGTAAGAACACAGTGAATAAACAACTGCAGATTGTATTGATTCAAGCAAAATGTGAAAGAGAAAGTTCAGGGTTACAGCCGCTACTCACACCCTAAACAATATCAAACTAGGCTATTTATAGTAGTGACAGGTATCGAAACTATGGTCAATCGAAACTACTAGTTTCGATTGACCATTTACAATTGATTGTCAGACTGTCGAAACTACCATCTATCGAAACTACTAGTTTCGATTGAACAGACTCAATCGAAACTAAGTAGTTTCGATGGCCCAGACGGCCCAGACTTAACTAATTACAGAAAACTGAAATTACAATAATGAAATGACAGAAAGTAAACTAGTCTAAAATTGTTTAAACATACAATAAATGACAACAGCTTATACAAAATATATGACTCTACAATCTCCCCCTAAGCTGTTGCATTACTGTCTTCAGCTCTTCATCAAGCAGCTGGTCCTTTAGATGTCATTGGGATGAAAGGTTTGACATGGAGAGATACAATTCTTTGATAGGCTTTAGCATCAGCTTCATCTTCATCACTATAAGCCTGAATGTGATTCTAGAATAGCACCTCCAGATCGTCAGGTTGAAATTTCAGCAGCTCCATTGGATCAAAGATGGTGATGTCTTCCTTGCCCTCACATTCAATAACTGCACTGCCAATTACTGGGTTATAGAACCACTTTCTGAAAGTTTGTAGCTGGACAGGTACAGATTTTGGAATAGTGATAGTCTTGTGTGTTTGGGCAGGCTTGTATCTTAGGAAAACATATGGCTTTTTAGTCTTAGGATGAAACCTAGTCTTTGAGATCTTCTTCTGAGTTTTTCTAGGCTTCATTCCTTTGAAATCGTTGTTGACTTGAGAATGCAGAAACTTCTCAAAGTCATAAGCCATCATGACCTTCCCAGGGTTTTGAAGTGGAAGTTTTGCTAAATCCCTGAGGTCATAAAAAGGAAGAGTCTGGAAGTCAGTCATGTTCTTGAAGTGCTGAACTCCCCCTCTATATCGTCTGATGATAAAGAGCTTCCTTTCAGCATCGTATTTCCATCCAATTGGAGGCCTTTTCAGTTCTTGATGCTCGGCTATCCACTCATATGTCTTAGGAGTTTCCTCCTGAATTATTTTCTTAAACCAGGACTTTCTTGAGATTGGAGGTTCAGGAGCAATTGAAGGTTGATCTTATGCTGGAGTTGTTTCAGATACTGGAATGATTGGTTCAGGAATGATATCTTTGATGAGGTTAATCTGAACATCTTCTTCATCTGATAGTGTTTGAATCTCATCACCTTCTTCAGTAAAATATCTTGTTCGTTCAGTCTCTTTTTCTTCAGTGGTTAGAATTTCTGGATGAAGGTCATTATAGCCAAAGTTTTCAATGTCATCTAGAAGAGCATTCAGCTCATCATCAGATGGTATATCTTCTTCATCCAGAATGACAGTTTCAATATCAGGCATAGCTCCCTTCCCTCTTCTCCTTGCTTCTCTTCTTTCACTAGCTGAGGGAAGGTCAGACTCTATCTCCTCAACCTTTACTTCAACAGACTCCTTTGTCTTGGTACCGTGACCGGTATACATAGTTAATCCAGATTCAGGATTAGTGACAAAGGCAGGAGACGATGGTTCAACTTCTGATGTAGTCTCCCCCTGTCCTGTTGAGGTGGTTGGCTGTTGAGGTGTAGGTTTGAGTATTGAGTCTTTGAGCTGCTTAACTATTTCAGCTAAGGCTTTGAAATCTTCTTGTTGCTTTGTTATCAGCCTTTGTTGAGTTTTCAGCTGAGTCTGCTGACTATCTATTTGAGTATGTAAGCTCCCAACCTCCGACTTCAAGTCTTTGACTTCCTTCTTAACTTCGTTTAGCTTAGACTTCAAGCCATCAATCTCTGTATCTTTCTTTTGAAGATTGTCTTGAAGTTTCTTTATTTCAAGACTTAGAGTCTTTACTCTCGGTACAGGAGAGGTTGAATCATTGTGTGGAGATGTAGGAGGTGTATGGATGGGTGATTGTTGTGGAGATGTAGGAGGTGTAGGGATAGGTAATTGTTGTGGAGATGTAGGAGGTGTATGGATGGGTGATTGTTGTGGAGATGTAGGAGGTGTAGGGATAGGTAATTGTTGTGGAGATGTAGGAGGTGTATGGATGGGTGATTGTTGTGGAGTAGGATGAGGAGATGGTTCTGGAGTGGTGAATGAAGACTCTGACGAGGATGACAAATCCTCTAATCCAGTCCTTATCCTTTTAGCTCTAGGCTCCTCCTCTTTAAAATCAGACCCTGAGTCAATTTGCCTTTTAGAGGAAGATGCAAGTTGCTCTTTTCTATCATCTGAATCAGACTTGTAATAGTCTGATCCATAGATCCCTGCATCAAAAGTCCCACTTGACTCTGCAGCTTCTACTTCAACCTCCTGTACATCAGCTTCAGCAATGACTGCTGGCTCTTGAACTACTTGTATTTCTTCAACGAAGGGGGCCTCTATCACAGGCTCAAGAATTTGCTGTTCTTCTTCTTGTACAACAGGAATGTCTATTTCAATTTCAGCTTCCAGCTCTTCATCTGATGATAAGTTTTCTTCTTCAAGGTCAGGATCAATGTCAGGGGTGAACTCTTCTTCTTCTCCAATGACATGACCAAACAGGGGAATGTCAGCTATCGCCCTGTTGGTCCTTTTGCTGGTGCTTTTCATGTAGCTGAGAGTTTTGGCTATCATGTTATCAAAAACAAAAGTGTTTCCACCTTGTTGAATCTCTGGAAGAAGATGATTGATGATAATTTGTAGAAATCTAGGATATGCTAGAAATTTCTCCTTTACTGCTCCTGTTAAGTTATACTTCAGCTGAGTGAATATGAAACCAGAAAAGTTGTAGTCTCTTCCCTTTGTTAATCCCAAAATAGCTGATCCCAGAGTACTGTTAGCTGAATCAAAACCCCCTTTCTTTATTGATAGGCAGTGAATAAACACATGCACTATATATCTCCAATGGCTAGGTAAAGAGTTCTTGATTATTTGACCATTCTTAAACTCATCAGGATGACCCATTCTTCTAAAGCATTCTTTCACATAGAAGATTGGGAACTCAACGGGTGCTTCTGGATTTCTAACTGTGTCTTCAGAAAATAATACTTCTTGGCCATGTACGGTTGCCCTAATGTGCTGCACATTATCAACTGTTATTATCCCAGCAGTTTCCCAGAATTGTCTTATAGTTGCTTCAAAAACCGGCAGGTTGTGGCTGATGGCAAAACTTATGTTGGAGTTTGCCAGAAAGTTTAAGACAGGAATAAATTCAGCAGCTTTCGGATCATTTCTATTAAGGAATGCACAGACATTGTGCCTCTTCACGAATACGAGATCCATACCTGTAAAATTCATCAATAAGTAAAGGTTCTGAATATCGAAACTAAGTATTTCAACACTTAGGAAAAATCAGAAATCCTTACTGTCGAAACTAAGTAGTTTCGATAGAGATGAACTTATCGAAACTAACTAGTTTCGATAGAAGCAATAAGCTTTGATCAACACTTGTAGAAACTCTGAAATCAACACTGTCGAAACTAAGTAGTTTCAATAGAGATGAATTTATCGAAACTAACTAGTTTCGATAGGGTCAATGAGCTTTGATCAACACTTATAAAATTTCTGAAATCAACAATGTCAAAACTAAGTAGTTTCGATAGAGATGAACTTATCGAAACTAGTAGTTTCGATAGAGAGATGAGGTCAAGTTTGGGTGTCGAAACCAGTAGTTTCGATTAAAAACCTTTTGAAAATTTTTGAGGGAGTTGAACTCCTTTATCGAAACTAACTAGTTTTGAAACCCAAACCCCCTATTGATTCATTATACTCAGACAATATAAACAATTAAATGAAAGGTTTTAGAGTGGCCTGTGAATGACAGATATTCGTCTTACCGAAAGCGAGTATGATTTCTGCAAGAATACACATAAAAGGTGAGTTCTCAGATGATAAAGATGTATGCAAACACGGATACGACTGAGATTATGACGATTCAGTCGAGCTGATTTTGAAATTTTGAAACCCTAGGTCTGTTGTATCGCAAGAATCATTCAAATGAAATAGTGAGATGTTACCTGATGGTGAGGACGATGGTGACAACGGGGGTAATCAGGTGATTAACCCTGATAATTTGCAACTCAGACCAAGGCTTGAGAAATTTTGTGTGTGTCGGAGAAGATGAAAGGGTTGCGAAAAAGACGAGTGAAGAAGATATGAAGGGAGGGATTTGTTTATGAAGGCTTTTAAATTGCGAGGAACAAAAGACAAAAATGCCCCTGTCGAAACCACTAGTTTCGATAGGGCAAACTAGTTTCGATATGAACATAGTAGTTTCGATATGTAAAAATAGTTTCGATATGTACAAAGTAGTTTCGATAGGGCAAAGTAGTTTCGATATGAACATAGTAGTTTCGATCAGTCTTATTAGTTTCGATATGTACAACTAATTTCGATAGGTCAAAAGCAGAAACAAGACTAACATATATACATTGTTAAAACAGACTTTAACTATAGAAATGAAATTATACACAAGATATTTACACTTATCTCCTTGAAAAAGATCCAACATGAGATCAGATCTGGTCAGTCTCTTGAAACACTTCCTTTTGCAATTAACTACTGTGAGTCCCTGAAGATAGCTGATATTTGTGCAAAGTAAACCCGAACATTTGTTTGTATTTTGATTTCATGTGATTAAAAGGTACCATTTAAGCACTATACAAGGTGTACCCCACATATTAAAATAAAATGATTTTGAAAACCTATCAATCCTCAAGAAGTACCCATCTTCATCCTATCATCTCTTTCTGATTAACCAAGGTACCGTCTTAGTAATGTCAACGTACCACCAAAATAAAATAAGATATCCAAGTGGATTTAGAAAATTTAAAATAAAAAATATCCAAGTAGATATTAAAAAGGTACGAGCATTCTAGATCTTTGCGTAAGCAAAACAGAAGAAGTCGTAAAATTATCCAAGCGGATAGAAAAATGTTGAACACCCGAGATCTTTGCGTAAGCAAAACAGACGGGGTCAAATCATCCAAGTGGATGGGAAAAGGATGAGCACCCGAGATCTTTGCGTAAGCAAAACATACGGGGTCATCGGTGGTAAATATCGTTATATTGACGGTCACTTGGCGTATGAATAGGAATCCAATACGTAAGCCTGTATCTGATTGAATTGGTTTTCTTAGATATAAAAATGGGTTAGATGTTTCAATAATGGGTTCAAACACACAAGTATGAGATGTATATTAGAGTTTTCACACTACTTACAAGTTTTAACCATATGTCGGGCCTACCAGCTATACCTCAGTAAACACCATCGCTTTTGGTCCATTCCATGTCCAAGAGATGAGATCAGACACTATCATTTCTCAAAGGTCAGATTCAATTCTTCCTGCAACTCAAAACCTCTTGTAAGATTATATACACAGCAATTCTTTTCAATATAATATTTCTCCCCCAAAAGATTTGCGTAAAAACTGTTCATAAAAATAAAATCTTTTTGGAATTTTCTTTGACAAGTAAACAGAACAAAAATAATATAAAAAAAAAAATACTATTCACACAATTTACTGAAAGTTGATCATTCCAAGCATCTCCACCAGTTGGGCGAATCTGGTAGAGTCAAAAGCCTTTGTGAAGATGTCTGCGGTTTGTTTGTGAGTTTTAACTTCAACAATTTGAATATGCTTCTTTTCAACACAGTCACGGATAAAGTGATGATTTCAATGTGTTTGGTTTTGGAATGCTGAACAGGGTTTTTGGTGATATGAGGAACGGCGGTGTTGTCACATAGAATGGGTGTCTCATGGAATGTGATCCCATAGTCAAGCATCTGATGGTGTATCCATCTGACTTGGGAACAACAGAGGGCTGCGGCAATGTATTCGGCTTCGGCGGTGGATTGGGAAACGGTGGACTGTTTCTTACGTTGCCATGAGACAAGGCGGTTGCCAAGGAATTGACAACCTCCAGAAGTGGATTTTCGGTCTAAGTTGCAACCCCCGTAGTCTGAGTCTGAATAAGCCACAAGATCAAACAAGTAAGTTTTAGGATACCACAGACCCAATTTTGGCTTATATTTTAAATATCTCAAAATACATTTTACAGCAGATAAATGAGAGAGTTTAGGATTAGCCTGAAAACGTGCACATAAGCACACTGCAAACATGATGTCTGGTCTGCTTGCCGTGAGATACATGAGCGAGCCTATCATAGAGCGATATAGATGCTGATCAACGCTCTCACCATCCACATCAGGAGTCAAACAATGTCAAACTTCCATAGGAGTTTTTACTGGATGGGAATCAGCCATTTTGAACTTGGTCAAGATTTCTTTTGCATATTTTTCTTGATGGATAAGGATTCCTGACTCAGACTGATCAACTTGTAGTCCCAAAAAGAACTTCATTTCCCCCATGGAGCTCATCTCAAACTTAGATCGCATCACTTCTTCGAATTCTTTGCAGAGATGGGGATTTGTAGAACCAAAAATGATATCTTCCACATAAATTTGCACCATGATTGTATCCTTTTCCTCCTTCCGTTTGAACAAAGTTTGGTCAATTGCTCCTCGTGTGAAACCATTCTCAAGCAGATGCTTTGATAAAGTTTCATACCACGCACGAGGTGCTTGGTGAAGACCGTACAATGCTTTGTCTAACTTGTAAACACGGTCTGGAAAATTAGGATCAATGAAACCCGGCGGCTGCTTGACATATACTTCTTCTTGAACTTTGCCATACAAAAATGCGCTTTTGACATCCATTTGATGGACGATGAAGTCCATGTAGGCTGCATAGGCGAGAAACATTCTGATGGCTTCCAAACGAGCCACTGGTGCAAAGACTTCCTCATAGTTAATCCCTTCTTCTTAATAGAAACCTTGAACCACCAGACGAGCTTTGTTTCGAATCACAGTGCCGCCTTCATCCTTTTTGTTGCGAAAAACCCAACGAGTACCGATTGGAACTTTGTTCTTGGGTAGATCCACAAAATTCCACACATGTAACTTTGAGAATTGTTGTAGCTCTTCCTGCATTGCTTCCACCCAGCTGTTTTCTAGTAGTGCTGCTTTAATGTTCTTTGGTTCAGTTTGAGAGATGAAGCAGGAAAACATGCTGTTTTCAAATGCTTCACAGGCACTTCGGGTACTAACACCCAATTGAGTGGTCCAATGATGTTATTGGTGGGATGAATCTTGTGAATTCGCAGTTGAGGAATTGCATCTTCTTCCATGACTTCTTCCAAATTGGTAAGATTTTCAGCAGGAGGATCGGCAATGTCATTAATAGGATCTTCAGCAGATGATTGTGGTGCAACATCTACTGTTGGAATGGAGTTGTCTTCAACAGTTTCACTTGTGGCACCAGAACCGGAAGACTCCATATTAGATTCAGCATTTGCAACCACAAGAATTTCAACCTGAGCAGATGAGGAAGAACCTAGATCATTTAAGTTCCCTAAATTGTTCACAGAAAAATAAGGATTAGCATGAGTTGAGTCAATTGAGAAATCAGGAAGATTAAATGATTTAAAAACTGAATCGACGTCAAATAGCCAATTGGGACCATCTCCTGAGTCCGTGTGATTATTTTCATGCCAATTGATATCAATGGACTCCGGCACTATTCGTTTCTGCTTATGATAGACACGAAAAGCACGTTGATTGGAGGAATAACCAACAAAATAACATTCATCAGCTTTGGCTTCAAACTTGTTGAGCTGATCTGAAGTGTTCAGCATCGTGCACACACACCCAAATTTTCTGAAGAAATCAATAACTGGCTTGCGCTTGTACATGATCTCATATGGTGTCTTGTTGCAACTTTTAGTGATAAGAACCCGATTTTGCACGAAACATGCAGTGTTGACTGCCTCAGCCCAGAAAGTCACGGGAAGCTTAGAGTCAACAATCATAGTTCGTGCAGCTTCAATTAAAGTGCGGTTTCTCCTTTCAGCTACACCGTTTTGTTGAGGAGTACGAGGTGCACTAAATTGATGAGAAATTCCTTTGCTTTCACAGAAGGAATCAAGAGTTGCATTCTTAAATTCTGTTCCATGATCGCTGCGGATAGTCTTCACACTTAAACTGAAGAGGTTTTCAATTTGAAGCAGATAGGTCTTTAAAATCTCTGGCGTCTCATCCTTCTTAGCTAAGAAAAACACCCAAGTGAATCGAGAAAAATCATCTGTTACCACCAGACAGTATGACTTTCGTCCAAGACTCATGACACTCACTGGACCAAAAAGATCCATGTGAAGCAATTGGAGAGGAGAGTCAATGGAATTGGTGGTCTTAGGCTTATATGAAGATTTGTATTGTTTTCCCTTGGAACATGAAATACAGTGTTCCATAGGAGTGAAATCTTTGAGAGGTAATCCAGTGACTAGGTTGCCTCGAACCAGTCGGTTCATTGTTTTGAAGTTGACATGTCCCAACCTGTTATGCCACAGGAAAGATTCATCTTCGGAAGCCTTTGAGAGAAAACATGATTCAATTCCCGATGGGTTGTTCATATCCAAGCTATATGTGTTGTATCTTCTGGGAGCACGCATGAGAATAAGTTCTTCCGGAATCACCACTCCCGGCTTTAAGATAAGACATTCTTTTGAATTGAATAAAGCACAAAAGTCCTTGTCACAAATCTGTGAAACACTCATCAGATTGTATTTTAACTGAGGAACATAGTTGACAAATTCCAAACTATTTACTCCATTTGACACTGTTCCTTGTCCTTCAATCTTTCCTCCTCTAGGGTTTCCAGCAAAAGCAACATACTCTCCATCAATCTGATGATAATCTTGCAGCAAGTTAATGTGCCCAGTCATATGCCTTGAACATCCACTATCTACATGCCAGATGTTATCGCCGGTTCTTCTTGATTGACCCTATACACAACGAACCATTTATACGTTTTGACCAAAAATGTTTCAATCAAGAGATTTTAGTGTCAGGATATGACATCTCATTGGAATCAGAAGTACAACCATCCTTTGATGAAGCACGGTCATCAAATAGAACATTATTTTTAATTTTCCAAGTTCGTTTTAAATAATTTTTAGCATTTTTAATTCTTTTACGCCTAGATTTCCTACTGTGAGAAGAGTTAGGCAACACATATGAATTTAATGAACTTTGGGAAGGTGATTCTTCATTAAAATTTGCGGTTGTCAATTTACAACTTTTTGAAACATGATTTGAGGCACCACAACTAAAACAAACGTTTTTACAAGATATCTTAGCCTGATAATAATCATCACAAGATGAAGATGATTGTGATGTTGAGGAATCTGAACATGAGACGGTTCTCTCATCAATAACTTTGTCTTGAAGCTGATGTGCTTCCTTTAATCTGAAAAATTCCATGTTGCTCATGGTTTCACGTGGTACATCATTCACAATAATTCCTGCACTTTTAAATTTTGTAACACATGGCATAACATTCAAAGATTTAGGAACAAAAGGCAAGGCATTTTGAAATTTAGAAACATCACATCCCAAACCCGTATGCTCAGCAGGCATAGAATCAAAATACAAGTTTTTAACGTGTTCACAAATATTTGGTTTTGACACGGACATATTATTACATTCATCCGACTCAAGTTCTTTTAAAATAGTCTTATCATTAGCACTCTTATCACAATCATCTTCGGACTTTACATAATTTGACTCTGCACAAGAAGCAAAACTGTCAGAATCAGAGGATGTAATATAATCATCAGGAGATAATGTGCAAACAAAAGGTGTTGAAACATGTGGAGTAGGCATATCAGCAAATCTCCCTGATTTAGAATAAGGAGGTGGATGAGAGTTATACCCAAGACCTTCTGTGCCTTTTCTATTAAATTGTTTATCAATTATTCCAAACAGAATTTTCTGATCCATATCCATGTGATCAACCTGTGATTTGACTTTTTCTGCCTTTTGGACTCTTTCTGTTAAAATTGTATTATTAATGGTTTGAGTATTGAGTTGCACAATTAAAGAACGATTTTCACCAGAAATATCATGAATTTTCTTTAAGTAAAGTTTCTCATTTTGGCCACAGAGTCATACATCACCTTAATGTGATTTCGTTCATCAATCAAGGCTTGATTGATGAATCTGTATTTTTGAATTTCATTTAAGCAAGATCTAGAATCACAAAGTTTAGAAGTAACCTCAGCAGGCACAGCAGTGAGATCCTCAGCTGGTTCAATCATGACACACTTGCCATTTTCCTCCACATCAGCCATCAAGGCTTTATCAGCAGATTCCTCAGCTTGTTCTCCCCAATGATAATGTCCATCAGCTTGGCACACAAGAGCTGTGGAACTGGAAGTTGTGTTTGTCTTTGGAGGATTGGCAGCTTGTTTACCAGAGGAAATCTTCTTATCTTGCTGATCTTTAGAGGACGGCTCCTTGCAGTTTCTGGCAAAGTGACCCAGCTGATCACAATTGTAGCATCTCACCTTCTTGATGTCAAAACCAAGCGTCTTTCCTTGCTTGAACCTGTCTATACCAGTCCTTTTTATAAATCTCTTGGCTCTTAAGGTCAACATGGCCATGCACCAATCAATGTCCATTTTCTCCAAATCATCAGGATTAATCTGCTCCAAGTTATCAGGTTGAAAGCTAACCGGTGTTAGATTTTCAAAGATCAGTGCATCATAGCACGACATGAAAGCAGTCATGATTGGGACATATTCATCAGGAATCATGGTGACAGTCTTTTGAGGAGCGGAGGAGCTGGTAGACTTAATTGCAGCAGCTGAAGGAGGAACATCAGTCTGAAACTATGGGCTACCGGATGAGCTTGATCCAGCAATGAGAGCTGTGTTTCCAGACTGATTTGATGGGGTGACTGCTCCCTTCTTAATCTCAATTTCATAAGATTCAAGAATGCTATAGACTTCCTGTTGAGACAGAGCACTCAGATTCTCAGTATTTTTGATCATGATTCGATACATATTCCATTCCTCAGGAAGAGAATCTAGGAGTTTCTTGTTCAGATCAAGAGTAGGGTACTCAACTCCCATAACCTTCAACCTTGAGACAATACTTGAGAAACGGTTGATCAAATCAGATATTGATTATCCCCTTACACTGCTGAACATAGCATATTGTTTCTTGATCAGATCTCTTTTGCTTTCTCTGACATCCTCACTTCCCTCATATCTTGTGCACAGTGCAGCCCATAAGTCTTGGGCAGTTGTGTACTCAGCAAAGATGTTGAAAATATCTATAGGAAGAGCCATAGCAATAGTCCCATAGGCCTTGTTGTCTCAGGCAATCAAGGCAAGATCTTTCTCATCATATTCAGACACTAACTTAGGACGTTAAACATCAGCAGTGGTAGTTACGGGCTTGTGGGGACCATCGGTGATAGAATTCAACAATGTATAATCGTGAAATTGAAAGAAAAGCTTCATTTTTTTAGTCCAGTCATCAAAATCTCTTGTGGACACAAGAACAGGTGGTCTATTTCCCCCAGAATGTTCTGTTGAACTTGAAGTGGCCATAATGTTTTGAATCAAAACTAAAACAGTAACAAGTTTCGATAGGGCAAACTTCTATCGAAACAACTAGTTTCGATAGGACTAGTTTCGATAGACCAACTATTATCGAAACAACTAGTTTCGATAGGACTAGTTTCGATAGACTAACTATTATCGAAACAACTAGTTTCGATACTGAAAAATTCAGACTAGTTTCGATAACCACAGTTTCTATAAGAGACAAAAATCTAGTTTCGACAGTACCTTCTCCCGACAAAACGTAGACAAGAAGTTTCGATGATCAACAGAAATCAGAATTTGTTCCCCGTAGTTTCGATGCCTTCTTCTCCAAAACAGAAATACTCCATTGATGAAAAGCTCCAGAAATCAAAGATGCAGAAATAACAAACCAATCCAACGAAAACCTTCGTCTAACTGTCCTGATCACGAATCCAACCTCCGATTTCGAAAATACGAGCAAAAAAACCTTGAAAAATGATGAAACAGTACCTCGAGAATAGATGTGCAAAAACCCAAAATAAACAACGAAAACCCTCGGTAATCACCTAGAATCGATCAATAACCTGATAACACTCAAAAAACACTAGAGCATAAAGCTCTGATACCAAATGTAGGTCCAGATTTCTCTTGAAGTCACTGATATGATCGATTACACACACACACAGGCGGAAACTGTGTGTATGGTGGTAAAAACAGGTAATAGAAACAGTGTTGGTGAAGATAACCAGCTAACCACAGTATGAATCAACAATCAAAGGGTATGAAAATGTAAGAACACAGTGAATAAACAACTGCAGATTGTATTGATTCAAGCAAAATGTGAAAGAGAAAGTTCAGGGTTACAGCCGCTACTCACACCCTAAACAATCTCAAACTAGGCTATTTATAGTAGTGACAGGTATCGAAACTATGGTCAATCGAAACTACTAGTTTCGATTGACCATTTACAATTGATTGTCAGACTGTCGAAACTACCATCTATCGAAACTACTAGTTTCGATTGTTTCGATTGAACAGACTCAATCGAAACTAAGTAGTTTCGATGGCCCAGACTTAACTAATTACAGAAAACTGAAATTACAATAATGAAATGACAGAAAGTAAACTAGTCTAAAATTGTTTAAACATACAATAAATGACAACAGCTTATACAAAATATATGACTCTACAGGAACGTAGGGTGTATTCCACTAAGCTCAACGGGTAGGTCGAGTCTGTAAGCAACTTGACCCACTCTTGCTAGTATCTTGAAAGGTCCAACAAACCTTGGACTTAGTTTGCCACGCTTTCTGAATCGGATGATTCCTTTCCATGGTGATACCTTTAACAGTACCATGTCCCCTACTTGAAACTCTAAATCCCTTCTTCTCTTATCCGCGTACGATTTCTGTCTGTCTTTTGCGGCTTTCGTTCGAGCTTTGATTTGATCAAATTTCTCGGAAGTAGCTTTGACCACTTCGAGACTTACAAAATCTTTCTGTCAAATTTCCCCCCAACAAACTGGGGTCCTACATTTCCTCCCATATAACATTTCAAATGGCGGCATGCCAATAGTTGTGTGATAGCTGTTGTTATATGAAAATTCTGCCAATGGTAGATGGCTGTCCCAGCTCCCACCGAAGTCAATGATACAGGCCCGGAGCATGTCCTCCAAGGTCTGAATGGTCCTTTCAGATTGACCATCGGTTTGAGGGTGGTAAGCGGTGCTGATGTTCAATCTAGTTCCCATCGCTTCATTGAATTTCTTCCAAAACCTTGACGTGAATCTAGTATCCCTGTCAGACACAATCGACAGCGACATACCATGTATGCTCACAATTTCCTTGATAAAATTTCTGCTAGTCTTTCTGATGAAGAAGTCTCACGTATTGGCAAGAAGTGAGCACTTTTCGTCAAGCGGTCGACGATCACCCATATGGTATCATTGCCTTTAGCTGTTCGCGGTAGCTTGGTAATGAAGTCCATCGTGATCTCCTCCCACTTCCATTCCGGTATTGGTAATGGTTGCATTTTACCGCATGGTTTCTGGTGCTCGGCCTTGACTAGTGAACACGTTAGGCACTTGTTCACGTACTCGGTCACATCATTCTTCATGCCAGGCCACCAGTACTCTTCCTTCAAGTCTTGATACATTTTGTTTGTCCCGGGGTGGATAGAATAGCGGGACTTATGGGCCTTATCGAGTATTTTGGCTCTAAGCTCGCCAATCTTAGGTATCCACATCCGACCAAACCTAGTTCGTACACCGTAAGCATTTGTATCCAAATTCCCTTGTTGTCCTACTATTCTTTCTCGCCTTATATTTCTTTCTAATTGCGCTTCGTCTTTTGCCTTTGATATTTCACTCATCAAATCTGGTGTTATGATTAGCTGACACGCTTTGATCTGTATAGGTTCCGATTCTTCCTTTCTGAACGTAGGGTGTATTCCACTAAGCTCAACGGGTAGGTCGAGTCTGTAAGAAACTTGACCCACTCTTGCTAGTATCTTGAAAGGTCCGACAAACCTTGGACTTAGTTTGCCACGCTTTCTGAATCGGATGATTCCTTTCCATGGTGATACCTTTAACAGTACCATGTCCCCTACTTGAAACTCTAAATCCCTTCTTCTCTTATCCGCGTACGATTTCTGTCTGTCTTTTGCGGCTTTCATTCGACCTTTGATTTGATCAAATTTCTCGGAAGTAGCTTTGACCACTTCGAGACTTACAAAATCTTTCTGTCCAATTTCCCCCCAACAAAATGGGGTCCTACATTTCCTCCCATATAACATTTCAAATGGCGGCATGCCAATAGTTGTGTGATAGCTGTTGTTATATGAAAATTCTGCCAATGGTAGATGGCTGTCCCAGCTCCCACCGAAGTCAATGATACAGGCCCGGAGCATGTCCTTTAAGGTCTGAATGGTCCTTTCAGATTGACCATCGGTTTGAGGGTGGTAAGCGGTGCTGATGTTCAATCTAGTTCCCATCGCTTCATTGAATTTCTTCCAAAACCTTGACGTGAATCTAGTATCCCTGTCAGACACAATCGACAGCGACATACCAAGTATGCTCACAATTTCCTTGATAAAATTTCTGCTAGTCTTTCTGATGAAGAAGTCTCACGTATTGGCAAGAAGTGAGCACTTTTCGTCAAGCGGTCGAAGATCACCCATATGGTATCATTGCCTTTAGCTGTTCGCGGTAGCTTGGTAATGAAGTCCATCATGATCTCCTCTCACTTCCATTCCGGTATTGGTAATGGTTGCATTTTACCACATGGTTTCTAGTGCTCGGCCTTGACTAGTGAACACGTTAGGCACTTGTTCACGTACTCGGTCACATCATTCTTCATGCCAGGCCACCAGTACTCTTCCTTCAAGTCTTGATACATTTTGTTTGTCCCGGGGTGGATAGAATAGCGGGACTTATGGGCCTTATCGAGTATTTTGGCTCTAAGCTCGCCAATCTTAGGTATCCACATCCGACCAAACCTAGTTCGTACACCGTAAGCATTTGTATCCAAATTCCCTTGTTGTCCTACTATTCTTTCTCGCCTTATATTTCTTTCTAATAGCGCTTCGTCTTTTGCCTTTGATATTTCACTCATCAAATCTGGTGTTATGATCAGCTGACACGCTTTGATCTGTATAGGTTCCGATTCTTCCTTTCTGCTTAAAGCGTCAGCCACCACGTTTGCTTTGCCTGGATGGTACAGTATCTCACAGTCATAGTCCTTCAGTAGCTCTAACCACCTCCTTTGCCTCATGTTTAATTCCTTTTGCCCGAAAAAGTACTTCAGGTTTTTATGATCGGAGTAGATGGTGCATTTGACTCCGTACAGATAGTGCCTTCATATTTTTAATGCGAAAACTACTGCCGCTAACTCCAGATCGTGAGTTGGATAGTTAACCTCGTGAATCTTTAGTTGTCACGAAGCGTAAGCAATTACCTTTCCTCGTTGCATAAGTACACAGCCTAAACCTTGACCCGAAGCGTTAGAGTAGACTACCAAGTCTTCATTTCCCTCAGGTAGTGTCAAGACTGGAGCTTGGGTTAATCGCGTTTGAAGTTCCTCAAACGCGTTGTTTTGAGTTGGACCCCATTCATATTTCACTTCTTTCTGTGTCAATTTAGTTAGTGGCGAGGCTATCTTCGAGAAATATTGAATGAACCTCCGATAGTAGCCTGCCAATCCCAGAAAGCTTCGTATCTCTGTTGGTGTCTTCGGGATGTTCCATTCCTTTACTGTCTCGATCTTTGCAGGATCTACCATGATGCCTTTTGTGTTTATCACATGACCTAGGAATTGGACTTCCCTAAGCCAGAACGCGCATTTGGAGAATTTTGCATACAACCTTTCCTGCTTTAACACTTCCAAGACCTCTCGTAGGTGACAGTGGTGGTCACCCTCGTTCTTCGAATAAACTAGTATGTCGTCAATGAAAACTATCACTGAGCGATCCAACATCGGTTGGCATACTCTATTCATCAAGTCCATAAAAGCTGCTGGTGCATTGGTCAACCCGAACGACATCACTAAAAACTTGTAATGCCCGTAACGCGTACAAAACGCGGTCTTTGGTACATCTTCTTCTCTCACCTTCAACTGGTGATAACCCGACCTAAGATCGATCTTTGAAAACCAACTTGCACCTTGCAGTTGATCAAAGAGATCGTCTATTCTAGGCAATGGGTATTTGTTCTTTACTGTCCTCTTGTTCAATTCACGGTAGTCAATGCACATGCGCATGCTGCCGTCTTTCTTCTTTACGAATAGTACCGGAGCGCCCCATGGTGAAATGCTCGGTCTAATAAATCCTTTTTCTGTTAATTCCTGTAGTTGAGACATCAATTCTTTCATTTCTGACGGAGCCAATCGGTAGGGGGCTTTGGCAACGGGCTCAGCTCTTGGCAGTAAGTCAATCTGAAATTCTATTTCCCGATCGGGTGGCAACCCAGGTAGATCATCAGGGAATACTTTCGGAAAGCTGCACACCACGGGTACATCCTTGAGTTCTTTCGTTTTCATTCTATTGTCAATAACATACGCCAGATAAGCTTCGCAACCGCGCCTCATGTAACTTTCGGCCTTCATCATCGAGATGACGTTCGGCATCGTGCAATTCCAATCCCCATAAACCTTAATTGGACTACCGTTAGGAGCTTTGAGGTGTATCCTCTTATGTTTACATATGATCTGAGCTTCGTTGGCAGCTAGCCAATCCATGCCCAATACTATATCGAATCCTCCTAAGGTGAGAAGGAACAATCTAGAAGGGAACTTATGACCCTCTATTCCTATTATGCAATCCTCTGTTACTTGAAATACTGCCGAATTTTTACCAACGGCAGTTTGTACGCTAAAGGCCTTTACTATGGTGTTGACTGTACAATCCAATTTACGACTAAATGCATTTGATATAAAACTGATGGTCATAAAGGGAATACATTGTCACACCCCGACCGATGGCGGAATCATCGGGGCGGGACATGTAAGACTGTTCATGAGCACAAGGTTGACTAGATTGTAATATATTAAATCCATTCCCATTCAAACAAACACGAAACAAATTCAAAGTACATAATGAAATACAATTTGTCTTTGATTTAATATTACTAGGTCCAAAGCCTATGTGTAGCATGTCTTGATCAAACTCAAATGAAATCACCTGAAACATGAATAAAATAAAGTCAACTAAAAAGTTGGTGAGTATAACACAAGTTTGTACATAGATAGCATATAGTTTGTAAACCAAATCCTTTACATAACATGATAAATAAGGCATTTATGGGGAGCAGCTATTGTGTAACCAAACGTACAATCAAACCTTTGTAACTAGCATGCAAAACAAAGTGTGTTGTCGGTTTCAATCACCGCGTACCATGGGTGGGTTTGTCAGACTCAATAGATCCATCATTGAAAACCGTCGGCTTGAAAAGTTAATGATTGCACATAATAGCATACAAGAGGTTAACACACCTAGCACTCGGGCATAAAGCTCAAATTGCACACATGAATGTAAGTAGGATTTGTACTTGTGTTGTTTGCGTAAATGTAAACATGTAAGTTGAATAGTGTTCATGTTTCACCCCAAAAATGTAAAAGAGTAAAAAGGGGTTGTGAATACTCACTTGTTTCGAAGGCGTAGCTAGCACAAATACTAAATAGTATAATGATCCTTGAGATGCACAAGATAACCTAAAGTGTAATATATTGCATTAATAATGCACAATAGTCTAAGTCTAAGTCTATGGTTGAATTGGATGGAGTTAGTGATTTGGTACTTGAAAGTAAAATAGAAGATTCGAAATGAATATTTTTAGAACATTTTAAATAAGGTTTGATTTTGGGATAATTACTTAAGTAAATTAAATAATTATAGTTTATGGAAATAACGTAGGTATTATATGTAATTTAGTATAATTAAATAAATATTTTTGTTTAGTTATAAATCAAATAAATAATTATTAACTTATTCATTTATTTATAAAATGTAACTTAAACATAACAATATTATTTAAGAGTAGAGTTTATGAATTAAATGTTGAACTTTAAATAATTTCCATTTATTTTAAGATTAAATATTTGATCTTTTCTAAATAAACAATAATACAGATTTTTATAATTTCAATCATTTTTATTTTAAAAATAAATCTGAAATACTATTTGTAAAAAGAAATAAAAATTATAAATATTCTGTCAACACACACGACCGCGCCTAGACAGGGCACGACCGTGCTCGGACCACGGGTGCGATCGCGCTAGCCAGGGCGCGACCGTGTTGATCAACAGAGGACATAGTTAAGTAAATCACTAGGCACGACCGTGCCTTGGACAGGCACGCCCGTGTCTATGCTTCTGGGGCACGACCAAGTCTAGCCAACGAGCATGACTGTGTCTGAGCAGGAGGCACGACCGCGCTAGAAGTCGGCACGACCGCGTCTCCCGAGGCACGACCGCGCTAGATGATTAGCGCGACCGTGTCTCTTTCAAAACAGACACGAATTGGTTGATCCTTATATTGATGGAGTCGGGATTGATAGGGCTTTCATTCACAAGATTATTACGAGTCTTTTGGTGTAGATTAATTGCTTTTAAAACATGTTTAAAGTCATATTCGATTAAACCATTTTGGAATGAAACATAGATTCTGATTCGGGATGATTACTATAATGGAAGCCCAAATTAATATGGGGCTTTTGATATATTGATTGAGACGAACAAGAGGAATGATTCAATTACCTAAAACAGAAAGGAATTGATAGCGATCGGTAGAAGGGAGTTCCGGCGACGGAGAAAGTGGCTTCCGGCGGCTTCTGCTGCTATTCCGGCTGTTCCAACTCCTTCAGCAACCTTAGAGATGATTGGAGGATTGAGTTTCTTGATTATTTGGTAGCAACGGGATCGAAAATAATGATTCGAGGCTGGGAGAAATATTGGATGGCTTTTCTTGAGAGAATTTGCAATTGGATGATAGTAATCGAAATAGACGATTATTTTCTTTGATACAGGAAATGAAACGCACATAGGATTCGAATTCGAACGACCAAGCGTTTTGAAACTGCATTTACGTTTTGACTGTTACTCAGGCGCGACCGTGCCAATAATAGACGCGACCGTGCCAGACGAGGCGCGACCGTGCCAACACGTGGCGCGACCGTGCCTACTAGGGTTTCTGGTTATTTACAGATTCAGCCCTTGCAACTTCAAGTTTGACAGAATTAGCTTGGTTAGGATTTAACGGAAAATTAACGGGATTACTAACTGTATTAACTCTAGGAGGTGTTACCACATGATTAAGAGTTCTATATCTTCGAATTGAATACAATCGGCTAACAATTAATGAGGTGTAGGTTTGAACAAGTATATGATTTAATGTCGTATTGTTATTTTATTAATTAAAATAAATTCAAATAGGGTCGGAAAATCAGGAATGTTACATACATCAATGTCATTCTCTCAGATCATAGTCTTGGAACAGTACGAACAAGGTAAAATTTTAATTACAGTGACCGGTTTGTGATTAGAAATTTACATTGCTTTTCGGGTTCCAAACTCTTCAAATTGGTCATGACATTGACATCTATTGGTTCTAGGTTTGAGTATCTATTCTTATCCAAGTGTATTAACCTTACTACTTACTTACTGTGCTAGCGTTGGCGTTGGCTACCCAGACTGACATCCGTGCGTTGGTCCCATAATCAGCTTGAGTCTAGACATTTAGGGATGTCTGAATCTCTCAAACTATTGCTCTGATACCAACTTGTAAGACCCCTTTCCGGGTAACCTCGCTTGTTGGATTTACTCATAAACATAGTCATGAATACTGAACTTAAATTAAAAACATTCATCATTCAATTACATATCATTCGTCATTCAATTACATAACATAACATAACTTGACAGCGGAAGTCTTAACACATGTATTAAAGTGGGATGTCAGTCTTGTGTCGGGTAACCTTCACGCCATCGCACGACCTTTTTTTCCTTTACCTGAAATGTATACTAAAAGTCAGCTAACGCTGGTGAGTTCTAGTTTAAAGACAATCATACATAATATTTACCTTATCATAAATATATTGTATATATATATATATTCATACTTTTAAATATTCTTTACTTTACTGTTCTCACATAACATTCATTGAGGGTATATACATATGTACATACATACTTTCTTTTTGAGAGAACACTTATTGGCCATAATCTTAAGGGAGATCAACCCATCATACTTGTCGCGAATGTCACGAAGACATCGCAGTCAGAACTACCGTCGTAGCCCATTTCATTACCGTCCGGCTCTAGAAAACCGTCCGTCATTCATTAAATCCGTCCGGCAACCTTTGTCCGTCCGCTCTTAAACCGTCCTTCCGTCGTAGTCCGTCATTTTGTCCGTCTGCCCTAGGGCATCCGTTTCCTACGCGACCATTATGTATGTAACCGTTCTACTTTAGTTAAGGCAATTGCTTCGACCGTCCATTAATACCTTTTCATACGTCCTAGCTTGCGAAGGAACGTTTTTGTCCCGGTTGCAAAATAGTCACGTGGTCGTCCGTCTACCGAAGTAGCCGTTGTCATAGAAGGGTTTATAACGTTTACATACATTCATAACATGCAATATATATATAATATAAAGCAAGATTTCATTCATTTACGTCATGTCCTTCTTTCATTCCTTCTTTATAATCATACGCTTCATTCTTTATTCATAATTTCTTTTCATATATAAGTATTTATATATATATACGTATGATCACATTGATATTTATAACATTTATTCATTTAGTGTATACACTTCAGCCCCAAAACATTAAAAATGATTTGCACATAACATAGAAGGGGGCACATAGAACTCACCTGATAAGCTTCTCTAGGTTGTCCTAAACAAAGTCCAACAACGTCGCTTCTGATCTGAATTGAGTAGTTAAATACACATCAGACCTAATCTCGACTCTAACGGTTTAATCATTCTAAACATACTGACTTTACTTAACCATTCTGATGCCTGCGCACTTAGCAAGTGCGCAGGGCCTTGGTCATGCGTACATGACAAGTACGCAGACTTCACTTCATGCGCACTTGGTAAGTACGCAGACTTTACTTCATGCGCACTTGGTAAGTACGCAGACTTTACTTCATGCGTACTTGATAAGTACGCAGAACCCTTCTTCCTGCGAACTTGATAAGTACGCAGGATCTGATTCAGGCGTAAGAACCCTAACTTTTTGCATGCGGGTCTGATCATGTCAATATCTAAATTTTCTTTGATCAGAACGTTCGGTTTTTATTCTAGATGCTAGATCTTTGTTTATTTTCAAGTTTCATCCATAAAAACTTCACCTATTTAGCTAAAACCGAAAATCCTAAAATAATCTTAAAAACTCAGATTATGATCGAACGCTTACCTGGATTGGAGTTATGATTCAGAGAAGATGATCACGAGCACAGTAGCAACGTTCTCCTGAATTCCCGAGTCGATCCGTCACTTTCTCTCTCTAGAACCGTGCTCTCTTCTCTCTCTAGAACTTGAGATTGGTGGAAAATGAGAAGTTTGGACAGCCCTTGCCCTTATATACTTGGGCTTCCTTCGGCCCGTTAGAGCCGAGCCCAAGCCCATCCATTTTTCTTTCGTCATTTGAAAATTATAATTTCGATCGTGCCATTATTTATTTATTACCAGTTTTGAGATGTTACACATCTTCAACC
The DNA here is from genome assembly GCA_023525975.1 of Smallanthus sonchifolius. NCBI lineage: Eukaryota > Viridiplantae > Streptophyta > Magnoliopsida > Asterales > Asteraceae > Smallanthus > Smallanthus sonchifolius. The sequence goes on along the minus strand of CM042032.1, from coordinate 56,663,745 downwards.
AAAAAGAACTCAATATGAGGCAACGGCGTTGGGTTAAACTCCTTAACGACTATGATTGTGAGATTCGTTACCATCCCGGCAAAGCGAATGTTGTAGCCGACGCTTTGAGTCGAAAGGACCATGTCATGCTTCAATGTGTCCGAATTCAAACCGACATTCAGAATCGCATCTTAGAAGCTCAACACGTCTTCTACATTTTTTTAAAATATACACACACATTTACAAATACAAATATATACATTTGATTTTATTGAACAAGCCATTATTGCAAGTTATAATGTCAGAAAAATGGAACTTTTTATAAAAAAAAAGTATAGTGTTTAGGATTTTATGAGTTTTATAAACATAATTTTATACAAAATAAACATTGATTTTGAACCCTTGAAATTGGAACTTTTTAGACCTCAATTTTGACTTTAAAAGTCAAACCATCCCAATTCTTTGAAATTCAAAACTAATACCGATCGATCCCAACTGTTATGGACCTTCCGTGATTTCCTTAATGAATATCGACCAGTTTCAAACCATATTAACATTCCAATTTAACCCCTTTAGAGGCCAAATTTCGAATTTGGAATAGGTTTGACTACCTAGAGTCAAACCGTATCAAATTCAATTCCTAATCACAAAATTAAACGCGTATCAAGGCCGTAAATCACGCTCAGTCTATTCCCTTATGTATTCAGACCAAAAACGCGACTCGGTTCATCCCAAATCAATCAAATTAACGCGTGAACAATCACCGCTAGCTGTCGTCGTCAAATCCGGATCAAATCAAACAATTAAGATAAAATTTAACAAATTAAATCATGTGTACACCTTCGCCTAGTCTATTACAATTTTTCTGAACCGCTAGTCATATCTCATTCCGCGTCTAGAACCAAAGCAAGCATCAAGAACGACGAGACTGAGAGGGTAGCCGCCTGCATTCATGCCCAATCCAAATCCGTAAGTCTTGGTACCATTCGACTCGTGTTTGAGTCCTTATCAAAAGCCCCATATCCAATTGAAAGAACAGAACCTATCATACACGAATTGAATTAGGGTTCTTGTTCTTATGAATGCAATTCTGATTTGGGGATTTGATACAACGTACTTTTCGTATTAAAATTTTCGGGTTTCTAGTTAATCAGCGAACCCACCTGGTCTGGCTGGTTAAGTCACTGCACCATCAGACCAGGTGGTCTGGGTTCGAAACCCACAAACCACTCCTATTTTTCGCGTGCGTATTGCACCAAACTGGTTCTTGTCCCAGATGCGCTCAACATGTTTTAGAACCACAAACTTAACACAGAAGACCCTCTGGTTCAGTGGTCAGGCTCTCATCCTCACCTAGAATCAACCCGGGTTCGAACCCTATGGCCTGGTTATATTTTTAAAACAGTTTTCTATAACTCCAAAAATTTTGTAAAAAATATTTTTATAAACCTTGAGATATTTATATCAGAATAAAACCAGAATTATTAAATTTTAATATAAACTCATATTTAATCCAAATTAAAGTGTTAAATTTGCCCATTTAACTTTTAAAACAAAAACTTTAAATATTTAAAATTAATTTCTAAATAAAAGCAATAAATTTTATAAAAGTTTATAAAATATTAACTCGTTTAAAGCAAACTAGTATTTATTTTAAAGATGATAAATAAATAAAAATTTATTTATTATAATACACAAATAAAAATTTCTTTTTCTAAATATAAATATATATTTACATTCTACAAATTTTAACATATTTTTCTAAAATAAAAAAATAAAATTATTTATTTAAATTAAACACTATCTACATAAATAAAATTTCTTTTTCTAAACATAAATATATATTTACATTCTATATGTTTTAACATATTTAGAACCATGCTTCTACATTTTTTTAAAATATACACACACATTTACAAATACAAATATATACATTTGATTTTATTGAACAAGCCATTATTGCAAGTTATAATGTCAGAAAAATGGAACTTTTTATAAAAAAAAAGTATAGTGTTTAGGATTTTATGAGTTTTATAAACATAATTTTATACAAAATAAACATTGATTTTGAACCCTTGAAATTGGAACTTTTTAGACCTCAGTTTTGACTTTAAAAGTCAAACCATCCCAATTCTTTGAAATTCAAAACTAATACCGATCGATCCCAACTGTTATGGACCTTCCGTGATTTCCTTAATGAATATCGACCAGTTTCAAACCATATTAACATTCCAATTTAACCCCTTTAGAGGCCAAATTTCGAATTTGGAATAGGTTTGACTACCTAGAGTCAAACCGTATCAAATTCAATTCCTAATCACAAAATTAAACGCGTATCAAGGCCGTAAATCACGCTCAGTCTATTCCCTTATGTATTCAGACCAAAAACGCGACTCGGTTCATCCCAAATCAATCAAATTAACGCGTGAACAATCACCGCTAGCTGTCGTCGTCAAATCCGGATCAAATCAAACAATTAAGATAAAATTTAACAAATTAAATCATGCGTACACCTTCGCCTAGTCTATTACAATTTTTCTGAACCGCTAGTCATATCTCATTCCGCGTCTAGAACCAAAGCAAGCATCAAGAACGACGAGACTGAGAGGGTAGCCGCCTGCATTCATGCCCAATCCAAATCCATAAGTCTTGGTACCATTCGACTCGTGTTTGAGTCCTTATCAAAAGCCCCATATCCAATTGAAAGAACAGAACCTATCATACACGAATTGAATTAGGGTTCTTGTTCTTATGAATGCAATTCTGATTTGGGGATTTGATACAACGTACTTTTCGTATTAAAATTTTCGGGTTTCTAGTTAATCAGCGAACCCACCTGGTCTGGCTGGTTCCATCAGACCAGGTGGTCTGGGTTCGAAACCCACAAACCACTCCTATTTTTCGCGTGCGTATTGCACCAAACTGGTTCTTGTCCCAGATGCGCTCAACATGTTTTAGAACCACAAACTTAACACAGAAGACCCTCTGGTTCAGTGGTCAGGCTCTCATCCTCACCTAGAATCAACCCGGGTTCGAACCCTATGGCCTGGTTATATTTTTAAAACAGTTTTCTAAAACTCCAAAAATTTTGTAAAAAATATTTTTATAAACCTTGAGATATTTATATCAGAATAAAACCAGAATTATTAAATTTCAATATAAACTCATATTTAATCCAAATTAAAGTGTTAAATTTGCCCATTTAACTTTTAAAACAAAAACTTTAAATATTTAAAATTATCTTCTAAATAAAAGCAATAAATTTTATAAAAGTTTATAAAATATTAACTCGTTTAAAGCAAACTAGTATTTATTTTAAAGATGATAAATAAATAAAAATTTATTTATTATAATACACAAATAAAAATTTCTTTTTCTAAATATAAATATATATTTACATTCTACAAATTTTAACATATTTTTCTAAAATAAAAAAATAAAATTATTTATTTAAATTAAACACTATCTACATAAATAAAATTTATTTTTCTAAACATAAATATATATTTACATTCTATATGTTTTAACATATTTAGAACCATGCTTCTACATTTTTTTAAAATATACACACACATTTACAAATACAAATATATACATTTGATTTTATTGAACAAGCCATTATTGCAAGTTATAATGTCAGAAAAATGGAACTTTTTATAAAAAAAAAGTATAGTGTTTAGGATTTTATGAGTTTTATAAACATAATTTTATACAAAATAAACATTGATTTTGAACCCTTGAAATTGGAACTTTTTAGACCTCAGTTTTGACTTTAAAAGTCAAACCATCCCAATTCTTTGAAATTCAAAACTAATACCGATCGATCCCAACTGTTATGGACCTTCCGTGATTTCCTTAATGAATATCGACCAGTTTCAAACCATATTAACATTCCAATTTAACCCCTTTAGAGGCCAAATTTCGAATTTGGAATAGGTTTGACTACCTAGAGTCAAACCGTATCAAATTCAATTCCTAATCACAAAATTAAACGCGTATCAAGGCCGTAAATCACGCTCAGTCTATTCCCTTATGTATTCAGACCAAAAACGCGACTCGGTTCATCCCAAATCAATCAAATTAACGCGTGAACAATCACCGCTAGCTGTCGTCGTCAAATCCGGATCAAATCAAACAATTAAGATAAAATTTAACAAATTAAATCATGCGTACACCTTCGCCTAGTCTATTACAATTTTTCTGAACCGCTAGTCATATCTCATTCCGCGTCTAGAACCAAAGCAAGCATCAAGAACGACGAGACTGAGAGGGTAGCCGCCTGCATTCATGCCCAATCCAAATCCGTAAGTCTTGGTACCATTCGACTCGTGTTTGAGTCCTTATCAAAAGCCCCATATCCAATTGAAAGAACAGAACCTATCATACACGAATTGAATTAGGGTTCTTGTTCTTATGAATGCAATTCTGATTTGGGGATTTGATACAACGTACTTTTCGTATTAAAATTTTCGGGTTTCTAGTTAATCAGCGAACCCACCTGGTCTGGCTGGTTAAGTCACTGCACCATCAGACCAGGTGGTCTGGGTTCGAAACCCACAAACCACTCCTATTTTTCGCGTGCGTATTGCACCAAACTGGTTCTTGTCCCAGATGCGCTCAACATGTTTTAGAACCACAAACTTAACACAGAAGACCCTCTGGTTCAGTGGTCAGGCTCTCATCCTCACCTAGAATCAACCCGGGTTCGAACCCTATGGCCTGGTTATATTTTTAAAACAGTTTTCTAAAACTCCAAAAATTTTGTAAAAAATATTTTTATAAACCTTGAGATATTTATATCAGAATAAAACCAGAATTATTAAATTTCAATATAAACTCATATTTAATCCAAATTAAAGTGTTAAATTTGCACATTAAACTTTTAAAACAAAAACTTTAAATATTTAAAATTAATTTCTAAATAAAAGCAATAAATTTTATAAAAGTTTATAAAATATTAACTCGTTTAAAGCAAACTAGTATTTATTTTAAAGATGATAAATAAATAAAAATTTATTTATTATAATACACAAATAAAAATTTCTTTTTCTAAATATAAATATATATTTACATTCTACAAATTTTAACATATTTTTCTAAAATAAAAAAATAAAATTATTTATTTAAATTAAACACTATCTACATAAATAAAATTTCTTTTTCTAAACATAAATATATATTTACATTCTATATGTTTTAACATATTTTTCATAAATAAATAAATGAAATTATTGTTTATTTTATTTATTTAAATTAACCCTATCCACATAAATAGAATTTTTTCTTTTCTTCTCAAAACATAAATATATATTTACGTTCTATATATTTTAACATATTTTTCACAAATAAATAAATAAAATTATTTGTTTATTTTATTTATTTAAATTAACCCTATCCACATAAATAGAATTTCTTTTTCTAAACATATATTTACGTTCTATATATTTAACATATTTTTCACAAATAAATAAATAAAATTATTTATTTATTTTATTTATTTAAATCCAACCCTACGTCAATGACTATTAAGTTCATACATATATACCTTGAACTCATAATATACATTAAATTCTTATACAAGCAAAACATGCCTTTACATGGAATAACACGAACCTTTTTGTACAAATCCACACACATCAAAACCCGTTGAACCCTAGACTTAGACATAGACTTTTGTACCCGCTATTAACTTAATCTACATTACACACTAGGTTAACGTGGTGAGTTACAAGGACCGTTTTGCTACCTAGGCTTGCGTACTAGCAACACTCTTGAATTATGTGAGTATTAAATAGCCCCTTTTACTCTTTTACACTTTTTGGGGTGAATCATGAATTTTATACAAACAATGGCTTACATTTACACAAACTACGCAAACACAAATCCTATTTACATTCATGTGTGCAAATTTGAGCTTTATGTTTGAGTGCTATGTGTGTTAACTTTTGTGTGCAAATTTATGTGCAATCATTAACTATTTAAGCAGACGGTTAACAATGATAGATCTATTGAGTCTGACAAACCCACCCAGATTGGGGTGATTGTTGCCGACAACACAATTTGCATGCTAGTTATAAAGGTTTGATTATACTTTAGTTACATAATAGCTGCTCCCCATAAATGCCTTATTTATCATGACATGTAAGGATTTGCTTATTCATATATATACACTATCTATGTACAAACCTATGTATGCTCACCAACTTTTTAGTTGACCTTATTTTATTCATGTTTCAGGTGCTAATGTGTGAGTTTGATCAAGACATGATACACTTAATTTTGGACTTACTTAATTTAAATTCAAAGAACAATTTGTATTTTCATTTATGTACTTATTGAATTTTGCTATTTGTGTTTGAATTGTTTGAAATGAAATTGATGATTAAATATTGAAATCTAGTGAATCTTGTGCTCATGAACAGTCTACATGTCCCGCCCCGACGTTTCCGCCGTCGGTTGGGGTGTGACATGATCAGTGAGATTATGAGCCAGTCTCACAGCGTTATGAATAATTGTGGGTTCAGCAGAGGTGACCATGCTTTGTATCTGAGGTGCCAAACCCCAAATGTATCACTTGATCCGCTTGAATTTAGGCGTAACCATGTGTGGTAGTAGCCATGCCAAGTCGTGGAACCTCGCGGTGTAACCCGCAATATCAGCACCCTCCTATTTTAAGTTCCAGAACTCCTGTTCTAACTTTTGTAGCTCGTTACGAGGACAGTATTCCTCCTTCAGCATGTCCTTGAACTCTTCCCAGGGGATGGCGTTGGCATGGTCCAACCCCAGAGTTTGAACATACGAGTTCCACCAAGAGAGGGCCTGACCCTCAAACGTTCCAACTCCAAACATGACTCAGTTTTCTGGCGTGCAATGACTCATGCTGAAAACCGACTTAATATTCTCAATCCATCTGAGCAGTCCCACTGCTCCTTCCACTCCGATGAAGGTATGGGGCTTGCAATCCATGAAGGATTTGTAAGTGCAGGCCTTATGCCCATTTCTGGTTCTGTATGTCAAGATAGAGTACAATTAGGTTTAATTTTTTCCTGAGATAGGATTATATTACTCGTAGAATGTATGTTGCTTCTGGCATGCACTATACCTCCACTCTCGCCGTTACCTCCCGATCCTCCACTGGACCAATTGACTTCATGGTTGGCGATCGCGTCTGCCACGCGTTGCACGATGAGGGCCTCTATCTGAGCGGTGGTCATGGAGCTACTACCATGCCCTGAGTTGCGGTTTGTTCTTCGTGGCGGCATGTTTCTTTATAGTCATAATGATAACAAAGGTTAGATATTGCGTAATAAATAACAATCAACACACGTGCATAAGATAACACACAACAATCAACAACCAATTAACCATACAATATAATCAAAAGACAAACACTTGATAAATAAGTTGTACAAAATACAAAGTATTTTCAGGAGCAAACACTCCTCCAAAACAAGAAACATCTCAAAAATATTTTGTGAGCACAGCTCGCTCATGATAGGCTAATCAACTGTAAGGTGGAAAAGTACCACTCTGTAAAGAGGTAAAAAGTAACAGGGCACAAAGAATCAATAGAACCCTGGCGGGCTATAACTCTTCTTGAACTGTGTTTGCCCTGAGCTCCGCTGCTAGGGCTATAGAATCAGCAAGTGAGACTCGATGGTCTGCTACTGCGGCTCGCTGATGTGCCATCCCTAGCTGCCCCTCGGTCTTCTCCAAACGGCTAGATAGGGTAGTGATCCTGGCTGTCTTTCTCTGGCGATCCTCGAGCAAACCCGCTACCTGTCCCTGCAAGGTCTGCAGTGCGGTCTCTGTAGTTGTGGCTCTCTGCTCCGCCTCTCGAGCTTTTCCCTCAGCAGCCTCAATCCGGTCTCGCACTATCAAGAGTTCCTGGTCTGTCAAGGCAAGCTCGTCCTGAAGGGAAGATATGTCGGCATCATGTAACTTGCTACGCGTCGCAAGTATCGGTAGTACCTCCCTCGTAGGCCGGAGCCAATAGGGTGGTGGGTAGGATGGTCCGGACGACTCTTCAGTGGATGTGGTGTCAGGTGGTGAAATCCGAGCCTTCTTGGCTGACGGCCCTGCAATGTCGGATGAATGAATCGGTCGCTTCCCTAAACGGATGTCCTTCTTCCTAGCAGTACACTTGGTCTTTGCTCCTATAGGTGCCAACAATGGTGACGGTGGCGCTGGATCCACCTGGCGAGGATTGAAGGATGATTTTAATGGGTTTGACTTTCTATGGTCAAAATTGGGGCTTGGCCTTCAAGAGATGAGGAGGGGTTCAAAGGGAGGGGGTTCAAAGTAGTTAGAGAGGGTTCTAAGACCACTCCCATTGGTGAACTTTATGAGTGGGTTGGTTGCCAGGTGGAAAAAAAAAGAAAAAACCAATTTCAACAACCCAACAATCAGGTGGTTGAACCAACCCAAGGTTGGAGATGATAAAGTTGCCACATGTCAGCTATTCATTGGTTCTTGTATTAAAAAACTATCTAATTAGTTTTAAGATTATTTGAGAATGATCTAATTCTTATTTTCTTAAATAACTTTAAATATATAACTTAAAAAAAGAATGGAAGAGTTTTAAAAAAATAATTTTATATTAATTAAATATTAACATTTATTCATGTTTATTCCATTATCCAAATATCTAACATTATCTAGTTTAAAAAAAATTGAGCACGTGGCCGTTTTTTATTGGTTCGAAAGATTTTCCATATCAAACTTATCATCTAACATTATCTGTTTAATATATATATTTGTTAAAAAAATATTATTTTTCCTTATAAATATTGTATCATATTAACATAGTTTAATATCAAATAACATTCTCTATCTCTAATATCTTTCTTTTGTTAACTTCTACCATGGATCCTTGGTATCCAAATCTTTGTTTGAATCTTGGAGATTCTGAAGATCATCACAATACTCAGTACTATCAAAACTCTCATTTTTTCTCAAATTTGGCGATGATGAATAATTATGTAGTTGTATTATTTGTAAGCGTAATTTTATATTTCATGCTACGATTGTAATTTAGTTTATGTATTTAATAAAATATGTTTGATGAATATAAATTTTTTTCTGTTTTTTAATATATTTAAATTATACAACTTATTATTTTTAAATAAAATAATTATTTAATATATTTTCAATAAGTTTTAATAAATATCAAGAACATAAATAATATTTATTTTTTAAAAAGTAGTGTAGGTTGGGTTGTTAATGAGAGTGAAAAATTGTGTTTGGTTGGGTTGTATAGGTGGAAGAGAGAGAAATTAGTTTTTTTATTAAAAGGTTGGGTTGGGTTGGGTTAGGTTGTGAATGGGGATAGTCTAACAAAGTGATGGGGTTCAATGCTCATCTATCTAATTTGTTTAAAATAAGGCTTATATATTATTTATTTCCTTATTACTATTTTTCTTTTATAACAATAAAATCTCATCATTTTTTTTAAAGTTTATAACTAACTTACTTATTTTAACCAAATATATATACATATATATATAAAACTCAAAGTTCTAAATTAATATAACATGATGTTTAGTACACTTATGTTATAATACGTTTGAAACAATATGTCATGACACATTGTTATTAAGTACAAAATACTTCATGAAAGTCATAGATGTTACATGTCTCCTCGACTCCATCCGAGTCCTTCATAGGTTCCTCGTCACTGGAAGAGTGTGGTGATGAGGGTGGGGTCAATGGCTCAAACGGTGATGGTGGTGTAGCCGGAGTGTACTCCTCCTCCGAGTCTGAGATCACAATGGGGTCCGAAGATGTAGACATCCTGTAACAAGTCAATATCTAGTAATCCAATGAACTCATGTATGAAAATGCATGTATGATGTGATGTGAACTATGTGAGCCTATAGTTATAGTCTAAGCACACTAAATGCAACTAAGTTCTCTATAACCAGGGCTCTGATATCAATATGTCCCACCCCGAAATTCACATACGGTTTACCCGCGGGTTGTGACTATTAAGGATCATCAGTCCCGGTCATTTCAAACGACCTCTAAATGCTTTTCGAAAAGACATTCCATTTGAACATCATACAAAAACAAATAAGTAATACAGAGTTTGAAAATGTGGAATGTAAAGTGCGGAAGCAAAAGTAAAGTAGCAAAATACAGAAGCATAACAAATTAGGTTCCCATAAGCCTAGCTTCTAAATGAAAAACATGAAATGAGACTCCAGATATGCAATCTTAGTCCGTGTGTGAATGCTTAGCGACCTGAGATAAACATGCTTAAAAGTGTCAACACAGTGTTGGTGAGTTCACATGTTTAGGTAACAGAAACAGTAAAGAAAACAGTGTAACAGTGCGCATGTATACTAGTGATTTGATTGTTGATCAGACAATAAACAATAACTATATAAGAAACATCGAAACTGAAGCTCAACAAAGGAATGCAGAAACTAGCATTTTGTCTTTTACGTGCCCAGCACGCAATGGATTAGGTCAATTATGCACCCGTTTGACTCCTAGTCAGAGTTAGCGCGACTAACCCGGGTGGGGGTTGTTAAACCCAATAGTACTATTCATGAATCACCTCGCTTTGTGTAATAATTAACGGTTCGAATATGAGAGGACTTTATGTGCGGGAAATGCACCCACTTATATATATTAAAGCGAAATCAAAGTAATCATCATACGACTAAGTAAGAAAATGGTTTAGCATGTATCTCCCCCAAATGGAAAAGTAAGTAAAATGGGCCTGTGAAAACTCACCTGGTAATGAGGTGAACGAAGTATGAAAGCAACACGAGAAATCTAGCAACTCTGGATAACCGACCTAACCGAGCCCTAAGAATAGTAAGGCTATAAGGTCTATGAAAGTAAACATGGTTTATGTAACCACATTCATCCAAACGACTCAAAGTTGAAAGGTTACATTGACGTTTTGAAAAGGTTTGACCAAAGTTGACTGTAACATTTCTGCTTTTCGCGTACTTGTAACGCTTACCATATTCGTGAATCAATGAACCTTGAAACCCTCATCATAGCTCGTGTTCACATCATACTTAAAACATACCTATTTCATGCACATTATACTTATTACATTGTCACATGTTGACTGCAACGCTTGGAATTGCCTTAAATTGCAACTTGGACCGTTGAACCATTTAAAAACTTGTTTACCGACACGAAAACTCACCCACTACTAATTCAAAGGCAATGTATCAACCATTCAAGATGATCCAAGACCCTTACCCACTTCACCATTTGAGAAACCCAAGCCCCAACCCACATGAAAATTGCGGCCTCCTTCCTTGAAACCCTAAAACTTGTTTTCAAAGTCTTTCCATACTTAAACCCCTTAACCTACAACTATAAATACAAGGCTTAATTCCCCCATTCTCTTCACACTTTGCTACAACTTTTACTAGCCAAATCTCTGCCCTAATACCCTACAAAATTCGTGAGCCACCCTCCTTGATCCAAGAAGAAATCGCAACAACAAGGAAATAGCGCGTAAGGATAGACTTTGGATTTGCTCACATAGGATGGCCTAGTTATCAATTGAAGACTTATGATTTATTTTAAAGTTGTTTTGTTTGATCAAGATTGTTATCTTTGGTTATTTTGAGACACATGTAATCAATTTAGTGTTTATGAAATCTTAATAGTAATTTTCTTTATTGCCTTGTGTTTTCTTATTCAATTTCGTCGCACTCTCGTGTTTCCGCCGCTGGCGGGGGTGTGACATTGACCGAGGTTTGACCAAAGTTGACTGAGGTTTGACCAAGGTTGACTAATGTTGACCAATGTTCACCAACCTTGACCATTGTGACACGACGACCCGTTGGTGACACATGGTGAACGCATGTACAAGTAGCACATAGACAACATATGAGTAACACATAAGTAACATAATAGTAATACCTAAGTACCACATAAGTCATACCTTATGACATAACATACATGCTTCAAGTCATTGCATAAGTAACTAACATGTGACAAATAATCATGGTATTTGTACATCCTCATGGTATATTTCATACATGTTAACCAATCATCCACATAAGTTATGTCATTACACTAATAACCTATTAAAAATATTTCAACTCATTTGAACAAGAATCATAACATGTCATTTCTATACCATAGTTCTTAACATAGCAAAGTTTTCCTTTTTAGGCAATTAGGGTTTTAGTGCACCTTAGGTGTCATAGCTCAACTAAAAAGTTATACATGAAATTATACTAGTTACATACCATAAACATGATTCTATACATACACTTTCTATTTTAAGCAAAGGTGAAGTTCCCAAACTAATAAAGTTTCCTTATTTAGAAAGGTCCTCCAAAACGTGTCCTAATACAATTTCAAATTACATATTCTTGCATAAGTCATCTATTCATATAGTAATAAAGCCATTTAACCTACTTTAAACATTTATAACATACACATACAAAATATGTTCAATTAAAGTTTCCTTTTTAGAAAAGTGGTCCAAACGACCTTCTACACATGTGTAACTTTCAGTAACTCTTTCTAACACTTTAATAGATGTTATAGAACCATATTAGCATGATTTCATCCATTAAAACACCATAACTCAAAATATGATAAATTAAAGTTTCCTTTTATAGAAAGACGACCATAACCTAGTGTAAAACAACAGTTCCACCAAAAAAATCATATTTCTAATCTATTCTAACATTACTAGAAACATACAAACCATCAAACATATTATATACACATTTTTGCAAAATCATAACTAAAAAAGTTTCTATAAATAGAAACGAGCATATAACAACTTAAACAAATATTTCAAACCATAAAAAGTGCAAATACGTGTCAACAACCTCTTATTATGAAAACACTTTGATAAAAACATGGATTAAGACCCTTTTAACATAGAAAATCGTTTATATAGAGGTAATACCCCATATGGACAAAAATAATGAGAAAACTATGGATAGGTTTGTAACAAAATCAAGTATGATGTTAGAATGGAAGTGTTGATGGCTGTATCCTCTTGAATTACCTTGGATTAGCTCATAGATCACTTGAAATGGATGAACCAAGCTTGAAGGTGGGTGGTGGCTCCCTTAGAGGTGGCGGTCGAATGTTAGGTGGGATAGAGAGTGGGAGTGTTAGGGTTAGGGTAAATGGTGGAGTGTGGGGGTTTAAGGAAGTTTTATTTAAAATGGGTTTGGGCTTTTCTATCTTTTAAGGCTTTTAGTAAGGGAAATGGGTTCCTAATGGATTTTTAATTAGAAGAAATCTGAATTATTATAAGCCCAAGTGTAAGACCATTATTTTTAAAAAACTTAATTTAGTGTTGTTGACACGTATCGCGTATTTGCTTAAAAAGCGTTAAAATAAAAGATGCTCAATAAATTCCGGAAAAATTCATATAAGCATGAAATATTAAATCATAGTATTACATATAATTTTTGCACACCAATTATATGTCTAAATATTATTTCTAAGATTCACCAACGTTAGTGTGACAGGACGCGTGTGTGACCCGGTAATCCGCCCGATTACCGATGCATGTAATGAAATGAAACGAATGGGTTTGCTATATGAAATATGTACTTAATTACTCTATAATTAAGTATGATGCAAGTAAAATCATATAAATTCAAGTAATAGTCGGGTATGGATATTAACCTGAATTTGCCGGGTATCACATACTCCCCTTGTTAAAAGGAATTTCGTCCCGAAATTCAGTTCGCTTCACTGGTAGACGGTGTAGTTTTGAACAAGTAAGGGTATTTACGATTGAATTGATCCTCGCGCTCCCATGTGAACTCTGGCCTGCGTCTAGAATTCCAACGAACCTTAACTATAGGTATGCGGCTTTGTTTCAGTTGTTTGACCTCACGACCCATGATCTCAACAGGTTCCTCGACGAAGTGAAGCTGATCGTCTCTTTGAATCTCCTCCAATGGTATGACCAGTGTCTTATCTGATAAGCACTTCTTCAGATTCGATACGTGAAACACGTCATGAACGCCACTGAGGGTTTCCGGTAGGTTGAGTTTGTAAGCAACTGGACCAATCCTTCTCAGGATCTCGAAAGGTCCAATGTAACGAGGGTTCAATTTCCCACGCTTGCCGAAACGTATCACTCCTTTCCATGGTGAAAATTTCAGTAGCACTTTGTCTCCCACTTGAAATTCTAATGGTTTGCGTCTCACGTCAGCGTAACTCTTCTGACGATCACGCGCGGCCTCCCAGGTTTGGGGCCTTACAGCCCACCATGAACCCATTGTGAAGACAAAGTCTCCTTCATCCACGTATTCGACTACGTTTGATCATCCCGCTCTTAAGGCTTCATGCGGTTCTTGAAAGTACCTCTTCAATGAGCTCCTATCTTCCTTGAAGGAAAATTGACATGACATCACAGAAAGCTTTATCCATCCTCCACTAGAATGTTGCTTTCCATTTCTCCTGACTAATCGAAGTTCATCCCCATCCTCGAGGTGATACCCACTTAGACACCTTCAATTATGAGTCTTTAAATCAACTTCTATCTACAAATTTCGCCCACTAAGTTATGATTCCCCCCAGTCATCCCTGACCGTGAAGTAATAAGTTTGTAGGTGTTCTACCTACTTATAGGCCACTATTCTTACTCTATAAGGCTCTACTTCTTTCTATGTGTATATTAATTACCCCTGCATAATCATCTATGCACAAACACATAATATATACATATAACCGCCTTCACTTACTCATTGTCGGTGTTCATCGTCATATGGTTATCATGAAGGTATTCGCACATGATACATTAAGAATCACACTGGCCAGGCATGATTGATAATGTAATATGCCCAATTACATTTACTATCTCCATATAACGAATCCCTTAACAACTTTCAGCACAATTAGTTCACATTGGACACGAATTAAAACATACAACACATAATCAATACTAACCTCGCCATTTAAGCTCCGTGTCTCGGTCACGCCATCATTGGATTCTCATTTCTCCAACCATATCAAGAGCATTTTAGGTTTGAGTTCAGTGTCTCACACACCAAATCCCTCAAACCATTGCTCTGATACCAAGTTGCAACATCGTAAAATTCGAACCAATTTAAACTTTTTTTAAATATGACGCGGAAGCGGTCACAAATACAACATTTAGTGTATCCACACGTTTTAGTTTTACAAACATGAATTAAACTACAATATTTCCCCCAAAAGTAGTTTAATCAAAGGTTAATAAAACAAGTTAACCACAACTTGTTACGACCCCAAATAGTTTGTAAAGATCCCCCACGAGAAGGTTAACAAAATCATTTACAAAACACGTCCACGAGAATCCAACCCACAGGATGCAAGACCCGAGAATCACTCTGGAGCTTTTCTACATACAAAACATCAATTTGTATATGGTTAGTATAGATAAGTAGCCCTAGGGACCCCTCCACAAGTCCCCTCATGGGTAAAACCCAAGAAAAGTCATTTTTTTAAAAACAATTTTTTGTCATGGTACTGTTTAGATGAACACTACCATGTTCCCATGAACACGGTTGTGTTCTGAATGAAAACGGTAGTGTTCCCTTTCAGCACCAGGAAAATACAAGGTTTCTGTCATGGTAGTGTTCAGATGAACACAACCATGTTCTCTGACAGCATCTACTATTCTCACCATTTCTATAAATTTTTGCATATAACAAGTACCTAACGTGTATTTAGTTGTTTTTCGACCACGCAATGTCTACACATTAATTAACATTAATTTATTAGTTTATCCACCCCCAATACGAGCACCACTACTCGTTTTTCATTTCGACCCATTCCGACCCGTTTGCATCTTTGTGCAATACGACATCAATATAACATGTATAACAACAACACACACACGCATGTTTACTCCCACCCATTTATCACCTTTTATTTGACATACAACGCCTTGGTGCGAGAACCACAACTCGTCTTACCCGTACTTGGAGTATTTGACTCTAAGTCCACCCTTTGAAGTATTCCACACTTCTTATTGGGTTTACGACCCCTCGGTGCGAGTACCGCAACTCGTCTTACCCGTACTTGGAGTATTTGACTCCAAGTCCATCCTTTGAAGTATTCCACACTTCTTATACACCATTTCACCAAATTATCACATTTTTTTGACTTTATACACATAGTCAACTACATCAATTTAAACCACATTATGCATACAAGTTTGACTTTACCACATAAGTCATTACGCCAATTTCAACCACATTATGCATAAGTTTGACTTTTACCACATAAGCCTTTACACCAAAATTTTAAACCACAATGTGCATACTACCTTGACTTTTACCACAAAAGTCTTTACACCAAATTCAAACCACATTATGCACACAAATTTGACTTTCTCCGACCATATCAAGAGCATTTAGGTTTGAGTTCAGTGTCTCACACACCTAATCACTCAAACCATTGCTCTGATACCAAGTTGCAACACCGTAAAATTCGAACCAATTTAAACTTTTTTTAAATATGACGCGGAAGCGGTCACAAATACAACATGTAACGTATCCACACGTTCTAGTTTTACAAACATGAATTAAACTACAATATTCCCCCAAAATTAGTTTAATCAAAGGTTAATAAAACAAGTTAACCACAACTTGTTACGACCCCAAATAGTTTGTAAAGATTCCCCACGAGAAGGTTAACAAAATCATTTACAAAACACGTCCACGAGAATCCAACCCACAGGATGCAAGACCCGAGAATCACTCTGGAGCTTTTCTACATACAAAACATCAATTTGTATATGGTTAGTATAGATAAGTAGCCCTAGGGACCCCTCCACAAGTCCCCTCATGGGTAAAACCCAAGAAAAGTCATTTTTTTAAATACAAATTTTTGTCATGGTACTGTTCAGATGAACACTACCATGTTCCCTTGAACACGGTTGTGTTCTGAATGAAAACGGTAGTGTTCCCTTTTAGCACCAGGAAAATACAAGGTTTCTATCATGGTAGTGTTCAGATGAACACAACCATGTTCTCTGACAGCATCTACTATTCTCATGAAACGCCCCAAAACGGGTACATCTCATAGTTGGCACACAACATAACAAACATAGTTCTTAAACCGGAAATCAGAATCTATTACAGCGGAAGTCTTTAATTCAAATCATTCATCAAACTATAACATGAAATATTGTCTATAACATGAACTATCAGGATTGGAAATGTCAGTCTTCAATACCGCAGCCCGATGTCCATGCTATCCAGCCCACATGGCTCTTTTATCTTTCTTTAGCTTTACCCTTTTTACCTGTCATGCATACTAAAAGTCAGCTAACGCTGGTGAGTTCTCTCTTTACTTTAAACTGTAAACTTTATCTTTGGTAGCTTAGTTTTATTAAATTAAACTAAGCTTTACTTTCACTTTCTTTGAAATAAACTTTTAACTATTACTTTAAAACTTTACAACGTTACAATTATAAATCTGTTACGTTACTATCTGTCATTAAAACTTTATCTTTAAGGAAACCCGTTAGGGTGTCCCACTGTACTCTGTCTATCATTTCACTTATACTTGACAAGTGACTTTATCATACTTTAACTATCACGTATGGATCGTGGTCCGAGGACCAGATCCCTATCTTGCTTACACCTCAGGGTAAGACTTTTACTTTAGCGCTGCCCACACCTCAGGGTGGGACTTTCTTTCTCGCTTGCACGTTAGTGCAAGACTCCTTTAGCATTGCTCACACCTCAGGGTGAGACTTTCTCGCTTACACCGAAGTGAAGACTCCTTTAGCATCGCTTACACCGAAGTGTAAGACTCCTTTAGCATTGCTTACGCCGAAGTGTAAGACTCCTTTAGCATTGCTCACACCTCAGGGTGAGACTTCTACTTTAGCATGCCTGCAGGACTTTCTACTATGCAACTATTATGCAATGCAATTACACTATTACACAAGTAGAAATGCAATCACATAACTTTCATATAGACAAATAACACATATTAACACATAAGCATATAACATGGTATTTGTCACTGTCACTGTCACTGTCACTGTCGAGCTGTACCGAAGTACGGCTCCTTTATCGTTCTTTCTTTAGCTCATTGTTATCTTTCAAAAACTTGTTTAAAAGATAATACTATGCTCTTCTGTTCTTTATCTTTCATTTTATAAAAATAACATTTTTATAAAATACTATACTTTGCCTTTCATTTTATAAAAAAATAACATTTTTATAAAATACTATACTTTGCCTTTCATTTTATAAAAAAATAACATTTTTATAAAATACTATACTTTGCCTTTCATTTTATAAAAATAACATTTTTATAAAATACTTTACCAGTATGCATGCCAGCCCAAAACCATTAGGAAAAAGGGCAATAAAAACTCACCAGATGAATCGTTTCTGTTTACACCTAGCCGGTTCCTGAATGTCACTATGGTCACCCACAATCTGTATAATCAAGTCATAGGCGTAAGGCTGTGTTCCTAGGGGACACTTAGACATTACTAGGCTTGACTCAGATGTTTCGGGTCATGGTTTCATTATCGAAACTAGGTAGTTTCGAGTCCTGGCTCCTTATCGAAACTATGTAGTTTCGAGCCCTGGCTTCTTATCGAAACTAAGTAGTTTCGAGTCACTGCTTCTTATCGAAACTAAGTAGTTTCGAGTCACTGCTTCTTATCGAAACTAAGTAGTTTCGAGTCGTATGACTTATATAAATTCTTAGTTAAGGTCTTGGGTCTATATTGAAACTATGGTAGTTTCGATGGGTCTGCCCCTGTCGAAACTAGGTAGTTTCGATAGATGCGTCCATATCGAAACTAGTAGTTTCGACTGTGCAGTCTCCTTCCCCAAACAGAACCCTAGATCTGGTCCCTTTGTTCTAATCGATCAAGCTTTGAACTTTTTACGTTCGAAATGTTCCATTTTCCCCCATGAACCCAAACCCGTGGTTTGTTTCCAGTTTCACACGTAAAAATCTAAACCTTTACTCGATTATTAACCCGAAACCCGAAAGTTACAAAAACTCAGATTTAGGCATAATAATTACCTGTTACAGCTTCCTTCTCGTTTCTTTATGCTCCAGAGATGTTGAGCAACAACCCTCGAGACTTTGAGCTTGATCCCGAGCTTTCTCTCTCTAGACCCAAACTCTCACTCTCTCTTTCTCTCACTAGAAACTTGCGTGACAAGTGTGGTGAATGAGGGAGAGGCTGATGGCTGCTGCTATGAAGGCTCCCTGTCATTTTTCGGGCCCATGGGCCGAAACTTTGGCCAAGCCCACTTTGTTTCCTTTATTTGGGTTTCTATTTATTTTGGGATGTTACAAGTCTACCCCTCTTACGAAAGGTTTCGTCCTCGAAACCTGTTATAAGTCAAACAGGTGCGGGTACGACTCTTTCATTTCTGTCTCGGTTTCCCATGTAGCTTCCGAACCTTTACGATGCTTCCATTGTACTTTGACTAACTGTATCACTTTATTCCGTAACCGCTTTTCTTTCCTGTCTAATATGGCGACGGGTTCCTCGATGTAATTGAGGCTATTATCTATCTCGATGTCGTCAAGTGTCACGTGTGCCGATTCGTCGGCCAGGCACTTGCGCAAGTGCGACACGTGGAAGGTTGGGTGAATTCCACTCAGCTCATCAGGTAATTCTAACCGGTAAGCGACTTCACCAACCCGTGCTAGTATTTTGAAAGGCCCGACGAATCTTGGGCTTAACTTCCCTCTCTTTCTGAATCGTATGATCCCCTTCCAGGGAGATACTTTCAATAGTACTTGATCCCCGACCTTGAATTCGATTGGTCTTCGCCTTTTATCCGCGTAGGACTTTTGACGGTCCTGTGCAGCTTTCATTCTGGCCTTGATCTGGTCAATCTTTTCAGAGGTTGTTGTGACTACCTCTAAACTCCCCAACTCTTTCTGTCCTACCTCGCCCCAACAGACCGGGGTTCGGCATCTTCTACCATACAACATTTCGTAGGGCGGCATACCAATCGTGGTGTGGTGACTGTTGTTGTAGGAGAATTCTGCCAACGGTAGGTGACTATCCCAACTGCCACCGAAGTCTATAATGCATGCGCGGAGCATATCCTCTAACGTCTGGATGGTCCTTTCTGATTGACCATCCGTCTGTGGATGATAAGCCGTGCTGATGTTCAGTCTTGTACCCATTGACTCGTGAAATCTTTTCCAGAACCTCGATGTAAATCGGGTGTCCCGGTCAGATACAATTGATAACGGTACGCCATGTCGAGAGACAATTTCATTGATAAATACTTCTGCCAACTTCTCAGATGAATACGTTTCGCGAATTGGCAAGAAATGTGCACTCTTTGTCAGACGATCCACTATAACCCAAATCGTATCATGGCCTTTTGCTGTGCGGGGCAGCTTTGTAATAAAGTCCATGGTGATACGCTCCCACTTCCATTCGGGTATTTCCAGAGGCTGGATCTTCCCGTACGGTTTCTGATGCTCTGCTTTAACTTGTGAGCAAGTCAGACACTTGCTTACATATCCGGTCACATCATTCTTCATGTTAGGCCACCAATACTCTTTCTTCAAATCCTGGTACATTTTCGTGGTTCCTGGGTGGATGGAATATCGAGACTTATGGGCCTCGTCAAGTACTTTGGCCCTAAGCTCTCCGCCCTTCGGTACCCACATGCGACCACACCTGGTCCTCACTCCATGAGTGTTTAATTCTAACTTTGTCTGTTGACCGACCATTCTTTCTTTCTTTATGTTCTCTTCCTTTAGTGCTTCCTTCTGTGCTGCTTCTAGCTCTGTCATAAAATCTGGGGTTATCACTAACTGGTACGCTTTTACCCTAATAGGAGAATGATTCTCCTTACGACTTAGGGCATCAGCGACCACATTCGCCTTTCCCGGGTGGTATAGGATCTCACAGTCATAGTCTTTCAGCAATTCTAACCACCGCCTTTGCCGCATATTCAGGTCTTTCTGTTCGAAGAAATACTTCAAGCTCTTGTGATCTGAATAAATCGTGCATTTCACCCCGTAGAGGTAATGCCTCCAAATCTTTAACGCAAAAACAACTGCCGCGAGCTCCAAATCGTGAGTCGGGTAGTTAATTTCGTGGATCTTTAGCTGTCGTGACGCATACGCGATCACCTTTCCCCTCTGCATCAAAACACACCCTAACCCTTGTCCTGATGCGTCAGAATATACCACCAGGTCCTCGTTACCGTCGGGTAGTGCTAACACTGGGGCTTGGGTCAACTTCTTCTTTAACTCTTCAAATGCTTTGGACTGAGCCTGACCCCATTCGTACTTTACTTCTTTACGTGTCAACTTTGTCAGTGGCGAAGCTATTCTCGAGAAGTCCTGAATGAACCTTCGATAGTAACCTGCCAATCCCAGAAAACTCTGAATCTCGGTTGGCGTCTTCGGGGTTTCCCATTCCTGTACTGCCTCTATCTTAGCCGGGTCAACCATAATGCCGTCTGTGTTGATAACGTGACCTAAGAATTGGACTTCCTTAAGCCAGAACGCGCATTTGGAGAACTTGGCATACAACTTTTCTTTTTGTAGCGTCTCTAGTACTTCTCGAAGATGACAAGCATGATCACCTTCACTTTTCGAATAAATGAGTATGTCGTCTATAAACACTATCACCGACCTATCTAGCATCGGTCTACACACCTGGTTCATCATACTCATGAATGCTGCCGGAGCGTTCGTCAAGCCGAAAGACATCACGCGAAACTCGTAATGCCCATAACGCGTGCGAAACGCTGTCTTAGGTATGTCCTCTTCTCTTACCTTTAACTGATGATATCCCGACCGCAGATCGATCTTGGAGAACCATCTGGCGCCCTGTAGTTGGTCGAACAGATCATCGATCCTTGGTAGCGGATATTTGTTCTTTACTGTACGCTTGTTCAACTCTCTGTAGTCGATGCACATTCTCATGGCACCATCTTTCTTCTTTACGAACAGAACCGGAGCACCCCATGGAGAAATGCTTGGTCTGATAAATCCTCTATCCAAAAGTTCTTCCAACTGTACCATCAGCTCTTTCATCTCCAGAGGTGCAAGTCGGTACGGTGCTTTAGCCACGGGCTGGGCACCTGGCACTAAGTCTATCTGGAATTCTGTCTCCCGGTCAGGTGGTAACCCAGGCAACTCCTCAGGAAACACCCCCGGAAAATTACATACCACTGGTACGTCTTTTAACTCTCTCACCTTTACATCATTGTCTATCACATAGGCCAGGTAGGCCTCGCATCCGCGCCCTATATACTTCTCTGCCTTTATCATTGATATGACGTTCTTTAGTGAACCGTCGCGATCCCCGTACACCAAAACCTCGCCACCGTCTGGAGCTTTGAGCTGAACTATCTTTCGTCTACATATTATTCGGGCTTCGTTGGCAGCTAACCAATCCATACCCAAAACTATATCGAATCCTCCCAAGGTCATAACATACAACCTAACTGGGAATCTATGGCCATGAATCTTTATCGTGCAATTATCTACCAATTCACTTACTATCGTGGTCTTGCCCACTGCGGTTTCCACATTAAAGGCCTGCTCTACTCTAGTAACTTTGCATTTCATTCTTTTACACTTAGAAGATGATATAAAACTCCTACTGGCACCCGAATCAAATAATACTGAAACATAAGTGTGGTCAAGGATGAACGTACCTGACACAACATCTGGGTCTCCCCTAGCCTCCTCCTGTGTCAGTGCATACGCCCGGGTCCTTGCCTTCGGCTTCTCAGGTTCTTTACCCTTCTCGGTGCCAGTAGCCTTGGGTTTCCGACAGTCTTTGGCCATGTGGCCAGGTATCCCGCAGTTATAACAAGACTGTGCCCCGGGACACTCTCGAGAGTAGTGTCCGGTCTTTCCGCACCTATAGCACATATTTAACCCAACTCGGCACTCGCCCGAGTGCTTCCTGCCACACTTAGCACATTCAACCCCATCTTCAATCCTCAGTTTCTTCGTCTCCGGCCCCGCCCACTCTTTAGCTGGCCGTTTAACGGCATTGGTCACTTTCTTCTCAGTAGGCAGTGGGTCTGCGGATTCGAAGTCATCATAAACTATTCCAGCAAGTGATACCACAGATTCAAAACTCGTGGGAGCATTAGCTTTCACGTGCACACGGACTTTCTGTGGTAGTCCCTTGATGTAGTACTTAATCCTCTTTTCCTCAGTGTCCACCAGATGTGGAACCAGCTGAGCCAACTCTTGATATTTGGAGGTATACTGGCGATGAGTCATACTACCAGCACAGAGCCCCAGAAATTCCCTCTCAACTCTGTCAATCTCGTTCTGCGGGCAGAACCTAGTGATTAGCAGCTTTTTCATGTCGTCCCATTTCATCTTTTTCATCTCAGCAGAAGACTTGATTCTTTCGATCGATCTCCACCAGCTTAATGCCTCATTAGTGAATGAGTGAGCGGCAAACTTGACCGCTTGATCATCACGGCACTCACTAATGTTGATCACCCCATTCATTCTCTCTATCCACTCAAAAGTGGCAACAGCATCTTTCCGTCCATCATACTTCGGCGGGTCACACCCCCGAAAGGACTTATAGTTGCAACCCCGGGTTGCCATTTCATAATCAGAATCATCACTGTCAGTGACTTCAAGTCTCTTGCTGCTTTCCTCTTTCGTTTCTTTCTTCCCTATATTAAACTCTTTAAGGGCCTCGCCCAATGCTTCCGGTAGAACTTTCTTCAAGATTGAAGTAACCTCTGCCGCTATAGCTTCTTTCACAATCGGTTCCAACTCAAGCGCCTCATTAGGGGCATCGTTAGGAGCCGACACATGGTTCCCACTATCATTATGCTCCACATGCACCGATTCAGCTTCGTTGCGGGAGTGCTCACTTTCTTCAGGACGGTTCCGGTTACCTGGAGGTCGGCCTCGACGACCAGTACGACCCCCAGTGCGACCTCCTCTCTTTGCTCTAGCCATTTAGTGTCTACTGTGAACAAAGATAGCTCGTGTTATCAAGATAGGTAACAATTTAGAACACCTCGAGTACTGTAAATTACTAATTACAGAGACCGGTATGAAATTACTAATTTACTTTACTACTCGGGTTCTGAACATTTCCTTTCCGAGTAACATTTGCATCCAAGTTCAGAGTTTCTACTATAAGGCACGTACTATCTACTGTCTACTGTCTGTGCTAAGGCATGTACTATTTATGCTAAAGCATCTACTTTCTGCTATCTGTACTAAGGCGTTATTGTCTATGTTCTATGTAAGGACATTGACTACCTTCTGTCTACTATCTTTCCATGGACGGGCTGCTCCGACTGACATTCCTTCCCTTCCTTTGCTTTGTCCCATTCTCAGTTTAAGTTCAGACATTATCGCAAATGTCTGAAAAGATAAAAGAGCCATGTGGGCTGGATAGCATGGACATCGGGCTGCGGTATTGAAGACTGACATTTCCAATCCTGATAGTTCATGTTATAGACAATATTTCATGTTATAGTTTGATGAATGATTTGAATTAAAGACTTCCGCTGTAATAGATTCTGATTTCCGGTTTAAGAACTATGTTTGTTATGTTGTGTGCCAACTATGAGATGTACCCGTTTTGGGGCGTTTCAAGTTGGTATCAGAGCCATAGTTTGAGAGATTCAGACATTTGCGATAATGTCTGAACTTAAACTGAGAATGGGACAAAGCAAAGGAAGGGAAGGAATGTCAGTCGGAGCAGCCCGTCCATGGAAAGATAGTAGACAGAAGGTAGTCAATGTCCTTACATAGAACATAGACAATAACGCCTTAGTACAGATAGCAGAAAGTAGATGCTTTAGCATAAATAGTACATGCCTTAGCACAGACAGTAGACAGTAGATAGTACGTGCCTTATAGTAGAAACTCTGAACTTGGATGCAAATGTTACTCGGAAAGGAAATGTTCAGAACCCGAGTAGTAAAGTAAATTAGTAATTTCATACCGGTCTCTGTAATTAGTAATTTACAGTACTCGAGGTGTTCTAAATTGTTACCTATCTTGATAACACGAGCTATCTTTGTTCACAGTAGACACTAAATGGCTAGAGCAAAGAGAGGAGGTCGCACTGGGGGTCGTACTGGTCGTCGAGGCCGACCTCCAGGTAACCGGAACCGTCCTGAAGAAAGTGAGCACTCCCGCAACGAAGCTGAATCGGTGCATGTGGAGCATAATGATAGTGGGAACCATGTGTCGGCTCCTAACGATGCCCCTAATGAGGCGCTTGAGTTGGAACCGATTGTGAAAGAAGCTATAGCGGCAGAGGTTACTTCAATCTTGAAGAAAGTTCTACCGGAAGCATTGGGCGAGGCCCTTAAAGAGTTTAATATAGGGAAGAAAGAAACGAAAGAGGAAAGCAGCAAGAGACTTGAAGTCACTGACAGTGATGATTCTGATTATGAAATGGCAACCCGGGGTTGCAACTATAAGTCCTTTCGGGGGTGTGACCCGCCGAAGTATGATGGACGGAAAGATGCTGTTGCCACTTTTGAGTGGATAGAGAGAATGAATGGGGTGATCAACATTAGTGAGTGCCGTGATGATCAAGCGGTCAAGTTTGCCGCTCACTCATTCACTAATGAGGCATTAAGCTGGTGGAGATCGATCGAAAGAATCAAGTCTTCTGCTGAGATGAAAAAGATGAAATGGGACGACATGAAAAAGCTGCTAATCACTAGGTTCTGCCCGCAGAACGAGATTGACAGAGTTGAGAGGGAATTTCTGGGGCTCTGTGCTGGTAGTATGACTCATCGCCAGTATACCTCCAAATATCAAGAGTTGGCTCAGCTGGTTCCACATCTGGTGGACACTGAGGAAAAGAGGATTAAGTACTACATCAAGGGACTACCACAGAAAGTCCGTGTGCACGTGAAAGCTAATGCTCCCACGAGTTTTGAATCTGTGGTATCACTTGCTGGAATAGTTTATGATGACTTCGAATCCGCAGACCCACTGCCTACTGAGAAGAAAGTGACCAATGCCGTTAAACGGCCAGCTAAAGAGTGGGCGGGGCCGGAGACGAAGAAACTGAGGATTGAAGATGGGGTTGAATGTGCTAAGTGTGGCAGGAAGCACTCGGGCGAGTGCCGAGTTGGGTTAAATATGTGTTATAGGTGCGGAAAGACCGGACACTACTCTCGAGAGTGTCCCGGGGCACAGTCTTGTTATAACTGCGGGATACCTGGCCACATGGCCAAAGACTGTCGGAAACCCAAGGCTACTGGCACCGAGAAGGGTAAAGAACCTGAGAAGCCGAAGGCAAGGACCCGGGCGTATGCACTGACACAGGAGGAGGCTAGGGGAGACCCAGATGTTGTGTCAGGTACGTTCATCCTTGACCACACTTATGTTTCAGTATTATTTGATTCGGGTGCCAGTAGGAGTTTTATATCATCTTCTAAGTGTAAAAGAATGAAATGCAAAGTTACTAGAGTAGAGCAGGCCTTTAATGTGGAAACCGCAGTGGGCAAGACCACGATAGTAAGTGAATTGGTAGATAATTGCACGATAAAGATTCATGGCCATAGATTCCCAGTTAGGTTGTATGTTATGACCTTGGGAGGATTCGATATAGTTTTGGGTATGGATTGGTTAGCTGCCAACGAAGCCCGAATAATATGTAGACGAAAGATAGTTCAGCTCAAAGCTCCAGACGGTGGCGAGGTTTTGGTGTACGGGGATCGCGACGGTTCACTAAAGAACGTCATATCAATGATAAAGGCAGAGAAGTATATAGGGCGCGGATGCGAGGCCTACCTGGCCTATGTGATAGACAATGATGTAAAGGTGAGAGAGTTAAAAGACGTACCAGTGGTATGTAATTTTCCGGGGGTGTTTCCTGAGGAGTTGCCTGGGTTACCACCTGACCGGGAGACAGAATTCCAGATAGACTTAGTGCCAGGTGCCCAGCCCGTGGCTAAAGCACCGTACCGACTTGCACCTCTGGAGATGAAAGAGCTGATGGTACAGTTGGAAGAACTTTTGGATAGAGGATTTATCAGACCAAGCATTTCTCCATGGGGTGCTCCGGTTCTGTTCGTAAAGAAGAAAGATGGTGCCATGAGAATGTGCATCGACTACAGAGAGTTGAACAAGCGTACAGTAAAGAACAAATATCCGCTACCAAGGATCGATGATCTGTTCGACCAACTACAGGGCGCCAGATGGTTCTCCAAGATCGATCTGCGGTCGGGATATCATCAGTTAAAGGTAAGAGAAGAGGACATACCTAAGACAGCGTTTCGCACGCGTTATGGGCATTACGAGTTTCGCGTGATGTCTTTCGGCTTGACGAACGCTCCGGCAGCATTCATGAGTATGATGAACCAGGTGTGTAGACCGATGCTAGATAGGTCGGTGATAGTGTTTATAGACGACATACTCATTTATTCGAAAAGTGAAGGTGATCATGCTTGTCATCTTCGAGAAGTACTAGAGACGCTACAAAAAGAAAAGTTGTATGCCAAGTTCTCCAAATGCGCGTTCTGGCTTAAGGAAGTCCAATTCTTAGGTCACGTTATCAACACAGACGGCATTATGGTTGACCCGGCTAAGATAGAGGCAGTACAGGAATGGGAAACCCCGAAGACGCCAACCGAGATTCGGAGTTTTCTGGGATTGGCAGGTTACTATCGAAGGTTCATTCAGGACTTCTCGAGAATAGCTTCGCCACTGACAAAGTTGACACGTAAAGAAGTAAAGTACGAATGGGGTCAGGCTCAGTCCAAAGCATTTGAAGAGTTAAAGAAGAAGTTGACCCAAGCCCCAGTGTTAGCACTACCCGACGGTAACGAGGACCTGGTGGTATATTCTGACGCATCGGGACAAGGGTTAGGGTGTGTTTTGATGCAGAGGGGAAAGGTGATCGCGTATGCGTCACGACAGCTAAAGATCCACGAAATTAACTACCCGACTCACGATTTGGAGCTCGCGGCAGTTGTTTTTGCGTTAAAGATTTGGAGGCATTACCTCTACGGGGTGAAATGCACGATTTATTCGGATCACAAGAGCTTGAAGTATTTCTTCGAACAGAAAGACCTGAATATGCGGCAAAGGCGGTGGTTAGAATTGCTGAAAGACTATGACTGTGAGATCCTATACCACCCGGGAAAGGCGAATGTGGTCGCTGATGCCCTAAGTCGTAAGGAGAATCATTCTCCTATTAGGGTAAAAGCGTACCAGTTAGTGATAACCCCAGATTTTATGACAGAGCTAGAAGCAGCACAGAAGGAAGCACTAAAGGAAGAGAACATAAAGAAAGAAAGAATGGTCGGTCAACAGACAAAGTTAGAGTTAAACACTCATGGAGTGAGGACCAGGTGTGGTCGCATGTGGGTACCGAAGGGCGGAGAGCTTAGGGCCAAAGTACTTGACGAGGCCCATAAGTCTCGATATTCCATCCACCCAGGAACCACGAAAATGTACCAGGATTTGAAGAAAGAGTATTGGTGGCCTAACATGAAGAATGATGTGACCGGATATGTAAGCAAGTGTCTGACTTGCTCACAAGTTAAAGCAGAGCATCAGAAACCGTACGGGAAGATCCAGCCTCTGGAAATACCCGAATGGAAGTGGGAGCGTATCACCATGGACTTTATTACAAAGCTGCCCCGCACAGCAAAAGGCCATGATACGATTTGGGTTATAGTGGATCGTCTGACAAAGAGTGCACATTTCTTGCCAATTCGCGAAACGTATTCATCTGAGAAGTTGGCAGAAGTATTTATCAATGAAATTGTCTCTCGACATGGCGTACCGTTATCAATTGTATCTGACCGGGACACCCGATTTACATCGAGGTTCTGGAAAAGATTTCACGAGTCAATGGGTACAAGACTGAACATCAGCACGGCTTATCATCCACAGACGGATGGTCAATCAGAAAGGACCATCCAGACGTTAGAGGATATGCTCCGCGCATGCATTATAGACTTCGGTGGCAGTTGGGATAGTCACCTACCGTTGGCAGAATTCTCCTACAACAACAGTCACCACACCACGATTGGTATGCCGCCCTACGAAATGTTGTATGGTAGAAGATGCCGAACCCCGGTCTGTTGGGGCGAGGTAGGACAGAAAGAGTTGGGGAGTTTAGAGGTAGTCACAACAACCTCTGAAAAGATTGACCAGATCAAGGCCAGAATGAAAGCTGCACAGGACCGTCAAAAGTCCTACGCGGATAAAAGGCGAAGACCAATCGAATTCAAGGTCGGGGATCAAGTACTATTGAAAGTATCTCCCTGGAAGGGGATCATACGATTCAGAAAGAGAGGGAAGTTAAGCCCAAGATTCGTCGGGCCTTTCAAAATACTAGCACGGGTTGGTGAAGTCGCTTACCGGTTAGAATTACCTGATGAGCTGAGTGGAATTCACCCAACCTTCCACGTGTCGCACTTGCGCAAGTGCCTGGCCGACGAATCGGCACACGTGACACTTGACGACATCGAGATAGATAATAGCCTCAATTACATCGAGGAACCCGTCGCCATATTAGACAGGAAAGAAAAGCGGTTACGGAATAAAGTGATACAGTTAGTCAAAGTACAATGGAAGCATCGTAAAGGTTCGGAAGCTACATGGGAAACCGAGACAGAAATGAAAGAGTCGTACCCGCACCTGTTTGACTTATAACAGGTTTCGAGGACGAAACCTTTCGTAAGAGGGGTAGACTTGTAACATCCCAAAATAAATAGAAACCCAAATAAAGGAAACAAAGTGGGCTTGGCCAAAGTTTCGGCCCATGGGCCCGAAAAAAATGACAGGGAGCCTTCATAGCAGCAGCCATCAGCCTCTCCCTCATTCACCACACTTGTCACGCAAGTTTCTAGTGAGAGAAAGAGAGAGTGAGAGTTTGGGTCTAGAGAGAGAAAGCTCGGGATCAAGCTCAAAGTCTCGAGGATTGTTGCTCAACATCTCTGGAGCATAAAGAAACGAGAAGGAAGCTGTAACAGGTAATTATTATGCCTAAATCTGAGTTTTTGTAACTTTCGGGTTTCGGGTTAATAATCGAGTAAAGGTTTAGATTTTTACGTGTGAAACTGGAAACAAACCACGGGTTTGGGTTCATGGGGGAAAATGGAACATTTCGAACGTAAAAAGTTCAAAGCTTGATCGATTAGAACAAAGGGACCAGATCTAGGGTTCTGTTTGGGGAAGGAGACTGCACAGTCGAAACTACTAGTTTCGATATGGACGCATCTATCGAAACTACCTAGTTTCGACAGGGGCAGACCCATCGAAACTACCATAGTTTCAATATAGACCCAAGACCTTAACTAAGAATTTATATAAGTCATACGACTCGAAACTACTTAGTTTCGATAAGAAGCAGTGACTCGAAACTACTCAGTTTCGATAAGAAGCAGTGACTCGAAACTACTTAGTTTCGATAAGAAGCCAGGGCTCGAAACTACATAGTTTCGATAAGGAGCCAGGACTCGAAACTACCTAGTTTCGATAATGAAACCATGACCCGAAACATCTGAGTCAAGCCTAGTAATGTCTAAGTGTCCCCTAGGAACACAGCCTTACGCCTATGACTTGATTATACAGATTGTGGGTGACCATAGTGACATTCAGGAACCGGCTAGGTGTAAACAGAAACGATTCATCTGGTGAGTTTTTATTGCCCTTTTTCCTAATGGTTTTGGGCTGGCATGCATACTGGTAAAGTATTTTATAAAAATGTTATTTTTATAAAATGAAAGGCAAAGTATAGTATTTTATAAAAATGTTATTTTTTATAAAATGAAAGGCAAAGTATAGTATTTTATAAAAATGTTATTTTTTTATAAAATGAAAGGCAAAGGATAGTATTTTATAAAAATGTTATTTTTATAAAATGAAAGATAAAGAACAGAAGAGCATAGTATTATCTTTTAAACAAGTTTTTGAAAGATAACAATGAGCTAAAGAAAGAACGATAAAGGAGCCGTACTTCGGTACAGCTCGACAGTGACAGTGACAGTGACAGTGACAAATACCATGTTATATGCTTATGTGTTAATATGTGTTATTTGTCTATATGAAAGTTATGTGATTGCATTTCTATTTGTGTAATAGTGTAATTGCATTGCATAATAGTTGCATAGTAGAAAGTCCTGCAGGCATGCTAAAGTAGAAGTCTCACCCTGAGGTGTGAGCAATGCTAAAGGAGTCTTACACTTCGGCGTAAGCAATGCTAAAGGAGTCTTACACTTCGGTGTAAGCGATGCTAAAGGAGTCTTCACTTCGGTGTAAGCGAGAAAGTCTCACCCTGAGGTGTGAGCAATGCTAAAGGAGTCTTGCACTAACGTGCAAGCGAGAAAGAAAGTCCCACCCTGAGGTGTGGGCAGCGCTAAAGTAAAAGTCTTACCCTGAGGTGTAAGCAAGATAGGGATCTGGTCCTCGGACCACGATCCATACGTGATAGTTAAAGTATGATAAAGTCACTTGTCAAGTATAAGTGAAATGATAGACAGAGTACAGTGGGACACCCTAACGGGTTTCCTTAAAGATAAAGTTTTAATGACAGATAGTAACGTAACAGATTTATAATTGTAACGTTGTAAAGTTTTAAAGTAATAGTTAAAAGTTTATTTCAAAGAAAGTGAAAGTAAAGCTTAGTTTAATTTAATAAAACTAAGCTACCAAAGATAAAGTTTACAGTTTAAAGTAAAGAGAGAACTCACCAGCGTTAGCTGACTTTTAGTATGCATGACAGGTAAAAAGGGTAAAGCTAAAGAAAGATAAAAGAGCCATGTGGGCTGGATAGCATGGACATCGGGCTGCGGTATTGAAGACTGACATTTCCAATCCTGATAGTTCATGTTATAGACAATATTTCATGTTATAGTTTGATGAATGATTTGAATTAAAGACTTCCGCTGTAATAGATTCTGATTTCCGGTTTAAGAACTATGTTTGTTATGTTATGTGCCAACTATGAGATGTACCCGTTTTGGGGCGTTTCAAGTATAGTTGGCACACAACATAACAAACATAGTTCTTAAACCGGAAATCAGAATCTATTACAGCGGAAGTCTTTAATTCAAATCATTCATCAAACTATAACATGAAATATTGTCTATAACATGAACTATCAGGATTGGAAATGTCAGTCTTCAATACCGCAGCCCGATGTCCATGCTATCCAGCCCACATGGCTCTTTTATCTTTCTTTAGCTTTACCCTTTTTACCTGTCATGCATACTAAAAGTCAGCTAACGCTGGTGAGTTCTCTCTTTACTTTAAACTGTAAACTTTATCTTTGGTAGCTTAGTTTTATTAAATTAAACTAAGCTTTACTTTCACTTTCTTTGAAATAAACTTTTAACTATTACTTTAAAACTTTACAACGTTACAATTATAAATCTGTTACGTTACTATCTGTCATTAAAACTTTATCTTTAAGGAAACCCGTTAGGGTGTCCCACTGTACTCTGTCTATCATTTCACTTATACTTGACAAGTGACTTTATCATACTTTAACTATCACGTATGGATCGTGGTCCGAGGACCAGATCCCTATCTTGCTTACACCTCAGGGTAAGACTTTTACTTTAGCGCTGCCCACACCTCAGGGTGGGACTTTCTTTCTCGCTTGCACGTTAGTGCAAGACTCCTTTAGCATTGCTCACACCTCAGGGTGAGACTTTCTCGCTTACACCGAAGTGAAGACTCCTTTAGCATCGCTTACACCGAAGTGTAAGACTCCTTTAGCATTGCTTACGCCGAAGTGTAAGACTCCTTTAGCATTGCTCACACCTCAGGGTGAGACTTCTACTTTAGCATGCCTGCAGGACTTTCTACTATGCAACTATTATGCAATGCAATTACACTATTACACAAATAGAAATGCAATCACATAACTTTCATATAGACAAATAACACATATTAACACATAAGCATATAACATGGTATTTGTCACTGTCACTGTCACTGTCACTGTCGAGCTGTACCGAAGTACGGCTCCTTTATCGTTCTTTCTTTAGCTCATTGTTATCTTTCAAAAACTTGTTTAAAAGATAATACTATGCTCTTCTGTTCTTTATCTTTCATTTTATAAAAATAACATTTTTATAAAATACTATACTTTGCCTTTCATTTTATAAAAAAATAACATTTTTATAAAATACTATACTTTGCCTTTCATTTTATAAAAAAATAACATTTTTATAAAATACTATACTTTGCCTTTCATTTTATAAAAATAACATTTTTATAAAATACTTTACCAGTATGCATGCCAGCCCAAAACCATTAGGAAAAAGGGCAATAAAAACTCACCAGATGAATCGTTTCTGTTTACACCTAGCCGGTTCCTGAATGTCACTATGGTCACCCACAATCTGTATAATCAAGTCATAGGCGTAAGGCTGTGTTCCTAGGGGACACTTAGACATTACTAGGCTTGACTCAGATGTTTCGGGTCATGGTTTCATTATCGAAACTAGGTAGTTTCGAGTCCTGGCTCCTTATCGAAACTATGTAGTTTCGAGCCCTGGCTTCTTATCGAAACTAAGTAGTTTCGAGTCACTGCTTCTTATCGAAACTAAGTAGTTTCGAGTCACTGCTTCTTATCGAAACTAAGTAGTTTCGAGTCGTATGACTTATATAAATTCTTAGTTAAGGTCTTGGGTCTATATTGAAACTATGGTAGTTTCGATGGGTCTGCCCCTGTCGAAACTAGGTAGTTTCGATAGATGCGTCCATATCGAAACTAGTAGTTTCGACTGTGCAGTCTCCTTCCCCAAACAGAACCCTAGATCTGGTCCCTTTGTTCTAATCGATCAAGCTTTGAACTTTTTACGTTCGAAATGTTCCATTTTCCCCCATGAACCCAAACCCGTGGTTTGTTTCCAGTTTCACACGTAAAAATCTAAACCTTTACTCGATTATTAACCCGAAACCCGAAAGTTACAAAAACTCAGATTTAGGCATAATAATTACCTGTTACAGCTTCCTTCTCGTTTCTTTATGCTCCAGAGATGTTGAGCAACAACCCTCGAGACTTTGAGCTTGATCCCGAGCTTTCTCTCTCTAGACCCAAACTCTCACTCTCTCTTTCTCTCACTAGAAACTTGCGTGACAAGTGTGGTGAATGAGGGAGAGGCTGATGGCTGCTGCTATGAAGGCTCCCTGTCATTTTTCGGGCCCATGGGCCGAAACTTTGGCCAAGCCCACTTTGTTTCCTTTATTTGGGTTTCTATTTATTTTGGGATGTTACATCTCACCATTTCAATAAATTTTTTCATATAACAAGTACCTAACGTGTATTTAGTTGTTTTTCGACCACGCAATGTCTACACATTAATTAACATTAATTTATTAGTTTATCCACCCCTAATACGAGCACCGCTACTCGTTTTTCATTTCGACCCATTCCGACCCGTTTGCATCTTTGTGCAATACGACATCAATATAACATGTATAACAACAACACACACGCATGTTTACTCCCACCCATTTATCACCTTTTAGTTGGCATACAACGCCTCGGTGCGAGAACCACAACTCGTCTTACCCGTACTTGGAGTATTTGACTCTAAGTCCACCATTTGAAGTATTCCACACTTCTTATTGGGTTTACAACCCCTCGGTGCGAGTACCACAACTCGTCTTACCCGTACTTGGAGTATTTGACTCCAAGTCCATCATTTGAAGTATTCCACACTTCTTATACACCATTTCACCAAATTATCACATTTTGTTGACTTTATACACATAGTCAACTACATCAATTTAAACCACATTATGCATACAAGTTTGACTTGACCACATAAGTCATTACGCCAATTTCAACCACATTATGCATAAGTTTGACTTTTACCACATAAGCCTTTACACCAAAATTTTAAACCACAATGTGCATACTACCTTGACTTTTACCACATAAGTCATTACACCAAATTCAAACCACATTATGCACATAAATTTGACTTTTACTACACAAGTCAAATTACACCAAATTCACCACATTTACATATTAGTTTGATTATTTACCACATAAGTTAAATTATACCTATTTACCATATTTGCATAATCAAGTCTGACTATTAACCGCATAGTCTATTTACACCTCTTTCGACATAATAGTTTGACCTTATACATCTAAAGTCAAATTACACCAATTTTACCATTATCCACAATGGTTTGACTTATACCACATTAAGTCAATTTATATCAATTTCATCATTATCCACAATGGTTTGACTTACACCACACTAAGTCAATTTACAACAAATCACCACATTTAGTTTGACTATATTCCACATATTTTAACTACACCACTTTTACTAAGTGTCATTCATTAGTTCGACTAATTTCCTCATTATGTCAACTACAACAATCCTACCACATTCATACTTTACTTTGACCATTTACCACATAAGTCAAAATCAACATACAACACATAAATAGAATTAACAACACATCTATTTACATGTAATTACTACTTATCTACTACTAAGTATGTGCAAAGCACTTACCTTTTGGGTTAGACGTTCCTGGTTGCTCCTTGACCTTGATCACTTGATTACCTAAACAATTCATCTTGTTTAGTAATTTAAATATCTCAAACTTACACCATTTGAGATATAACACTCTTCTAAGACTAAAAGACTAACATCCTCACTAGTCTTAGTTCCAACCACAATATCCACCCATAAAAACCCAAATATCAACAACAGACCCAAGTTGACCCGTTTAGGTTTTAACCAAAATTCCACAATTACATCAATTCATAATTCACCCATTCAATTGGGTTTTATATTTGAAGATGTGTTTATATTACACCATAAGCACTTATCCAAACTAAATTCACCATTTAAACACCTCCAATAATAACAAATTAGGTTCTCAGGAACCCTAATTTCTAAATCATCAAATTGATTGAGGTTTCTTATCAATTAAAGTGTCTATTACCCCCATAAACACTTACCAACCATCATTCCATCAATTAAACATCCCTAATTATAAAACCCCCAAATCAACCTCAAGGACCCTAACTTTATGATTTTTGAATTAGGTGTTAAAAGGATGTTATTAACCACTCTTTAACACTAATCAAGCTAGGTTTTAACTTTAAACAAGTTATTAACCACAAACAACCACCAATTCAGCCCCTAACTTTATTTCTACCAAAACCCACAAGAACATGAATCAATGGAGGTTTTGGAGAGAAAGGATACTTACATGATGTTTGGAAGAAGATGAATGCTCCATGTCTAATATATTTCACATAAAACACTTCAATTTCGAATTTGATCTTCTTCTCCCCCATTCTCCTTGCTCTTTCACGATCCAAACACACCCACAAGTGTGTGTTTGTGTGAACCCCTTTGCCATAAAAATCTAACTTTTCAATGTTACAAAATAGCCTCCTGCAGTTTGAAAGTTACCTCCTTGCTCCCAAACTTGATAAAAACCCAATTTTGCAACAAACCTCCAACTTTATTTTTTTTAATCACACCCTTAGAATATGATTTCCATATTATAATATAAACTTGAAAGTTGGTTCGTTACAAATCACACCCCCCTAATTTTGGGTCGTCCCCGAAACCCGATCCATCAATAGATTAGGGTAACACTCGAGCATCTATCACCTGATTCTCGAGTAGCTTTCGCCCCTTATCTTATGATACCGCTGAACCAACACTTGGTTAATCCGCTTATACTACAAGCGTTCCACCTAGCTACAAAAGGTAGCCACCGGTTCCCCTAGATGAACATTCTCCTCGGTACCGCTATGAGAAGCAACATCCACTTCTCTCGCCACGCATTCCCGTGGATAAACTATGAGAAATGTAACATGGAGTCTACACGATCCCCCGAGTAACTCCTAACGACATACTACTTAACAAAACTAAAGTTAGGTCTGAACGGTTCCAAAAAACGGGGACTTGGCCTCCCTCGTTTTTAACCCGACACACCCTCTTTTATAAGGGAAACTTTTATATCGCCAAAGTTCCCTATCTGAATTCAATACACATCCTCCTTAAATCCACTTAGGGTTTTCTATCCACCTTGAGTGGATTTTTTAATCACACTCAATAAACAAGATCTTTCACGCTAGATCTTGAATCACCCCATAGATTCATAGTTTCACAACAACCAATAGCACCCAACCAAACGGTATTCGACACCGTTCACCATTTAGTAATCCAATTATCGGCATATGAATACTCAAATGGTAGTTAAGATGACACCATCTTTCAACTAATGGTAATTAGTCCCCTGGTTTCCTCCGAATCGAAGAAGAAACTAACACCTCAATCCGACTCAACAGGTACAGATGTACCATGTCGCATCACACACTTCTTGAACCAAAGTTCTCCGACCATGGCCTTCTTAGCAAGGTACTTTGGCAACACTTCTTTAAGAACACTAGAATATATGATCTTCCTTCCTCTTTAAGAATATATGATATTCCTTCCTCTTTAAGAACACTTCTCAAGATACGGAACCACTCCGAAAAGTTTCCTTCATGAAGCATGTTCCTATAAAGCATAGACTTTAGTGCGAATAAGGAGTCGGAATGGATTTCGTTAGACATCTACAAATTCAAAAATAAGAGTTTTAGTATTTTCATGCTTAACGTCCTAATTAAATTTATGACCCAATTGCAAAAATATATAATTAGGAATGAGATCCCGGTTCACCATTGCACAGTGAATGGCTGAGCACTCTTCACTGACATGGCTATGTAGGTAGGTAATGATTACCGATTATGTCAAATACATAATTCTTGGTTTTAGGGGCATGACGAGAATTGTCAAGCTTGAATACGTTTCCCTCAACTACTCCCACTTAATACGACTTTAAGTGATATTCACCCTTCAATTGCAACTGTAGAACCGGTCTAAGTGACTCGGGAATCGCGGTTGTACCTTCAATCGAAATTGTAGGCCCGGATGCAGATTAATTCTCTAACACATGGGGTTCGGATAAATCAGTTAAAGTGTCATAATTTAGGGTGGTGCAGAAATATCGATTTTAATTTGGGATTTGCTTTAATGTTTTAAATTACCGTGTAAGGGTCAAAAACATTTTGGACGACTAGGAGCATGAGCCAAGTCATGCAATTAGTAAAAACCAATTTTACCGTTTTAGTTCGTGAAACGCCTTTCTACACTCGACACGATCCAATTTTAAATACGTTACTTTATCTAAATTGGTCGTTAATCGCGAACCAAATTTTAAACTAATTAACTCTTTAATTAATTTTAATTAGTTTTAAATAAAACTATTTAAATTAAAACTCGTTTTACTTTTAAATAAAAACACTTTTATTTAAATTACCTTTCCGGGAAATCTTTAAACATTTTAATTTTCTCATCATTTTAAGATTGTGTCAAATCGTTTTATAAAAG
This sequence comes from Smallanthus sonchifolius, assembly GCA_023525975.1. Classification (NCBI taxonomy): domain Eukaryota; kingdom Viridiplantae; phylum Streptophyta; class Magnoliopsida; order Asterales; family Asteraceae; genus Smallanthus; species Smallanthus sonchifolius. The sequence continues at coordinate 56,625,451 of CM042032.1, read as the reverse complement.
TTTTGAGGTTTAAATATTATCCTAAATAATATAAACAACTATAAATATATAAAACAAATAAATCGAGCCACTAGTAAAGTTGTCCGGTTTCGTTCGATCGATCAAACGAAAACTGAACCGGTCTAAGGGACAAACAAAAATCAACCATTCTTGTCGTCTCCCACGTAGTCCAAGATCTCCATCTTTGTGTCCCGGTCGTCTCCGTCTTCGGCCTGCAAATCTTCGTCTCGTTCGGTTTACAACATATTTACATTTACAGTAAATAATAAATAAAAATAAACCTAACTATTACATCGAGTTCCAAATAACCCGTAAAAATACAAAGATAATAAAAAAACAAAATGCACAACCACGGGACACTAGTGCTCGATTAAATAAAACAATCAACCATAAAACGAAAAAGGCTTAATCTTTTTGTCAAACGAAAGTTTTGACAAATAAAACATAAGATCGAAAAACAACAATTATTTCTAAACGCGCGTAAAGGTGGCTCTGATACCACTATTGGGAATCCATGTATCGGTTTTAACTTTTAAAACAGATTTAATTAATCTTATTAATAAACAAATCAGATTTGCATGAGCGGAAGCGTTTGTACATGTTAAAGTTTCTAAACCGGATTCCCGTCAGTGATCCGATTACACGCGTATAAGCAATAAATAAAAACCAACCATAGCGGGTAAAGTTTATACCTTTGACGATTCCCGAAGATCTACACTTCGGTTCAACAAGCGTCTCGCTAGTGACTGTTCACAAAAACCCTCAAAACGAAACTGTTACATGGTTTGCGCTGGAACAGCGAAGGCGGAAAAGGCGGTGGCCGGCAGTGGTTGCCGGCGGCGATCAGCGGCGGACAGCGGGGGGGTTTCTGGTTTGGGTCTTTGTGCAGGAAGGGAGGAGGCCACAAAGTGTCTTTAGGGTTTTGACTTAAGGTTATATTTATAACCCCTTTATTTACAAAACGCACCCCTTGAGAATTAACTGTTAATTTTCTGTAATTAACTGTTAATTACCTTTAATCCTTACGCTTTACTAATTACAATTAATTAGTAAATATTAACCGACTAACGTTTAAACCTTTTGTCCTTAATTATTTCTCTAAATAATTAATCACCGAAATAATCGTTTAAATATTTCTCTAAATATTTATCCACCGAATAATAAATTCGTGTTTCATGAATTATAATGTTTACGACTAAACATTATTAATTGCTCGTTGTCCAAAGTGTAACTCTTTGGATCGTACCTCGATAGCAATGTTGATGTAATTGATGATCGGACATCTAATATCCAACAAGGAGAATCTTTTTTCTATTGGATGTAACTACGAGTGTTGCATATCGTATTAGTTCCGGTCATCTTATTCAACGCGCTGCTAGATCGGTGAGATCGTTCTAAATCCGTTGTTGCACTACCAATGGATTAATCAAGACCACCGCTATCGCTGCTAAATCAAGACCACCAAATGGTATTAGTTCTTTGCTTTGGGTGTTTGATTGGTTGCTGCATTATTTCTGATTCATTCCTATGCTAAATCATGTGTAACTCGGTTGTTTACACATGTGTGACTTGGTTGTTACATACGTGTAACTATATTATTATATAGATGTAGTTATATTAGTTTAGTTGTGTCTTTTATCCATGTTCTTCATCTTTGTATATGTTACATATATATTGTAACATTCCTGATTTTCCGACCCTATTTGAATTTATTTTAATTAATAAAATAACAATACGACATTAAATCATATACTTGTTCAAACCTACACCTCATTAATTGTTAGCCGATTGTATTCAATTCGAAGATATAGAACTCTTAATCATGTGGTAACACCTCCTAGAGTTAATACAGTTAGTAATCCCGTTAATTTTCCGTTAAATCCTAACCAAGCTAATTCTGTCAAAGTTGAAGTTGCAAGGGCTGAATCTGTAAATAACCAGAAACCCTAGTAGGCACGGTCGCGCCACGTGTTGGCACGGTCGCGCCTCGTTTGGCACGGTCGCGTCTATTATTGGCACGGTCGCGCCTGAGTAAATGCAGTTTCAAAACGCTTGGTCGTTCGAATTCGAATCCTATGTGCGTTTCATTTCCTGTATCAAAGAAAATAATCGTCTATTTCGATTACTATCATCCAATTGCAAATTCTCTCAAGAAAAGCCATCCAATATTTCTCCCAAGCCTCGAATCATTATTTTCGATCCCGTTGCTACCAAATAATCAAGAAACTCAATCCTCCAATCATCTCTAAGGTTGCTGAAGGAGTTGGAACAGCCGGAATAGCAGCAGAAGCCGCCGGAAGCCACTTTCTCCGTCGCCGGAACTCCCTTCTACCGATCGCTATCAATTCCTTTCTGTTTTAGGTAATTGAATCATTCCTCTTGTTCGTCTCAATCAATATATCAAAAGCCCCATATTAATTTGGGCTTCCATTATAGTAATCATCCCGAATCAGAATCTATGTTTCATTCCAAAATGGTTTAATCGAATATGACTTTAAACATGTTTTAAAAGCAATTAATCTACACCAAAAGACTCGTAATAATCTTGTGAATGAAAGCCCTATCAATCCCGACTCCATCAATATAAGGATCAACCAATTCGTGTCTGTTTTGAAAGAGACACGGTCGCGCTAATCATCTAGCGCGGTCGTGCCTCGGGAGACGCGGTCGTGCCGACTTCTAGCGCGGTCGTGCCTCCTGCTCAGACACAGTCATGCTCGTTGGCTAGACTTGGTCGTGCCCCAGAAGCATAGACACGGGCGTGCCTGTCCAAGGCACGGTCGTGCCTAGTGATTTACTTAACTATGTCCTCTGTTGATCAACACGGTCGCGCCCTGGCTAGCGCGATCGCACCCGTGGTCCGAGCACGGTCGTGCCCTGTCTAGGCGCGGTCGTGTGTGTTGACAGAATATTTATAATTTTTATTTCTTTTTACAAATAGTATTTCAGATTTATTTTTTAAATAAAAATGATTGAAATTATAAAAATCTGTATTATTGTTTATTTAGAAAAGATTAAATATTTAATCTTAAAATAAATGGAAATTATTTAAAGTTCAACATTTAATTCATAAACTCTACTCTTAAATAATATTGTTATGTTTAAGTTACATTTTATAAATAAATGAATAAGTTAATAATTATTTATTTGATTTATAACTAAACAAAAACATTTATTTAATTATACTAAATTACATATAATACCTACGTTATTTCCATAAACTATAATTATTTAATTTACTTAAGTAATTATCCCAAAATCAAACCTTATTTAAAATGTTCTAAAAATATTCATTTCGAATCTTCTATTTTACTTTCAAGTACCAAATCACTAACTCCATCCAATTCAACCATAGACTTAGACTTAGACTATTGTGCATTATTAATGCAATATATTACACTTTAGGTTATCTTGTGCATCTCAAGGATCATTATACTATTTAGTATTTGTGCTAGCTACGCCTTCGAAACAAGTGAGTATTCACAACCCCTTTTTACTCTTTTACATTTTTGGGGTGAAACATGAACACTATTCAACTTACATGTTTACATTTACGCAAACAACACAAGTACAAATCATACTTACATTCATGTGTGCAATTTGAGCTTTATGCCCGAGTGCTAGGTGTGTTAACCTCTTGTATGCTATTATGTGCAATCATTAACTTTTCAAGCCGACGGTTTTCAATGATGGATCTATTGAGTCTGACAAACCCACCCATGGTACGCGGTGATTGAAACCGACAACACACTTTGTTTTGCATGCTAGTTACAAAGGTTTGATTGTACGTTTGGTTACACAATAGCTGCTCCCCATAAATGCCTTATTTATCATGTTATGTAAAGGATTTGGTTTACAAACTATATGCTATCTATGTACAAACTTGTGTTATACTCACCAACTTTTTAGTTGACTTTATTTTATTCATGTTTCAGGTGATTTCATTTGAGTTTGATCAAGACATGCTACACATAGGCTTTGGACCTAGTAATATTAAATCAAAGACAAATTGTATTTCATTATGTACTTTGAATTTGTTTCGTGTTTGTTTGAATGGGAATGGATTTAATATATTACAATCTAGTCAACCTTGTGCTCATGAACAGTCTTACATGTCCCGCCCCGATGATTCCGCCATCGGTCGGGGTGTGACAGATTGGTATCAGAGCCTTGGTTATAGGGAACTAGGTTATTAGACACTCTTGACCTAGACTATAACTTTAGGACACCCATACAATGCTATACTACTACATGTTACATTATCAATTCATGTGTGATTATTATTTTTTTTTTCTTACATGCCAACCTAAGTACTCACACTACATACAATACATAATGACTTATGTGTCACACTACTTGATAACTCTTGTGCCTACACTCATTACTACCTACATGCTATATGAATATTTCCTATGTGAATATCTTCATATGTTATACTACATGAATACATTACATGATACAATATTCAATAGTTTATGTGTCAACTCTTCCTTCTATTCATAGCTACCTACTTAAATCATTTAAACACTATCCTAAGTTGACACACACACATACTCACCAAATTGTTCATACACATTTAGACTCCCATACATGATACCTTCACCTTTATGAGCAAAGACTTAAATTATTAGGCCTAATGTCCACCAATAATAAACCAAGAAGCCCATCTATCCTTCAAGAAGAAGAAGCCCACTTAAATGTATAAATCTTACCTTGGGCCTCAAAGCCCAGTCCACAACAATTCTCATCTTAACCATGAGCCCAACAATAGTATTATTAATACATGATGGCTGGAAGAGTGTGTAAGCCCAAGAGGAATTCTGGCTAAGGAAAGATAGGGTACTTAAGTATGTCTTTGTGACCCACCCCTCTTTCCTGGGAATTCTCCTTAGGGATACATTACTTATAGGTCAAGTGTATTTCTAAAATACTATCGTGAAGGTTCGGCGTTATGACTAGTCAAACTCTAAAACCCATAAGAACTTCTATATTTGACACTTCATATTTCATTATCACTTACAACTTTTTCATTGTTTTTCTGTTAGACATGGACTCCTACGCTCCTCCCTCCCCGGTTTACCGTCCTGGATCAGAATCTGATTGGGAAGAAGACACGGAGACACCCGTTTATCGATCACCAATACCCCCACCCGCTAGGCCAAGGTTCGATGTAAGGGCGTACGGGATTGGGAACACCGACCCGAGACTACGAACACCTGGATCACCCGTACCCATAAACCCATATCATACACCACACCTCCACAATCAATTGCCACCCCCACTAAGAGACCCATACCTAATGCCCGACCCATACCATCCTAACCCTTGGGTAAGACAAACCATAGCACCCACTGGTGTTATGGGGATTCCAACCCATGACCTCCATCAATATGTAAGAACCTCAGAATTTGAGAGGCAAAGGTTAGAGCAGGGGATAATACACGATTTACAAGGACAAAGAATTGATAGTCTAGCAAACCAATTAGGGTACCAAAAGGAGTTGATCTCCATCCTCGAAAAGGAAGTTCAAGAGCATCGCACGGAGACCGCCAGGGCTGAAGCCAGATCTACTACTAGAGTGACCATAGCGGTGTTCATCTTGGCGATTATTTTCTTCCTAGTGGAAAGCTACCTGAGACGTTAGAAGAAGCTTCTACTGATTTCCTTTAAATTTTCAATTTGAAAACCATTACCCTATGTTTTGAATAATGTTTAACATTTCAGTATTCAGTCAATTCCATATATTTCAACTCTACAGTTATTTTTCATTGATTTGATCCGTGGAACGTAAATTACACCTGTTATATTTTCATCAAACCTTCTCAAATATTACTTCTTTCATTCAACATGACTTAGTACATTACCAACAATCTCTTTCATTAAATAAATCATCCTATTTTTTTTATTTAAACAAAACCTCGTTATCTTGTTTAAATAAAATGTTTAACGAAATTTTAGATAATACCAAAAACATAAATTTTCCATAAAACTTTTTACCTAATGGGAAAGGTTAATGCAACCATTTTTATAAAAATATTAATTTCTTTCTACTGATAAATAATTTTGATTTTTCTTCATTAAAGTAAATATTTCTAAAGTTGGCTAAATTAATATACTACAACTTATTTAGCCAATAGTTGAAAATTTAAGTTAAAAAAATATTTTCTCATAAATTGCATATCCATTTAAAATATGCGATTCATTGATCTCACTACTTTATATATCTTCAACCAAAGACATTTTCCCACTTTCTATATTCAAACAAAGGCCCGTATTGGTAAACATAATTCCCGAATAATTCCAAAACCTCCTCACTACCTTTCACTTGACGCTTCAAGAGACGATCTATACCGCATAAACGTTAACCTTTTCCCACCAACATCAATGAGATTTGAGGACTTGAACCTAACTACCACATGATCAAGGACGCCAAACAACACGTTTGTCCGCAGCACTCGATCACATGCAAAACCCGTTAGTACACATCGCACGCGAAGTTCAAAACTCATGTATGCCCGTTTACAATATACCCAACGCAACCACATGATACATGAAACTAGTTGCCTACAAATTACAATTTGCTCGATTGATCACGTAATGCACGAAACATGTTTATTTGCAATACATATGCTATTGGATCGAGCACATGATACACGGAACTTAGATTGTTTACAATCTACGTGATACATAAGAATTGCTTCATTGATACATAATTCTAGATTGACCACACTGTACATGAAACTTGTTTGATTACAAAGTACTTTATACTAAACGGTGTACACTATACAAGATACATGATGCTACGTTGCTAACACTATACATGAGGTCCATTTCCTTCGATACACATAATACTATGTTGTTTACATTACACGTTATGGTTTACCGATTACAAAATACAAGATGCTAAATTGTTTACTTTACATACATGAGACTTATGTGCTTACTATATACTCGAAACAAAATTTGCTTACAATTATTACAATGGATCGATTTCATTATACACAAGACATGGTCATGCACTTTGTACACCAAAGTTGAAGACCATGATACATTTAGACGCCTCGGGGTTTGACGTATTCTAGTTCAAACACGAGCAAGCTAAGAAACTTTCAGTGTTACTACTTTACTACTCTTTGGTTACAAATTTATCTGATTTGATGCATAATTAATTGTTAGCGACTTTTATGTGTAAACAATAGACGTGATAATAGTGAAATTGTGCCCTTACCCGCACACAATGGAATGATCTATACGGACCATACGATGATTTGAATAATTACGGGTGCACACGGAATTATAAAAATCAGCGCATGGAGACTATAGTGAAATTTTGTAGTGTGTTGTGACCTAAAACTTATCATGATATGTAACGACGAGACTGATGTGATATGACGAGGGTATGGTGGATACGGCTATGGTACTTCCTATATATAAGTGTCCTATCATATTATCAAAAGTAGCGTTGTTCGTGTCACGTGAAGTTTTGACCTAGACCAATGTTTGTGAAATCTTTTACCCTTTAACAATTTTGAGCACATTAGTCTACATCTTACACGAACTCAAAATTTTAAAATTTCCCCCCATTTCCATTTCAAATAATACATCTCACCTTCATTTTATTATTCGTCCAATCTTCTTCTTAAACAATGTCAACCGTTACACCCCTTTGAAATCCAACAATCAAAATTCAGCGAGAATCAAAAACTCCCTCCTCCTTCTTGATCTTAGCAGCCTCCATTAATTAAATTTCGGGACGAAATTCCCTTAACATGGGGAGACTGTAACATTCCTGATTTTCCGACCCTATTTGAATTTATTTTAATTAATAAAATAACAATACGACATTAAATCATATACTTGTTCAAACCTACACCTCATTAATTGTTAGCCGATTGTATTCAATTCGAAGATATAGAACTCTTAATCATGTGGTAACACCTCCTAGAGTTAATACAGTTAGTAATCCCGTTAATTTTCCGTTAAATCCTAACCAAGCTAATTCTGTCAAAGTTGAAGTTGCAAGGGCTGAATCTGTAAATAACCAGAAACCCTAGTAGGCACGGTCGCGCCACGTGTTGGCACGGTCGCGCCTCGTCTGGCACGGTCGCGTCTATTATTGGCACGGTCGCGCCTGAGTAACAGTCAAAACGTAAATGCAGTTTCAAAACGCTTGGTCGTTCGAATTCGAATCCTATGTGCGTTTCATTTCCTGTATCAAAGAAAATAATCGTCTATTTCGATTACTATCATCCAATTGCAAATTCTCTCAAGAAAAGCCATCCAATATTTCTCCCAAGCCTCGAATCATTATTTTCGATCCCGTTGCTACCAAATAATCAAGAAACTCAATCCTCCAATCATCTCTAAGGTTGCTGAAGGAGTTGGAACAGCCGGAATAGCAGCAGAAGCCGCCGGAAGCCACTTTCTCCGTCGCCGGAACTCCCTTCTACCGATCGCTATCAATTCCTTTCTGTTTTAGGTAATTGAATCATTCCTCTTGTTCGTCTCAATCCATATATCAAAAGCCCCATATTAATTTGGGCTTCCATTATAGTAATCATCCCGAATCAGAATCTATGTTTCATTCCAAAATGGTTTAATCGAATATGACTTTAAACATGTTTTAAAAGCAATTAATCTACACCAAAAGACTCGTAATAATCTTGTGAATGAAAGCCCTATCAATCCCGACTCCATCAATATAAGGATCAACCAATTCGTGTCTGTTTTGAAAGAGACACGGTCGCGCTAATCATCTAGCGCGGTCGTGCCTCGGGAGACGCGGTCGTGCCGACTTCTAGCGCGGTCGTGCCTCCTGCTCAGACACAGTCATGCTCGTTGGCTAGACTTGGTCGTGCCCCAGAAGCATAGACACGGGCGTGCCTGTCCAAGGCACGGTCGTGCCTAGTGATTTACTTAACTATGTCCTCTGTTGATCAACAAGGTCGCGCCCTGGCTAGCGCGATCGCACCCGTGGTCCGAGCACGGTCGTGCCCTGTCTAGGCGCGGTCGTGTGTGTTGACAGAATATTTATAATTTTTATTTCTTTTTACAAATAGTATTTCAGATTTATTTTTAAAATAAAAATGATTGAAATTATAAAAATCTGTATTATTGTTTATTTAGAAAAGATCAAATATTTAATCTTAAAATAAATGGAAATTATTTAAAGTTCAACATTTAATTCATAAACTCTACTCTTAAATAATATTGTTATGTTTAAGTTACATTTTATAAATAAATGAATAAGTTAATAATTATTTATTTGATTTATAACTAAACAAAAACATTTATTTAATTATACTAAATTACATATAATACCTACGTTATTTCCATAAACTATAATTATTTAATTTACTTAAGTAATTATCCCAAAATCAAACCTTATTTAAAATGTTCTAAAAATATTCATTTCGAATCTTCTATTTTACTTTCAAGTACCAAATCACTAACTCCATCCAATTCAACCATAGACTTAGACTTAAACTATTGTGCATTATTAATGCAATATATTACACTTTAGGTTATCTTGTGCATCTCAAGGATCATTATACTATTTAGTATTTGTGCTAGCTACGCCTTCGAAACAAGTGAGTATTCACAACCCCTTTTTACTCTTTTACATTTTTGGGGTGAAACATGAACACTATTCAACTTACATGTTTACATTTAAGCAAACAACACAAGTACAAATCCTACTTACATTCATGTGTGCAATTTGAGCTTTATGCCCGAGTGCTAGGTGTGTTAACCTCTTGTATGCTATTATGTGCAATCATTAACTTTTCAAGCCGACGGTTTTCAATGATGGATCTATTGAGTCTGACAAACCCACCCATGGTACGCGGTGATTGAAACCGACAACACACTTTGTTTTGCATGCTAGTTACAAAGGTTTGATTGTACGTTTGGTTACACAATAGCTGCTCCCCATAAATGCCTTATTTATCATGTTATGTAAAGGATTTGGTTTACAAACTATATGCTATCTATGTACAAACTTGTGTTATACTCACCAACTTTTTAGTTGACTTTATTTTATTCATGTTTCAGGTGATTTCATTTGAGTTTGATCAAGACATGCTACACATAGGCTTTGGACCTAGTAATATTAAATCAAAGACAAATTGTATTTCATTATGTACTTTGAATTTGTTTCGTGTTTGTTTGAATGGGAATGGATTTAATATATTACAATCTAGTCAACCTTGTGCTCATGAACAGTCTTACATGTCCCGCCCCGATGATTCCGCCATCGGTCGGGGTGTGACATATATAATTCTTGTCGTTATGCATATGTAACTTAGTAATTTTATTAGAATCTTATTTTTGTTATTTTTATATGTAACTCTTGCTATTACATATATGTAATTTATCATGTTACATATATGTAACTTAGTGTTTTAATTAGTATTTTTGTTCTGCTTTAATTTATATAGTTACATATACGCAAATTACACATAATTAGGGTTTTCAAATGTATGTAAATTATCATGTGGCATTAGCATATATGTAACTCAGTATTTTTATTAGGATTTTTGTTCTGCTTTTATTTATATAGTTACATATACGTAACTTATGTAAACCAAAATTTTAGTTTCTGTGTTTTTTTTGTGATTGAACACGAGAGTTAAATATATGTAAACTATATATAATGAGGGTTTTCAAATAGCCTTTTAAGTACATTGAGATAGATGAGAGAGAATGAGTGAATTTGGGGATATGATTAATTAAAATAGGAGTTATATATATATATATATATATATATATATATATATATATATATATATATATATATTTTCCCATTTTGCCCTTAAAAGTTTATTTAAAACTCACAACTTTAGATTTAATTATATAAATGCCCCTAATTAATCTCAACCATAGATCAAAAAGATGAAGGGTGGAAAAGTGGTTTTCGTAAAACAACTAGTTTCCCATTAACCCCCTCCCTCTCTCTCACACACACACACATATATATAGGGGGAGGTTTAAATAAGAAGTGATATTTCGCTAAGAAGCCTAAGAAATGACAAAAACCATAAAAAACGATATCAAACGAACTCCGATTGAGCTCATTCCAGCGGCGTTGGAACCGTCTCGTCGAACTCTACCATCTTAGCTTTTAGTGTTTAGATTTTATGGTTTAGATTTTAGCGTTGAATTTAATGGTTTTAGCCTTAGGGTTTAGGTTTTTTTTTTGTGGTGGTGGGGGGGGGGGTTTAGGTTTTTAGGGGTGGGTGAGGGTGGGTTTAGGTTTTTAGGGGGTGGGGTGGGGGGGTTTAGGTTTTTGGGTGGTGGGGGTGGTGGTTTTAGGATTTTCGGGGTGGGGTTGGAGGGGGGTTAGGTTTTTGGGGGTGCGGGTGGAGGGGGGTTTAGGTTTTTGGGGGCGGGTTAGGGTTCGATGAGACGGTTACAACGCCGCTGGAATGAGCTCAATCGGAGTTCGTTTGACCCACTTTTTAGGATTTCTTAGCGAAAAACCACTTTTTAGTGGAACCTTCTCATATATATATATATATATATGGTAGAAAGTTTATCCCAAATCTTTCAAAATTAGTAGGTCCTCTATACAGTAAAACTACCAAAAATGGACAAAGATATTTTAATACAGAAGACATTAAATTAGTTCAAAAAATCAAAATGTTGTTAAAACTATTGGACAGCTAGAACTACCGCTAGTTACAGATTATATGATTGTTGAAACAGATGGGTGCAAAGACGGATGGGGAGCCGTCCTTCTATGCAAACCAAACAAATACAGCCTCAAACTAGAAGAAAAAATTTGTGCATATTTTAGTGGAAATTTTCAAAACAAGACAAACTGGACAAACATAGATTTTGAAATACAAACATTAATTTATGCTTTAGAAAAAATTAAAATCTGTTTACATAAAGAATTTACAGTTAGAACAGATTGCGAGGCAATCGTGAAGTTTATTAGAAATGACCAAAGCAAGAAAATGAATAGAACCCGATGGGTTAATTTACAAAATATTATTCAAGGTCATGGATACACTATAAATTTTGAACATATTAAAGGAAAATATAATGGGATAACTGATATGTTATCTCGAAACATTAACAAATTGTTATTTCCATATGGAAAAAAAGACAAAGTGTAATATCCGAGATTTTCCATCATATAATTTCCTAAACTGTTGCACGTATTCAGCACTTGAAACTCCATAAAAACTATATTCTTGAAAAATATTAATATAACTATATATGAGATTTATTTAAGAGTACATATATACCTTATGAATAAATGGTATTAAAAACTTTACGGGTTTATAACTATACAAATAAAATAATAAAATCACTCTAAAACACTTAAACTTGAAAAGTATAATTTTGTTATAAAAATTATAAAATAATAAGGTATAAAATTATTTTAAAATAAATAAGTTATGGAACTTAGAAATTATTTTATAAATATATAAAATAATGAAACTTATTTAGACTTATAAAAAAATAGATATATATGTTTTAAAAGTCTCAGGGACTAAAATTGCCATTCTGAAAACGTATTTTAAACTCAAATCTAAGTTTATACATGAGAGGGAAACTACAGGGACCGAATCTGCAATTTATCCAAACTTTCAGTTTGGAAACAGGTTCCAAGTTCGAGTCCCGTAATGCCCGACTTCCACTCCTTTTTACCCGAAATCGCAATACCGGCCAAATACATTGCACCTCGAACTTCGCCTTCGGCGTGCGACCCTAGCCCGAGGTGTTCCGATACCCGATTTCAACGTTAGTCTCGCGTGGTTGCAATATTAAATTCGCTCCTTCAACCGTAAAACCCCCCAACCAACTAAGCATTTAACGCTGGAATCGACTATAAATACCGGTTGGAACCCGATGGCGACACCACACTCCAACTCTCTTAACCCTCAATTCCATCAATTCGCTCTTACATTGCTCGGTTTTGTTCCCGTAACGGTCGACCCAAAGCCACACTCTTTCTCGCTCGATTCGGCACCAAAACAGGTAATCTTTGAGTCCTTCTCGGTCGATTTCAGGAGAGGATCAAAAGCCCTCTATTTAAGTTCATAAACAGAGGGCGATTCGATCCGTATTTGGGAGTTTTTGTTCTAGGGTTCATACGGGGAACAGGGAAGATTTGGAATGTTGTTTATCTGTTTCTTATTCCGTGTTTAAACTTAACGAGCCCGTAGGCGGGATGGTCAGAGTGTGTGTGTATACGGGTGAACCGGGCAGGGACCCGAGTTCGAACCCAGCAAACCGATTTTCGCCTCTTTTATTTTTTTCAACCTCTTTATCAGTTTTTAATACTTTTAAGAAATTTTATAAATTCTGTTAAATCTTTATAAACTTAAATATGAATTCTATTTACACTTTTACCTTCTGGAAATATTTTATTTAATTAAATTGTTGTTAAAACTTATGATATTTAACCATTTGAAAATAGTTTTTAAATATTTAAAAACTGTAAAAATACTTGTAAACTTTTATAAAACTTGTATTTATACGAAAACTATTTATTTAAAACAGTAAACTCAATTTATTATTTATTAAAAGAATTCTTTTATCCTAACATTTAAAATTTAAACATATAAACTTTTAGAAAGTTTTATAACTTTTGTAAACTCAAAAAGATTTATAAATTTTATATAAGAACAGAAACTTAAGGTTAACAAACTATAGACTTATGCATTTTATATAAATTTAAAACAAGGAAAATAAATATGTGTATTTATTTTCCTAAAGGCTCATAAACTTGTAGGCTTTGTAAACTTTAAAAACAATTATAAACTTATATTTAAAATATAAACTTTATAATAAATTCTATTTAAACATATTTGTTAATCTTAGAACTTCATTTATTTAAACTTATTAAAATATTTTAAACATTTTTACAAGTTAAGTTGTAAAATAAATATTTAACATCTAAATACTTTGATAGATGATTAAATAAAATGATTATTCTTATAAGATAATTATTTTGTTCCTAATAAATATGTATGCTTTGAATGACTATTATTAAACTCTAACCATTACTTACTCTTTAAATGATTATTTATCTTTATTAACTATTCATTCTTTTAGTATTATTGAGCATTTGCATATGCTTTGATTAAATCTTTACTAACTATTTATTCTTTAAAATAATTATTACTAGTCTGTAATAAATATCTAGTCTTATACTTACCTATTGTTACAACCCTACTTATGAAATACTTAGAACATTCCTTTAAATTATTATTACCTAACTAGTGTAATTAAAAACTATAAAACTTCTAAATAATTATTTTTAATAATTATTCTAATATACAAACTTATGAAACTTTGATATTCAAGTCTTGTGACATTCATTTAAAGCTTCTATTTTGAAACTTTGAATTAAACTTCATAAACACAAATCATTCCCGTGTCCCATTGGAACCCTAGTCAAATCTTGAAATCCTAGATCCTTTGTCTTAGACTTTTTACTTAAAACTTAGACTTATATTCTTAGGCTTATTGTGAGGATATTCTCCCTCAAAGTCTTGCAAACATACTCTTGTCGGATACTCTTCATCAAATCCATGTGAGTATACTTAGCCCCTTTTTCCTTTCTATACTTTTGGGGTGAAACATGTTCAAAACTTTAAACTTATACAATTCTTGTACAAACTATGACTATGTGTTTATTCCTATGTTAAACTTGAGACTTGTATGCTTAGATTAAACTTAAAACTAGCATATTCATTAACTTTGATCAAGCCTATAGTAACAATGATAGATCTATTGCATTTGACCAATCCACCTTGATTGATTGACCCTTCGGAGGGAGCCCTTGGTGATTATTACTGAATTAAACTTTTAAACTTGAGACTTATAAGAGTAACCTGCGGGTTATGCCTAAACTTGGTTGGAGGGTTGATATGCACAATCTTTAAGATACTTGTTCTCATACTTACATTATATAATGCATATATCATAGTGAATTGTAATTCTTTCCAAATGCTTGTTAAACTGTGTCAAAACCTTTGTATCTCACCAACTATTTTGTAGTTGACAGATTCTTTCACATGTTTCAGGTTCTACATCATGAGACTTGTTTGTGATCATATAGGACGCTTTGGACCTAGACTACTTATTAAATAAATGTTGTATACTTGTTATTTCCTTTGTATTGAACCTTTGAATCTATTTATTAATGAAATATTGAAACTTTAATAGTCAACCTTGTGTTATTGAACAACCGCGTCCGCCCCGAAGTATAATCCGCCGTCGGTTGGGGTGTGACACAAAGGTAAGGCAAAACTTATACATCAAAGAAAGACAGTATCTCCGATGAGTATCTTATCAGAAGATGAACAGACAAAGAGGCTTATGAGCCAAGCTATAAAAGCAGACAAAATACACAGCTCTAGAAAGTTGCCAGTATCAATAACTGGACTAGACACCGTTCTTCGGTATCACAATCCAGTATACAGCCAGGGTCCTGCTAATCAACGACCAAACAATATACAAGCTAGACAAAGGATTGATACATACTCAAACTCTATACAGAACTCGGTCATTACATTTGGAAACTATGGTCTACAACAATGTAATGATCCAAACACAAAGTTTCATCCAATTGTTAGAATGAAACCAACAGATAAGCAGCAATGCTTGTTAGATAACCTTTGGCATATTCAAACCATGCCACAGGCTTCAAAATTTAAAGTACAGATCTTAAATGCTTTGAGCATATATTTTCATGAACAAAGCTCAAAAATTTCTAAAAAATAGCAGTTCAAATTTACTCACTATATAATTTTTAGAGGAACAAAGATCGGGATTTTTAATAAATGGGAAACAGTTGCAAAATTTATACAGTGTCCAAATCCAATCTACAAAGGTTTCTATACCTTTGCAGAAACCTTAAAAACGGCTAGGGAACATTTTGGAACAAGCAGCTTTTACATCGAACCAGAAGAGGTTCTAACATTTTCTGAAATAACAAAGACCAATCTTGAGCAAATAATCTGTAATACCTGAAAATTTTGAATCCTACAATATTATATATTAAATAATAAATAATTGTTAATCGTTGCACGGATGATTCAATGAATATATATATAAAAAAAGATAATAATAATAATAAATAAATTAATACAACATTAAATGGTTTAGAAATACTGAAGTAAAAATTTTGGAGATCGCATCTTTTTATCTCACAAATTCCCTGGTTCTCTATTCTTATTGTTCGAAACCATAGCGACAAACTCAAAATAACCCACTAAACTGAGGCTGATAACTTAGATTATCACATCAAGAGTTGTCTACGCCACTATATCATTCTCGGTTAACTCGATTCGTTTCGAAACCACACCGCTTCTGTACCGCGATCGTGAACTAATTTCATCAGGCGAACTGAGCTCTTGAGTCCCGTTGACAGTCGCCGCTAGTCCACCGCACGCCATCGAAAAAGGTAACTCTGCCCCTTGTTTTTATTTTTTCTTCTTCTTTATACAGAAACCATTTCCTTCCGGCCACGAAACGTTTTCTTTGGTTTATTTAATCTATACTATATAATAAATAAAGGTTTTTGTATGGCACGTGTCACCACCATATTCAATCTCATCTTTCTTTTCTCGTCTCTCTCTCTTATTAAATGCACACATATCTTTTAATAAATTACTAATTATACTAATAAAACATATTTATTTTTAAATTATCATTTATTATAAAAAACTTTGAAACGTAATTATGAAATTTTTATTTTCAATCCAGTAGTAAATGAAAGTAAAATTACATTAAATATTAATTGACGTATTTTTGAAAACCAATTATATATTATTTTTACATATTTTGAATTTTATTTTCTATCCTTAATATATGTATAGTAATATATTTTTACACCTGTAAAATACATAAATAAATTTTGAGAAATTTATGTATTGATATTTTTCACTCCGTGTTTATTACACGGGGTCTAAGCTAGTTAGATATCAAAGGATGGTTTAATTAAAATTACTGAATCTGTGGAATTAGTTTTTCTTTATTCAAATGATACACTGCTTCTTTGGTAATGACCTAATAATTAATTGTTATTAAATTATTATTTTTTTTCTGGATTAATTTAAATAAGCATTATAAGAATATGAAACACATGTAGCCATGTCTACGTTTAATTGCTTTCTAAGAATTTATAAAATCTAAATCATAAATTAAACTTTAGAATGTGCTAAAGATAAATCATAACTTTCGTCGCTGGAAATTTAGAAGTTAGTTAACAAACGAAACGACCGAAGAAACAAACGGATAACTTATTACAATCCGGAATAACAATATTGTAGGGTTTCACGACGTTTGTCTCAAGCTAAAGGCTTATTACGGTTATTTTGTTTCTTTTTTTTCCGCTATTAAGGTACGGATTCCATGGTCCCTCTCTATAGCATCATTTTCGTTACGTCCTCGAATTGAATTGTTATCATTTACAAATTTGTATCTAATTCATGATTTCATGCGATAGATCATCCACTCATTATCGCATGTTCCATTATTGATATGATTACGATTATTGTTACGAATCTGATTATTGACCATTGTATGATAATCCTTTGACCCTTGAATAACCGTTATTGTATGACATTTGATGTATTGTTCATTGACTCAATACCCGAGCTTATCCGCCTATGGGGACCATAGGGCGTCATTATGTCACAATGGCGTGCACTATCTGTGGCGGTGTGATTAGTCCACAGCGTCTCTAAATTGTTATTGATGATGGAGTATGTTATGTATTGAATATAGAGGCGTATGGATCGATCCTAGGAAAATATTGTATTATTATTGATGAGACATTAGGAATGTATGTGCCACATTTCCCGTCTCATATTATGGTGCATTAGGGCTACAGCCAATGTACACAAAACACAAGTATTGTTTATGCATTGTATTGGCTCACATGGGTATTTCCGCATGTTACACATTCACTTGCCTTTCTTCATTCACCCATTAAGTACCGTATTGACAACTATTGTGTTCACCATTCGTTTCCGCTAGTCATTGTTATGTTAATGCTATTGTTACTCCGTTTTCTTGTGTTGTTTCTTTTGTTCTAAACAGGTACTCAAGGGAACCGGGCAGTGTGATGAGAGAATATGAAAAGACAAGAAGATTAATAAAGTTATATTAGGGAATTACTTTATGTCGGAGAACATTTATCTTAGAGCTATTATGACATTGAATGATTGGGTTTTAATATAATATTAATTATGTCTCTGTGTATTGTGTGACACGTCAGCCCAAAAAGGGTCGGGGTGTTACATAATCAAAGCTCAAGAGGAGGTTATTGCAAAGCTTCAGACATAATTAATGAAAAAGGGAGAAGATACATATTCTATACAAGTCCAAATTGAAAATAGCATAATAAAACAGAAGGTGGCTATACTTGAGGCAAAAAATAAACAATACATACACAGACTCGAGAAAAAAAAAGAAAAAACATCTTTAAACATAAGCTATGATTCTTTCAGAATAAGGATGCTTGATACACCCTGAAGGCAATGTTTACAACCAGTTACTAACAGGTTTCCAGAATTTGAACACATAATCTCACAAAAAAATTTGTTCGGAATTCCCTATAATTCTATACGAACTTCAACAAAAAATTATTAATCTTGTGTTTCAAGAAACATCAAACGCAGGAGTCAGAATTGTAGAAAGAGCAAATAACGAGAAGGAACGGGTCTTCTTCTTCTACAGATTAGCCTTCCTACACAAATAACTGATCAAATTGTTCAATTTTACCACCATGGTATGATTGACTTTATTGAATTCAGACTAAACAAAAAGACAGAAAAACTATTTTTCGTTTGGGAGAAAAATTCACAATGATCGTAGGAAACATTGCATCACATTCAAAAATCCCCATAGTTGGTTGTAAGATTTTCTCATCATTTCCCTATGCAGCAAAATACACATACAGACCAGCCCGCAAAAGAATTTTTGTTGATCACAGAACAAACACACAAAGCCTTTTTTCAGAATTCCCCTACCAAAACCATTTACAAAACCTTGCAGTTACTATAAATCCAAATTTTGCCAACACCACATGGTTAACAGATAGAGATACCCAGACACAGGCTTTTGATTCAATTATAAAAAAACATCAACAAACCCCAGTATTACCTATTTGTTTTCACTGGGAAAGGTTTAAATTATTAGGAGAAGGTCATTATATACAGATTTATTTCGATCTAAACTGGAGCATGCTTTTGCCATTTGTGGGTGAAGGATATACTCTAGAGTTAGATCATATAATCAACTTAGAAGAAAGTGAAGACACATATGATGACCCAGGAACACCACCATCTATCGACAGCACACACAGAGACTTCTAAAAAGATGACGCAAGCCATGACGTAGAAGATCAATAATTATAGGAGACGCGTGGATATATAGAAAAAGATAACCGACAAGATTACAGCTCGAATATAATTGTTCATAAAGAGATTTTGTCGTTTTATTTCTTTAGTTTGTATCGGTTAATTTTCTTTGATTTTTCTTTATTTTGTATCTTTTAGATTTAGTGGGCATTATTACGCTTTAGCATTTAGCCTTCATCTGCCTATATAAGGAAGCATTTGTTTCGTTTGTAAATACACCAAAAAATTTGAATATATCAAAGAATTTTCAATCTCTCTATGGCATACTAAATTCTTTCCGTCCCTCTTTAGTTTTTAACTTTTAAACCTTAGTCCCTTCCCAGACCTTCATATTATATCCCAATATAAAAAAAACCTTCTCATCTCCGTTCATATCTATCTCTCCGCTGTGTTCATATCTATCTCTGTGTTCATACATCATCATTGTAAGTATATTTCCCTCTTATTATGTTACTATTTTCACTGGTACCCTCTTAATTGGTATAAAAAAAAAGTAAAAAACCTCCTCCTCTTTGTTGTGTTCATATCTATCTCTGTGTTCATACATCATCATTGTAAGTATATTTCCCTCTTATTATGTTACTATTTTCACTGGTACCCTCTTAACTTACGAAGTTTTTTCCAGATTGTTTGATTTTTTGTATAGTTTCTGGTGAAATTAAATCTGTTGTTGTTTTGTCTGTAGCCCTTATACTTTCTTCTCTACTATTTCGTATTAATGTTGTATTTATATTTAACATTCATGTTTGATATAATACTCTAGGATTTAAAATGTCTAACTGATGTTGATTGTATAGATTTATGTTTTTATCTAAATCTATTTCTTCTTCTATTTGTACTATGTGTTGTGTGTTGTTGGATCCTGGTCCTCGTCTAATTAGTATGTTTAGCAAAGTGTATGAGGTTATAGTATCATGTATATTACTTATAAAACTTCTAGCTTCTTGTGGTGTTCTACTTTTTCTTAAAAAGCTACCTTTTTTAGTTATTCATTTCTAGGTTGACACACACACACACACACACACACACATATATATATATATATAGGTAGGGTTGAGTTCATGAGAAAACTCATTTTCATAAGAAAACCAAAAAACTTTTCATTAAATGTAAAAAAATAATAAAAAAATCTTAACTCAAAATATAAATCAAAAACTAAAAAAGTGGTTCGAAGACCATGTTTCCCACGTCGTCCTCGTTAAAAAAAACGCAATATTACATATGTGTAGTACCACCCCAAAAACCTAACCCACCCTGAAAAACCTAAACCCCCCACCCCACCCTCACCTAAAAACCTAACCCCACCCCACCCACCCCCCCTCCCCCAAAAAAACCTAAACCCCCCACCCCCCCCCTCCAAAAACCTACCCCCCCCCCACCACCCCCAAAAAACCTAAACCCCCCACCCACCCCAAAAAACATAACCTAAAAGCTAAACTAAACCCTAAAGCTAAACCGACTATTTTTTTCATTTTTTATGAAACGAGGAAAGCGAGAGAAACGTTTTGGTTTTTTTAAGTTTTTTTGTTGTTTTATAATTTTTTTTATATTTTTATTTATTTTTTAAAGGGTTTTTTTTGCCTTACAAAAAATGTGCTAATGAGGAATTTTTGGTTTTGTCATGAACACTAAGTTTTCTCATTATCCTTCCCATATATATATGTGTGTGTGTGTGTGTGTGAAACCTAGAGGAGTGTTGTAAGGGTGAAGGAGGCACATGCGGGTAGGGGCATCGGGTATGCGGCTTGATGCGGATACACCGCCGCCGATACATCGGGTAAGCATTTGCGGGTATATCTACCCGAGTCTCTTTGTTATAAATTCATGTTCAACTGCATTTATGAGCAGCACTAAAGCTATTCTCATATTTTATAATAATAAACTTTTGCTCTATTTTAAGTTAAAAAATATTAAAATATTATATATACTTGTAAAAAACTTAAAAATTACAGGAGACAAAGTTTTAAGCTAATATTTTTATGAATGTTAGTGTTTGAAAAAGAATAAATTCATATTATCGTAAGTACAACATACTTTGGCTAATGAAGTTGTTTTTATTAGTTTTAATTTAAAAAAAGAATTAATTTTATTAGTGTGTGAATCGGGGAAGAAGATGAAAATAAGGTTTTTAGAGTAAACTACATAAATTGTCCTTTTAAGGGTAAAATGACCATTTTACCCTCATGTGCAATGCACATGTCTAGACTTAACAGAAAAACTTAACACAAGTTAATGCAAAAGACATAGAGTGTATAAAAGTATGTAAGAAAAGAACCTATGCTGTACTTATTGAAGTCAAATGATAGAGAGTGTAATTTCTAGTATAATTAAAGGGCAATCTGTGTAATTTACTCTTACTTTTAAAATGGATTAATAGTTAAAATTTGGAGCAGAAATTGGTCCCAGTGTTTTCTAATCAAAATTGACATTTTGTTTAATTTAAAACACTTATAAAATAGATTAAAACATAAACCTAACACTTGATCCTCAATCGTCAACACAACTGTGAGTAATATCCTAAGCCATACAACCACCAAGATTAAATTAATAATTAAGTAACATGTAAATGAAACAAGCTATAATTAAAACGATTCTTCTTCATCACTAACTAACTGAAGAATCAACTTAAATAACAACTTATATACGATTACCATTATTCAACAACTTGACCAGTTTGAAACTTTACAGATGATTAAATAACTTGTGGCTCTCTTATTATGATTCACCATCTCCTCCTAGCAAGTGGCGGACCCAGAAAATTTTTATATGGGGTCGGAAATTTTTGGAGTTGGTTACGTGCGATATATAACGCGTATTTAACACTAAAAATTTTTCATGGGAGGCAATCGGTATTTTAACTCGTATATAACACTAATTTTTTTTCATGGAGAACGACTACCCCCATCCTCAATACATAGGTCCGCCTATGCTCCTAGCTTACCCAACAATAAAAATTTATAAAGTTGATGGTCTGGCAAACACGGTTGTGTCAGCCCCAGACATGACCATGTTAGTGGGTTTAAAAGTGAAATTGACCTGATAGCTCATCAGACACGGTCATGTCATCCGTAGACGTGCCCATGTCGGTAAGTTCTGCCATAATTCAGTCTTTTCACATCCAACGTTTCCACACCGTAACTTGGTAATGTTATATGGTCACCACAAGCTGATTAGTGTCTTTATTAGTCATCATAACTTGGTAACGTTTCCACACCTCTCGACGGGTGTTCAAACCTCGCCATTAGCGGTTCTTGCCCAAGTTTTTTTGGCCGTCACCTTTTCATTTCCTTTTTAACTTTTATTTTAATATTGACCTTTAAAATTTTAATATTTATAATTACTTGTAAACATATTTTATTTTTCTCATATAACTTTAAAAACGTAATGTTTTATAAAATTCCGAATATACCGTTACGACTTGTTTATTTTTATTTACGTCTCGACATAAATTTTATTCAAACCGAGCTGTTTGTTCTTATAACTTTTAGAGTTAATTTCATAAATGGCCCATGTGGTTTGATCAAATTGCATGTTTGGCTCCCAGGTTTTAAAAATTGCAAACTTAGTCCAAACATTTGAAACATGTTGCGTCTTTAGCCCCTGGTGTTAACACCGGTTAGTTTTTAACGGAAAGTTAACCAATGTGTTATCCACGTGACTTAAGATTTCAAACTTAATTTTAAAAATGAGTTAAAATAAGTAAAAATAAGTTTTTTTTTGGTAAAAATCAGTAAAAGTTCGTAAAAAAATAGTAAAAATCACTAATTTTTTATTATTTTTACTAATTTTTACTGATATTACTCATTTTTAAGATTAAGTTTGCAATCGTAAGTCACGCAGATAGCACATGGGTTAACTTTTCGTTAAAAACTAACCGGTGTTAACACCAGGGGCTAAAGACGCAACAGGTTTCAAATGTTCGGGCTAAATTTGTAATTTTTAAAACATGGGGGCCAAACATGCGATTTGATCACACCACAGGGGCCATTTATGTAATTAACTCTAACTTTTAAATGTAATTTTTCTTTTATAACTTTTGATACATAATAGTTTATAAATTCTGATATACCATTACGGCCTTCTTATTATTTACGTTTTGATATAAATTTCGTTTAAAACCGAGCGGTGTCGGATATAATTTATTTCCTATTTTACACACATGCGGAATTTCCTTCGCAACGCGTACGCGGGCGGTTGCTTTACCCACGTTAAGAATGTTTTTGAGTATTTAATTAATTTAAATTTTTTATTATTTAAATTTTATTTTTCTTAAAATATAATATTTATTTTAAATTTTATTTTTATTTAAAAAAATATAATATTAAAGAACATACAATTCAAAAGGTTGTTAACAGTGATTTACTGTGGGTACAAGTGGTTAACAGCTTTGTGGGTTGTGCACCTCCACGTAGCGTAAATTTGAGACATTAAAAAAATCAGAAATTGTTTATTGTTAAATAAATATTTGTCGCTTATGAACCACAATTAACATTGTAGTTTGGTTGGTTGGCAAACCTTCTTTTGTACTTCATTCCTTCCCTTAACCCGGGTTCAACTCCATCGCTAGTGTTTTTTTTCTTGGCCATTTTCTTTTATTATTTTAATACAGTAAGTTTCAATTATTTAGATAAATGTGATTGTGGATATTATCCTTTACGAACGGAACTAATAACAACCGAACAACATTGATATCGTTACTGGTATTATTATAGCCGATGTCGCTATGTGTTTTTATCGTTTTCGAGTTTTAAATTTTAGTTTTTTAATTATCTTTTTTTCGACTGGTTTTTATTTGTATATTTTTTTGTTCGCGACAGTTTCACACAGTTTTATATGTTCGTTAAACGACTTTTTATTTGTTTTCGTTTATATAACAACATTACTTTTTCGTGATTTCCGAATATATTGTCATTAGATTCTTTTTTGTTAGCATTTTTATATTTGAAACCGAGCCCGCGTTCCTCGCCGCAGCGCGCGGGATAAACCCACTAGTTTGATATAATTTAGGAATAAGAGTAGAAGAAGCCAGTAGGGTAGATTTCGTTAAGCAATAGCAAATAACAAAAATATTTATTTCGCACCTAAATTAAATGCAGCAATAACAATTGATATATTTATTTCCAATGATGTTCTTAATAAATCTTCTTTTAAAAATTTATTTTAATGCTTTACAAAAATTTTAATCTTTAATAACATAAAATAAATTTTAAACCACCAATCCAAGTAAAAACAAAATTCAAAAAGTGGTTATGTCTACTTGATTCTCATAACAGAGTTCAAAATCACCAAACAACAATGCTCTAGAAACATTTGTATATCTATATGGATTTTGACTTCAAATGAAACAAGTACCATGTCAACAGCTTTGAACAAGCATTTGAAACAAGTGCTAAAGGTGGTAAGGCCATTAAGGTTAGGTTTAACCTTTAAGATAACCGTTAATTGATAAAAAGAGGTACCCGGTGTTTGACTTAACTCCTGCATTTGTATAAGACCAAGGAGGGGCCGGGTCGCTTCGTGATGTGATGTTTTAATAATCTTTTCATACTTCTAGTTGGTAAACAAAAGGATTAGCTATGTAATGACTGGTCAAGAAACCCAAGCTAACCGCCATTCATACATCACCACCAAATTTGTGCGACAAAATTTGTGCCCCAATTTTCAATTTCTTCATTCTACACTTGAAAGACGACCTTCAAATTCTCTAGAACCGTCCAGGAATTTCCCCCTTTCTCTTCAATTTCCTCTACCTATTACCTTCACTTAACGATCATGGAAACCCTAGCTTCATCTGCAACAATCGTATCTTCCTCTCCTACATCCATCAAAGTTTTCTCTCCAAGATTCAAACATCCTGTTGGAAACAGACTCCTTCGGTTCCCAATTTCTTCCAAGGGTAAGCAATTTTCGAGTTCATTTCGGTCTAATCTATATGGTTTTTCGAGACAACGATTATACTAATTTGATGTTTCAGGTAATGGAAATGAATCTGACATGCGATCAGATTCTAATGATGCGAGTATTGTGCCAATTTCGACCTACCGAACTTTCTCCAAGGTAATTGTTCATCATCTTACTTGCAATTTTTGCATAAAATCGTTATTGGGTATTTTGTAGATCATATGATGTAAATATGCTAATTTATTCTATCTGATTGCTTATTTTGAAGTTAGGTAACCTGTTGGTTTTTCTTTTTCTTAGCATTTTCGGTTAAATGGTGTTTGGATGATTTGCTCAGGTGTTTGTTAGTTTCTTGTTTTTATCTATGAATTTGGGGGAGAGTTTTGTGTTGATTGGTGTGTATTCAGTGTATTTAAACCGATTATTGCATCCTCAAGTGGCTATATTGTTAGGTATTGGTGAATGGTGATCATCGTGTCAAAACTGCACCGGCCCAGGACCGAAACCGAATATGGCATGAAGTGAAGACCGAAGACCGGACCATTAAGGGTTGGGTCGGTCTCGGGTTAGTCGGGTTGGTTTGGACCAAAAGTTCTGAACCTAAGGCTTTTCGATGCCATATATTGTGTTTTGGGATTGCATGCTATATTATATGTTTTGCTAATAGAGCTACTGTATACATCGTGTACCTACTGGATTTCATCATGATTGCTGCATGAGTAAAAGTTTATATTCCATGAGTAATTTTTATCAAAAAAAAAATGGAGCATTAACAGTTGATTGTATGTTTGCTTGAAATCGAACCCAGCATGTCTAGAAATTTATTGATTATGGCAGTATGAAGTCGAATGGGTCATGCCAATATTTAATCAAATTAGCTTCAAGAAATATACATACATGCTGTTGAAACGAAAAGCCCTAGGTTCAGAACTTCCGGTCCAAACCGACCTGACTAACCTGAGATTGACCCAACCCTTAATGGTCCTCGGTCTTCATGCATGCCAATTTTGGTTTCGGTCCTGGTCCTGGTCTGATTTTGACCTGATGATCACCCCTAGGCAAAAACTGATTATGATTATGAAATTCTGATTAATCATAGGGGGTATTTAGGATTGCTTATTAAAACGGCTTATTTGTTTATTGGTTTTTGAAATAAGTAGGTTGGAATAAGCAACTTCAAAACAACTTTTTTTCACTTGTAAAATAATTGGTAATCTTTAGATAAGCAATCCCAGATACCCTTAAGCGACTTATTGCCTAATCAAGACACAATAATCAGTTTTGAGAAGCAATCACAAACACCCCCATAGTCATATATGAAGAACTACATAAGGAGCTTGATGCAATTTATCTTGCAAACCACGTTGGATCGGAATTCTCAAACAAAGCTTAAAACTCTTTAATAAAAATCAACCAACTTCATAACAAGGATTAATCCAGAATATAAAGAATCCCAGATCCATAAAAATAGGAAACAACCCAACTAGATAAACATAAACAAACTTATTCATAAAAAAGATAAATACCATAAAACTTAAAAGATAATTAACCCTTATCGCCACCTAAGGGTTATTCGGATCCACATCAGGGTTGGAACCCACGGGTTGACCCGAATGTAGCTCCACTGCATCATTACTGATGCAATTTATCTTGCAAACCACGTTGGATCGGAATTCTCAAACAAGAATCAAACAAAGCTTAAAACTCTTTAATAAAAATCAACCAACTTCATAACAAGGATTAATCCAGAATATAAAGAATCCCAGATCCATAAAAATAGGAAACAACCCAACTAGATAAACATAAACAAACTTATTCATAAAAAAGATAAATACCATAAAACTTAAAAGATAATTAACCCTTATCGCCACCTAAGGGTTATTCGGATCCACATCAGGGTTGGAACCCACGGGTTGACCCGAATGTAGCTCCACTGCATCAGAGCTGCTTTAAGAAAACTGATTATAGTGTTTACTTACATAATTAGCCATGACATTATGCTCTTAATATCCAAAAATAAGGTGGAAAAATAGTAGGCAGCAAAAGCTAATTTGATTCATTTATGGTGTTTCTTTTTTGGGGTAATATCTTGCAGGATGATGCAATGGGATTAGTGTTGAGTGCAGCAAATGTTAGGGGTTGGACTACAGGGTCAGGCATGGAAGGGCCTTCAGTGCCTGCAGGTGGTGGTGGGGATAATGAATCAAATACTGAGAATATCTCCACATTTCCGTGGTCTCTTTTCACCAAATCTCCAAGACGTCGTATGCGCGTTGCTTTCACTTGTAATGTGTGTGGTCAAAGGACAACCCGCGCTATTAATCCCCATGCTTATACTGATGGAACCGTCTTTGTCCAGGTATTCCTGCCTCTTTACAACTCATGTTATTAATCCCCATGATTATTGTCTCCTGTGCATAATATTTGTAAATTTGTGTCGGTAATGTTGAGCATATGTTTTTTCGTTCAAGTACAGTGTTGTGGGTGCAATGTATTTCACAAACTAGTGGACAATCTGAATCTGTTCCATGAGATGAAATGCTATGTCAATCCATCCTTCAAGTATCATGATCCTAATGGGAATGTTGGCAGTCTCGGGTTCAAATATCTAGACATGAATGATGACGACGATGATGATAACATGTTTCCCATCTTATGAGGTGAGCAAAATCTGCAAAAAGGGTGTGTATTGTTTCTACTCAGGAACACACACAGACACACAGTGATTGTGATTGTAAATAGTCCTGAACTCTTAATTTAGTGTTAAATAAATAAAGTAGAATGTTACATTGATGGTTAGTGAATGGATCGAGAAAGTGATCGTATGCGCGTATGTATCTATATTTTCTTATATCAAATTATAATACCTTCTATTGTACATGACTCTAGATGTTATATAAGGTATCTGGTTGGATTGTGAACCAAATTAATTCGGTGCCAACTGTGATCATATGCTTACTTTTTTTTAAACATGGTGATGAAGTTCTGGTAATTTTTGGAGTTACTTGCAAAAATTCTGTGTGGTCACAACTGTGGTGGTCTCTTGTTGAAACTATTTGTGGACCTGGTCCTTTTACTGCTTGCTTCGAGTTAACCCGTTTAGTTAAATGGGTCGTGTTGGGCTGTGTTGTTTAACCCGATTAATTCAACAGGTTGACCAGTTTATTACAACCCACAAACCTGTTTAATACATTTACAACTTGATTACAACCCGTTTGACTCGTTTAGATGAATGTGTTTAACCCAACAACCGTCTCATTCCTGATCATTGAAAGCTTCCTAACATGTGTATATCCTTGACGAATAACGTTTATTTTAACTTCAACCTTTGCTACTGCTTCGCGTTGTGGTCACCTTTGGCCTAGAAATCCTCATCTCGGAAACATGAAGTTAATACTTTGTACAATTGAACTGATGTTATAGGGTTTTGACTGTAACATCTTTTGTTGGGGGAATGACTTCTTTTACATCTGAAGAAAGAAAATCTATTGTACATTGCCTGGTTTTGTTGAGAGATTTGTGCACATCCAGCTATGTATTTACCATCTATGGTCCACCTTTGTTGCATTTGGAAACTTGCAACACCCGAGGTCAACTTGCGATTTTAAAAGTTAATGTATTATAAAAATCCGAATATACCGTTGCGACGTTCTTATTTTTATCTATGTTTTGGTGTGAGTTCCATTCAAAACGGAATTGTAAGTCATAATGTACAAGTCATTGACGCACAAACGTATAAGAGGTCAAAGCTGATTCAAGGTTTCGGTTTTTTTTACAATTCCTTTTTCTTTATATCCTCCAACCTTTAAACGGTTTCTTTTCTTTTAATATAAAGTTTCACATATTATAAACGGTGTGACAGATTCGTTTTTTTATATAAAGTTTTGAATGTCATCAACGGCGTCCACGTTTCATTTTTCTTACCTTCAATGCACGCCGCACGGGTTCACGACAACCTTTTGACGTTAGTTTTTTTCATGGTTTTGCTCCCTGCTGCAATGCCTGCTAGTTTTAGTTTATATTAAAATGCAGTTAAAAAACAAAACAAAGTGTATATTTATATTTTTTAGAATTATATATATTACGAGTTATTAAAGGAAAACTAAATTACTTTTTTTATTTGAGAGTAACTAGGGTTTATAACCTCAGCTTCGCTACTTTTACAACAAAAGTAGTGCTTTCTTTTCCTGTGTTTATGAACTATTTAAAAAAATAAAAACTCTTTGAAACTATGATTTGTCATAATATATCAACACAATTTGGGTTTAATAATTCAATAAGAATTAAGGATGAAGGTTGACAAAATTATCCATCCAATTAGTCCAATTCTCTCATATTTATACACACTAAGGAAAAAAAAGGAAATATCTCATATTTAGAGAATCTTTATTTATAAAACTCTAAAATTTAAATATAGAGATAGAGATCCCGATAGGGATATAAAATAAAAAAAAAATATCTGAATAATAGAGATGAAGATGAAGATAGAAACTCTATTATAAATGCTCACTAAGCACTAACTTATTATAACCAAGCCCGGTAATTCACTGATAGGTTAGTTTTTAAACATTTTTTGATATCACTTTATTCTCTCATTATTGTCAAATGAATATTTTTAAACTATAAGTTTCTTTAATTATATTTGTGTTCTTAGTCTATGTGTAGTGGAATCACTAAAAAGTATACCGAGATTATATCTAGATGTTCAGAAAAAAAATAGATAAGCCTGTGTATATCATTTTTTTTAAATAATTACCAATCACGAGTTATTTGAAAAAAATCAAATTAAATATAAATATAAATATTGAATTAAAAAATAAAAAAATGAATTGGTGAGGTATCCATTCTTGATTGGTGATGTGTCCAAATCTTGTTGACTCGTTAAATTCAAATAGCAAAATGAATTGGTGAGGTGCCATGAATCTGCTAACGCCCTCTAGAGCTCAAGTGCAATGTTTTTAGAATCGGACCGAACAATGAATCGGCCGCCTTAGAGGTCCACTAGTTGAATCGATCGGACCGGTTTTAAGAACCGCATGACGTTATAAATATATAATAATTAAAATATGTATATATATACAAAATATATATATTTTTTATTTTGATGTGAATTTGCAATTTTAATTTCACTGGTCTAGTTTTATGGTCCGCTTAAATAAATAAAATATTAATGAGATTTTGAAGGAAAAAAAAACAAAATTTTTTTTGGAATATGCTCCGGTTCACCGGTAACCGGCCTGTTCCAATGAAAACGATTCAACTACATACAACCGAACCAGTTATATGTCCGATTCCCGGCCGGTCCGATTCTAAAGCACTGCTCACGCCTTTAACACCTTGCGGCGTGGTGTTCAGTAGTGTGAATGGCTAAGGTGGCACTCACGCCCTTCCTTTTCACGCCTCACACCCAGTACACATAGCCTTATGCCTTATGAATATGGATTACAACGGTTTTGAAATTACTTAAAATTAAAATCACACTTTGAATAGTTTATAAATCATAAAACTATATATTGAATAAATGCCTTTCGAAAAAAATATATTGAATAAATGAGACGGCACGTAACTAGTTTTCTTGGAAGACGAAGCATTAAAGTTCGACCTTTAATTTCGAGAATATTTACATTTATAACTAGAACAAAATCAAAGAATAATGAATTAAAAGAATTTAAATAAAAACAAAATATCTTATAATTTTAAAAGAAAAAAAAAACTAAATATTATGCAAGAGAAGAGGCTTAGGTTGCGGCATGGTTCTTCTCTTCCACAAATTAATTTCTTTTCTCGGCTCCGTATTTCCCGCAACCCTAACAAACTTATCATCAAACCCTAACGGATTCCTTATCATCACAGGCGCAGAAGAAGGGACTATAACATGTTCATCATCACTTTCTTCATCGGAATCATATCTCCGGTCCGCGGAAACCACGGCGGCACCCTCTTTACTCCAATCAACATCCGACAACTTATCCCGACCATTAGAAAACCGCTTCATCATACTCAAGCTCGGAGCTTTATCAAGATACAACGGAGCCTTTGAGGTTATCTTTCCGGCGTCTGGTTTTCTCCGGCCACCGCCGCCGGGGGTGATTATAACCCCACCGAATAATTTCTTAAGCCCTAATTTTTTCTTGCTCTTACTTTCGGTTTTGGATGCTGGTTGTTGATCATCCTCAACGGTTTGTATCCTCTCTGGTGTCGCGGATGTAAGCCGTAAAACTTTTCCGGCGGGTGGTTTGTTTCCGGCGCGTGTGTACTTGCACTTGACCTGGCCCATGCAGGAGACTCTTGGGGATGTGGGTTCGTATACGACGGTGTCATCTTGGTTGTTCTTGATTTTCCGGCCACCTGTGGCGATGGAAACCATGATTCCGAGGTGGGATTTATGGGGTTTTTCCGATGATCTCTTGTCTTTGGTCGGACTGTAAATTGGAGGGTTTTGAAATGATACTGATGATGTTGCGAACTTCAAGATTGTGTTCTTTGACTTTGATGTTGACTTTTGCTGATCCATCTTCAAATTCCAAGCTTTAAATCTTCAATAATGGCAAATGTATATATATAGATGATTGAAGGAAATAGAGAGGAAAGGAGTGGAGGTGGAGAAAAGTCTTCAACTCCGGTGAGATGGAGTGAGACAAAATATGGGAAGCGTGTATGGAGAAAACTAGAAAAGTCAATGGTTAATTTAAGGGGGGAGTTAACATATTTGATTATTTAGGGTTCCTACAACAACCCCTATACTTTTTAAGTTTTTATGTTATGGTCCCCAAAACTTTCTTGCTATATTGTTAATATTGTTAGTTTCGTCTCAACTAGAAATTTTACCCCGCGCTCCGCGGCGGGAAGCAGACATTAAACGGTTGAGATAGTGACATTAACGTGGCTAAACACAAAAAGAATTGTAGTTAAATACATAAAAAATGTATGAAGTTAAGGTGAGTCGGTTGTGGAGATCGAAATATAGATAAAAGATAGTTAGATAACGGTACCGATGTTTTTCAGTCGGTGTCAGTCTCATCTTCATGGTACCAGCACGTCACCATCAGTCGATATAACCCACGATACCTAAAAAATTCCCTATCTTAAATACGACTCCGTTTTTAAAAAAAAAATTATACCGGAGGTCAAGCAAAAAATGTCAAACCTAAAATAATTAGGACGGGTATTCAGGTATTAGAATACGTATGAGGTTAGTTTTAGAAACTTTTATGGGGCTGGGATGGGTAAAAGATTAGGTGATACCGGAACCCATTTACGTGAATATATTAACATATTATATAATTTTAAGAAAATATAATAAACGGTATGTTAAAGTTGTTAAAAACTTAAAATTATTAAAAATATAGAATTGTCAGAATTGTATTTAACTAATTGATTTTCTTATTCTCCAAAAAAAAACATGTGCTGACTTTCAACACCTCCATTAACGATTAGGGTTTATGAAAACCTCCATTGCAGCGCATCATCATTTTCTACGACAGAGCATCATAATCAGTACTTTTGTTTATGTATCATCATTAGTTGAATATCATCATTATAAATGACAGAGCATCATCGTCGACGACGAAATCGGCTTCACATGTGTAGGCCCTGATTGTGTTGTTTGTTTTACCATTTTTCTGCAATACTTAATCGAATGAGAAAATATACTGGATTTTCAAGTTTCAATTTTTCAAGCTTAATCACATGCCCTGAATGAAAACCAGATTAATTGTCGAGGGAACACGAGGCGAGTGTTGAATCAGGAACAAAAACTAGATCGACTGTGTAGAGGTGGTGAAGTTTGGTTGTGTAACTCGATAATTTACGCATATATAACTGTAATACTTAAACAAACATTAATTTTGTAATCAAATTGTTACATGTATCTGGCAATAAAAGAATGTTTGATTAACGGTATGAGTGATTAGTGTTTATGTTTTTTTTTAAACGGCAACACCAAGATATTCTAGGATAATTGGGTTTCCCCGGGTCAACAACTGCAACATCAAGGGCAACCCACCACAGGAGGAACCCCTAACTGGGTAAACCCCATGACCTGGTCACAGACCCCCTTTTTTGCTGTGGCCAGAATTCGAACCCAAGACCTCCACTATGGAAAGTCTTGTGGCTACCATTACACCAAATGTTTAACGGTGATTAGTGTTTATGTATATGTATGGGCACTTAACACTATGTTCAATAGTATGCAAATTTTTTGAAGGTGAGTGTTTATATGCATGTTTGATGTTGTATGTATATGTGTATGTAGGTTCTTAAGAGTTTTTTTTACTATATAATCATAATATTTGTTATAAAAGCTTAAGAATTTTTAAAATGATATAAAAATAAAAATGACTGAATAATAGGTTTTTTTATAAATTATATAACTTCTATATTTTTATAAATTAGCTTTCTCTATTTAGAAACTTAATATTATATAGAATTTGGTCTTTAAACAAAGAGTTATTACTGAAGCCACCATGGTTGATTTAAAACTAAAAAGACGAGTATATGAAACAAAAAAGAAAGTAAAGGGCTGCAATTGTCAAATTATAACTAAACTACCTCAGTCCGGTCCACCTAAATACGTAACAGGTGGCATATAATTATTATTTATTTATTTGAAAACTAGTAAACGAAAGATACGGATAACCATTTGACTTTGCATCTGTTTGATCAAACTTGAATTATAACAATGTAATATAAATAAATTACTATTATTCGAAATTGATTAATTATTTAATTAGTCACATGTTTTTAATTCACACAAATTAAGAACTTTATCATCTTCAATATTTTAGCAACAACATAAGAATCAATGTAGATTATTTTATATTTTGGATACTTAATTAATATATATTTAATTTCAGAATCGGGTTACTATCGAAGCTTTTAACTTGTGTGACAAGTGGTTTCTAACTAAATTAAAGGGGAATTTATAGGGTTACAGTTAGACCGATTATGTTATACGGAACAGACTGTTGGACCATCAAGAAGACACAAACACGTAATCTGTAGGTAGCAGAGATGAGGATTTTGAGGTCGATGTGTGGGCACACAAGGCTAGATCGGATAAGAAATGAGATTTTTCGGGAACGATTAGCGGTGGCTAGTATTTTGGTTAAGATAAGGGAGGGATATTAAGATGGTTTGGTCATGTGAAGAGGAGACGGATGTCTGAGCCGGTCAGATCAGTGGCGACACTCACAGTAGAAGGGAGGAAGGGTAGAGGCAGACCCAAGTTGACTTGGGATGAGAGGATTAGGCAGGATTTGCTAGACTTACACATCTCTGATGACATGGTCGGAGATAGGACTTCGTGAAGGCGTAGGATTAAGGTTAAAGACTTTTAGGGGATAGCTTACTGTTAGCTTAGGGGTTTAGTTCTTTCTAGACTTGTGATGTTACCTACTCTGGCTATCCTCCTTGAAAGGAGTCTCTCTATCCTCATGGATAGGGGAATGGTTTGTCTACATCTCACCCTCCCTAAACTCTACCAATAGCTTGTCTACTGGTGGGATTCTATTGGGCATGGTTTGTTTTAGCTGGGGGTCTCCTTGAAAGGAGTCTCTCTATCCTCACGGATAGGGGAATGATTTGTCTACATCTCACCCTCCCTAGACCCTACCAATAGCTTGTCTACTGGTGGGATTCTACTGGGGCATGGTTTGTTGTTGTTGTTGTTGTCCATTTAGATTAGGCCCGTCGATTTTACTCGTACCCGATTAACCCGAACCGATTAAACCCGTACCCGAATAACCCGTAACCGATTAACCCGGAGAATGATTAAACCGATTGTTGTTCGAGTCGGGTTTCGTTTAGACTTTCAAACATCAAAAACCCGAATAACCCGAACTGATTAACCCGAAAAAGCCGAACATTTATAAACATGGTTTATAAATTACAATCTTATTACTATATCACCAAATTAATAGATTATTTACAAATTACAATCTTATTACTATGGTCGAACATTTAATTTTTCTTGAAGTTGAAGAAACAATGATACCGACATAGGTTCGCATAATCTATTACTTGTTCATTAATCTATTTCTCAATAATTTTTTATTTAGTATACCTTTGATTGATTAATGTTAGACTAGGATAAAACACTTGTTATTTAAAGCTATAATCTCTTGGAAATATGCTTATTTGTATTTCACAAACGTGCTTATTTTATGTTTTTAAACTTGATTCATTTATTTTGTTCAACATATGTGACCCTACACGAAACCCGACCCGATTAAACCGATTAACCCGAACCCGATCTACCCGAATGTTATTCGGATCGGTTATCGGATGAATTTACATGCACGAAAAAACCGATCTACTCAAAACCCGATTAAATAACCCGAACAACACCCCTAATTTGAATATTTAATTTTGAATTGTATTTTTTTATTGAATAAAAATTACATATATATTTTATTTATTATACATATTATTTTTTTTCTTATAATTTTATTTGAATCAACCCGAATTCTTGAACTTGAATCAACTTTTTTTCAAAATTTGTTAGAAATTCGAATTCAGTTTCAAAATTTCTAATCTGGATAACTTGATTCAATCTGAATATTTAATTTAGAACTATATATATTTAAAAAAAATGAAAAATACATATATATCTTATTTATTATTGATGACGTGGCAACACCAATCTGAAAGTGACGCTGGTCCAATGATCACAACTACTATCAAGTTTTATTTCAGTTTCTTTGTTTTATTTACGGCATGTTTGCATGATTTACTTAGTGGTAGTTATCCATAGTTGTGGGGTGCTACCCGATTTGTTTTCTATATTTTATTTCTAACGTCAAGTGGGCCCGATTAAGACAACATATTGATCGAAGTTGGACGAGTTTCTCCCATATGACGGAAAGGTGCGACGTCACAACATTCAATGTTCGCCGTTCAAAAAAAAATTACTTCTGTCATTTAGGTTCCAAGTTGTAGCACAGATAAAGAGTTTGTTCTTTTCCATTTCACATTGAGTTTGTGTGTTCCATTGTCTCCTTAGTGTGTGTTTGTGAAGGCCACTTGCAAAGTTAACAATTATATATATTACTTTTTTCATTTTTATCTATTTTTGAACAAATTATAATTACATCCTTCAAATATTATCTAAATTTCAGAATACGTTTTTTAACTAAGAAAATTACAGAAAACGTCCTTTATGTTTAAAAAACCTTGCACGTTATATTTTTTTCACTAACGGACGTTAATTTCAGTCATTAAGTTCAACCATGTGCCCCTCACATGAGGGTAAAAATGTCTTTTTACCCTTAATACACACTTTCAATAAAAAATAATCCACAAATATGATTAATTAAATAAATAGGACCCACCATCACCAAACCAACAACCCTTCTTCACCAAACCAAAAAGTCAAAAACTCAGATTTGAAGTTTACAGATTACTCTCACGTTACCTTATTCGAGTTCATCTTCATCCCTGACTAGCTCCCAAATTTATAACCAAGTTTCCAGATTTCAAGATAGGGGTTCGAGTTAAAGGCTAAAGGGATGCAGGGGGTGGTCTCGGCAGCGGTTTCTGTGACGAACAAAGGGAGGCAGGGGTGGTCTCGGTGGTTGCTAGCAATCAACACGCGATCAGCGATCTAATGCCCGATCTAATTCCTCTCCAGCGATGTATATGACCGGTCCATTTCTCTTCCTCTGGTGCTAGCCCTAATTTCAAAAGCACCGATCCATTTCAACTTGGTTTAGATCCACATCACAAGCATATGGATCCTGGATACAGAGTTTTTTCCCTACAAATGTTTTCTTTTTATGATCAAGAGAATTTAATGGAGGTGTTTCAGACAATGGTGGCCGGTGGCGTTCAAAATCAGATCATTAATGGAGGTGTTTCAGAAGATGGTTTGTTGGTGTTGTTTCAGACGGTGGTGTTTCTTCTTATGATTCAGAATTTAATGGAGGTGTTTCAGACTTGGTTTGATGGTGGTGTTTCAGACGATGGAGGCGGTTTCAGATAATGGTGGCCGGTGGCTGCCGGTTCTTGGTTGAGGGAGAAGGATGGAGTGGAGAGGATCTGCAAAAGATAACCCCATTTTTTGTGATGATTTTGGGGTTGCAGGTAGGGGGAAGAAGATAACACATTTTTTTTATGATTTTGGTGGAATTATAGAAATAGTCGTTCTAAGTGGGTGGAATTACATAAATAGTATTTTTACGTTAAAAATATCAAAATACCCTCATGTTCTTTACACATGACCTGACTTAACGGTGAAATTTAACGTCCGTTAGTGCAAAGGACGTAACGTGCAAGCTTTTTTTAAACATAAATGACGTTTTCTGTAGTTTTCTGTAATTTCCTTAGTTAAATGACGTATAGTGAAATTTGGGTAATACTTAAAGAACGTAATTAGTCATTTGCTCTTTATTTTTTCTCTTTACTCAAATCAAGTCTCGAATTCTTAAATTTAAATTTGTTTTTCGAATTGTAATTCGAGTTCGTTTCCCTGATTCGAATATTCAAATTCGAATTATATATATTTTTTTGTCTAAAAAGTATATACATATTTATTTATTATATATTATTTAACTTTTTTTCTTTTTTTTTTCTCATAATTCTGTTTATTCTTATTGAATTTATATAATTTTTTTTAATCTTAATTCAAACTAGTTGGTTCCCTGGCCTCGCGCTTTGCGATGGGATGTATCTACATAGAACAAAAATTAAAAATATTTGACCTTGCCTCGTCGCGGGAGTCTGGTCATTTTTCGTCAACACCACCCTGCAGGAGTTTGGTCGTTATCAGTTGGGGCCGTCGAAAACCATAAAAGCGACCGACATCGGTTTCGATAATACCAATACCGTTAATGATGTTAACTCATAATAGTTTCGGACAATCACAGTACCATAACGGTATAGACACTTGCTATGGGCTACGATACCAAAAAAATACTCGACTTTGAATTCAACTCTGTTTTAATAAAAATTTATATATGGACGTTGAGAAATAAAAAATAATAATAGCGTTGCATTCCGTTTTTTAAAAAAGGTTAAGGAACGAAAGTTATTATAAAAAAAACGAAATTAATACATAATTAAATGGGATGAAAATAAAAAAAAATTCAGCATGCTACCTGCTAGCTTCAGCAGCGTGTTTGGCTGCTTGACTATCCATAAAGTTGGTGTTTCATATAGTTAGTAATTTAAGTTCGATTTAAATTCGAATTCAAAAATGTACAATTTAAATAAAACAATTGGAGTAACCTTAACTGACGTGGTTAACACCCCTAAACCACAATTAAATCTCCAAAGAAAAGTGGTGTAACATGCTCTAGGCTCGTTCTTGATAGTCGGTTATTAAGAGAGATGGAAAAGATAAGTCAATGAAATTCTATATAGCAAATGAGTCGGCTTAAAAATAAATAATAGAGGGTGGACTTTAATTGAGGAGAAATTGTAGATTAGGTAAAATACCCTTGTCCTATCCCATTTGATGTAATTAATCTTTTATTTAATTTAATTTCACTTATTAATCAAATAATATTCTATAAGTGATATATGGGAGGGAGGGAATAGAAAAAAAATGGTGGCGGTCATTGTACAAACGTTTATTTCGGTGCGGAGCATAGGAAGCTATCAAAATGCAACACGTGTATATTAGGTGAGGGACATAAACATCCATGTATAATTACGTACCTGGTATATATAATCACGTGCATGCTATATGTAAACACATACTATATGTTTGTAATTATGTATCACGTATATATAATCACGCACCGTTCTAATTGTTCAAAATCAAGCACCACAATTAGGTATCACCTTAAAAAAAAAGTTTTTTTAACTATAGCAATATTATTCTCTATTTTATGGTATAATTTAAAAAAATAGTAATAAAGCATATTAAAATTATTTGATTTTAAAAAATTAATGTAACTAGATTTAACCCAAAAAAAATCAACAATGGTGTCTATTTCTTTTTTGCCCTCTCAACCCTATTCTACGTAACTATTAGTTAAGATATTGCCACCACTTAATATTAACAATTGAATTAGTGATCAATGATCCAAAATCATTCCTACCCTTCACATGAAGTTTTCCCTTTGTAATTTTGTATCTGGTTTGCCCACTAAAAAGATTAACGAAGCAAGAAAGAATAATGATGTATCTCTCAAATTAATTAATTCTTCTTCCATCTGTTCTCTCTAAATTACTTTTAGCAAGTTTTGTATACATGTGTAAATTGTAAAACTTTACACATGTGTAAATGTTTATAATATACGAGTACATGTAAATTTGCACATATAAATTCATTTAACAATGTTGTATTTTAATAGTAATGCTAGTATTTTAGATAAATGAACGATGTTAATTGTTTAGTTCTCGTAATATTTAAGAGTTCTCATTTGATCAAATATATATATATACATATAGGGGAGGGATCAAGAGAAAATCACAAAGTTAGGCGAAAACCGAAAAAACCACTAAAAGCCAATTAAATAATTTATAGATTTTTTATTTTTTAAATTTATTTCTAAGTGTGTTAGTATAATATTACACAATTGACCAAAAAATCATTTTACGTATACGTAACCGCAATTTTTTGTTTTCTGTTACGTAATACTATATGTTACATATACGTAAGCCAATACTTAAATTATTTTTTGGTAAAAATGTGTAATATTACATTGATACTCTTATAAATAAATAAAAATAAAATAAAATAAAAAATAAATATTATTATATGATTGGTTAAAATTGGTCTTTTTAGTGGTTTTCTCGGTTTTCGCATAACTATGTGGTTTTCTCTGGAACCCTCCCCTATACACACACACACATATATATACATACATATATTCACGAGTTCTCGCGCGTTCTCGTAATATTTAAGAGTTCTCATTTTATCCAAACCCTATATATATGGGAGGGTTACAGAGAAAACCACATAGTTAATGCGTAAACTAGAGAAAGAGCGTACCCGGTGCTTGACTTAGCTCCGCATTTGTGCAGGGGCTGGATCGCTTTGTGATCTAATGTACGCAACTTTACCCTACACTTTTTGCAAGAGGCTGTTTCCATGGCTCAAACCCGTGACCTCAATGTCACAAAGCAACAACCTTACAAGTTGCTTCAAGACCCGCATAAACTAGAGAAAACCAACAAAACCAATAACTGATGAGTGGTTGATTTTTGTATGTTAATTGTGTTTAATTATATGCTCTTGATCTTAAATATGCATGAAATACCTTTTTCTTTGAGTGTGTTTTGTGTTTTTAGGTTAAATATGAAAGATACATAAGAATCGGTCCAAACTACGCGTGAATTGGAGAAGATTGGACGTGAAAATGGAGAGTTGGAAAATGCAGGGGAGTAGCCTACGCCCGAGACCCTCAACGTAAGAATTTAGCATTTTTGGAGCGTAAGACAAAAGAGTAGACCGTAGGAAAGTTCTTGAGGGCGTAGCTTATGCCCGTACGACTATTTTTGCGAATTTAAGTTGGTTTTGGCCGCTTATATAATGCTAGTGTTTCATATACATTCACCCCCAGAGAGTTTTGGACGAATAATAATGATCTAAAAGCTCTCTAACATCATTCCATTCATGAATTCACTTCCTGATTCAAGATTTGAAGTTTTTCTTATGAGGATGCAAGGCTAAATCACCCGTGATCATCCCCGGGTGTAGGGTAACTGTTGGAGGATGTGTTCAACTCTTTCCACTTGTTCTAGACATACGTTTGGTAATTGTTTGCTTTATTGAACGTTTGTGATTATTTGTTTTACTTGAACGGATTTAAGGTTATGGCTTTCAATTGAATTCCATCAGTTTTTGGTTTCATTATCATTCACCATTGGTTTTGATTGAGTTCGTAGCATTGAATTGATGATTGTTTTGATACCATCTTTATGGTGTCATTATTCGATTTAGGATCATTAATTAACACAACTAGATTTTGTGTCTGGTAAATATCCACGTAGAGCAGGTAAATATTCCGAGTCATGTCTATTTGGCTTTCCAATTAAGTCAGATTAGGTTACACAGTTTGCTTCAAATACCTTAAACCCGGGTGTGATCTGCTTCCTCATTATTGTTTCTAAAACCAATGTAACGAACCAAAATCCGGGTCTCGTTATAAATGAATAAATATTTCTAAATAAATATTATGGGAAAATAATATTTTAGAAATAAGTTGAAACAAGCGGGTTTCAAGTTAGTAACGGGGTTATACTAGTTTTTAACTAGTTTTGGAAAGATATGGGTGAAATTGAAAGTTGAGGGACTAAAGGTGTAAAGTGGCCAAAATCTGCTATTTGACTTGGTGAAAGTCAAAATTGAGTCTCATTTGGTGTTTAGGTCGTTCAAGAGCAAAGGAGAAAAAGAGGAAACGGGTTTGGAGCTTGAATCTTGCATTTGAAGCTCGGAATGAGGAGGTTTTGGCTCACACAACACTTTCCTAACATCAAGTAAGTGTTAATCATCCTTTTGATCTCACTTTAGATGTGTTCTTGATGGGTTTTGAAAGAAAACCGAAATTTTGTATGCATGTGATGAAATGGTGTTAGATTATTGATAATCTAGCTAAACTAAAGGTAAAGAGTAGTGATTAACATCCTAGAACCCTTTGATTATGATTTTGAAAAGTTAGGGTTCATATGGTGGAAATTGGGGGTGTTTGGATCATGATGATAAATGGCGAATTAATGAAGATTAAGTGTTTTTAAGATGTTAGACACTTGAGCAAACACCAAATTAACTTAATAATAATTTTTGAAAGAAGAATTAGTGTTAAGATTAAGTTAATGAAACTCAAGTAGGTGAGTTTGTGGTGAAAGAGGGTGTTTGGCTATGAGGATAACCCAAACGGGTCAATTTGGGTTGGAATTGGGAAATTGGGTTGTGAACTCAATTGTAATGAAATGTTGGTATATGTTAGATTACTAAACTAGGCGAATGTGTTTAGGTAATCAAATTGCAAGCTTGAGAACGGTGCGGGATCTTCTAACCCGAAAGGTAAGTGCCTATGCACTTACTTAGTATTGATGATAAATGGTGAATTTTGTGAATTATGTGTTATGTGATTGTGTACATACTTGTGATATGATAAATTGTGAATGATTTAGTATGTACAATGTATGAATGTAATTATAGTGTTAAGCTATAATGGAAATGGATCATGTGTTGATCATAAATGAAACGGGGATAAATGAGTTTTATGCAAGATTGTATGCATAATGTGTAAAGTTGCATAATTTGTTATGTGGTATGAATGAGCATGAAATTGTATGCAAAATTGAAGGAATGTAGTTATAGTATTTATACTATAATGGATATGTCGATATGGAGTTATGGTCTATGAACCATAATGGATAGAATGGATATGGAGTTATGGTCTATGAACCATAATGGATAGAATGGATATGGAGTTATGGTCTATGAACCATAATGGATAGAATGGATACGGAGTTATGGTCTATGAACCATAATGGATAGAATGAATATGGAGTTATGGTCCAAGTACCATAATGGATAGAATGGTTATGGAGTATAATCTCGTATCCTAAATGGATATGAAGTTATGGCCTACGTGCCATAATGGAAATGGAAATGTGGTAATGAAATGATGAAAGAAA
This sequence comes from Smallanthus sonchifolius, assembly GCA_023525975.1. Classification (NCBI taxonomy): domain Eukaryota; kingdom Viridiplantae; phylum Streptophyta; class Magnoliopsida; order Asterales; family Asteraceae; genus Smallanthus; species Smallanthus sonchifolius. The sequence goes on along the minus strand of CM042032.1, from coordinate 56,582,570 downwards.
CTTGTATGTGAAAAGTATGTGTATGAAAACCTTAATTGACCAAATGGGTGCAAACGGGTCAAATGGGTCAAATGGGTGAATTACGATCTAGTGTTATGATGGAAATGAGATTGTGGCCAATGTGCCATAATGGAAAAGGAAATGTGTTAATATGAATGATAAATGATGAATGAAACTTGTAGGTGAAATACAAGTGTTATGTAGCCAAATGTTAAAATTTGGTGGAAACGGGTCAAATGGGGGAATGGGTGGAAACAAGTAGAATTTACTTGTTTGTTATGTTTTATCTTCATTACTAATGGGGATATGTTTATGTGGTGATGTAGGGAAAGCTCCGAAGTAGGTCAAGGTCAAGTCCAGGGCGTGAAGGGTTCTCGTATGCATTTTGGTGATTTTTGGAATTTATTAGAAATCCGTTTTCGGATGTGTAAATTGGTACTTAAATTTTATAAGTTGATGTTTTAAAGCTGGTCATATGTGTTTTGGTCACAACCCATGTGTTGGGAGGTTTTGGTTTATGGTGGTAATGAAAAAGTGGAAAAAAATGGCTAAGTGTTGAAATCTGCAGATGCCCAAAACTTTCTGTGAAAGGTGGTCCCTCGCGGTACGCGAAGATCCAGGGGGGATCCTCTCGCGGTACGCGAGAGACCTGGGTTCCGGGCGTGTTTTTGGGACTCCCTCGCGGTACGCGAGGGAGGTGGTCATTTAGTCTCGCGGTACGCGAGGGTAAAAAAAAAAAAAAAAAAAAAAATTTCTGGGATTTGTTTTAAGCTTCCGCGTGTTTTAGGAACGGTGTGTTATAAATTGGTATCAGAGCAATGGTTTGAGGGAATTAGTGCGCGAGGCACTAAACTCAAACCGGATGCTCTTGATATGGGGAAATTGATACGAGAATCCATGGAGGACTTGACTAAGACTCGGAGCTTTCGGAATTGAAAGGTTAGTAATGTTATGATTAATGTTGTCACATATGGTGTATATGTATATGGACGATTGAATGACAATGTGTTATGTGTGCCGAAACTTGTTTTGTGATTTGTTATATGAATATGATAATTGCAATTGGGCATAACGTGTTATTAAACATGTCTGGCCAATATGTTTAATAAGACGGGATGTGCAAGGGTCTTTATGATAACCATATGACAATGAACATTTGCAAGGATTAGGTGAAGGTGATTATATGTGTATGTATGTTTATGAATGATTAAAAGGGGGTAATACATATACGCATAGATAAGATTTAGTGCCTTAACAAGTGGGTAGATTAAAGACCTATAAGTAGGTAGAATATCTATAACTTAGTTAAAATTTGGTCGGGGAGACTAAGGGGCACATGTGTAAGTAGAAGAAATGGTGGATGGAAGTCATCTTAAGGACTCAGGTATGTTAGAGTCTAGACGTGTATCACCTCATGGGTGGTGAGGAACATGGAATGTGTTGGGAGAAATAGAATGCATCAATCTAGCGGAGGATGGCTAGAGCTTTCTATCATGTTATTTCGATCTTCCTTCGAGGAAAATAGGGATCCTTGAGGCTATCCTTGGGAGGAACCGTATGAAGCCTTGAGAGCGGAAAGTATAACAGTTGGCGAACCGAAGTGGAAGGAAAACTTTGTTTTCATAAGGGGTTCGTGGTGTGCGAACCAAAGGAGTTAAAGAGTGAGAATTAATCATTGATTAATCAGCAATGAATCACAATAATGGTATCGGCTTTGAAGCAATCCATTATGATTGAAAGAAGGTGCATTACTCGCGATGAGTCGAATTCGGGCCGTGGCGGAGAATTGGTGGATTTTGATCCGATGATTGTAAAAGAGGTGTTGGGTTACTTAGTAACCATATCATTGTCAAGTATGATAAATGGGTGACGTGTTAATCTGTTCTCATTAGAGACAATGAAACACGAGGTATACGAACTGGTGTGTACACATGGCTTGTGCCATTGACATCAGCCGGGGATATAAAGGGATACTTAGTATTCCAGTAGAGAAAGAGGATTTGATAAGAGTCATTGCACCTGTGTGCTTTGTTTTAAAGCACATAAAATTTTCGGTGGAAAAAAAAGAAAATGGAAGAATGCGTTTTGGCACTGACAGTCGGTGATAGGATAAAACTGACTAAAGGTCTCACGGTTTGTGGACTTTATGGTCAAGAGGTAAATGATAAAATGTACATAGGTGGAATGTGTACATAAATGGTGGATGAAGTCTTAGAACTTCATAAATGATGTTGGAAGTCTTTTGGACTTCACAAACGGTGTTTGAAAGTGAAGTCTTCGAACCTCAAAGGTGGATTCGGTGATTGAGATCCTTAAATCTCAAAGGATGACTTACGATTAAGTCAATGGAAATTCTTAGGATGTTTGGATCGCAGATAGGAATCTTCCTCCCAGTGTTGAAGAAGAGGATTCAAGTAAGGAAGTTGTCGTATCCTTACTTGAGGAGGTTGCATGCTTTATCGGTTAAGAATTGATGAGCTGAAGACTCGAGCTTCAAGGGGTATTATGTTTGGGTGTTGGGATCCTCGAATCCCAAGAGGTATGAACTTGAGACCTTGAGTCTCAATGGGTGGATTGGTGATATAGCTTTGAAATTTCCATTTAAGAGGTGAGTGACGTGGGGTTAGAACTTGGATTTCCTTAGTTGTCAAACGTGTTGACTATTCATATAAAGTGGTTCAAAAATCCAAGTATCCCATGGTTAGGAGTGTTGAAATTCAAGTGGAAACTTGTCATTATAAAAGTTTTCCTTTGAAATGTGGTGATTCGGGTTTGAGATCATGGGAGGATAAGTCTACGTCTCGTTGGGTTGTCCAACATAGGGGCTTTTTTTTGGTGAGTAGATTAATGTTTGGAACTGTTGTTATTTTCATATGGTGAAGATGAGATAAATGATAAACATTTCGTCTAAATGAAACAGTGACTATCTTAGATAGTGGGCGAACTAATTGATGCAAAAGTAGACAACTGCGTATCACTGTCGAATAAACCATTAAAGACGGAGATAACCTTGGGGGAGTAACGAGGGCAGATAGAGTTACCACATTAAAGTGAAGTCATTCTTGATGACGATATCATCATCCCTTATTGACGAAATTCGAGAGGCTAAAGTGTTAGCTTTTGAGGGTGATTTGAAGACGGAACGGGTGGTTCTTATGTTGACAAGCTTGGGGAAAATAATTCGGGGTTAAAGACATGCTTTGATAGGATTTGGATTCCTAGGTTGTCAAGTGTTTTGACAACTATTTTATATGAAGCGCATAGATCCAAACATTCTATCCATCCGGGGGGCCACAAAGATGTTTTATGATTTGAGGTGTCATTTTTGGTGGCCGGGTATGAGGCGTGATGTTGTTAAGTATGTTGAGAGGTGTCTCACATGCTTAAGGGTGAAGGCGGAGCACCAAAAGCCGTATGGAAAGCTTCAACCGCTTGAAATACCGCTTTGGAAATGGGAGAATATAGCTATGGATTTGATCACTAAACTACCAAAGACCCGAAAGGGTTATGATGCGATATGGGTAGTAGTGGATCGGTTGACGAAGAGTGCATATTTCCTACCTATAAAGGAAACATACTCTTCGGATAGATTGGCGGAAATGTATGTGAAGGAAATTGTGTCACGTCATGGTGTGCCGGTGTCGATTATATCGGATCATGATACGAGATTTACTTCTCGATTTTGGAAGAAATTCCATGAGGATATGGGGACTAGATTGAATCTTAGCACCGCTTATCATCCACAAACGGATGGTCAAAGCGAGCGAACGATTCAAACGCTCGAGGATTATGATGCGAGCGTGTGCTCTGGATTTTTGGGGAAAGTTGGGACGATCATTTACCGTTGGCAGGAATTTTCTTATAACAATAGCTACCGTTCTAGTTTTGGTATGCCGCCTTTCGAGGCGTTGTATGGGAGAAAGTGTCGAACACTCGTGTGTTGGGGTGAAATTGGTCAACGGGAACTTGGTAATGTCGAGGCGGTCAAGGAAACTAATGATAGTATTGACCAAATTAGAGCACGCTTGAAAACGGCTCAAGATCGCCAAAAGTCCTATGCGGATAATAGGAGGCGGGCGATTGAGTTCCAAGTGGGGGACGTTGTGCTTTTGAAAGTCTCTTCTTGGAAATGGGTGATACGGTTTAGGAAACGGGGAAGTTAAGCCCACGTTTCGTCGGACCGTTTAAGATGATAGTAAGGGTGGGTGCGGTAGCTTATGTTTGGAGCTACCGGAGGGACTAAGCAGACTTTATAGCACGTTTCATGTGTCTCATTTGCGAAAATGTTTGACGGATGAATCTACTTTTGTCCCATTGGAGGATATTGAATTGGATGATAAGTTGATTTATGTTGGGGAAACGGTGGCAATCTTGGATAGAAAGGTGATGCGTGTACGCATTAAAGAGATTAGCCAAGTTTTGGCAAGGTGGAAACGTAAGAAGGGAGCGGAAATGACTTGGGAAACCGAGGAGGAAATGCCCAAATATTATCCGAACCTTTTTATGTGAAGTCGGGTTTCGGGGACGAAACCCAAATAAGGGGAGGTGATTTGTAACGAACCAAAATCCGGGTCTCGTTATAAATGAATAAATATTTCTAAATAAATATTATGGGAAAATAATATTTTAGAAATAAGTTGAAACAAGCGGGTTTCAAGTTAGTAACGGGGTTATACTAGTTTTTAACTAGTTTTGGAAAGATATGGGTGAAATTGAAAGTTGAGGGACTAAAGGTGTAAAGTGGCCAAAATCTGCTATTTGACTTGGTGAAAGTCAAAATTGAGTCTCATTTGGTGTTTAGGTCGTTCAAGAGCAAAGGAGAAAAAGAGGAAACGGGTTTGGAGCTTGAATCTTGCATTTGAAGCTCGGAATGAGGAGGTTTTGGCTCACACAACACTTTCCTAACATCAAGTAAGTGTTAATCATCCTTTTGATCTCACTTTAGATGTGTTCTTGATGGGTTTTGAAAGAAAACCGAAATTTTGTATGCATGTGATGAAATGGTGTTAGATTATTGATAATCTAGCTAAACTAAAGGTAAAGAGTAGTGATTAACATCCTAGAACCCTTTGATTATGATTTTGAAAAGTTAGGGTTCATATGGTGGAAATTGGGGGTGTTTGGATCATGATGATAAATGGCGAATTAATGAAGATTAAGTGTTTTTAAGATGTTAGACACTTGAGCAAACACCAAATTAACTTAATAATAATTTTTGAAAGAAGAATTAGTGTTAAGATTAAGTTAATGAAACTCAAGTAGGTGAGTTTGTGGTGAAAGAGGGTGTTTGGCTATGAGGATAACCCAAACGGGTCAATTTGGGTTGGAATTGGGAAATTGGGTTGTGAACTCAATTGTAATGAAATGTTGGTATATGTTAGATTACTAAACTAGGCGAATGTGTTTAGGTAATCAAATTGCAAGCTTGAGAACGGTGCGGGATCTTCTAACCCGAAAGGTAAGTGCCTATGCACTTACTTAGTATTGATGATAAATGGTGAATTTTGTGAATTATGTGTTATGTGATTGTGTACATACTTGTGATATGATAAATTGTGAATGATTTAGTATGTACAATGTATGAATGTAATTATAGTGTTAAGCTATAATGGAAATGGATCATGTGTTGATCATAAATGAAACGGGGATAAATGAGTTTTATGCAAGATTGTATGCATAATGTGTAAAGTTGCATAATTTGTTATGTGGTATGAATGAGCATGAAATTGTATGCAAAATTGAAGGAATGTAGTTATAGTATTTATACTATAATGGATATGTCGATATGGAGTTATGGTCTATGAACCATAATGGATAGAATGGATATGGAGTTATGGTCTATGAACCATAATGGATAGAATGGATATGGAGTTATGGTCTATGAACCATAATGGATAGAATGGATACGGAGTTATGGTCTATGAACCATAATGGATAGAATGAATATGGAGTTATGGTCCAAGTACCATAATGGATAGAATGGTTATGGAGTATAATCTCGTATCCTAAATGGATATGAAGTTATGGCCTACGTGCCATAATGGAAATGGAAATGTGGTAATGAAATGATGAAAGAAACTTGTATGTGAAAAGTATGTGTATGAAAACCTTAATTGACCAAATGGGTGCAAACGGGTCAAATGGGTCAAATGGGTGAATTACGATCTAGTGTTATGATGGAAATGAGATTGTGGCCAATGTGCCATAATGGAAAAGGAAATGTGTTAATATGAATGATAAATGATGAATGAAACTTGTAGGTGAAATACAAGTGTTATGTAGCCAAATGTTAAAATTTGGTGGAAACGGGTCAAATGGGGGAATGGGTGGAAACAAGTAGAATTTACTTGTTTGTTATGTTTTATCTTCATTACTAATGGGGATATGTTTATGTGGTGATGTAGGGAAAGCTCCGAAGTAGGTCAAGGTCAAGTCCAGGGCGTGAAGGGTTCTCGTATGCATTTTGGTGATTTTTGGAATTTATTAGAAATCCGTTTTCGGATGTGTAAATTGGTACTTAAATTTTATAAGTTGATGTTTTAAAGCTGGTCATATGTGTTTTGGTCACAACCCATGTGTTGGGAGGTTTTGGTTTATGGTGGTAATGAAAAAGTGGAAAAAAATGGCTAAGTGTTGAAATCTGCAGATGCCCAAAACTTTCTGTGAAAGGTGGTCCCTCGCGGTACGCGAAGATCCAGGGGGGATCCTCTCGCGGTACGCGAGAGACCTGGGTTCCGGGCGTGTTTTTGGGACTCCCTCGCGGTACGCGAGGGAGGTGGTCATTTAGTCTCGCGGTACGCGAGGGTAAAAAAAAAAAAAAAAAAAAAAATTTCTGGGATTTGTTTTAAGCTTCCGCGTGTTTTAGGAACGGTGTGTTATAACCAATTTCCAATTTACGTGTTTTCTTTCAATTGCATGAAATTTAATCTCAGATTTATAACAACAATCAAATAATCAAAGTCTCAAAGTTCCAAGTAGGTAATTTAGATAAGTTGGTTAAGTAATCAACTGCAATTCAACACCGACAACAGACTTCTCGTGGGATCGACACCCTACTTGCCCTAACTAGTTAAGGTATTTAGGAACACAACACACACATTCTAAATCTCTTATTTGACCGGTACTTCAACGCCGGTCAATAACATAATTTATAAACTATTTTTTCCTACCCTATATATATACTTATATATAGGGGTATAGATCAAATGAAAACTGTAACATTGTTTTTAGATATACGCAACCCATAATGTTACGTATACGTACAACTTCTCATTCCACATATTGTTATGTATATGTAAGACTCCTTATTCTCATATTTATGTCAACATATATGTAATAAATACTTAAATGCCCTTTTGACAACTAAAAGAAAAAATAATTTATAAATTATGTTATTGATTTTGCTTGTTTTCTCTAGCTTTTGCATAATTATGTGGTTTTCTCTCTATATATACACTGGCAGTAGGTCAATACATAATCAATTTTAAGTATAATTTTAAGTATGATAAATAAGACGATTATGCAACTGCCACAATCTACTTTGTTTTTCTTCTATTATATTTTACCAGCACTACGTAAGTGCTTATACAGTTTTCATGATTTTCTACTTAAAATTAGTTTCGTTTGAACACACCTCTATTCGGTTGAGAACGCCAAATATTTAGAGTATTATTAGAACCATTGGGCCCCATTCCTTTTCATTTGATATATCTTAACTAATGTAAATTCTAACAATGAAAAGAACAAAATAATAAAGTCTTTTTTGTTGTAAACTGAAGAGAACGGAGGACAAACGGGAGAGAAACCCAGTCATTGATATATCTTTGATCATTACGGTGGAGGGACTGGTATGGTATCCATTGAATCTATGAAACTCTTTCATTTTACCCAATTAAATTTTGTCATATCATTTTTATCCTCTTAGACTCTCTACAACCCTAAGGGGTGTGGAACAATTGAGCCATTGGATATTTTTTTATTAAAAACAATATTTCATTAAAAAAAAATAAAAAACCACATCTCATTAAATGCTAGATTTTCATTAAATTAAAATAAAATGATACATATTAAAAACCTAAAATTTAAAAATAATAAAAAGTAAAAAAAAATTATTAACCTAAAAAACATGAAACATCAAAATAAAAAAACTAAAATAACCTACAAATTACACGGCCAATTGTATTTTGCCGCAATTTCCCGTTTACGTTGAAGTACGATCGACAAAAAAAGTTTGGGGATATCGTGATGTTTTTTTAGAAAGTATTCCAAGTCGCGGTGCTGTTCTTCTTTCGAAAGCATTTCTTGTTGATTCTCCAATAGTTGCACCGCGAGTTCATCCCGTATTTGTTTTGTTTCCTCCATTTTCTTGCGGTATTCCATTTTTTTCTCTCTTTCAACATCTTTAGCCGTCTTAAATTCGGAAAGAACTTCCACCAAACTATTGCTTGAAGACTCGGCGGTTTTCTTTCCTTTGCTCTTGCGAGTCGGTTGAGTCGGTAGGGATTGTTCGTTTAAGTCGGGGACGTCTCTCGAGGAAGGGTTGTTTGAACCTTCATTTCCGGAGTCGGATGTTTTTGATTTCTTGGACGATTGTTGTTCAAACTCCTCACCCACAACCGCGACGGCTTTCCATTTGGGACGGTCTTTGAGAATCTCCCATGCCTCGACAAGGGTGAAACCTTTCCTCTCGTAGAGGTTTCGGTAATTTTTTTGCTTCATTCATGATGTTCGCATCAGACATCCCACTACCCCAACGACATTTCTAAAAAAATATAAATTTAAAAAATATGTTAATACATTACAAAAAATATAAAATATAAGCAATAATTAAAACATCACAAAAATTGAAAAAATAATTTACCGATTGCGAGTATAGGCCGTTGAAATTGTTGATCTTTCTGTTCATTGACGTCCACTTTGAATTCAATTGATCTCTAGTGCGGGTGGTTCCACCCATTAGCCCGTCGAAATGATCTAGCACACGTTGCCAAAAGGATTCGGCTTTTTGTTGATCACCAATTGTTGGGTCCTCTGATACATGTATCCAAGATTTAGGTAAAGCCACATGTTCCTTTTCGCTCCAAACCTTCTTGTCCGCCCGGTTTGGGAACTTTGTTTTACCTTTACGTTGTTGTGGTTGAGTTTATTGTTCTTCTTCATGGACTTGTTGGTGTAGAGATTCAATATCAAAATCCACATTTTCAAACGGGTTAAAGTCTTCTTGAGCAATCCTCTCCAACTCTTCCATTGGAAGAGGAGTTACTTATACATCGGTGTCAACATGTCCCGGGGGATTAAAATGTTGATTTTGGTAATATTGAAATGGTGGAAATGGTTGATTTTGGTATTGAAACGGTTGATTTGGGTATTGAAACGGTTGATTTTGGTGTTGAAAGGGTTGATTTTGGTATTGAAACGGTTGGTTTTGGTATTGCGGTTGCGGTTGAGATGCCCGAGGTTGACTTGAACGAGGTCGTTGCGGTTGCGGTTGACTTGAACGAGGGTGTTGCGGTTGAGAGGCACGCACTTTGGGACGGTATTTTTTTGGAGGAGGATGAATCCATTTTTTTAAAGTATGAATGAGATTAAGAGAAAGTGTAAAAAAATATTTGTGTAAAAAGGTATATTTATAGGTGAAAAAATAAAAAAAATATTTAAATTCCCAACCCCCCCCCCCCCCCCACGGCTACAAAGTTACAACGGCTAGAAAATTTCCAACGGGTTTGAACGGGTATTACTACCCGTGTGGAAAAGCCCTCGCTAAGCCCTCATCACTTGCGGCGATGTAGCCCGTGAAACAAGTGTAACCCATGAGGAGCCCGTGTAACCACTCCGTCCACCCTTAATCTAAACCATCTATTTATACTAATTAGATGACTAGTAATCATAATCCCACTATAACCAATAATCAATATTTAGATATCAAGATATACATGAAGATATAAAAGATAAGTTTGAGATGGGGATAAATATGTTGATATATAACATTTTTTTTATTGTTTTCTCCTCTCTACCGTCCTGACAATTCTAGCCAAGAAATCACATAACATTTTCTCTCGCAATTGAATACATGATATCAACATATTCAACAAAATACATCACTTATCTTTGGTTTGATAGATGATATTTTCCATACTAAGCTTTAAGTGGTAGACTCAAAATGTTCTAGATACGTAAATAACACATAAAAAACGAGTTCTAGATACCGTATAAGACATAAATTTCTTTTACCCATCATACATATAGGTCCGCCTTTGCTGATGTGTTTTCTTCCGCCATGGATATCAAAAGAACCATAGTAGTCAAAGGCACACAAGGCGCTCGCCTAGGCACAGACATACCGCCTTGCGCAATCGCACTACGACCAAATTCCGGTCTGATCATCTGCTAAAACTGGTACGAAACATCAAAACTGGCATAAAACCAACCTAAACTAGCCTTACACTATCCTAAAACATGTCTAATACACATAGTAGTCAAATTCCAGAGTGCAGAAACTTGAAGAAGAGTCCAAAGACCGATCACTTAACCATTTAACAATAGTGGCAGCACATGATACCGAAAATGATTAGTCTAGGAGTCTGGACACACTGTTTCACCGTAAAAAAAGATCAATTTGGTGATTTCTTGCCCTTTTTATTCTTATTATCTTTCTTTCAAAGGGTTTTTATTTTTATACAACTAGTTATATTCTGTTTATTTAAAAAAGTTTTTAAAATTCTTGATATTGGTTAAATGATTTAATTGTTAATTATATTAAGGAAGTAATAATAGTTTTATATAACTACTATATATATTTTACATTTTTTAGTTGCGCCTAGGCGAAGGCGAGCCGCGTGTTGAGTGTGTCTAACGCCTTTGACTACCTAGAAAAGAAGGAAGATGAAGTTGATTACATATGACATGAACCCGATGTCAAAGACCGATCCATCTAAATCTTCATCACTCACAAACATCCTTGAATGTTGTTTCATCCGCAACGAATGTTTATAAAGTCTAGCATTGATCTGATCATTCAACATATACATCCACACACTTTCTCGATGGGTCGCATGCATTGATCAAACACTATAAATAGTTGCAACCAATCTCCTTTGTATCAACATGTTGTCTTTAGCAGTGTGTTATGATTCAAAGCCATCAAGTGTTTGTTTGGTGAGTTTCAAGGGTACATGCTTCAAATAGAAAAGCCTACCTTATGTTCACCTTTACTGCTTGGGTTAATAGTTTATTGATAGTGAAGAGGAGCATATCATATAATATATCAAAGGCAGTAAGGGAACATGTCAAACGGGTCAATTTGGGTTAATAGTTTATTGATAGAACATGTCAAACGGGTCAACTTAAAATTTTTTAGCTAAACAGGTAGAATTCAAAAGTCTTCCAAAGTATACTCAAGTGTTCACATCCTTCCAAAGTGCTTTATTAAGAAAACTTGCATCAGTATTTTAAGAACAGGTTTTGTAATTATATTTAGTTTATTATTATTCACTATTTTTTTTGACGGGCAAGCACATACACTCTCTACTCTACACCTAAAATCACCACACGTGCACTCCCCTTAGGGACATCAATATTCACTCTTTATAAAATTGAAGAAAAAGACAAAAAAAAGGTGTTTCGGGTTGACCCGGCACTCTGCATCCAAAATAGAAGCACAAGTTTGATTTGGAAACTCAAAACCGATTTATAACAGATATGGGTGGTTCTTATCTCCTAAAACTTTTTTATCATATAGTATGAGTTAATCTTTTCTTTTATTAACACAACGGTAATCCCCAAATTTGAAATAAAGTTTAGACTCGGTTTATATCTGAAAGGTCATATGCATAGTCTTTTTCTTTTCTTAATGGAGAGGGTACTACCTAGAGGTCGCGTGACGCATTTTCTTATGACCCGATTCAGGTTACGTGAAACAGGTAAAATTTATCAATCTTGTTTAAAAGGAAACATGTCAAACAGGTAAAAAACGTGCCAAATATTATAAGATTATCGTTGAAATATTATAAGTTTTGTAATCAATCTTTCCTCTCTTCCATATCAGAAAGATTCACACTAAAAGCAAATCTTTTTAGATCTTATTGAAATACTCCATCATCCCAAAAATAAGTTGAATGTTTTGTTGGAAACAAGCCGACCCAAATTCAAGCTTGTCGGGCTTGAGCTTTGACTCGATGGCATTAAAGAAAGCTAGAAATCGATTCAAAGTACTTCAATCAAATATGACAAAAGAATTGAGGCATTCTGATACGACTCCACCTTCTTAGCGGGTCGACCCATCTGGGTCCAACCGGTCTCGGTTTAGTTACCTTAACCCAGTCAATCAGGAGCAAAGGTTTAGGGCTGAATTAGTGGGGCTGAAGTAACTGCTTTTTTTACGTTTATTTCTATGTTTTCCTGCTTTGTTTGAGTTTGTCTTGTTTATTTTGATTACCAATTGTTCTTGTATCGGAGATTAGCCCCTCTTGAATCTGACCAACTATCTTAGTTTTTCAATAAATCAAGCTTTGATTTTCTAGTATCTATCACATTCATTGAATCAATTCTACAAATTTGACTTCCTAAACCAAAAATGCATCGCTAATTATGGACCTGAAATCTAAAAATTGAAGTTGTATCTCATCATTCATATAGCAAGATCAAAATAAACAGTTAAACACTACAAACAACCCTAGTTTTTTTTGCTCTTTTTTCTAATAAGCTAAATTGAGGATTGAAGGCAGCAATTCATCCATAATACAGTTCAATTATAAAGAGAAATCAAGTGGTTCAAGACGAAATCACGAACTATTTGCAATAATTTTACGATCAACAGAAGCAAATGTTGTTGACAGTGACTGAAAAATCAAAAGTTATTAAATAAATAGCCATTAATCATACTGTAGCTAGGGTTTGTATTACCTGAAAATTTGCAGAGCTTTTCTTCTTCAACTGTCGGTTCTCAGTTTCAATTTTCTGGTCGAATTGGGCATTTTGTTTCAAATCAAACTAAACTGTACTCCAGGTCGGGTCAGTAGGATCCGTTTTAAATATTGAATTAAGCATGTCATTTGAGCTGACTTATTTGTTTTTACCTATGATGATCATTAAATAAGTTAAATCATTCTTTTTTTTTTAGTTTAAGATAACTAATTTTTATTTTTTTTACTCTAAATTTTGCTCATTATTATTTGGTTTCTTTGTTTTTTATTTTACTCTAAATTTTGTATATAAACTTAATATAATTTTTTTAAAATTTAAGTTAACTATTATTCTTTTTTTTTAATTTAAGTTAACTATTTTTTTAAAAAAAAATTGTATGTAAATCTCAAAAAAAAATTAATAACAACAATAAAAATTTCACTAACAAATAAAAAAATAAATAAATTTTAAATAAGAAAATAAACAATCAAATTTATTATTAAATAAAAAAGTAATTTACAACTACATATTTAACAGGTTTTGCTACCCAATCTTTATAAAGCTTTTGACGTGATTTAAATACGTTTTCTCACTCAGATACGTCTCTTTCACTCCTTAGTATCCATAAGTTGTGTGTGAACCCTATTAGAAACTCTCCTTGCATTTCTACCATTACATAATGATTTATATTCACAAGTGCAATTGTGATTATATTTTTTTTCTTTATATTTTTGGAGTCTTCCAAATATCTTTATCTTCAAACGTGTTGGTAGGGAAGCAGGGAACACTTCCATTGAAGGAAAGGGGATAGAGACACATCAACATGAAAACAGGTGACAAAATATTGCAATCATCCTAGGTGGATTTGAGATTTTGATTAATTAGAAAAATGGGCTTGATTTAATTTTATTAGAATTTACCATTTGATTTAATTTGCTATTAAAATTTACCTCTAAAATAATACAATTTTAAAATAGACAATTTTTATTTTAATAATTCAAACTATGACCAACTGATTATTAATAATCCATACTAATAGTAAATTATACTAAAAACTCCACTTTGCTAATTGTTGTATAAATTTACAAAATAGTTTATTTAGATTAAAATTACCAAGCGTTTGTTAAAATAAAGTATTAGATGTATTACGTGTTCCTTTCTAAAAAAAAGATGTATTATGTATAGATGGATGGTGGTGATTATGATATGATGGTTGGAGAGCACATGATGTGCATGATGTTGAGGTATGAGCTGGATGGTGACATGGGACACTGAAGAAGGTGAGAATTACCATTAATTGTCGTTGAGGTATGAGCTGGATGGTGACATGGGGCACGATTTTTATGTTTACCTTTTTATTAAAATGGTGTATGAAATTTAATTGGCGTATGAAACTCATATCCCTTTAAATAATAGATTGTTGTAGTTAAAATTTTTATTCACCGTAATGTAAAAGAGTTTAAAGTAATTATTTTAGAAAGTAATGTAATAAATAAACTAATTTAACACATGAAATAACGATTTTTGAACGTTGTTAAAGGATTATGGAGAGTATGACCTCTCCTGACACTATCATGGTTCGGAGGGACGATCAACTCCAGTGGCGCAACTTAAACAATTAAATTGAGGGCCGAAGATATTATACATAAAAAACAATTTTTAGTGGATTTTGTGGAACAGATTTGGGCTTTTGGTTTGGATTAGGAATGGCCCAAACATTAGAACTAATGTGAAATAAACCTAGTGGGCCGAAATCAATACATCTGAGCAAAAAAGTGAGGAAAAACCAAAATTTTTAGTGGAACATATTTGGGATTTTGATCTGGATCAGGAGGTATAAAGTTTCGCCCTTGATGAAGAGATATTTTTTTATGCATGCATGATTAGAAAAGCGTATTTTGTTAGAGGAGTACGTCATATCCATAATATCTGAATTAAAACATTTGTTTGCTACAACCCGTTGATCGGTGACTCTTGCTCCAAACTTTATTTCAACAGAAACCCCATCAACTAGAGGTGCACAAAAGAACCGGAACCGGAACCGATCCGATGGATTATCCGAAACCGGATCCGGTGAGAACCGGTTTTTTTAGAACCGGTCCGGATATTATGAGAACCGCCGGTTCCGGGACCGGTTCTGGGTTTTTTGACGGACCGGTTAAAAATCGGATAAAAATCGGATTTTTTGGAACCGGTTTTTTTCGGACATTTTGGAACCGGTTCGGAACCGGTTCTAGCCGTTGGGGTTAAAAAAAAAACGGCTATATAGCCGTTTTATGGCCGTTTTTTTTTTTTTTTTTTTTTTTAAGGATTGAAATTTAGTATAAATAGGTATTGGGTGTTTGTGTTAGTTCACCACAACATTCTAGCTCTCAAAACTCAAAAACGCTCTCAAAACGCTCTCAAAACGCTCACGTTAAGCAAAAAAAAAAACGCTCTTATGGCTTCCGCTTCCGCAAGCACTCAAAATTCGGTTGGTGGTTCCACTAGCGATGTTACGGTTGTGTCAATACTTCCTTGCTCCCGAAACCAAGAAATATGGGCTTATTTCGATTTATGCGAAATGTCGAACGGCTCGCAAAAGGCTCGTTGCAAACGTTGTGGTAAACTTTTGGCTGCGGCGGGAAAATAGCAGTTTAAGGAAACATATTGCTAGTCACGCAAGACACACTCAAGAAGGTGAAAATCAAACTCAAATTGGTAGGGATGGAGGAGTTTGGCAATACAATGTCGAAAGTGTTCGTGAGAGAATGGCACATTTCGTCATTCAAGAAGGCTTGCCTTTTGATCATTTTGATAATCCGCGCTTGACGAGGATGATACAAGAGACGCTTCAACCGAATTACACAAATGTAAGTCGTTCTACTTTGAGAAGAGATTGTTTAAAAATGTGGAAAAGAGCCAAAAAAGAATTAATTTTAGGTTTTGAAAAATTAAATACCGGCATTAACTTAACAACGGACGTTTGGTCCGCTCCACATGGTTTACCCGAATCGTACCTTTGCGTTACCGCACATTGGGTTCAACCGGAGTCGTGGCAAATGATGAAGCGTACGATTGCGTTTGATTATTTTAGATATCCACATACCGGTGAAAACTTATTTTATATTTTAGACTCGGTAATTCAAACTTATAAAATTCAACTGAAAATATTTTCAATATCTTTTGATAACGCTTCAAATAACACAAACGCGGTCGAAAAATTAAAAATAAAATATGAACCGCCTTGTAACGGTGTTTTTTTTCATAGTCGATGTGTTGCACACATCATTAACTTGGTTGTGCAAGACGGTCTAAACGTCCAAGAAATAAGAGACGTAAAAGAAAATTTTAAAGTGATGTTACGTGAAGTTTTTAGCACAAGCAAAAAAAGATATATAAACTATAGAAACTTGTGCCAACAAACGGATTCCATCTTTTTAGGTCCGAATTGGGACGTACCTACTAGATGGAACTCGACTTGGAAAATGTTTGAATCGGCCTTATGGCAAAGAATTACTTTAAAACATTTCCATGATGAACTTGTGCAAAAGAAACGTTGTTTACAAAAATTTGATAATATAAGTTGGGATATGATCGAGAAACTAACTAATTTGCTTGAGGTTTTTAAAAATGCAACTACATGTTTATCGGGAGTTTATTATCCCACGTCTTCGCTAATACTTCAACAATTATACTTAATATGTAATAAATTAAAAGAGTTTGAATATCACGGCACTATTTTTGAAAAAATGGTAAAACCTATGAAAGCTAAATTTAAAAAATATTTTTCAGAAATGCCGGCCGTTGTTACATGTTCGGCTGCCTTAAACCCAACGATTAATGTAACCGGTGTTGAAACATTAATTGGATCAATATCGGATGATTTAAATATGTTCGAGGAAGACCCAAATTTTGAATCAAATGCAATAAGGGATTTCAATTCGGCTTTTAATAATATGTTTGATTATTATTTACGCAAATATGGTGGAAGTGGTGATCCATCAAACATACGTGAATCAATGGGTTCGGGTTCAACTTCTAGTAGTTCAAGGAACCCGATGCTAAATTTATTTAACACTTTAAGAAACGAAAATACTAAACGAGCTCGTGGAACCACACCAAGTAGCGAGCTTGGGAGATATCAAGCAACCGACTTTATTTCTACTCTAAGATCCGAAGAGTTTGAAAACTTTGATATCTTGAGTTGGTGGCAAGGAAGGGAATCCCAATATCCCGTTCTAGCCGCAATGGCCCGTGACCTACTAACCGTCCAAGCTTCCACGGTAGCTTCGGAATCCGCTTTTTCTCTTAGTGGCAGGGTTTTATCTATTCGAAGAATGAGGCTTACACCGGAATCTATGGAGATGTGTATTTGCTTGAAGGACCATTTGGATGCCGCCGAACGTGTACAACATGTTGCAAAACTAGAAGGCGAGCTTGACGTTGAACAAGAAATACATGAATTCGAAGTAGAACATGGGGCGGCGACTCCACTTTCGGACGAAGAACAAGCTTACGATGAAGCCCAACGTATCTCAAGCGAAGAAGAATGAAAACCGATGTTACAAAGACTACGACGAAGAATATTGAAAACATAATAAATAATTAATGCTTTGTGATTCAATTATGTTTTTTGTATTTTTTTTGTACGAACTATTGTTAAATAACTTAAAAAAATCTACAAAATAAATAAAACATGTATTTTATAGTGTATCTTTGTTAATTTTAAAATTTTTTTTTTTTTCGGAACCGGTTTTTTTTAACCGGTCCGGTTCTAAATATCCGAACCGGTCCCAATAGGTTCCAAGTCTCCACACCCGGAACCGGATCCGAACCGGAACCGGTTCTAATGGATCCGGTTATTGACCAACTTTGACGGAACCGGTCCGGATCCGAACCGGATCCGGTTCCAAAAAAAAACCGATTTGTGCACCTCTACCATCAACTATGAAGGCTGAGACTGAGAGCCGAAGGAATCACCCTGTATTTTCTCCTTAACCTTCGCCATGAGGTCACATTACTACACTACATATACAAATAATTCCTCACCAACTCTCTGTCTTGTCTACACGCTTGAGCTTGGTCATACCAAAACTTGTGACGAGGCTAACGATTTTCTTCCTTGTTTAAGGTCAAGCATACTTGGTTTCGACACCAAGGAAGATGTGTGGTGTTGCGGCAATATCCAGCCGCACTCGCAGCCACCATTAGCGTGAGAATAAGTATCGCGTGTACAAGCTATAGAGTAGAAGGTGAGGATCATTAATACCAAATTTAAACACAAAATCACACACGTTCAATCTTAAACTTCTTTCTTTAGAAAACTACCAAGTCCAGCTGCTCAAAAATTCAAATCCTTAAACAAACAAAACATGCCCACGGTCTTTGACAACGATATACATCAAGACAACAAACATGTTCTTCTAAACCTACAACTGATGACATGATCAAGAAACCGGTTTTTTCGTAATAACACCCTCCAGAACACCGTTATCCAACACGTGCTTGAAGGTTGAAGGGTCAACATGTGCAGGCAACTGGAACGAAACCGACAAGTCTCCAGGTGGGCAGAGATTTTGTGTGTGCATCTCAAACACCATGTTGTGAGCGTGCACCCTTTTCTCCCCAGTGTTCGTTACTCCCTGGATCGTAATTGTTCCGTCCATTTGAATATCACATTTAAACTCTGCAGATTAAAAAATGTAAATACAAAAGAGTCAATCGATTTGTAAATCACTTGTGCAAGAAAAAAGGGGAGGGGGGGAGGTACTTACTTTCATTCTTTACGACACCTGGTAGGGCAACGCGAAACAGGAAACTGTCATCACATTCGGAAATGTCAAATGAGCCGATAAGGGGCCCGACTTGACCGCTTGCGGCACTCCCAGAAACCGCTACTCCATTTTTGGTGACGGATAACATGTCGTTCAGTTCTTTCTCAGCGGTTTGCTGAGGCAGAAAAACCATTGCGGGCTGATTCTTTAAAGTCGTGTTGACTTCATTCTGTTGGGAATGATCTAGAGGTGGGCCCGTGTATGGGACAGAGTTGAGAGGAGCTGCAGCGATCGGAACTTGATCAGCCCAATCCACGTGAGATCTGCAATTCACAAGTATATAACCCGTTCAATTTTTTTTTATTAAATAGCCTTTTCTATTACCATAGAATACAATTTAGACTAAAATCATTAAATGAACACATTCATAAATGTATCTTGCATTTCTAATATATATGTCATCCCTTTTCTGATTGTAGCAAATATCTTTCTATTTCTATAGGTCCCGGTGACCCGATACCTGCATCGTTATACCCTATCCAAATACTTTCATCCATACAATTCCAAGTACATTTAGATTCTACCTCAATACTAAATTTTTGACCTTTTGAACCAAACAAATTCGAACAATTTGAGTCGATAAATGCAATTTATAAAACTTGTATGCACGTCCCATCGCACATACATACAGATATGCATATTTACTACTGACTTACATACATAAAGAAAGAGAGAATGAAATGAGAATTTAAATCATCAAATTAATAATACAAACAACATTTAAAAAAAATACAACGCAAAAAAGAGTAATAAAGAGACAAATATAAGATATCACAATAAAGAGCGTCACAAATATGAAGAGAATAATGAATGAAGATTACTTCTTTCGAGATCAAATGATTAGACAAACGAGGTATCGAGGAGTAAATCTCGATAAATCTACCAGGGCTCAATGAAGATAAAAACAATTATGGGAACAGGGTCTTTATATAGAATTTCAAAAGAGCCAAACTTTGGTTGCTAAACGATGTGGGGCGACCATTGATTAAACTAAATAACCATATTTTCACATTTCTTTAAAAAATTACTATTTACTACCGTGCTATTTCTAATGAAGGCAAGATACAAGCAATAACAGGTTAACAACAAATCAGCATTGATGTTATTCTTAACAGCAAGAACACCCAGATATTTTCCTCCAATAAGCTACATTAATCATAAACATATCTCTCCCCAAAAAGATTTGTTCCTAACTTGGTTACTTTGCTTCGCATATACCTTTATGATACTGAATCTTCATAGATCATCCAATCATGAAAACAATTCCAATACCAAAATAAGAAACTTAATTTTGACATTAAGCATCAACTTGTGTTTGATATAAATGTATATGCGCGTCAACTTCAACAAAATGACTTTAAAAAGTCTTGATTCAAAGAAAAGAACAGCTAATTTGGTTGTCCACTATTTCTTAACAATCGGTTTAGTCAGTGAGAGCATTACTTTCTTAAACGAACAAAAGAAATGAGCAATTTGCAACAAACGTGCTGCTATTTGGTACAAAATTTGTACTTCTTTTTCGAACTACATTCTCCTACTCTAATTTCCATCATCGATTTTATGGGTTCCGTATTAATTTATACTCACATCACCTAATGGGACCCACAGCTGCGTTCTCATACTAATTGAATCGAGAAAGTAAGATTTTAAAATAGCGGAAATGAATTGAAGATCCTAGATCTCAATGTGAAATACATGGGACGCTACAAGGTGGTAATGAAAAACCAATTCATCTCAATTAGCTCTCTATGAACCTCAATCTAAACAAAGAAAAGAAGAATCTTTTGTTTATACTTAAACTTGCCATAAGCAAGAGCTTTCATGCTATACCTATGCAGCGACCCACTAAAATAAGACTTCATTAGTTTACCATCAAACTACGAAGTCCTACATACAACAATTACAGAATCTTGCGATAATAAAAGCCAGCAAATTTTATTTCAGATTTATAGAAACTGCGACAAGAAAGGACAAAAGGCTGACCCCTAACTACCAAAATAAAGAACACAGTCACCGCACAATTTTACAATTAGACTGATTGCATACACCAATAAAGAAAACTCGGAGCTCGTCATTACATCTGGTCAACAATCACAATGATAAAATAATAATCACAATGAAAAAATAAAAAGCAAACAATTATCTCCAAGATTTAAGTGTGTGTGTATGTGTGCAAATGTAGGTATGGATAGGTGGATAGTTGCCATATAAACGAATTGAGAAAACGCCATTAAATCCATTTAAAAATAACTATGCAAAATAAAAGAAACACCTCGTAACATTGCTTAGATTTCTAACTATTTCCATCAATTTTTCGCCTTTGTCCATTTCGTAACACATCACATAATGTACATAGGACTCACAGAATGAATATTTTAAATCGAAAACACCCGATCTAAATGGTATCAGTGGACTTACATCCTTTGTGAGTTTAAATCTTTTTAAAGAAATTAGTATATCAGTCTGTTCCCCATTTAACAAAGTACAGAATTCAGAACACAAAAGTATGTCAAAAAGCCCAATTTTAAATTTTATTTTGAGTTAACTTTCAAAGATGAAAGATTTTGATACTGTACAACAGAATCAAGAAACCCCACTCATTCAAACTTTGCAAAAAAAGATTTGTTTTTTTCAAACATTCAAAGAAGACAAATTTCATTTGAAAACAATAAATATTTTAGAACACCCAGAAAGCATGAGCTTTTTACATAGGATCTTGAAAACAACCCTAAATGTTATGAGGAAGAAGGATACTAAAAATCAATCAAAATAAGCAAATTCAAATTAAAAAAAATAAAAATAAAAATAAAGCAGGAAACTTTACTCTTTAGTTAGTGGAAGAAAAAAGAAAAGGGTCAAAGATTGATTGGCTAAATGTAGCTACAAGACAACATCAACATACAGGACAATAAATCGAATCCACACCAAATAAGAAGTTAGGGTTTATAGTAAATCTCATGGAAAGAACAAATCTAAACCCTAGACATGAATCTTGTTTAGGAGCTTACCCGTTGGGAGCGGCCATTAGAGACGAAAGTCGGAGAAGAAGAAGGGTTGTTGACTAGAGATGAAAAGGGTAGAGTCAACTCAATCAGCACATAACACAGGTTGCTCTCTGTTATATATGAAGCTAGGGTAAGGGTTGATCAACAGATACTTCTCCCCTGCCTTAGAATTCAAAAATATTTCATTTTTTAGAAATTCTGAAAATAGTTTTCATAATTATATTTTTAATGTCATAATTACATTTTATTCATGTGTTATTTTGATAATAATGATTATTCATAAGGATTCACCAGCTTTTTTATTTTTATCTTTATAATTTAACTAAAAATTATTATTTCATAAAAAAATTATTTATTTTTTAAAAACCTCTCATATCTCATTCCTTATTCTTAGAGCATTCGTAGCTGGCTCCATATCATTATCTTTATAATTACGCTAAAATCACTACCTTTTCTCTCTACTTTTCAATTAAATAATACATTTTTATACATTTATCATTACATTTTCTCTCTCATTCACTCCCAGCCACTTTAAAAAAATATTAAAAAATTTATACAGATGAACAGTGTTTTCACAAATATACAAAAAAATTTATACATTTTCTCTCTCCTCCACTCACAACCACTTTAAACCACTCCTTAAAATATATCAAACTCACTCATAAACATATACCAAACCGGCTGTGAATGCTCTTATAATTTTAAAAAAATTGTTAAGGAATTGGTATATTTAAGATTTCAATGTACATTTTCTTATAATTTTAAAGATAAAGATAAGGTTTAAAAAATCTGATGTAAGACTTTTTTAACTTAGAGGGTGTTTGGGAGTTTGGTGGAAAAATGCTTATTGACTTATTGGAAAAAGCCGATAAGTAAAAAAAAATTAGCATTTTTTTTAAAAGCCAATAAGTCAATAAGCCATTCTCAAAAGCCAACAAATCATGGCTTTTGGAAATGACTTATTGACTTATTATCTTTTCAAAATGCCAATAAGCCAATAAGTCATTTTCAAAACCACATCCAAACACCCCCATAAATCTTATTTTTTTCTCTTATAATTTAAGGATATGGTATATATACCAATACTGATGTGAATGCTCTAAGTGAAGTAATTTTGACTTCAATTTAAGTGAAGTGGTAATCAAACAAATGAGCAAAGATTAAATGGTGTAACATTTTATTTTTAGAGTAAATTACATTTTACGTCCTTTTAGATATTTATCAAATTTCGGTTTACATCATTCAACTAAGGAAATTATAGATTTTGTCCTTTATGTTTAGAAAAGTTTACACGTTTCATCCTTTGAACTAATGTTTGTCATGGTAGAAAAAAAGGGGGTTTCGATTTGCTCTTAATGAAAATAGAAAAAAGAAGGTTTCGATTGAACATTTAAGTAAACCTTCATGGTAAGATTTACCCTTCTAGGTAACAGACGGTTTATGGTCAAAGAGAAAACAAACACAAGACATGTACTCTTCACAAAACCTATAAATCTGATCGCAAGAGTAAATCGAAACGCCATTTTTATCTATTCTGAATGAGTTTACTTAAATGTTCAATTAAAACCTCCTTTTTATCTATTTTCACTCGTTGGGACAAATCGAAACTCCCTTTTTATCTGATACCTGGAGGGCAATTCCTCATCTTTGGTGCCAAAATTAGAGGGGCGTTAGTGTAAAAGACGAAATGTGCAAACAAGTTTAAACATAAAGGACAAATTATGTTATTATCTTGGTTTAAGGACGAAATCTAAAATTTGGTATAAACATAAATGACAAAAAGTGTAATTTGTTCTTTTATTAACGTCTGGAATTAACAGACGTTTGTTCAAATAATGAAATGTGCAAACTTTTCTATACATAAAAAGCAAAATCTGTAATTTCCACAGTTAAAACCGTAAACTGAAACTTTATAAATATCTATTTATTCTTATTTTTAACTCATACACTTATTAAATAGGGGCAATTATATATATCCCCCTAAAAACTTCATTAATTACATATACACCAGCTCAAATTTTATTTACGTATTTCCCCTTCATTAGTTACATATAGACTAAATTACAATTTTTGTCCTTTATGTTTGCCAAAATTATGGATTGGGTCCTTTAAAGTTTTGACTTTCACTTATTGTCCTTTATTTGAAAAGTTCCCTCGTTTTTTGTCCTTTAATCTAACGAAGGTTAAGTTTTTCAGTTAAGTTACCTCATGTGCATTGCACATGAGGGCATTTTAGTCTTTTTACCCTTAAAGGACAATAATCATAATAATAATAATAATATTATTATTAAAAAACTTCATCTCTCTCTTTTTATATATATATACAGTCTACACATACATATATACATACAAAATCACGCCACCCCCACAGTCCACTGCCACCGCCACCGCCATCTCCGTCCAACGCCGCCGCCGCTGCTGCTAGGGTTTCGCCCAACCCTAGGACTGCACCTTTCTGCCATCACCCACCACCACCGACAGCACCACTACACCCACCACCACCAACAGCACCACTACACCCACCGCCACCTACAGCCACCAACAGAAATACCTCCCGACCTGCTAGGCTTTCTTCGCCGTCAGAACTCCCTTAGCCACCGCTGCTAGGGTTTCGCCCTGGCAGCCGACTTCGCCGGAATTACGAGCATAGAGGAGAGGGACTTAGTTGCTGGCCATTGGCAGCTAGATCTACCACTGCCGCCGCCGATTTAGGGATAACCACCACTACCGATTTGGGGATTTACCTCTGTTCCCCCGCCATGGCTCCGCCATCAGAAGAAGAAACGGGTTTAAAGGGAACCCTAACCCCCGTCAGACCTTGTTTCCGCCAATTTCGTGATCACAAACCACCACCATTGGTGCCGGGAGTTGCCGGAGGAGAGGTTGGCCACCTCTTTCTCTACCGTTTCTCTCTTAAATGTGATGAAGATGTTGTTTACAACGCCATAGGAGAGGCTGTCGCCGGAGGAGAAGCTGTCGCCAGAGGAGAGCCTGATCTACATTTTGGTTTAGGGATGGAGGTGACGCAGAGGGGTTTGCAGATGTGGCGGTCTCAGATGATGGTAGTGACGGTGGTGGCGATTTTAGGCGGCGTTGGTGATGGTGGTGGTGGGGATCAGGCGATTTCAGGCGGTGGTGGGGATCAGACGATGGGGTTGGGGGGGGGCTTCTTTTAAGAATTTATGTTTATATATATATATTAATTAATAAATAAAATAATTTAATAAATTTATAAAATTTAACTAAATTACAAGAATTGTCCTTTAGGAGTAAAAAGACTTAATTGCCCTCATGTGCATGGCACATGGGGTGATTTAACTGAAAAACTTAACTGCTGTTAGTGTAAAGGACAAGAAACGAGGCAAGTTTCCAAATAAAGGACACAGAGTGAAAGTCAATTCTTTAAAGGACCCAATCCATAATTATGGTAAACATAAAGGACAAAAATTGTAATTTAGTCTTACATATATACCCAACTGGATAGTTGAATCGATCAGAAACGATGCTGGATGTTGGAATCGATCGGAAGCGAGAATCAGAAGGTTAGAGTTGGAATCGATATAATAAGAATAGTCGTATTTCTTGTAAGGATAAAAGGCTAATTTTATAAAAATAAAAATAAAAAAGGGATATATGTAATTTAAGTTTTAAGTTGGATATATATGTAATTAGGGTTAGAAATAGAGGGATATATGTAATTAACCCTATTAAATATATTTACACCAAAATAACATTACAAATATTATTATTTAGTCGAAATATCATATTACAGTATTCAACGTAAATAATATTATACATATGACCTTCATTCATATGTCATTACAAATACTATTATTTGGATAAAATAGTATATACTGGGAAAATGAATATGGTGTAGTTTTGATTAAATCTTAATAACAAGTTTAATTTTCTTTCCATCAAATTCGCATGTTTGTTCCTGATTCTTCTCGTTACTATTTGTGGTGCTCATCTCCATTTCTCTTGTCCAGTTTCAATTTGAATGATTAGAATATCAAGTTTAGAAGATACACAGAGCAAAAGAAATCCTAAAACATTCAACCTTTTCAAAGTATTATTATTGATTTGTAATCAAAATCAAAGCCCATTAATCCATTTTTTTATAGAAAGGATATGATATGCAAGGGAGGAAGAACGGGTGTGAACTTGATGGATATAATATTGGACAAATACTAAATTAAAATTTTTATTAGTATTTAATCAAAACTACGTAGATGCTGCAGTTTAATGGAGAACGGGATGTTCATTGTTTAGAGATAAAATCTAAAATGAAAATTTAATTGTTTTTAGTTGGTTTTAATTAAAACGATGTACTTTTAATAAGTTTCGCATGTAAGGTTACATGCCTAACAACACCGTATTCACTTTCCCCATTTATATCTATACTATATAATAAATAAAAGTTTTCCATGCCACGTGTCGTCTCCATATTCATTCTCATCATTTTTTTCCTCTCTTATTAAAATCACATCTATCTTATTATAATAATAATAATATATTTTTAAAGAAAATACTAATAAAATACATTTATTTTAAATTATCCATTATTATAAGAAACTTTAAAATCTAATTATGTAATTTTTATTTTCAATCAAATAGTAAATGAAAGTCAAATTATATTAAATAGTAATTAACGTATTTTCAAAACCCAATTATATATTAATTTTTACATATTTTGAATTTTGTTTTCTATCCTTAATATATATAGTAAATTTTAACACCTGTAAAATATACATTAAGATTTAAAATTTTTATTTATTGATATTTTTCATTCCGTGTGTATTACACGGGGTCTAAGCTAGTTATATATATGGGACTATGAGAGGGTTTATAAGAAATTCACATAGTTATGTAAAAACCGTAAAAACCACTAAGAAACCAATTCTAAACAACCATATAATAATAATTTTTTTTTATTTATAAGAGTATCAATGTAATATTACATATTTTTACCAAAAAATCATAAAAAATTATTTTTATAAGAGTTAAATACAATTTTAGTCCCTATGGTTTGTCAAAAGTAACGGTTTCAGTCCAAAAATTTAAATGTACTTTTTTTAGTCCAATAGTTTCAGTTTTGTCTCGGTTTTCATCCACCTCTTAAACGGCATCCATTTTTGTCGTTACATGAGGCCCACATGCCCCTCACGTGAGGGGCATTTTTGTCATTTTTTCCTTTTATTTTCGCCTTCTTTCTTTCATCAAGACCGATAAAAACACTTTTTACATTCCCAACGTACTTTCGTCTTCTTCATCTGCTCTTCCATCTTCTACGCCCTAAAAATCCTTCGATCATACCTTCATCTTCTTCATCTGCTTCTCAACATACCTTCATCTTACACGCTACAGTGATACCCAATATGTGGTACATATAACATCCTGAAATTCGAAAGGTTTAAGGTCCGGGTTAGTGAGCGACCCGAACCTATATTAAACCAAATAAGTGGCGTTTTAACGACAGGAAATGACTCGGCTAGTCACTTAATGAGGGTTTTATGATCGAAGCGCACGAAACAAAAGAGGAGGGGCTAGAATGTAAAACCTCAAAGGTTTAAATACCCCATTTAAGCAAAACCCTAGACCATAATCGGTCTAGGGGAACTCGACAGCAAAAGGAAGCGATGCGGGGGAAAAGGGAGGCCGAGCACGGTGGTTCGCGGTGGCCCTACGGTGGTGTAAAGCAAGAAGGGACTCCGTTCGCGGTGTAAAGATGAAGGCAAGGGCGGCGGGATGCATTAGCAGCGGTGGTTCGTCCGGATGATGTGAAATAGAGGTGGCAAAGTGGGTAGCCGGTGGTGATCGACGGCAGCAGTGGTGGTGTCTGATCCGGTGGTAAGAATGAGCCGGTGTTGGTACGATAGGGTTGTGTATACCCGCTAGGGTACGTACGTGGCGGGGAAGCACGGTGGAGGTCGATGGAGGCGGTTACGGGCTAAGTTGATAGCTATGGTGGCGGCTTGCGACCACGAGGGTGGTGCTCGATAGGATCATAGGACCCGTGGTGGTGCACGGGTGATCTCAGATGCGGGTTCGTAACGAGCCGAAGTTGCATGGAGAGGAATCATGGGTTAGGGTTTTTGCATGGATCGTAAGCACGCATGCATCGGGCCCGAATTAATATTACGGGTTCTAAATAAACCAAGAGCGATGTGTTAAGAGATGGTTATCACGAGTTGTCATTGACGAAGGATTTGCATGGCACGTATGTGTGCATGCACAGGAGTTGAGATCGGGTACGCGGGTCCTAATCAAATTGGGATCATTAAATACGTAAACCTGGGAGACTAAGGTTTAACATAAGGAAATGATGAGTAAAAGGGATGAGCGTTAGAGTTTAATTATATTTACGTGATATTCAACGTAAGTGTAGAACGGAATCTGATCCTTGGATCACACGTTTACAGGTTTAGGGCTTTGAGCGTGGACGGGCGAGTTGCAGAGCAGAGACTGAGACTCAGCACAACCTGTGAGTTTCTATTCTCCTTTTTTAAACGTTTTACTGTTTTGAGGCTATCGTACATACTCACATGTGTTATTAAATGAACGTATTACGAGTTATGATTTAAACCTGAAGTGTTTTATGAGACCATTATGTAATAATGAAGCTAAGGGTCGTTGTGGGGTCCTTAGGGTAGGTGAACAAGAGTCGTGATGATCTGTGTGTGTCATCTTATGAGTTTGTCGGTGTGAGTCAGGAATTTAGTTAAACCTGTGATGGTTATATAAGGAGAGTTAGCAGGGGAACCCGTACGTGGTTCATTAACGAGTCAAGTAGGTGCTAGTATGCTGTCATACGTCGTGTGCTTGATGCTGTGTGTATTGTGTCATTGTCCTCATGACATGACGGGTATCGTGTTTGCATGAGTCTATGTGGTGTCCATAGTATGTATGGGCTAGAAGTCAGTATGGTGTTTGTGTGTCGTATAACTTCCTATTCGGAAAGAGTTGGGTAAGGTGTCTAGACGTTATGAGGATATGTCTAAGTAAGCGTTGGATTACACACGTAAGTAATCCGTAAATGGTGGTGAGTCGTAGTACATGTCCAGGTAGTGTCATGCGTACATATGTGTTGCTTTGTGTGCTTGCATTGTTGTCCGTGTATACTGCTAATAGTGATGTGGAGGACGGAGTCCTTCGGGGTCATCATTGTACGTGTGATATGTCAGTCAATGTATGGTAGATGATATAGTCACCGTGTGGTGGCTGGGTAGTCATCATAGATGACGAGTGTGTCGCTATGTTTAGCGGCGGGGCCCTGTAACAGGGGTGGAGCTGAGCTTAGGACGAGTATCCCGACGGGGATAACCCTGACGAGGGTGCGGTGATGAGGTATGTTTTGTGTGCATTTATATGTGTTAAATTGCATGCAAGTGATGAGTTATATTAATTGTGTATGATATGATATTGATGTGATAAATAGGTGGAATCAATGTGATTTGTCGAGTTAGATTGACCGTTGTGTCGGGAAGAGTACTGTGATACTTCTGATTTTCACTACTTGTACTCATTCTAGACTTATCAATGAAAATCCGCATGACATTTCATTTTACTTGAAATCCTATTCAGACGTTGTTACAATACTAGTTCACATGTGAAACATTACGTTTATGCTTGATTTCAAAACTTATACTTATCTGTGATTGATTCATGGATCGCACGTAGACTTAATTGATCTTTATGACACATTAAATACACATGAACCACCCCCATACATCTCAAACATGTTCTTACAACCCATTCAATGTGAATTGATGCTTAAAAGTACTAGTTAGTACTTTCGTGCGATCGTTCGCCTTTTAAACCGTCGTTAACTACGTACCGTCCACGACCGACAAATCGTTTAACATGACATTAATTTATGTTTTAAATGTTTAAAATATTCATTTCTTTAATTAAAACAAAGTTTGTTTGCAAAACTTTCCTTAAATAAATCCTGAAATTCGAAAAACGATCAAAAAGTCCGTTTTCTCACCCACCGATCGCCATCTACTATACGCGAATAACGTAACTTTAACTTAAATTTTTTTAGCTAAACATACTCTTTTTGTTATGACAATCAACTTTAATGTTGAAAACATTTGCCAATTTCGCTTAGAAATGCTTAAAATCGTAATTTTCGAATGCGCGCACTCAACCGGATCAAGCTAGGACCCAACCCACCTACTCTTGGACCTAGCCCAAGCAAGAAATCACAAAAAAACCAGCCCCATTGAGGAAAATTTCGCAGATTTGAGGGCCCTAAAACCCTAAATTGATTTCCAAGACATTCCATATTTACACCCCTTCAACCATTAGTATAAATAGGAGGCTTAAGATCTTGTTTTCTTTGCTAATTCTCCCTCAAACACTCCCAACCCCTCCTAAGTTGTGAAATCCCTTCCCAACCTTGAAGATTTCGAAAATCCCTTAGAGGATTCCAAGAGTTTGAAGATCAAACAAGTAAGTAACCCTCCGAAGTTGAATACCGTCTTTTTATTTTATTCTTTCTTCATCCCCTCAATCTTTTTCTATTTTCTATCCATGATCACTTGATCATGTGAAAAATCAACCTAAAAACCCTCTAATAATCTTAATCAAACTAATAAATCAAGCTAACATCACCAACTAACAAACAAAGGATCCCGTTTGCAATGGCGGCTATGCCGTCGCATTCTGCGAATCCTCAAGACTACTATTGCAAAAGTGGCTCTGCCGATGCTTTAGTATGTTCTTGCTAACTTAAAACATGTTATTTATTTTATATTATCATTTATATGAACTCACACGCTAATTAAATATAGAATCCGCTTTCTCGTGTCGGCTATGCCGATTGCATTCTGTGATTCTCCAAAATGCTTCTGTGAATATCATGGCTAGACCGGTGACACGGGACGTTTTGGCTAACCTAATCTGATTATATTATGTATTATAATAACATAATAACATTCGTCTAATTTTTATTTGCGCGTTCGGTAATCTTAAAACCCTAAACGGACCACTTAAGTGCAACCATTGATTTTGGACAGAAACTGTGCTGAATTTAACTGAGCGTAACTTGACCATAATTAATCTAAACTGAGCAAACTCAATTTCCACGACGTAGTTCGTCGAATTTCCTTTCCAACCATAATTGGATCGTTTTCTAATTCAAAAGTATGACTCCGTAGTAGCCAAAACGGGACAGAAACCTTTTTCAATACCTTCTGTCTTGTTGGACTATTTTGGCTATGATCCGAGTCTCAAATGGAAAAACTTTCTAAACTAAACTTCTTTAGAATGACTTAAACTAATTCCCTGTAAAATTTCATAATTTTTAGACGTCGTTTGATATTTTTAACAATCCCGTTTCTGTTCAGCTACTTTGCTGTCCAAATTTGAAAATCAACTAAAACTCTATTTTTGCAACTAATTCTTAATCTTATGACCCGAACCGCCTATCTAACACCCGTAACCATCGAACCTACCCTAAAACTGGTTTATTTATTTGTTTAGGGTCTGGTCCGTGATTCATCTCGTCTATTCGTTCAAGTTTCTTATCTCGTCTAGCTTTCAAGGTGAGACTTCATAGCCCCATTTTATTCAAATCGTTTTGGGGGAAACATGTACGCGTTGGCACGCATTAAAACACGTTTTCAAACAAGCGAATCATATATGTATGTGAGTAAATGAACACAACATGATAAACGTTAAACTTGCAAATCCTTAACTTGAAAATTTCAAGCCAACGGTAGTACAGATATGGGCCATAGGATGGAAACCGCATATACTTTATGGACAACTTTTGGTTGGACATCTTATTCGTTATCAGTGCAACTTGCGAGTTGTACCACTTATTCGTTACTCATCATTTTAGGTTGGATTTGCTAATCATGTGTTTGTTTTATTACGTGCTATATGATGATCTTGGAATATGAATTGTTACCTTTGCCAAACTTATACTTTTATTAAACCTGTGATTTCTCACCAACTATTTTTAGTTGACACTTGTTTTTCGTACATGTTTCAGGTGATTAAGCTCGTGATAGGTCAAGTCAATATCACATAGGATTTGCCTAGATATCAATTGAAGAATCTTATTTTAAGTTGCTTGTCTTTTGAACATGTTATCTGTTTGGTTTAATTCGAAACTTATGTAATTGGGATTTTTTTTAATATTATGAAACTTTAATAGTAAATGTCTTTATTCCATTGTGTTCTTTTGTCAATTAAGTCACACCCGTGGTTAAGATGCACGGTTGGGGTGTGACAGATTGGTATCAGAGCCGTGGTTATAGAGAATTAGGCAACCATTTGACCTAGACTATAACCTAAGCTCCCCTTTGAAACTTATATGCTTATGTGATTCTATTCCACTAACTCTCTTATCTTTAGTATGTCGCCGTACTCTGCTGACATCTCTAGCAATTCAAGCCTTATTTCCGATGATGGGTCCCAAAGCCCAATTAGTTGGAGTAGGCTAATCTCACCACGATCATCTTTATCTGGAAGCCTGCTACCCTCGAAACATAATGTCAAGCCCGAGTTAATCTCCGATGCGACAAGCCGGCCTGCACCGAAGCCTGAAGTAATCAACATATCAAGTGATTCGGAATCCGAAGACCAAGAGAGCCATGTTGGAACCACTTCTGAGGCCCAACTCCCGTTCAAGAAAAGAAAGCTGACTTGTGAAGCTGAATCCAACTCTTGGGCAAGGCCCAATCCATAATGTTCTCATCAAAATCAAAGGCTTGGATAGTGATACTAGAGACACGTGTAATCTGGAAGGGTGAGCGCCTGTACACTGGGGGTCTTGTCAAAGGAAAGTGAGGCACGTTCGTTACGAGTCGCACTTACCTGGGGACCCTTGGAGTGAGTGCTCACTTATAGGCTAAAACACGTCTCACTAGTATCATTCATCCGAATCTTGAATTTTGACTAGTCAGTTTTGTCTTTATATTTCATTTGTAATTCAACATATATGTTTTAAATATATGTTTTATTTATCTTGTAAGACATTAATATTAATGAATGAGTGATTTTATTTATAAATATTGTCACTTTTAATTCTTGAATGTCTATCCTAACTACCGACTTATGATTTCTTTTTCGTAGAATGCCTCCTCTTCGTGATCCTGATAACACCGTGGCTAACACCAGTGAAGCCTCCGCCGAAACCACCGCCATAGCCACCCTGCTCACTCAACAACTTGCTGCGGTCTTACCCACTATTGTCACTCAAATCAACAACTCCACCGGAGGATCTAGTGGGAGTGTTTGTACTTTCAAGCACTTCAACTCTTGTAACCCACACAAGTACCTTGGATGTGAAGGTGCGACAGGGCTATTGCAATGGTTTGAAGGCATGGAGAACACATTTGAGATGAGTGACTGCCCCGATGAACTTAAGGTAAAATATGCTTCAAGTGCCTTCCAAAGGAGGGCACTGACTTGGTGGAATGCTGAAAAGAAAATTCGGGGTAGGGAAGGAGCTCTTGCTATGACTTGGGATAAGCTCAAGGAAATTATGATCGAGGAGTTCTGTCCTAGCAATGAGATGAATAAGTTGGAGATTGAGTTGTGGGACCTTACCCAGGATAGTGGGGAGAGTGAGGCGTACACCACACGCTTTCATGAACTCTGCATCCTAGGTCTCATCTGGTTACACCCTTGACCCGAATGATTGATCGTTATATTGGAGGCCTTCAGCCTCAAATTCGGGGTACTGTCATGGGTAGTAGCCCAACAACACTTGAAGATGCTATTCGTTTATCTGCGTCCTTAATGGACGATCTAGTTAAGTCTGAAGTTCTATTCAGGAAAGGTGACAAGAGAGTTAAGGAGGAAGTGGCGAAAAAGCCTGAGTATCGCCACAAGAAGCAAAAGACCTCTAAAAGCTTTGCCATGGTTACCCCAGCTATTCCTGTTGCCCAAGTAGCACCTAGACCTACACCTGGTAGGAAGCCATATAGTGGACCTCACCCGCTGTGTGTAAGGTGTCAATACCATCACCCTACTACTGTTCAATGTCGTTCGTGCACTAAATGTGGAAGGCTTGGTCATTTTGCTAACGCTTGTCGCGTAGCTGAAAAGGCTGCTACTACCCAAACTGTCACTCCTGCCATCATCAATGGTAGGGCCTGTTATGAATGTGGTGCTCCTGATCACTACAAAAACCAATGCCCGAAGCTCAACAACAATAACCGAGGTGCACGTGCTCGCACTTTTTCCATAGGAGCAACCGAGGCCAAAAATGACAATGCCGTGGTTACTGGTACGTTTCTCATCAATAATCGTTATGCCTCTATCTTATTTGATACCGGAGCGGATAAAAGCTTTGTCTCCTTAGAATTTGAACCTTTACTTAAAACTTGTCGTACCGCTCTTGAACCTTCTTATACTATAGAAATAGCTGATGGCAAACTAACTGTTGTGCATTCCGTTGTCCGAGGTTGTACTCTAACTCTCAACGATCACACATTCTCTATCGACCTGATTCCCATCACTCTTGGGAGTTTTGATATCATTGTGGGAATGGATTGGCTATCCCACAATCATGCGGAAATCAACTGTTCGGAGAAACTCATTCGTATCCCTCTACCATCCGGTGAGACCTTGAAAATCTTTGGAGAGAAACCTTGCAAAGGTTTGAAATTCATCTCCTGCATGTAGGCACGTAGATATTTAAGGAAGCGATACTATGCTTTCTTGGCACATGTGGTCGAGAAATCTGAAGAAAAGAAATTACAAGATATACCGATCATCCAAGATTTTCCGGAAGTATTCCCTGATGACTTGCATGGACTCCCTCCAACTCGACAAGTTGAATTTCGGATTGATCTTTTACCGGGAGCTAACCCCATTGCCAAATCTCCGTACCGCCTAGCCCCTTCTGAGATGCAAGAACTATCTAGCCAACTGCAAGAGCTGCTGGACAAGGGATTCATTAGACCGAGCTTCTCACCTTGGGGAGATCCAGTTCTCTTTGTCAAGAAGAAGGATGGGTCCTTTCACATGTGCATCGACTACCGTGAACTAAACAAGCTTACCATCAAGAATCGTTACCCGCTACCTAGGATCGATGACCTTTTCGATCAACTGCAAGGAGCAACTTGTTTCTCGAAGATTGACCTCCGATCTGGGTATCATCAACTCCGAGTCCATGAAGAGGACATTCCCAAAACTGCTTTTAGAACTCGTTATGGACACTATGAGTTCATGGTTATGCCTTTTGGGTTAACAAATGCGCCCGCGGTGTTCATGGACCTCATGAACCGTGTCTGCAAACCCTACCTAGATCAATTTGTCATTGTCTTCATCGATGACATCTTGATCTACTCCCGAACCAAAGAGGATCATACAACCCACCTTAAGCTGATTTTGGAACTCTTGAAGAAGGAACAACTTTATGCTAAATTCTCCAAGTGTGAATTCTGGCTTAGAGAAATTCATTTCTTGGGTCACGTGATCAACAACCAGGGTATACACGTCGATCCAGCCAAAGTCACCGCTATCAAGAATTGGAGTACACCATCCACACCCTCTGAGATCCGTTCGTATCTGGGTTTGGCGGGTTATTATCGAAGATTCATCCCGAACTTTTCAAAGATTGCCCTGCCTCTCACTACATTAACTCAGAAAAATAAGCCTTTCGTCTGGGAACAAAAGCAAGAAGATGCGTTCCAAACTCTTAAGCAGAAATTGTGCAACTCCCCTATTCTAAGTCTTCCCGATGGCAATGATGATTTCGTTGTATACTGTGATGCCTCAAACCAAGGTCTTGGTTGCGTGTTGATGCAATGAGACAAGGTCATAGCCTATGCATCCAGACAACTCAAGGTTCACGAAAAGAACTACACCACTCATGACCTTGAGTTGGGTGCGGTGGTCTTTGCTTTGAAAATCTGGAGACATTATCTCTACGGCACTAAATGTGTGGTTTTTACTGATCACA
Source organism: Smallanthus sonchifolius (assembly GCA_023525975.1). Classification (NCBI taxonomy): domain Eukaryota; kingdom Viridiplantae; phylum Streptophyta; class Magnoliopsida; order Asterales; family Asteraceae; genus Smallanthus; species Smallanthus sonchifolius. The sequence goes on along the minus strand of CM042032.1, from coordinate 56,546,922 downwards.
AGAGCCTTCAACATATTCTGAACCAGAAAGAACTCAACATGAGGCAGCGACGTTGGGTTGAATTACTTAGTGACTACGATTGCGAAATTCGTTACCACCCGGGGAAAACTAATGTGGTGGCTGATAAGGACCGAATCAAACCCACCAGTGTGTGAGCCATGGGAATGTTGGTCCAAACCAGTCTCAAAGATAAGATCCTCCTAGCTCAAAAACAAGTTGTTGCAAATGATGAGTTGAAGAAGGATTTGGATTGTGGTGTCGAAAAGCACTTGGAACCCAAACCCGATGATCTCGTTTACTTCATGGGTCGAATTTGGATCCCCGACTCAAGTGAGCTCCGAACCCTTATCCTTGATGAAGCACATAAATCCCGTTATTCTGTTCATCCCGGTGCTGGTAAGATGTATCACGACTTGAAAGAGTTTTATTGGTGGCCAGGAATGAAGAAAGACATCGCCCTCTATGTAAGGAAGTGTCTTACTTGCTCTAAAGTTAAAGCTGAGCACCAGAAACCATCTAGTCTTCTCCAACAACCCGAAATCCCACAATGGAAATGAGAGCAAATTTCCATGGACTTCATCACTAAGCTTCCGCGAACCTCTAGTGGTCATGACTCCATCTGGGTCATTGTTGACCGCTTAACCAAATCCACTCATTTTCTCCCAATCCGTGAGGACTACAAAATGGAGAAGCTTTCCAGACTCTATATCAATGAGGTCGTGACACGTCACGGTGTCCCTCTATCCATTATCTCCGACCGTGATAGCCGTTTTACCTCCCGATTCTGGCAATCTTTACAGAAAGCTTTGGGAACTCGTTTGAACCTTAGCACGGCTTACCATCCCCAGACTGATGGTCAAAGTGAAAGGACCATACAGACCTTGGAAGACATGCTCCGTTCTTGTGTGATTGACTTTGGAGGAAGTTGGGATCAACACTTGCCACTCATCGAATTCTCTTACAACAATAGTTACCATACGAGCATCAAGTGCACCCCTTTCGAGGCTCTATATGGTAGGAAGTGTCGATCTCCGGTGTGTTGGACCGAGATCGGAGACGCTCAAATCACCGGTCCCGAACTCATTCAAGAAACCACCGACAAGATACTTCAAATTCAAGAAAGACTCAAGGCCTCTCGCGATCGTCAAAAGAGTTATGCTGACAACCGTAGGAAGCCCCTTGAATTTCAAGTCGGTGATAGAGTCTTACTCAAGGTTTCCCCCTGGAAAGGTGTTTTCCGATTTGGGAAGAAGGGAAAGCTAGCCCCTAGGTTCGTTGGGCCATTCGAAATTCTTGAAAGGATTGGCCCAGTAGCCTATAGACTCAAGCTACCAACCGAACTTTGTAACGTTCATGACATTTTTCATGTATCAAACCTTAAAAGGTGCCTTACTGATGACACACTTCAAGTTCCTCTGGATGATGTTCGTATCGACAACTCTATGCATTTCGTCGAAAAGCCCGTTGAAATCATGGACCGTGAAGTCAAGCAACTCAAGCGTAGCCGCATCCCTATCGTGAAAGTTCGTTGGGAAGCCAAGCATGGTCCTGAGTTCACCTGGGAACGTGAAGACCAAATGAAACATAAGTACCCTCATCTCTTTCTAGACCCTACAGCCTCTACTAGTTGAATTTCGGGGACGAAATTCTTTTAACTAGGGGAGACTGTGACACTTCTGATTTTCACTACTTGTACTCATTCTAGACTTATCAATGAAAATCCGCATGACATTTCATTTTACTTGAAATCCTATTCAGACGTTGTTACAATACTAGTTCACATGTGAAACATTACGTTTATGCTTGATTTCAAAGACTTATACTTATCTGTGATTGATTCATGGATCGCACGTACACTTAATTGATCTTTATGACACATTAAATACACATGAACCACCCCCATACATCTCAAACATGTTCTTACAACCCATTCAATGTGAATTGACACTTAAAAGTACTAGTTAGTACTTTCGTGCGATCGTTCGCCTTTTAAACCGTCGTTAACTACGTACCGTCCACGACCGACAAATCGTTTAACATGACATTAATTTATGTTTTAAATGTTTAAAATATTCATTTCTTTAATTAAAACAAAGTTTGTTTGCAAAACTTTCCTTAAATAAATCATGAAATTCAAAAAACGATCAAAAAGTCCGTTTTCTCACCCACCGATCGCCATCTACTATACGCGAATAATGTAACTTTAACTTAAATGTTTTTAGCTAAACATACTCTTTTTGTTATGACAATCAACTTTAATGTTGAAAACATTTGCCAATTTCGCTTAGAAATGCTTAAAATCGCAATTTTCGAATGCGCGCACTCAACCGGATCAAGCTAGGACCCAACCCACCTACTCTTGGACCTAGCCCAAGCAAGAAATCACAAAAAACCCAGCCCCATTGAGGAAAATTTCACAGATTTGAGGGCCCTAAAACCCTAAATTGCTTTCCAAGACATTCCATATTTACACCCCTTCAACCATTTGTATAAATAGGAGGCTTAGGATCTTGTTTTTTTTGCTAATTCTCCCTCAAACACTCCCAACCCCTCCTAAGTTGTGAAATCCCTTCCCAACCTTGAATATTTCGAGAATCCCTTAGAGGATTCCAAGAGTTTGAAGATCAAACAAGTAAGTAACCCTCCGAAGTTGAATACCGTCTTTTTATTTTATTCTTTCTTCATCCCCTCAATCTTTTTCTATTTTCTATCCATGATCACTTGATCATGTGAAACCTCAGCCCTAAAAACCCTCTAATAATCTTAATCAAACTAATAAATCAAGCTAACATCACCAACTAACAAACAAAGGATCCCGTTTGCAATGGCGGCTATGCCGTCGCATTCTGCGAATCCTCAAGACAACTATTGCAAAAGTGGCTCTGCCGATGCTTTAGTATGTTCTTGCTAACTTAAAACATGTTATTTATTCTATATTATCACTTATATGAACTCACACGATAATTAAATATAGAATCCGCTTGCTCGTGTCGGCTATGCCGATTGCATTCTGTGATTCTCCAAAATGCTTCTGTGAATATCATGGCTAGACCGGTGACACGGGACGTTTTGGCTAACCTAATCTGATTATATTATGTATTATAATAACACAATAACATTTGTCTAATTTTTATTTGCGCGTTCGGTAATCTTAAAACCCTAAACGGACCACTTAAGTGCAACCATTGATTTTGGACATAAACTGTGCTGAATTTAACTGAGCGTAACTTGACCATAATTAATCTAAACTGAGCAAACTCAATTTCCACGACGTAGTTCGTCGAATTTCCTTTCCAACCATATTTGGATCGTTTTCTAATTCAAAAGTATGACTCCGTAGTAGCCAAAACGGGACAGAAACCTTTTTCAATACCTTCTGTCTTGTTGGACTATTTTGGCTATGATCCGAGTCTCAAATGGAAAAACTTTCTAAACTAAACTTCTTTGGAATGACTTAAACTAATTCCCTGTAACATTTCATAATTTTTAGACGTCGTTTGATATTTTTAACAATCCCGTTTCTGTTCAGCTACTTTGCTGTCCAAATTTGAAAATCAACTAAAACTCTATTTTTGCAACTAATTCTTAATCTTATGACCCGAACCGCCTATCTAACACCCGTAACCATCGAACCTACCCTAAAACTGGTTTATTTATTTGTTTAGGGTCTGGTCCGTGATTCATCTCGTCTATTCGTTCAAGTTTCTTATCTCGTCTAGCTTTCAAGGTGAGACTTCATAGCCCCATTTTATTCAAATCGTTTTGGGGGAAACATGTACGCGTTGGCACGCATTAAAACACGTTTTCAAACAAGCGAATCATATATGTATGTGAGTAAATGAACACAACATGATAAACGTTAAACTTGCAAATCCTTAACTTGAAACTTTCAAGCCAACGGTAGTACAGATATGGGCCATAGGATGGAAACCGCATATACTTTATGGACAACTTTTAGTTGGACATCTTATTCATTATCAGTGCAACTTGCAAGTTGTACCACTTATTCGTTACTCATCATTTTAGGTTGGATTTGCTAATCATGTGTTTGTTTTATTACGTGCTATATGATGATCTTGGAATATGAATTGTCACCTTTGCCAAACTTATACTTTTATTAAACCTGTGATTTCTCACCAACTATTTTTAGTTGACACTTGTTTTTCGTACATGTTTCAGGTGATTAAGTTCGTGATAGGTCAAGTCAATATCACATAGGATTTGCCTAGATATCAATTGAAGAATCTTATTTTAAGTTGCTTGTCTTTTGAACATGTTATCTGTTTGGTTTAATTTGAAACTTATGTAATTGGGATTTTTTTTAATATTATGAAACTTTAATAGTAAATGTCTTTATTCCATCGTGTTCTTTTGTCAATTAAGTCGCACCAGTGGTTAAGATGCACGGTTGGGGTGTGACAAGTACATTGTGTGCAACTGTTAAGCCAGTCGAGTTATGAGAGTCCTGGTTAGGACTGGTAAGTCGGTGTCTAGAGGTTGGTCGAGTTAGCCAGCGTATGGTTAATATATATGGTAAATTGTGAGTTATCAGTGTGTAAGATAATGGGAGTTATTTATATGATGAAAATATGTACAACTGTTTTCTAAGGACCAGAGGGTCTTGAATGGAAATAATTATATAAAGAGATGACTTGGTTGTTGTTTAAATTAAACTATTAGAACTCACTCAGTGTAGCTGACTTTGTATGTACGTTAGATTGTTTTGCAGGAGAGTCAGTTGGACGAAGTATCTTGGATTGGAAGCGGGGCTACTCGGTTGGTGCACATGCATTCGTCAGGTAATAATATGAAAATTAACGAGTTTAAAGATAATACTATTTTGAGAAAGACTTCCGCTGTTTACTTAAATGAAAGTTAGATGTTTTTAAAGAGTATAACCAGTTATGAGAACCAACTGTAGAGTGCCTGGTTTAGAGGGCCTTACAAGTTTGTATTAGAGCCGAGATTTAAGAGAAAATTGGTGTTTTTAAACAAATAAAATGCCTTAACTTAAACTAAAAATGGGACGACGGTGAAACGAATGCCACCACGGGTAACCGGGAGCCAAGAGGTACGTCTTTCGAGTTGAGAAGTAATTATTATTTACCATTTGTGTAGCGTTACACTAGGTAAAGCGATTGGTGTGAGTAAGTGATTTATGGTTCCGTGTGGAATCGTGATGTGTGCTACGCGTTGAAGTATTATGTAGAACTACTTGAAGTTGTGTGGTGTGATTAAATGAGACTATGATGTGAATTGAGTAATGCGGAGTAGCATTAATTGTAACTATGTGAGATAGTTTGGTGTGTCGATATGGTTTAGTAATTTTGTGTATAACCTTGGATGGTGTGAAATTGTGATGAATATGATGACTTGCTAGATTATTATGTGGTGCTATGTGAGTTGTGTGGGATGCATGTGCATCCGGGGTGTGTGAAAGATAGAAAGCTAGTGTGACTATGATAGGGAAGGTTTAGAATCCGAGCAGTAATGTGGACCACCAAATTGCATTTGATCACCATGATTTGGCAGTCTATGATTACTCTCATATTCTGAATTTGATGCCCATAGTAATCACTCTAACGTTATATCTTGTGCCGGTACTGATGGCCATGACGATTCGAACTAGATGGATTAGGTGGGGAGCTCTCATCAGGAGGTTGACAGAACAGCGGGCGAGACGTGCGACTGTTGTTCGTACGTTTATCTTCGGGAGAAGCCGGATCTTAGCACTTGTTCCTTTGACGGTGGTTCCACCGGCGACTGAGGATGAGCAGGAGCTACCAACACAGGAGATGATCTTGGAGCTTCCGACGCCTAATGCTCCCAGTACTACCAGGGCAACTATGCGAGGTGGACTCAGTAGATCCTTTTACATGAGAGGTGGTTGGAGAGGAAGAAATGCATTTGCAGTCAGGAGTCAGCCTTCGAGACACAACACTGAATCGGGAAACGGATGGCTGGAGGAGTCTGACGACGAGGAACAAGTGAGTGATAACTTTGACTTGTTCAGTAATTAGAATAGTGGTGGTTACCACGAGTGGACAAGAGCATTTTGAGTAGTGGCCGTCAGGCACTTTTGTGACGAAATATTTGTTCTTGGTTTTTCAATTGCTTGATTTTAACTTTGACAGTGAATCTTACCATAGGATGGTTTGAAACGTATTTAATGATAGTTGCATGTGTGATAGCTTGCTATTGGTGGTGCAATGTAAATTATGTGTGTTTATGTGATTACCTTTTGAACAACGTGAGTTCGTACTAAATGTAATCTTTGATGTGATGCTAGAGCTTGGTTGATTAGACTGTATGAGTAGACCTGTGTAGACCTGAGTTTTTATTATTTGTGTGTGTCTACGGTCTTAAGATAGTGTCACCTATGTGTTAGGTTTAGGTGATGTTTGAAGTGTAAAGAGTGTGTTGCACCTGGTGTAGTTGTTCATGACGAAGTCCTGTGGGAAATCTTAAATATACATCTTTAGTATGTATAAATGTTCAGGACAAGGTCCTGTGGGAAATTGTAGTTACATACCTTATGTCTAGGTATACATGTTCAGGACCAGATCCTGTGGGGAAATAAGATATTTTATATCTTGTGTGTATGAATGTTTAGGGTGATGTTTTGTGTCTAGACTGAGTAGTGTGTCGTCTTGAAGTATGGGTATGACCCGTATAGGCCGAGTAAACTCTGTACGAGTATATGATGACGTGTGGTAGGGGCTACCATTGTAGCGAGTAAGAGGTAAGGTTCAGAAGTTTGTGTGTCGATAAATGAAGAGGTCATATTGTATCCACGTATATTTACTCAGATCTAGCAGTTGTGTGTGTGCACGTGATGTGTGTTTAGAGTTTGGGGTTACTAGCACATGTGTAGAACAATGTGTGTTCTGTAGTTATGTATGTCGGTGTATGTCCTTGTAGTACACGCTTAGTCATGCATAGGACGGGTGGTCAGTGTGCTCAAGTATAGTATTTCTATCTTGACGATTTTCCCGACGTTGATACATCGAGGTGATGCGAGAAGTTTTGACATCTTTCTAGACGATCGGTGAGGTGCTCTTATGAGATGCTCTTATGAGATGCCTATGCTTATATCTCGGGAATTCGGAGCACGAAGCCAATGGGCGGAGCTGAAGAGTTAGTGATGAAAGTGGTTACGTGGGCGCTGGACCAGAGATACCCATGATGAGATCAAGGTGATGACGCTGAAGATTTCAGCACAGAGTTAACAAGATGACGAAGGGCCTTCATGGAACACGTTCCATATGAAGAATTCGATCGAGGTGAGACACCAGAGAAATAGGGATGCTTTTCCCTGGACAAGACGACGAATAACTGAGGCTTATGAGCACACGGACTTCGTGTTTGTAAATTATAAACGAAATGCGGTCGGCGATCGCATGGTAATGAAGTAAAGAGATACTATGGTAGGGAAATTTTATGAAGACCAGTGTAGCTTAGTACAAGCTCCTGGAGATCATCAGAGAATGGCAGAAGTAATACCCTTAGGGGTAAGCAGTAGGCTTGAGTTTGAAAACTCATTGCAGGATGGCGATCAAGGTGTGAGGCGAGAAGTATGACGACTTCAATAGGGAAGAATGAAAAATGTCCCTAGACATGAGAGGCAAGAAGCCCATTTGGGGAGATGATTGTCGGAGTGACGAGATCGTCAGGACCATACAAGAGGTAAGGGCAATTATGCCCGTAACTCAGAATGAAATGTGACAAGTGAGCGGATAACTGGCAGTGTTGTACTACGCGGTACTAGCAATGATTTGTGCAGTATTGTTAAAGACATTAAGAGCGACGAGGTATTGTCAAGGACAATAACAATGAAACCTTAGTGAAGAGATTAGTATTCAAGACAAGCATGGAACGTTACTTCCGACGAATGTTAGAATAACGAAAGTTTAATAGACAACTCTGGAACATGCTAATTAAAGATGCGATGTGGGAAACGTGTTAAACAGTATTTACTGTGGAGCAATGGTAGGAAGACGAGAGACAAGGGAACCTATAAGTGAAGCCTACAAGCCCCAAAGATGAAGGCGGGCAACGGAGTAAACTTCTTGAAACACCGATGGTGGTGGTTGAGTAAGAATGAATAGATACATTGTGTTGGTTTGTACCGACATAGGATTCGAGGACGAATCCTCTTTTAAGGGGGGTAGACTTGTAACATCCCGAAATTCAAAAGGTTTAAGGTCCGGGTTAGTGAGCGAACCGAACCTATATTAAACCAAAAAAGGGGGCGTTTTAACGACAGGAAATGACTCGGTTAGTCACTTAATGAGGGTTTTATGATCGAAGCGCGCGAAACAAAAGAGGAGGGGCTAGAATGTAAAACCTCAAAGGTTTAAATACCACATTTAAGCAAAACCCTAGACCATAATCGGTCTAGGGGAACTCGATGACAAAAGGAAGCGACGCGAGGGAAAGGGAGGCCGAGCACGGTGGTTCGCGGTGGCCCTACGACGGTGTAAAGCAAGAAGGTACTCCGTTACGCTAAGGTATTCCTTGAAATTCTTTCTCTTTTCCTATTTGGTTGCTTGTTGAAAGACCCGACTAGGGTTTGGGTTGTGGTTCACGGCCGACAACGGGGAAGGGAAGTGGGCCTGGTGGCTCGCGAGAGTACATGGCGGTGGGGGATGGTGACCCAGCAGTAGGGAAGATGAAGGCAAGGGCGACGGGCTGCATTAGCAGCGGTGGTTCGTCCGGATGATGTGAAACGGAGGTGGCAAAGTGGGTAGCCGGTGGTGGTCGACGGCAGCAGTGGTGGTGGCTGATCCGGTGGTAAGAATGAGCCGGTGTTGGCATGATAGGGTTGTGTATACCCGCTAGGGTACTGTAACATCCCGAAAATTCGAAAGCTAATGGTTCGGGTCGGAGGGCGACTCGAATCTTTATTAAACAAGAGATGTTAGCATAGTTTAGCGTGTAAATTGAGAATCGATATATCTAAAGGACCCGGTTAGCTACAATGAGAACGGTTGGGATTGAAAGCGCTCGAAAAGGGAAACCGGGGACTAGGATGTAAACCTCAATGGTTTAAAAGGAACTTTTGGGCAAAACCCTAGGCCATTCGGCCTAGGAGTGTGCGCGACGGCAGGGATGACCGGGAGAGATAGAATCCGGCGAGAAGAGAAGACGACGGCGATGGTCCTACGGTGGAGTTAAGCAAGAGACTACACTACGCGTTAAGGTAACCCTCGTATGTTATTTTTATGTTTATTCGTTAATGTTTTACATCGAAACCCGGTAAGGGTTTGGGGTTTGTTGATCCCGGCCTACGGCAAGGACAAGGTGGAGGCGTCGATGGCCGGAAGTGGTGGTGGCGGGTGTAGTATGCGGTCGATGATGGCCGTAGACGTGGATAGCAGTAGCTACCGATGAAAGCGGATGGCGGCTTGGTGACCGGACGTCTAAAGAAGAAGAAGAGAGGCGTAGCGCAACGAGCAGTAGGGGTGCGCTGTGGTGGCTGCTGTGGCGGCGCTATGGTGGCGCAAAGCGGGGGCAGCCGATGTGACAATTCGAATTTTTAGGTTAACTCCGTTAACTATCCCGTATAGTTTCCTATTAAAAACTTAACCTCGTTAACTAAATCTAACCCTAGGGACTGATTCTGTAACAAATTCAACTCAAAACTACAGGGACTTGTTGTGTGAATATACCAAACTTAATATGTTGACTCCCCAAAGTCAAAATCGACAATTTTAGCTTCTGTTGACTTTTTTTGTAGTCAAAATCGCGACTATTTGGTTTCAATTCTTGTTTGATAACCGAAATCGATCGAATGTAACTATTGATTAACACTTAACTGTATTAATCGTTCATCATTGAGCATTAATCGTAGGCATTAATCAAATTAAACTCGAATAATGGAAATTAAATTCAAAACCGTCGACCCTATTCCAAATGATCATCGAATTCGCCTAATTTCTGTATTCTCCTCACAAATCACACACCTGCGTATCTTGCTCGAGTCCTTCAGAAGAAATTGCATACATCAGTCGCGCCGGAGAAGCAACCAGAAGTGCCGAAGATCAACCCGCAGTCGTCGGACTCAGTTTTAGTCGAGCACTATCAATCCGACATCCAATCGGGTAATTGAAACATTATTTTGATTCGTTTTATACTTTAGAATGAAAGCCCAATCCTAATCAGGGCTTACATTATCGATTTAATCATAATCCGATTCTAGGGTTTATATGAAATCGGATTTGGGGCTTTGGATTCTAGACTTGTTCTCAATGCAATTAAATCATACCATTAGTTTCGAAATTTTTTGTTTAATGAAAGCCCCATGTTAATTGAATCAAACAACATCTAATTTTACAAATTCAGATTCTAGAGTTCATTCGAAACCGTTTTAATCAAACTCTAACATGGACACAATGTTAATCAAATTAATCTATATGGTTAGAATCGCCATCATCTATTCTCTGAAAGCCCTATGCTAATTCGAGTATGTAACATCGAATCAGTGATGAACCGATTTTAGGGTTCATCACGTATTGGGTTTAATCAAACACCAGTCAAACCTTAATCTCAATATAATTAAAATACATGGATAGAATCAGAACCTAATGCTCTGTAATAGCCCCATGAATTCAGTCTATAACATCATAAGAATTGATCAGATCGATCCCACGTTTTTAAGTCTAAGTTTTGGCTTTTCAAACTGGATTTTAACTATCTAAAATTTAACGATTTTTGCAATTGAACCTAACATCAGATTTGCAATTCATTTATTTACAAAACCCCTTTGATCCTGAAACCAGTCACGATCGAATTCGTGACGTTTGGAACGGGATTCGATCTGGGAACTTGTGGGGAAGGAAATCATGTTTGATCAGGATGTTAAATGCATTTAGTCTCGGGTTTGTTTGCAATGACCCTAGCGGGCCTAATGGTTTGGTCAGGGTGTGCGTGTGGGAGGGACCCGGGTTCGAGACCGGGCTCCCACAATCTTTTTTTGAAGCATTTTCTGTAATATTAAATTAATAAAAATCAAACTTATTATTATTATATTGTTATATAAATGTGTTTTAGCCCGGAAAACGACCCGTAGGCTCGGGTTTGAATTATTAACATATTTTTATAAATTATACCCACTTTTATAAATTATATATTGTTATTATTATCAAGTAAAAATAATATGTTTATATTATTTTTAAGCTGTAAATTCGTATAAAATAATATATTATTTTCAAACTGTGACCCGTATTATTAAATAATATATATTTATATTATTTCGAATCATTTAATAACGCCGTGTATCAATAGAGATTAATTAATAATATAATTAATTATATTATTCACTCGTATATATATATATATATATATATATATATATATATATATATATATATATATATATATATTATTAATTGAGTCATCCGTCGCGTAAAAGTAATTCCTAATCTCGTGGACACATTCGTCCACTCTCGTTTATTAGAGCGATTCTTTAAGACGTTTCTTTCCGTGTCACTGTCACGATTCCCATTATCATTCCTAATTTATGTGTTTATAATTTTAGGACATTCGTAGGTCTTTTGAGACTTACACTCGTGGTTCCAACTTACCTCTAGGGTGAAACTACCTTCAACGCAAAGCAGGTGAGTTTTCACGGCCCCTTTTACTGTTTTAACTTGGGGGAGAACTAAACGATTTTTGATTTGTTTTAATTCATATGTTATCAATGTTAAATGCTAAGCATAACACGCTATCACAGAAAGTCCTCAACTAATATCGGACCGTTAATATGGATCTTAGCGAGGTAATATTTAGTAGTACTACTGGGTTTGACAAATCCCACCCGCATTAGTCGCGCTAACTCGATTAGATATCGAATGAGTGAAATGTTAGCCTACTCACACCGCCAGTGTTGATAGACCTGGCAGGAGGCAATAAACAAACAGTCAGCTTCGGTTGCGAGCGCTTGAGCTGAACATGAACATAGGTTAGCTACCTATAGATACGTACTGAATGAACTTAAATCCGGTAAACGCTTATTTACTTATATTGAAACCTGTGGACTCACCAACCTCGTGTTGACATATTTTTACATGTTTTCTCGGGTCGCTAAGCTAAGACACAGGTGCACGTTAGGGCATGCATGGGATTCAACTGCTTTGATTGTGTCTATTTATGTTTGGTTGAATTATTCTATTGTACTTTGCTTTGTTTGGACGTTTGGACTTTTGGACTTTGGTTTTGGGCGCGTGTATTTTGCGCATTTACTTTCTTTATGCTTCCGCATTGATACTCTGATTTGAATGGTATTTTCATTTTGAGTCCCATGTAGAGTCGTTCAAAGTAACTAATATCTGAGATCCTGGTTCGTCACTTTCCAAACGGTAAAACTCCGTTAGTTGAAATTGGGGGTGCGACAGATTGGTATCAGAGACATTGGTTATAGAGAACTAGGATTGCATACTAGACTATAGCCTCACACATTAGTTACATGTCATTTGGATGTTTGGCACTTATACGTGTTGTTACAGGAACATGTCGTCAACCCCACCTCCATCACCTAAGGCACTAGGACATAAGGCACCTATCCTATCATCCCCGAGCCCAAAAGGCGCCGGACTACTTCCAGTGACCATTCAGTTGACCAAGGTGAACCGAGTAACGCACGAGTAATGGATTATACTATCAATTGGAACGTATACCCGTAAATGATCCAAAGGTGGATCGAAATGGGAAATGTCCCATCACCCTACTTTGGTTCTACATCCTCATCATCCCTACTACCTAGCTTGCCATGCACTATGGAACAAGCTTTTGCAGCCTTCGTATCTTATATGTCGAAGGAATTGAGTATTGTATAAGATGCCACCGAGGAGATACCTAAACTTCTGAAGAATGGACCCCAAATAGAAGAAAATAAGGTAGGGATAGAACTCTTGACTACCGAACTAGCTGCAACGGACCATGTTCATAACCTTTTAGTAGATCGTGTGGCACATCTAGAGACGAGGGCCGACACTATGTACGATGATATGGAAGGAGTTCTGGAGATATTGGCTGCTATGGAAGCTCAGCTACATGTAGCAAACCACACTGCTGAAGGTCTTCAAGAGAGGGTGACTCACTTGGAAGCCCAACTACAAGCCGCTTTATTTCCTGAGGAGGTTCCACATTCTGATGGCGAGGAGGAACCTTTTGAGGAGGAACCTTTTGAAGAAGAGCCCTTCGAGGAGGAGCCCTTTGAGGAGGAGCCCTTGGAGGAGGAACCAGTGGAGATAGACGATGCACAATCGTATGTTTCTTCCGATGACGAAGATGCTTGATGATCTTCCTATTCTATCTTCCTTTTCATGTTTTCTTTTTCTTATGTTATTTCTCTTTCCAAACCTAGATGGGTAAGGTTGTTCCCATCCAATAAAAGCATGAGAAGTTTAATATTTGAGTTATTTATTTTGTAGCCTTACAATTTGTTTAATTTTCAAAATATTAGATGTTGTATCTCCCTACTCATACCTGAATAATGTTTAATATGCGATATATTTCTCATTGTTTTTCATTTGTGATTGTGAAGAATCATGTCTGGGAGAGGACGCGGAGGCCGTGCCGGTGGTCGTGGTACCATTAATATGACGGCAGCAGAGCTAGCGGCACTGATAAATGATAGTGTTGCAGAGGCTCTGGCAGCACAGAATGCTGCAGGTAAATGCTTTAACTATTGACTAATGATGTCAATTCATCTCCTAAAAACATATTCCTAAACTCTATAAATCCAATCCTGTTTTTATTTCTAAATCCAGGCCAACAAAATCAGCAAAACCAACAACCAGCCTGCACTTTCAAGGCGTTCATGGATCGCAAGCCCCACACCTTTAGTGTAGCTGAAGGAGCCGTTGGATTACTTCGCTGGTTTGAGAAGGTTGAATCAGTAATTGCCATGTGTAACTGCCCCGTGGCTAATCAAGTGAAGTTTGCCGCCGGAACCTTAGAAGGCCCGGCACTCACATGGTGGAACGCCCAGGTCCAAATGTTGGGTCTGGCCATGGCGAACGGACTCCCGTGGGAGGAATTCAAAACAATGATGAAGGAGGAATATTGTCCTCGCGATGGGATCCAGAAGTTAGAGGGAGAATTTTGGAACCTAAAGATGGAGGGCTCTGAGATTGAACTCTACACTACACGTTCCCATGAGCTGGCTACTATGTGCCCGTATATGGTAACTCTTGATTACAAAAGAATTGAGCTTTACATTGGAGGTCTAGTGCCTCAAATACAAAGCATGGTTACTTCATCCAATCCTGCCACTATCCAACAAACCATTCGACTTGCGCATAAGTTAACCGACCAAGCGGTGACACAAGGAACCCTACCTCCGAGAGGTTCAGTTGCTAAACCCACCGACAATCACAAACGCAAGTTCGATCACCATTCCAACACCCACAACCACTCTAACTCCCACTCCAAAGGACCCCAACCCAACCAACCCCAGTTTAACCAACCGTAATAGCAGCAACAACGTAGGTTTAAGCCTACTAAAAACTTCAATCAGTCGACCTCTTCAGGTCAAAACCAGGGTGGTTATGCGGGGAAGTCTCCGAAGTGTAATAAGTGTAACTTCCACCACTTTGGGTTCTGCAATCGTTGCCAGAGGTGCGGCAAAATAGGTCATGCTGCTAAGGAGTGCAGGGGTGAGTTACAAAGTAAACAACCTTTTCAACAACCGGGATCCACAAGGGGTTGCTTTGAGTGCGGAAAGGAAGGGCATATTCGGAAGAATTGTCCTCAATTGAAGAAAGGGGGTAACGGAAACCACAACCCTAACCAGAATAACAATGGCAATGGTGGTAACAATGGCAATGGTGGAGGAAATGGTGCGAAGGGACGAGCCTTCATACTAGGATCTGGAGAAGCCCGTTACGACCATAACGTGGTCACCGGTAAGTTCCTCGTAAATAATTACTTTGCTTCTGTCCTTTTTGACACCGGTGCTGATAGAAGTTTTATATCTAAGAAATTTAATAATATGATAAAAGGAACTTCATCTCTATTAGAAGATAAGTATACAATAGAGATAGCTGACGGCCAAATAATTGAGGCAACTCACATTCTTAAGGGATGTAAACTTGAGCTAGCTACACATATATTTGATATCGACCTTATGCCAGTCATACTTGGTAGTTTTGATATAATTGTCGGCATGGATTGGTTATCTAAAAACCAAGCCGAAATTATCTGTCGTGAGAAGATTGTACGTATACCTCTCCCGAGTGGAGAAACCCTTTCCGTCCAAGGCGAAAGAGTTGGTGCAGTCATGGGCATCATATCTTTCATGAAAGCACAAAAATGCCTTCGAAAGGGGCATACGGCTATTTTGGCTCTTGTTGGTGAGCAGTCCTCCGAAGAGAAGAAAATTGAAGATATTCCCGTCGTGCGTGAATTTTTGGAAGTGTTTCTCGAGGATATGTCCGATTTGCCACCGCACCGTCCAGTTGAATTCCAAATTGATTTAGCACCCGGAGCAGCACCGATTGCTCGGGCACCTTACAGACTGGCACAGTGAAATGCAAGAACTGTCCACTCAATTGCAATATTTGTTGGATAAAGGTTTCATCCGACCTAGTTCATCACCGTGGGGAGCTCCGGTACTATTTGTCAAGAAGAAGGACGGAACTTTTCGTATGTGTATTGATTACCGGGAGCTGAATAAAGTCACAATCAAGAACCGCTACCCTTTACCTCGCATAGATGACCTTTTTGATCAACTCCAAGGATCAAGTTTCTATTATAAAATAGATCTTAGGTCCGGTTACCATCAGTTAAGAGTCCGAGAAGAGGATATCTCAAAGACTGCGTTCAGAACGAGGTACGGCCATTACGAATTTATGGTCATGCCTTTCGGGTTAACCAACGCACCTGCGGTATTCATGGATCTCATGAACCGTGTGTGTAAGCCTTATCTTGACCAGTTCGTTATTGTTTTCATCGATGACATCCTCATTTATTCCAAGAACAAGAAAGAACACGAGGAACATCTACACCTAATTTTGGGATTACTCAAGCGAGAGCAACTGTATGCTAAGTTTTCCAAGTGTGAATTTTGGATTCGGGAAGTTTAGTTTCTAGGGCATGTGGTTAACGAGAAAGGAATACATGTCGACCCATCAAAGATAGAAGCCATCAAGAATTGGGCAGCACCGACGACTCCGACTGAAGTGCGACAATTTCTGGGATTGGCTGGATATTACCGTCGATTCATCGAAGGATTTTCCAAAATTGCTCAACCCCTCACAGCTTTAACTCAAAAGGGTAAAGCCTATAATTGGGGCGACAACCAAGAATCAGCATTCCAACACCTCAAACAGAAACTTTGCAGTGCACCTATTCTAGCTCTTCCGGAAGGAACCGATGATTTTGTAGTGTATTGTGATGCATCTATTCAAGGTCTGGGTTGTGTCTTAATGCAACGCGAAAAGGTAATCGCATACGCTTCACGACAACTAAAAGTCCATGAGAGAAACTACACAACTCATGATTTAGAGTTGGGAGCCGTGGTCTTCGCTCTTAAGATATGGAGACATTACTTGTACAGTACCAAATGCACCATCTACACCGATCACAAGAGTCTTCAACACATCTTCGAGCAGAAAGAATTGAACATGCGACAACGTCGTTGGGTCGAACTCTTAAACGATTATGACTGTGCGATCCGATATCACCCGGGCAAAGCTAACGTTGTAGTTGACGCCCTGAGTCAAAAAGAAACAAAACCCAAACGAGTTCGAGCATTACAACTTACTATTCACCACGGATTACCTGACAAAATCCGTAGTGCTCAACTCGAAGCCCTAAAAGAAGAAAATCTACCGCTGGAAGGTACACGCGGTCTGGAAGCACAACTTGAAGTCAAATCTGACGGTATTCACTACTTTGCCGAACGAATATGGATTCCAGTATTCGGAAACCTAAGGGAACTAGTTATGGATGAGTCTCATAAATCTCGTTACTCTATTCATCCAGGTTCCGACAAAATGTATCATGATCTAAAGATACTATATTGGTGGCCGAAGATGAAAGCCGATATAGCCACCTATGTTAATAAGTGTCTGACTTGTGCGAAGGTCAAAGTTGAATATCAAAAACCATCCGGTCTTCTGCAACAACCAGAAATTCCTATGTGGAAATGGGAACAAATATCCATGGACTTCATCACCAAATTACCACGAACCCCTACCGGATGTGATACCATATGGGTAATCGTTGATCGATTAACAAAGTCCGCTCACTTCTTAGCAATCAAAGAGACCGACAAAATGCATAAACTTACTCGTACTTACCTGAAATAAATAGTCTCTCGGCACGGGGTGCCAATCTCTATTATTTCGGATCGTGATGCACGATTCACTTCTCGTTTCTGGCAGTCGTTACATAAGGCCTTAGGCACGCGTCTAGATATGAGCACAGCATACCATCCTCAAACTGATGGCCAAACGAAACGTACAATCCAAACTCTGGAGGACATGCTACGAGCTTGTGTGATTGATTTTGGTAACACTTGGAAGTAGAGGTGCACAAACCGGGTTTTTGAACCGAACCGGTTCCAAACCGGCCTGAACCGGTTTGGTCAACGCAATTGTTGAACCGGTTCGGGTTAAACCGGATTATCATATATAAAATCTCGAACCTGTTGAACCGGTTCAGTTCGGTTCTGGACCGGTTCGGGTTGGTGAACCGGTTTAAACCGGGTTTTTTTTTTAAATTTAATAAATTAAATTAAAAAATAAATATTTAACAAATAAAAACATAAAGTTCAACGTTTATTCATTTTTTAGGAGTTCGAAAATCACAAAACATTATAAATTAAACATTACAATACGAGAAAAAAAAATATTTTTATTTTTTGGAGTTTTTTAGTTTAATTTTCGCCATCATTCTCGGAGTTACTAGTGGATTCTCGTAGTCTATCATCTTCGGCGAGTTCTTCATTTGTAAGTGGGCTCGCCAATCCTTGGTTGACCTCAGATTCGTGTATGAATTCTTCAACTTCAAGTTCGATTTTGTGACCGTTAAACCGGTTTACCAAACCGGTTCATCAAACCGGTCATAAATCGTTCGTTGCGAAAATGTCTTAAACCGGTTGTAAACCGGCGGTTCCTACCGGTTTGAAACCGGTTCACAAAAAACCAGTTCTTGGACGGTTCGATTTTCGGTTCCGAACCGGTTTGGATTTCCAAACCGGTTTTTTTGTGCACCTCTACTTGGGAGTCTCACCTACCGTTGGTGGAATTCTCCTACAACAACAATTATCATACTAGCATCAAGGCAGCTCCATTTGAAGCACTGTATGGACGGAAATGCCGTTCTCCCATTTGTTGGACCGAGGTTGGAGATAGCTAACTCACAGGTCCTGAACTTGTATTTGAAACTTCCGAAAAGATCGTTCAAATTAGAAACCGTATGGCGGCAGCTCGTGATCGTCAAAAGAGCTATGCCGACAAGCGTCGTAAACCTTTGGAGTTTCAAATAGGTGACATGGTCTTACTCAAAGTCTCACCTTGGAAAGGTGTCATTCGTTTCGGGAAACGAGGCAAACTGAATCCTCGTTATGTTGGACCATTCAAAATAATGAAGAGAATCGGACCAGTCGCGTATCAACTGGACCTACCTGAAATACTTAGTGGTGTACACAACGTCTTTCACGTCTCAAATTTAAAGAAATACCTAGCATACGAATCACTCGCAGCTCCTCTTGAGGAACTACACGTTGATGAACAATTACGTTTCATCGAAGAACCTGTGGAAATTATGGATAGGGAAGTCAAAACGTTAAAGAACAGTAAAATCCCTATTGTCAGAGTTCGTTGGAACTCGAAACGCGGACCAGAATTCACGTGGGAGCGCGAGGATCAGATGATGCGCAAATATCCTAATATGTTCAAGCACTCCGCGTAAAATACTTAAGGTACTATTTAATTTTCGGGACAAAAATTCTTTCAACTAAGTGATGATGTGACATCCCGGAAATTTTTTATTTATTTATTTGTTTAATTTTCGGGACGAAATTCTTTCAACTAGGGGATGATGTGACAATTCGACTTTTTAGGTTAACTCCGTTAACTATCCCGTTAAGTTTCCTATTAAAAACTTAACCTCGTTAACTAAATCTAACCCCAGGGACTGATTCTGTCACAAATTCAACTCAAAACTACAGGGACTTGTTGTGTGAATATACCAAACTTAATATGTTGACTCCCCAAAGTCAAAATCGACAATTTTAGCTTCTGTTGACTTTTTTTGTAGTCAAAATCGCGACTATTTGGTTTCAATTCTTGTTTGATAACCGAAATCGATCGAATGTAACTATTGATTAACACTTAACTGTATTAATCGTTCATCATTGAGCATTAATCGTAGGCATTAATCAAATTAAACTCGAATAATGGAAATTAAATTCAAAACCGTCGACCCTATTCCAAACGATCATCGAATTCGTCTAATTTCTGTATTCTCCTCACAAATCACACACCTGTGTATCTTGCTAGAGTCCTTCAGAAGAAATTGCATACATCAGTCGCACCGGAGAAGCAACCAGAAGTGCCGAAGATCAACCCGCAGTCGTCGGACTCAGTTTTAGTCGAGCACTATCAATCCGACATCCAATCACGTAATTGAAACATTCTTTTGATTCGTTTTATACTTTAGAATGAAAGCCCAATCCTAATCAGGGCTTACATTATCGATTTAATCATAATCTGATTCTAGGGTTCATATGAAATCGGATTTGGGGCTTTGGATTCTAGACTTGTTCTCAATGCAATTAAATCATACCATTAGTTTCGAAATCTTCTGTTTAATGAAAGCCCCATGTTAATTGAATCAAACAACATCCAATTTTACAAATTCAGATTCTAGAGTTCATTCGAAACCGTTTTAATCAAACTCTAACCTAGACACAATGTTAATCAAATTAATCTATATGGTTAGAATTGCCATCATCTATTCTCTGAAAGCCCTATGCTAATTCGAGTATGTAACATCGAATCAGTGATGAACCGATTTTAGGGTTCATCACGTATTGGGTTTAATCGAACACCAGTCAAACCTTAATCTCAATATAATTAAAATACATAGATAGAATCGGAACCTAATGCTTTGTAATAGCCCCATGAATTCAGTCTATAACATCATAAGAATTGAACAGATCGATCCCACGTTTTTAAGTCTAAGTTTCGGCTTTTCAAACTGGATTTTAACTACCTAAAACTTAACGATTTTTGCAATTGAACCTAGCATCAGATTTGCAATTCATTTATTTACAAAACCCCTTTGATCTTGAAACCAATCGCGATCGAATTCGTGACGTTTGGAACGGGATTCGATCTGGGAACTTGTGGGGAAGGAGATCACGTTTGATCAGGATGTTAAATGTATTTAGTCTCGGGTTTGTTTGCGATGACCCTACCGGGCGTAATGGTTTGGTCAGGGTGTGCGTGTGGGAGGGACCCGGGTTCGAGACCGGGCTCCCACAATCTTTTTTTGAAGCATTTTCTGTAATATTAAATTAATAAAAATCAAACTTAATATTATTATATTGTTATATAAATGTGTTTTAGCCCGGAAAACAACCCGTAGGCTCAGGTTTGAATTATTAACATATTTTTATAAATTATACCCACTTTTATAAATAATATATTGTTATTATTATCAAGTAAAAATAATATGTTTATATTATTTTTAAGCTGTAAATTCGTATAAAATAATATATTATTTTCAAACTGTGACCCGTATTATTAAATAATATATATTTATATTATTTCGAATCATTTAATAACGCCGTGTATCAATAGAGATTAATTAATAATATAATTAATTATATTATTCACTCGTATATATATATATATATATATATATATATATATATATTATTAATTGAGTCATCCGTCGCGTAAAAGTAATTCCTAATCTCGTGGACACATTCGTCCACTCTCGTTTATTAGAGCGATTCTTTAAGACGTTTCTTTCCGTGTCACTGTCACGATTCCCATTATCATTCCTAATTTATGTGTTTATAATTTTAGGACATTCGTAGGTCTTTTGAGACTTACACTCGTGGTTCCAACTTACCTCTAGGGTGAAACTACCTTCAACGCAAAGCAGGTGAGTTTTCACGGCCCCTTTTATTGTTTTAACTTGGGGGAGAACTAAACGATTTTTGATTTGTTTTAATTCATATGTTATCAATGTTAAATGCTAAGCATAACACGCTATCACAGAAAGTCCTCAACTAATATCGGACCGTTAATATGGATCTTAGCGAGGTAATATTTAGTAGTACTACTGGGTTTGACAAATCCCACCCGCGTTAGTCGCGCTAACTCGATTAGATATCGAATGAGTGAAATGTTAGCCTACTCACACCGCCAGTGTTGATAGACCTGGCAGGAGGCAATAAACAAACAGTCAGCTTCGGTTGCGAGCGCTTGAGCTGAACATGAACATAGGTTAGCTACCTATAGATACGTACTGAATGAACTTAAATCCGGTAAACGCTTATTTACTTATATTGAAACCTGTGGACTCACCAACCTCGTGTTGACATATTTTTACATGTTTTCTCGGGTCGCTAAGCTAAGACACAGGTGCACGTTAGGGCATGCATGGGATTCAACTGCTTTGATTGTGTCTATTTATGTTTGGTTGAATTATTCTATTGTACTTTGCTTTGTTTAGACGTTTGGACTTTTTGGGACTTTTGGACTTTGGTTTTGGGCGCGTGTATTTTGCGCATTTACTTTCTTTATGCTTCCGCATTGATACTCTGATTTGAATGGTATTTTCATTTTGAGTCCCATGTAAAGTCGTTCAAAGTAACTAATGTCTGAGATCCTGGTTCGTCACTTTCCAAACGGTAAAACTCCGTTAGTTGAAATTGGGGGTGTGACAGCCGATGTGTATGAAGGTGACGCACGGTGGTGATCGGAGGGATGAGGCACGACAAGGAAGACGAATACGTAGGGGGCATGCATGGTGGTGCATGATGGTGGAGCACGTCGAGACACGGGTAGCCGGCGAGGTGACACCTGGTCACGATGGTGACGGTACAGGGAATGCGTGGTGGCGCGTAGGATTTCATAGATGAACCGAACGCGAGTGGGGCAAATTAGGGTTTTTGCATGTTAGGTGACGTGCATGCATAAAACCCGGTTCGGGTATTCTGTTCCTAAACAGGTCAAGGATGATCTGACGCATGTGTTCGTGAAGATAAGGGTTCGGCAGGTCGGAAGGACGAGTAGTTGAGACCAAGTGTCGGGATTGTCATTATGTTATGTGTCAGTCGACGTATCTGATCATGTGATCATAAGTTGGCAGGTTTGAAGTTTGAGCAAAAGGACGGCTACTGGGCGAGGCTTGGATCTTCACAACTGTGAGTTTCTAATGCCCTCATTTAAATGTTTTACTGTTTTGGGGCAATCGTACATACTCACATGTGTTATTAAACGAACGTATTACGAGTTATGATTTAAACCTGAAGTGTTTTATGAGACCATTATGTAATAATGAAGCTAAGGGTCGTTGTGGGGTTCTTAGGGCAGGTGAACAAGAGTTGGGATGATCTGTGTATGTCATCTTATGAGTTAGTCGGGATGAGTTGTGAATTTAGTTAAACCTATGATGGTTATATAAGGAGAGTTAGCAGGGAAACCCGTACGTGGTTCATTAACGAGTTAAGTAAATGCTAGTATGTTGTTAAGCGTCATGTGTTTGATGTTGAGCTTAGGACGAGTATCCCGACGGGGATAACTCTGATGAGGGTGCGGTGATGAGGTATGTGTTTGTGTGCATTTATATGTGTTAAATTGCATTCATGTGATGAGTTATATTAATTGTGTATGAGATGATATTGATGTGATAAATAGGTAGAATCAATGTGATTTGTCGAGTTAGATTGACCGTTGTGTCGGGAAGAGTATATTGTGTGCAACTGTTAAGCCAATCGAGTTATGAGAGTCCTGGTTAGGACTGGTAAGTCGGTGTCTAGAGGTTGGTCGAGTTAACCAGCGTATGGTTAATATATATATGGTAAATTGTGAGTTATCAGTGTGTAATATAACGGGGGTTATTTATATGATGAAAATTTGTAGAACTGTTTTCGAAGGACCAGAGGGTCTTGAATGGAAATAATTATATAAAGAGATGAGTTAGTTGTTGTTTAAATTAAACTATTAGAACTCACTCAGCGTAGCTGACTTTGTATGTATGTTAGATTGTTTTGCAGGAGAGTCAGTTAGACGAGGTATCTTGGCTTGGAAGCGGGGCTACTCGGGTTGGTGCGCATGCATTCGTCAGGTAATGATATGAAAATTAATGAGTTTAAAGATAATACTATTTTGAGAAATACTTCTGTTGTTTACTTAAATGAAAGTTAGATGTATTTAAAGAGTATAACCAGTTATGAGAACCAACTGTAGGGTGCCTGGTTTAGAGGGCCTTACAGTACATTCGTCCGTCAGACGAGGCTTTCGATCCAATCGAAGTATATGGTGAGTTTGTAGTCAATTTTTTGTACATTTTTGCACATTTTCTTTAATTATTGCTTAATATTAGTTCAGTAATGTGTGAAATTTTTGTTTGATTTTCATTAGGTCCAAATCCAGACTATTTCTCCATGAAAATTCACCATGGAGGTAAGTTCACTAAAGCCCCAGGTAGAAGGTATGTTGATGGTTATAATTTGTATGCATTATTCAACAAAAAAGCTTCATAATAAAAGATCATTACAACATTTTTAGGTCTATTTCAAGAACAAAACAAAGAAAAAGAAGACCCAACTAATAACTAAGACTACTTTCAGATTTTGATTTTGAACTTGCTTTTGTCTTGCAGATTCTTCATGCTTGTTCATGGTTCTGAGTAATGCAGGTATAATCTC
This sequence comes from Smallanthus sonchifolius, assembly GCA_023525975.1. Classification (NCBI taxonomy): domain Eukaryota; kingdom Viridiplantae; phylum Streptophyta; class Magnoliopsida; order Asterales; family Asteraceae; genus Smallanthus; species Smallanthus sonchifolius. The sequence goes on along the minus strand of CM042032.1, from coordinate 56,523,023 downwards.
AACTGCTCTCACACACATTGGAGGATCTGCCCATCCAACAAATCCACAATTCGATCCCTGAGAATAATTTAGGGGAAAAGGTTTAGCTTAAAGACGATTAACCATAAAGTAGGTCAAGTAGAAGAAGAAACCTAGGAAGAGGTACTGAACCTTTCGATTGCAACAATAAAATCGACGACTGGGGTTAGTTGATGTCCAAGAAATGCGTAGAGATGTTGGAGAACCACACGAACACAACATCGATTGCCTGAAATTCTCCATTGATTGAAAATGACCGGGATGCATTTAGGGTTCTTGCGATCAATTTAGGGGTCGATGGATGTAAGATAAAATAGTAGATTTAGGGTATTTAGGGTTTTTTTAAAGTGTAGAGGTGAAGGGAAAATAAAAGGAAAAAATGACAAAAATGCCCCTCACGTGGACCTCATGTAACGGCAAAAATGGATGTCGTTTATGAGGTGGATGAAAACCGAGACAAAACTGAAACTATTGGACTAAAAAAAGCAAATTTAAACTTTTGGACTAAAACTGTTACTTTTGACAAACCACAGGGATTAAAACCGTATTTAACTCTTTTTATAATTAATTCGAGTATAGGCTTGATTTATAATTTTTTTTATTTTCTTAATGTTATTAGATATATTAATACAAATATAAATGTAATTGACTAATTGTTCAAAATCCTCCCTTTTTTAAAATACCCCCTCCCCTTAATTGACTAATTGTTAAAAATCCTTCGTTCTTTGAAAATATCCCCCCCTCCCCTTATTTTTTAAAACATTAACAACTTTTTGAGTTAAATACGGTTTTAGTCCCTGAGGTTTGACTAAAATAACCATTTTATTCCAAAAGTTTAAATTTATTTTTTTAGTCTAATAGTTTCATTTTCGTATCAATTTAAGTCCAACCCACTAACCTCCATCCAATTTTTCTGTTAAGTTATTATGAAAAGACCAAACTACCCTTAAACTAATTATGTAGCTTATGAACATGTTTAATAGTTGGAGGACCATTTGTGTAATTTATTTAAAATAAATAAAATAAAACAAAAAACACATTATATACTCATTTTATAACAATATTAAAAACTCACCTCTAGCCACTGCCACCGCCACACCCCCCACCGATGCCACCCCACGCCACCACCACAATCTTTACCATCTCACCACTGCAGCCATCTACACCGTCGTGCTCTCTCTCTCTAACCCTATATCTACCGCGCCCTATCACCAGCGCCACCACACCAACACCGCCAAACCCTAGATCTGAACTCGATTTTCGAAGGCTAGATTAAAGAGAACGAGAGAGAGCTCGATTTCTGTTGCTTTCTGTTGATGTTGACTCTTTCACATGGATATCAAAGAGAACGGATGATGTTGGCATTCGGAAACAACCCAGGGGCCAAACGAGGGAGTTTTGACGGATCTGGTGGTGGTTGTAGGTGACGGATATGGTGGTGGTGAACAATTTTGACGGATCGGGTGGTCGTTGTAGGTGACGGGACTAGGGTTCATCAAGAGAAAGTGTAGGTGATTGTTAGTTGTAACCTATTTAGCTCATTCAGGTGGAGATTGTTGATATTGTGTACTTAAGCACAATGACAGATCAATATAGAACAATGGATGATTTTGAGCTAGTCTCCTTCTCTCTGTATTTTCTTCTTCTTCTACCATTATTGATGCTAAAAAAAATCTGAATTGAAACTGGGTTTACATCGTTTGTGGAAGAAGAAACTGAACTGAATTTGTTTAGGTTCAGATCCGTTTGTGGTTTAGATGACTTTTTTTAATGGCGTGGTTTAGATGAATTGAAACTAATTTTTTTAATCATATGGTGTTACAGACCACAATCAGGAGAAGATGTTGTCCAAAAGTAATTTTTTGTAGTTGGTAACTTTGGTCAAAGAGAAGACAACGATGGGTGGTGGTGATTTAGGTTTGGCCGGAGATGGTTGCAAGAGAGAAAGAGGAGTAGAGAGAGAGATGAGAGAGAAGGGTGTTTCATAGTTTTTAGTTTTATTTTTTTTACTTTTATTAAGAGCCACCATGTGTATTAACGTTTGTATTTTAAAAGACAAAAATACCCTTTAGTTTAACATAATTATTTAACGGGGTTAGTGGGTTGGACTTAAATTAATACGAAAATGAAACTATTGGACTAAAAAAAATAAATTTAAACTTTTGGACTAAAATGGTTATTTTGGTCAAACCACATGGACTAAAACCGTATTTAACTCTAACTTTTTTATACAATGTTATTGTTCATATTATCTAATATGAAAAAATACATATACAAAATATAAAAATTACATATGTAATATAATATGAACATACATCTAATTATTTATATTACATGTATATAGTAAAATATTATATATGAAATATAATCTATTACATATATGTAATATATATATGTAATATCATATTACAGATACAACTACAAAAAAAAGTCATTCAGTGGCATACAAAAAGTGCCACAAAGAATAAAAAAAATGCCACTAAAAACCCATGTAGGAATGGGCGGCACACAAAAAAGTGCCACTAGATGCGATGCCACTAAACCTTTTAAATATCCATATGGCTTTTGTAGCACAATTTTGTGTCGATAAAAATGAATTATAGTTAAATATCCATACTACTTTTAAATATCCAAGCAAAAGCTAGTTATACAGTCCACGACAGAATTTGAATACATTGCTGCTTCGGAGGCAGCAAAAGAGGCTGTCTGGATGAAGAAATTCATCACTGATCTCAAGGTGGTGCCAAGCATCTAGAAACCTATCGAGATCTTCTGTGACAACTTTGGTGTTATTACTCAGGCTAAAGAACCAAGTTCAAGTCATAGAACTAAGCACATTTAGAGAACGTTCCATTACATTCGGGGGATAGTGAAACGAGGAGATGCCATCATCAACAAAGTACACACAGATCTGAACTTGGCAGATCCTTTCACAAAGCCCATGCCTCAAACTAAACATTAAGCACATGCCAGAGCAATAGGGCTTCGTTTGTGTAATGATTGGGTCTGATCTATATTTTATCACTTGGATATTTCGAGACTATGTAGTACTATCATTTTATAAATTTGACTTGTGTCTTTTACATTGATGCATACTGTGTTCCATATTAACATGTTTATAATCCATGAATAACTAGGTTATTCTAAATGTCCACAGTTAGTCAAAGTTGTGGGAACAACTTTGAAGTAAGGCTATTGTGGATCATTTGGTTGGCTAAGTAAGGTAACTAAAGATCACAAATATTTACGGAAGGTAAATGTTAGACGTAACCGCTTTTAAAGACACTTCATGGATCAACGTCATAAGTGTTTTGAAAATGGTAGTATCTTTCTATCCGTTGACATGAGTTACATATTAGGGCTTGATTGCATGGAACGTTGTTCTTTGACCAGACAGTAATAAGGGTTCTCGTTATGAACAATGTGAAATATAGTGAGAGGTGTATGTAGTCAATACGAAATCTATACCTTTATAAGGTTGCTATCTTTGGGCCCCTTGAAGATTCAAGCTGATTTAAATGCATAGTCGTGCTCAAACTTATGTTTGATATTGATCCGTTGAATCTTGATTGAGTAACATAATGATTGAACACTATATAAGATTGATGTCGATCCATGTCTCATATTTACACCCGACTTTAGTAGGTAAATAATTGAAATCCTTTGAGAGCAAACATGACATTATCAGTTTGAAGAATCGTCTAATTCTTTAATATATCACATCATCATTGACTTGAGATGGTCTAACCTGTCATGCCAATTTATGCAATAATCATGATCTATAAACTTCTTGTTTACGATCATATATGTTTTAGTTGCACTCGTGCTTATTTAATACACGATATAAAATACAAGAGAATAGTGTATTATTATGTCAACCACTCATTTATAACACTTGTTCACATTTTATTCTCATATAATCACCCCCGTAGTGTTCTATTTCTTGTGGCCCATTTCATTATCAACATGATTGATCTCATTATTAACATGAATACATACACGGGTCACAACATTTTTACTATGATCAGTATATAATCACATCCACTTTAGGGAATGGATCAGAACCACACAACTTTTAATTGTAGTTGTTTTGGAACCTTTTATAATCTTTTAATAATATTACTACTTTAGAAGTATATGTGAGGCGTGACAAATGAAAATTGTTTTATTCAATTATTCTTATAAATAATCTTCTCATTACATAATACCAATTGAGAAGTAATTTTGGTCAAATTATGCTCATTTATCTTTCTAACATCTTACAACTTTATGTAAGTTTATAATGAGTTTTAGAGAGTATGACACTTCGGGTGTCATTCCTTTACCTCAAATTATTCCAATAAACTAGTGGGTCTTTTACTATAAGCAAAACATATAAATATAATCCTTCACAAGAGTGATAATAAAAAACACAAGTTAGTCTTTTATTTGCTTTATTCAATACATTATAGTAAATAATCTATAACATATAGAAGACATATATCATAAAGTTAAATCATGTGATTTTCAACAATACAACATTTCTTCATATAAACAAGTCATATTCATTATTATAATCTTCTTAGTAAAACTGCATTGGTAATAATCTTGCAATAAAACCACTAGACATCATCTTTAATACATTTTGTATCCATCAAAAGTTATTAATTTATCAATGATTGTAGAATATGTTCATGAGAAAAATTTAATAACAATGTATATAATTTTTTTAAAGAACATGAACTAGAAAACCAAACAAGTGACATATTTTTTGTTATATAATATTATAATCAATAATCAATTATAATAAATATGGTTAAGCGATTATTCAAAGACAACCTTTGGTTTGACCTTACGGTACACATCAATGTTAAGCTGAAACAACTCACATTTTAAAAATATGTCCTTTTTTCAATTACACATAGAAAGAATGTAAATCTCAAATCAAGTTAACTCGAAGAAAACGCCTTGTTTGAATTCTATATTTTCTTAAGACATAAAGTTACAATTCAATAACGAAACAATATTCATCAACTTATAACATACTAACCAATTCATGATTTGCATTTATTCTATTTTATCTTAGTTTCAAAATCAACACAATTAGCCAACAAATTCAATATACTAAAACAAAGTGAATTCACTATATGACTTTAAATCACTATCATCTTTTTATATAACAATTGTTGTTTTTATACAATATCTAATTAAACATAGACAACATGATAATTTATTCAATTAGACATTGACGAATCAAGTTATAATATTTCACAAATTTAGTAATTGAACCAACATTGTAACAATATCATACTTTTTATACAGATTATGATATAACAAATATGATGTAAATAAATATTAATAATCACCTTTTAATGCTAATGTCACAAAATGAGGTTATGAATAATTATTTGGATAATATAAATCAATAACCATTACTTTAAAATTAATTAGTTAATTAATATATTAATTATTATAATTGAAACTGTATGTGGTATGTGATCATTACTAAGAATCAACACCGAAATGATTAACCTCACTTAACAAGTCTCAATTAACACAACCATCGTAAAAAAATAAATTACTGTAAAACTTCACAAAACTGTTAATATTAACAATGTTTCAGTACGAGGTTAAGAATAAAACTAAGATTTACGAAATATTTTTATATTGTTAAACAAAAATCATGTTCTCATGTTCTAAAAACTAAGATTTACGAAATAGTTTTTTATTTGTTAAACGAAAATCATATTCTCATATATAATTAGAACTGTTTTAATTTTAAAAGTAATAATACGATATATTTGAATAAGAAATAATTTGCTCTTTTTTATATAGTAATAAACTTAACATAACCCAAAATTGTATGAATTTTATATTTAAGAGAATCAAGACAAGAATAATGAATAATAAATATCAACATAACCCAAAATTGTATAAATTATAATATGGATTTTGTTTGAAAGAATCAATACAAGAACAAAGATTTTTTACCTTATGATAATATAATCCAACTTCAAATAGTAACTCGTGTTGATAACGTGTTGTATAACAACCTATTAGCAACCAATATACAAATATATAATCATAAGAACAAAGATTATAAAGTATGATGAGAGAGAGAGAGAGAGAATGAATGAAGAATGTGTGATACTAACTACTAAACCACTATTTATAAACTTAGGGCAAACAGTGTACTGACAGTGTATTTGTATAAACGAATACGTTTAAACTATAAAACCAAATGTTCATTTAACTTAAAAATTTCAGCATAGAATACCCAACCAGAAATAGAACATATATAAAAACAAATTAAAAAAAATAGATGGGTCAACCCACGAGAAATACAATTAGCTAAACGTGTTTGCGAGTTCAACTCACAAATAGACCCAAACTCGTTTAGATTAAACCCAAACCTAAGAACCTAGGTCTGTTCAACGGGTAAGACTCGCCATGAACCCGTCATACCCTTGAACCGTATGTTTGCTGCATGAGTCGGTTACGGTTCCAACGGGTTTCACGGTTCACAGTTAACATGGTTGGAACCGTTTAGTGTAAATCTGTTGTGTAGTTGGGTTTGAGCTTGAGCTGCAAATAAGATAGAACCTTGGCTGGACACACACACAAACATTTAGCATCTGTTGTTCTTGCGCAGTTGAGTTATTACCATATTGGCTAAATATGATCACTTTGCATGCAAACAAAGTTGGTTTCAATAAGATCGCCAAAAACCTAAATTGTTGCAAGTGATCAAGAAGAACACTTTGAAAAAGAAACAACTTACCATCGCGGTTTTTTTATTGGCTTTGCGATGGAGTTGCGTGATGGTTTTCTATTGTTCGTAATGGTGATTGTAGTGTCGCCTCACGCCTGTAATATTCTACACTCGATCAATGTATTACGTATATATATTTTATTGAATTACGTTAGCTCTAATACTATGCATGATTCTATTATAATTTAAATTAGGTAAATTTGAATATATATATATAGGGGAGGTTCAAATAATAAGTGGTTTTTCGCTAATAAACATAAGAAATGACAAAAACATTAAGGAACGATATCAAACGAACTCCAACTGAGCTTATTTCAGCGGCGTTAGAACCGTCTCGTCGAACTATACCATCTTAGCTTTTAGGGTTTAACTTTTAATGTTAAGATTTTAGGATTGAATTTTAGGGTTTTAGCCTTAGGGTTTAGATTTTTTTTGGGGGGTGGAGGTGGGAGTGGGGGGTTTAGGTTTTTGGGGGTGGGGGTGGTGGTTTTAGGCTTTTCGGGGTGGGGTTGGAGCGGGATTTTAGGTTTTTGGGGGTGCTGGTGGAGGGGGTTTAGGTTTTTGGGGGCGGGTTAGGGTTTGATTAGACGGTTCCAACGCAGCTGCAATGAGCTCAATCAGAGTTCGTTTGACCCATTTCTTAACGTTTCTTAGCGACAAACCACTTTTTAGTGGAACCTTCCCCTATATAGATGGGGAACGATACGATACATGTATTTCTTGATAAGACCACATAGCAAGAGCGAAATATCTTCACAAAGATGTTGAAATTTATTTAATGATATGACCTTGTGACTAATTGGTAAGTTATTTTAATTATTAACTTGTGATAATTAACCAATAAGCCCTTATGTATAAGTGACGCAATTATCAATTTATTGATAATTGCATTATGGTCCCTCTATGGCAACATTTTGATGGAAGATATTACCCCTATGTAAATCTATAAATAGGGAGGCTTTATTTATATATATATATATAGGGAGAGAATCAAATAAAAATAAGTTTTTCACTAAAAAATTTAAAAATGACAAAAACATTTAGAAACAATATCAAACGAACTTTGATTGAGCTAATTTCAGCGGCGTTGGAACCGTCTCGTCGAACTCTACCATCTTAGCTTTTAGGATTTAGATTTTACGTTTGAATTTTAAAGTTTTAGCCTTATAGTTTAGCATTAGGGTTTAGCTTTTAGGGTTTAGATTTTATGGTTTAGGTTTTTTTTTTGGGTGGGGGGTTTAGGTTTTTGGGGGTGGGTGGGAGTTTAGATTTTTGGGTCCGGGTTAGGGTTCGATGAGATGGTTCCAACGCCGCTGGAATGAGCTCAATCGGAGTTCGTTTGACCCACTTCTTAGGATTTCTTAGCGAAAAACCACTTCTTAGTGGAACCGTCCCCTATTTATATATATATATATATATATATATATATATATATATATATATATATATATATATATATATATATATATATATATATATATATATATATATATATATATATTAGTTGATTATATCCAGCTGACATATTGGAAGATCTACGTGAGTATATATCGGAATTGTGACAGCCTACAAACGTTACCGGGTTTGATAGGTTCAATGGCTGACGTCGGTTCTATACCCGACCCGTAACCGTCTACAAGTGATCTAAGAACCGCATACCCTTATTGAAATGCTAGGAATTGTGACAGCCTACAAATGTTACCGGGTTTGACAGGTTCAATGGCTGCCGTCGGTTCTATACCCGACCCGTAACCGTCTACAAGTGATCTAAGAACCGCATACCCTTATTGAAATACACGATTCCTAGCATGGTTGTAAAAATCGCTAGGCGCTAGTCGGGCGGTGGGGTGGGGCCTAGGCCTAGGCGGGATTAATCGGGGCCTAGGCGGGATTAATCGGATTGGAACCTGAGAGTCGCCGGAATCTCGCCGGAACCTGCCTGAATCTCGCCGGAACCCTACCGGAATATCACCGGAAAAACGGGAAGTGGCCGATTTTTGGCCGACTAGGTCCGATTAGGCCCGCCTAGGCCCGATTTTGACCCAATTTTTCCGATTAGCGATTTTTAGTCCGATTTGGCCAAAATTAATCCTCGACCCGCCGCCCAGCGACTAATCGGCGCCTAGGCGCGATTTTTACAACACTGATTCCTAGCGGGTTGGCTCTTACGAGTATGGCGGGCAATACCCGTGACCTGCTCACTCCTACCCAGACCCGTTTTCGTGTAAGAAATTCACACCTACAATGCATAAAGATGCAAGCAATTCAAGCTAAAAAATAACAGGGTTTAATTAAGCTCGAAGTCAATTCAATAACCTGCCTTTCTTAATGTAAGCTCAAGCTCCATTCAAGAAAGATTCAATCTTTATTTTGAGATCTCTAATATGATAATCCAACCCATTCAAGAGGTTAAAAGACGGAAATGGGGTTGTACGCATACCTACAAAGCAAGATTGGCTCTAAAGTTAGGGTTAAAAAGCTCTTGCTTTAGGGCCTCAATATTTTGAAAGTTTATGAAGACCCTAGTTTCTAAGTTTGCTTTAGTCCTCAAAATAGATTGAGCCCCACCTGCTACAAAGATACAACAAACATCGACCATCGTAGCAATATAACCAATAGCGTCACCAATCTTATTGGATTCAAAACTAACCACTAATACAATGTGTATAAACCTTTCTTAAAAAGACTTGGAACATAAAACGGGTTGTATGCATACCTGCTACAAAGGTCGAGCGACAAAACCCCTACTCACCATCTTCTCCACCAATTCTTCATGTTTCTTGATCTGCCCAGCTTTCCTTAACTGCCCCAAAACCATTTCATAATCACCATTACTAGGTTTCAAACACTTCTCCTCAATCATTTCTCTGAAGAACTTATAAGCATTGTTCCAATGCCCCATCCCACAATACATCCCAATCAAGATCCTATAACTGTTCACATTAAGCTCTATTTCATTCTCATCCATCTCCTCCTTCAACTTCAACACCATATCAGCTGACTTCGAATCTGCAAACATCCTCATCAATAAATTATAAGTAACAGTATTTGGCTTACACTTTAACCCCTTCATTCTCCCAAACAATCTATGAGCACCATTCACATCCTTGGCTTTCAAGATCTCCCTGAAAATGGGGTTAAAACTACTCGCATTCGGCTCACACCCTTTCTTAACCATCGAATTCAAAACCTTTATTGCTTCATCGCGGTTCTCATCCTTGCAATGACTCTCAATAAGGAAATTGTAAGTGATCAAGTCCGGTTCACACGAAAGCCTCTTCATCTGATTGTAAACCTGCAAAACCTTTTCGGTTCGACCTGCTTTTACATGAACCCGCATTAGGTTATTGTAAGTAATCGAATTAGGCTCGATTCCCTGGTCAAGCATTTCAGCGAACACATCATGTGCACGTGTTATCTGACCAATTCTACACAACGCGTCTATTACAATGGTGTAAGTGTAAACATTCGGCTTGATTTCGTTCGATTTCATCTCACGAAAAACCCTTTCAGCTTCGGAAATGTTACCCGCCCTGCACCACCCATGAACCAAACTAGTGTACACGACAACATCCGGTTCGAATTTATGTTTCAAGCTATCGAAAAACGATTGAGCTTCTTCCGCTCTTCGTTTCTTGCAAAGAATACTAATCACAACAGAGAAAGCAATCCGATCAGGCTTACAGTTATAATCCTCCATTCGATTAAACGCATGAACGGCTTCAGCAGCCAACCCAGCCCTAACATACCTACGTATCAAAATCGAAAAGGTATCAATTGAAATTTCTACATTTCTAGCTTTCATCGTCTCAATTACCTGCCACGCTACGTCAAATTGCCGGACTTTGCCGGCGAGGTCGATCATCTCGTTATAGGGGTCTGGGGAAATGGTTGTTTCGCTGGTCGCCCAATTGAAGAAAGCTAGGGTTTGCGTGAAGGGGATACCGTGGCGAACGGCGGCGCATTTTTGGATCACGGAGCGTATAACGGCGGCGGAGAGGGGTTGGTGGCGTGAGAGGTTGTGGAAGTCGGAGGAGAGAGAAGGGATGGTGAAGGTGGGAGGAAAAGGGGCGGCGATGGGGTTAGGGTTAGGGTTTTGGCGGTGGTGGTTTTTTATTAGGGAGTGGAGGTTTTCGGATATTAGGGTTTCTGAGTGGGAGAGTTTGACGGCAGCGGTGTCGGTGTCCGTGTCGGGATGAGGGGTGGATACGACGGCTGAGGAAGAAGAAAAGTGGTTGATGGTGGTTAGGGTTGAGAGACGGCGGAGGGACGGCTTTACGACGGCCATTGGCGGCTTCTCTGTTTTCCAAATGAAAGAGTACTGTGTGTGTACTGTGTAGGATGAAGGTGAGTTCAAAATTTGTGTATTTTTACAGTAAAATAATATAAATTTAAAAGCAATTAATTTATTTAAGAGTTTTATATAGTTTTTTTGAAGTTTATTATATTTTTCTAACAAAACTAATAAATGTTTTCAAAAACAGTTGGAAGTTACAACCGGTACTATATAATCGGTTTGGTTGAGCGTTTGTGAACGATCTTTATTTAAAACGAGCTATTATCGGTTGAATCAGTGAAGCGGTGAACCTGATTGAATTCTAACATCTTTTTATTTATTGTTTTTCTAAAACCTAATTTACTGTTTCGTTTGCTATTTCTAGCTTTATATTTTATTTATTTAATCCGTTTTTTTTATTTTAAGTTTGTTAAACTAATATTTTGTATGATAATTATGATAATCACTCTCAAACGATCACATAATTTACAAAATATTTTTTTCTTAATTGATAAAAGATTATTTAAGTATATCTATTATATATATGTTGAACACAATACGAAAATAAAGAATGTTACATATACATGAAACATAGTGGTTTCGTCATAACTTTTACTTATAAATGGTGCGATCCAACTTCCGATCTTTAAAGCTTTGAGAAGCATCTATGTACTCACCTTTCCTTAAACATTAAGAAACTCCTAAATGAGACGCAAGAATCACCAGAAATCTAGACATTTAACCAATTTAAGCATTTTTCCAAAGTATTCTCTATCTTCAAACATTTTAGTCATATTTATCGTAACTAAAACACTCAAATTCTAAATTATTTTTAACACGGATAAAACTTTTCAAGTTGTAAGATAGTTTTATTGATGAGAGAATATTTCCAACGTCATACATCAATTAAACAACTTCAAGCCATTCGGGTTCTGTCATGATGGTAAAGGAATTTTTCACATAGTAGTTTATTCTTAATGAGGTTCTAGATTTGAGTCTATACAATTACAGTCCATAAAGAAAGACTTGCGTGACTTACACGAAACACCCGGGCTCTTCCCGGAACTTTCAAAAAAAAAAAAAACTAACTTGAAAGATGCCCATAGAATAGAATTGATGAATTAGGCAGGTGAGTGGTATAACACGTGGACGTTAAAAAGCAATCCCATACACTCCAACAAATCGCCAATTCTCCCCAATTTGGCATCCGCCGAACCCAATTTCCAAACACCGTCATGTCAAACTCCACAATTCCGTTGACCTTCCTGCTGATTCTAACCTACTCGGCGGTTCTAGTCCCATCACAGTCTATAATTCCGTCGAGGTACGACGGATTCGTGTACAGGAAACGGGCGGCGTCGACGGCCACCGTGTTGATCGAGGCCTTCTACGACCCGGTGTGCCCCGATAGCAGGGATTCATGGCCGCCACTCAAACAAGCCGTCGATCACTACGGTCCCTCCCTCGTCTCTCTCATCGTCCACACCTTCCCGTTACCGTCAGTATTCCATCATCTCTCTGTTTCATTACTATCTTTTCATTTTTTTAATCTTTAACGAAAATAATTTGTTATTTATTGGGTTTTAAATGATTTCGATTAAATTTTCTTTTAAATATATGTTCGCCGTTTATATCATTAAATGTGTTTGGTAAGTTTTGGAAAACGTGTATATATAAACCAAAAATAAGATTACACGTGGAAGAATCGATTGCCAAGCTGAGCTGGCTTCGTTACAGACGAGTTGATTTCTAACGATTTTTTTTTTTCAATCTTTTTACGTGCGAGTTTTAAGCTACGAACTGATTGAAGATGATGCTACTCGAGCTCGACTAACTAAAAGTACTATTGAGTCGAGTAATCGGCATGAGTCTAATTTCTAGCCTTTTTAATAAATAAGTTTGAGCTTCAGTTTCGTAGGCGAAGTTAGACTATGAACGAATCTATTGGTAAAAATGTAATAAATATTTTTTTTGAATATTTATAATAGAAAAGTAAATAATAAGTATATAAATAGTTGAATAATAAATACTCACCGATAATAAACGAGTTGAAATCGTGTACTTAAATTATTCATAAGTTAACATTCAAAGAGTGACACAGTGGTAAGCGTCCGATTCCCTTTAAACAGAGGTCTCAGTTTTTGTCATAGTCTTTCATAGACATGTGATTTAGCTGATTATCTGTGAGTTTCCTGACCACGTGTTCTCATGGTTAAATTTTTTTTTACTTACGGGTTAAAAGTTTAGCTTTATAAATTATACATATGACACAAAGGAGAAGGAACATTTTTATACCCTCGGATTTTGTTAAACATATATTTTATTGGTTTTGTTAAATTATTCAATTAATATAAACCACCATGGTTTTGATACTCGTATCCTCCAAAATTTTGATCGGAAAATACAACACTTAATGCATAATGTACACGTTTGATCAAGAAGTAGCATATACGACATGGGTTTACCTCACCTTGCACTTCTAGAGGACCAGATTGTAAAGTACAACTTTCTTCTAAAGATACTTTTTGTAAAGCCTTGAAGTAACACAAGAAAGTTAGGGGCTGTTTGGTATCCTATTAATGGTCATTAAGAGGCTACCTCTTAATGATTCAAAGCCTCTTAATGGTTAAAAGGTAAGGGGCCATGTAACTTGTTAAGACTTACCATTAAGATGTTACCTCTTAACCATTCCGACTTAAGATTACCTCTTAACCATTAAGAGGCTTTGAACCATTAAGAGGTTTTGAACCATTAAGAGGTAGCCTCTTAATGACCATTAAGAGAGGCTACCAAACAGCCCCTTAGTTGTTATTTGTTATATCAAAGGTACAACTATTAAAGCTAATATTACAACATCTTATGCAACTTTGTAAAGCAAATGGATTTGGTAGGATTATAAAGTGCTTTATTTTGTATTTTACTTTGCTTGAAAACCACATACTAAAAGTTGGGCCACACTCATAAAGTATACAACTGAACTCGATGGCTTATATGTTTTTTATTCCAAATTAATTAATAAGAAACAATTTAATGTTACCTGTTTATAGCTTTATAATCTAGTTTTGTATATGCTTAGTCCCTGTCGATCGACAAATCACAGTGAATTTTATGTTACAGGTACCATGACAACGCTTTCGTTACTTCCCGAGCTTTGCATATTGTCAACGAGTTAAATGCTTCGGCTACATACCGTTTGTTGAACGCCTTTTTTGAACATCAGGTTACCACCCATTTCTTTGTTAGTATTATGGAAAATTATTTATTAATTGCAATATATAACATAACTAGGTTAGAAACCCATGTTTTACACGGGTTAAATAAAATAAATATTAAATAGTTAGTATTGAAAATTTAGGAATTATAAAGAATATTAAATAGCAATGGAGAATTAGAAATTAATAAATGAAATATTAAATAGTTAGTAAAGAAATATTAAATAGTTAGTACTTAGTAATGAAGAAAAAATAAACGAAAAAAAGAATCTTGGGTTCACACATTGTGACACGTGGTGCAACCAGTTACTTATTTATTAGGTATAGATTTACTATTCATTTTAATTTTATTTCATTAAGTCTATATGTTGTATAATATTCATGGTCATCGCGATACTTGTCTATATTGATCGTGTGTTTGTTTATAAACAAATAGGAGCGGTTTTACAATGCACAGACGTTGAACATGTCTCGAGAAGCCGTTCTTGATCAAGTTATAGGGTTCGCGTCAAGCGCTCTTGGGAACTCCATGCAATCTGCCATCAAGTCTGGATTCAAGGACTCCAAAACCGGTACCAAAACTAGGGTTTCATTCAAGGTAAAATCAAACAACGTTGCTTCGTGATTGCCATGCAAGTTGTACCCTCTGCATGCATCAGTTTCTTGTACATTATACTTTAAAAGTAGTACCATGGAACAAAACTGCATGTTCTGGCGGGCCTAGCTTGTCTATTGGTTTTGAAAACTGATCTTATGCTTTGTGTTTTGCAGTATGGTTGTTCGAGAGGGGTGTATGGCACACCGTTTTTCTTCGTTAACGGCTTTTTGATACCCGTTAGTGATGGCACAATCGACTATGATGGATGGAGAAAAATCATCGACCCGCTTACTAACAAACAACAACACTATCCTTTGAATGTCTTCTGATTAAGAAAACGTTCTCGCCTTTCTTTTAAAAACTATGTTCGTGTTGTATTATATGAATAAAACATCGATAACATATGTTTCAAGCACTTCAATTATGAAATATGTTTCAATTTCAACCCGTTCTAATTCCATACTTTTCTGGATGTGATGCAATTTATTGTTATTTGATAGTTTCGGACGAAAGTATAGTTTGGGAGGAAGCTTTACTTTCGGACAAAAGTTTTCATTTTGTTAGTTAGTTCAATTTTGTTTTCTTGTTTCTTGTATATAAACTCTTTGTATCATTATTTTCAAGTTATCAATGAGAATCAGAAAAATCTCCTCAAACTTCTCTCTAGTTTTACATAGTATTAAAGGAACTTTGCTCGATCCTGTGATTTTCGCTAGGCTTGTAAACGAACCGAACGAACACGAACATGGGGTTTGTTCGTATCTGTTCGTTTAACTTTAACCAAACAAATAAACGAACACGAACATTTAAACGAACGTATTTTCTTGTTCTTGTTCGTTCATTAAGAAAATGAACGTATTCCTGTTTGTTTATGTTCGTTCATTAATATTCTAAATGAACGGTTCACGTACATACGAATGAACATAAATGAACATAAACGAATACAAATTAAAAGTAAACGCGAATACCTAAATTAAAGCTTAAAATATCATCATTCTTACATCCAACATTTCAAAACTAAATAAAGATATAAAATTGATTTTATATTACCCTTAAAGGTTTTAAAATATGAAAAATCGAATTGATTTTAAATTAACATTAGTAATAAATAAATTTAATTGAATATTTAAACGAACGTAAACAAACGAACATAAGTGAACGTAAATGAACGAACATAAACGAACGTTCACGAAAGTAAATGAACGAACGAGACATGTGTTCATGTTCGTTCATTTATTTAAATGAACAAAAATTTGTGTTCATGTTCGTTCGTTTATTAAATGAATGAACATAAACAAACTTTCCGTCAAATGGTTCACGAACAATTCACTGAATGTTCGGTTCAATTACAAGCATAATTTCCGCTTCTAATTCTTGTTGCATTCTATTCATTTTTCGATTGCAAATTCATATCGAAGTCATCATCATCTTCTCTTTTGTTGTTTTCGCAATAGATTTGTCTCTCGACATTGCTCAGGAGCTATTTTTCGGTGTTGATTCGCGACGGCATCTTTGCTTCCGCATTATTTTGCTCTTTGCTCGTTTCTGATCGAGTTTTGAGGTTTTTGGAAGTTGGTGAAAGTTTTTATGCCGGGCGAAACTTCCAGATGAAAGTTTACTTTCAGACGAAACTTCTAGGCGACAATTTTTCTGATTGGACGAAAGTTTACTTTTGTATTCTGGATGGGTGATATAAATACTTCCGTCAATATTGATTTACCTATGGATTCTTCTAATCCATTATTTCTACATCCATCTGATCATCCAGGGATGTTACTGGTTTCCAAAAGTTTTGATGCTTCAGCTTTTGGTTCATAGAAGCGTGCCATGTCTATTGCTTTATCTACCAAGAATAAGCTAGGTTTAGTTGACGGTATTGTTTCAGCATCAAGTACCTCTTCAAATTTTGCTTTATGGAAAAGGTATAATTCCATGGTCATTTCATGGATCTTAAACACTCTGTCACATGAAATTAGTGATAGTGTATTGATGTTGAAACTGCACAACAACTTTGGGATGAATTGAATGATAGATATGGGTAGAGTAATGGGGCAAAGTTTTATCAACTACAGAAGAGCTTGCCTGCCATCTCCCAAGGGAATGACGACATTTCCACATACTTCATCGAAATTAAGTTTATTTGGGATAAGTTGAATGCTCTCAAACCCATCCCGTCTTGCACTTGTGGGAATGTCAAATTCTTAGCCAAACGTGACGTTGATTAGTGTTTGATGCAATTTCTTATGAGGCTTAATTCCTGTTATGACACGATTAGAGGAAATATGATAATGATGCAACCGCTTCCGCCTATCAATCAAGCTTACACTTTTCTAATCCAGGATGAAAAACAACTGGAGCTTCTTTCTTCTACACACTTTATTCCTCAAAACGCCTCTATGACTGTGAATGTTCAAGTCCCAGGAATTCTCATACCCGAAATTCAAGTCGAATTCAAGTCGAAAGGGTGTTATCTGTAGTCACTACAAGAAATCTGGGCATGATGTTAGCAAGTGTTACGGACTTATTGGTTTTCCTAAAGATTTCAAGATCACCAAAGCAAAGAGGATTGCTGCAAGTGTAAATTCAGATAGTCCTGCCACTGCTTCTGTTTCACAATCTGGTTTGCCTACAGATCAGTATTCTTCTTTGGTGGAACTTCTCTAGAAAAATATTAGAAATGGTTGTGGTGTTCCTCACGTTCAACCTCTCAGTTTTGCTAGTTTCGCAGGTATTATTGCTTGCAATTCGACTAAAGTCTTTGATCCTATCAGCTAGGGACATCGTTACCCTCAACTCTTTGATCCTATCACAGAGTTGGTTTGAGACATCAAACTTAAACACTTTTTATTTTTATTAAAAGAGTGATTAGACTTTGTTCACCGGGAGGCGGTGCAACAATGGGACCATGTATAAAGACGTACCGTTCCCAACATGAGTTCACCAACTCTTGGTTTCATAACAAGCTCGTATAAAGACGTACGATCTTATCAATATTAACCAAGCCTTGGCTTATCAAGATCCGCTTGTATAAAGACGTACAAGTTTCAAGAGAAGTTTGATTAAAAAGGTTTCACGGTCTTACACTTTAAAATCAAGGACACTCATAAGTTTAAAGACTAATTTAGATAATAATAAAAAGTCCACCATGAAGATGGGTTTAAGAGCGAATGACTAAAGAACATAAACATACCATTAGACTAATAAGCTGAACATTAACATACACCAAACTTCATCTTCACCCAAGCAATACAAAGGGTTTAGCCACGAATAGCCATACGAACTAGCATAATGCTAAGTTTCGTAGGCTCCCATATTACGAACAAACCGAAAGAGCCTCTCTACTACTACTCTAAGACTACTAAAACAAACTAATATGAGTGCATTTTATCTATCTTGAGGTGTGTGGAATGAAGAACCCAAGCCATCTATTTATAGGCCTCAAAATAAGCAATGCATGGTCGTGCATTGGTTTGCACAGGCGTGCAAACACCTCAAGAATCAAAGGGTACAAATGGTAGTGTACTAGGGTCCTTGGGGAGCAAGATAGGCATTGCACGACCGTGCATCCCCTATCTTCCCCCTGTTTTGTCTTTTTACTGCTTGTTGACCAATTTTGAATTCTTGGGGGGTCAAAGATCGGGTGTGCTTCCTTCCAAAAGCTTGATTTCTTGATGTTTTTAGGCTTTTTCTACTTTGTTTCTTTTGTGACACTGTGTAACCTGCAATTGTGAAATATGAACGTTTTAAGTATAAATTACAAAGCTTTTGTTCAATTAGTACCATAATATTGAGATTATTATGCATGCAAAACATGTATAATTTAGGGCACATCATAACACCCCACACTTAAATTTTGCTTGTCCTCAAGCAAACTCATGCATAATCAGACCCATAACTAAAATTTTAAGAAAAGAAAGGAAGCTCCAAGTAAGTGGACACTTTAGATAACTCATGAGTCGCTTATTCTATTTTTGTGTTTTTCTATTTTTAAGATGATGGAATCCATGACAAGCCTAATAGAGCTTCAATTATGCATACTATTTCACTCCTCACAATGCTCACTCAACTCTCGGGTTATATATTTATGGGTAATGCAAGTCAAGAAGAACACTCAAGTTCGAATCAAATTATGCAATGGTCATAAGATTGTATGCAAATCAAGTCTCCACCAACTAACTAAGTAATATGCATGAATCAAGAGGACTTAAAAAAGGTTGTAATATGGCTAAGAGAAAATGAATGGTGAAAATGAAAATCTTTTTGGTTTTCTTTAGAGGTTTAAAGGGGTTTTAAAGGCTGCAACTAATGTAGGACGCACGGCTAAGGCTTCTTGGCTTAAGAATGGAAAATACTAGTGGGTCCCTCTACAGTACTTAGATAATGAGGTTATAACTAATCTAAGGGCTCGTTTATGTTCAGATTGCTAAGACCGATACTTCTTATCATGTTCAACTCTTCCCTCACTGCGTAATACACATTACTGCCTTTCCGTATGGTTCTTTCGGCTTGTAACCTAATAGCACCTACTTTGATCAGATGCGTATACTCATGTCTAACCGGTAAAAGACCAAATTCTCTTCTCTTTATTTTTTTTAAATAAAAATATCAAGACTGATTCTTCAATAAATCCTTTTCCTAAATTTCCTTGAAATATTTTTCTATATCTTCCTTGTAGATTGTCCAACTGTTTTCTCCTAATACATCCACTTTCTTTTGTATACTTCAATTCCTTGAGTGAGATTCTTTCCGAAATGTCTTAACGGTTGCATACTTGAAATAACGAAAAAAGATAAACTAATGATTCTCCATCTTGAAGACAATTAGCCAATAACCGGTGTTTACGAAAAGCTGGTTTGGGTATAAATGGGTAATGGGTAGTAGAAAAGAAAAAGGCTAAGGCTCAGAGGGCTATCTAGGCGGATATTTTTAATATTTGGGCTAATGAATGATAATTTAAAGATAATAAGAAGGTAATAGAATCCTAGGTGCCTCAATCATTTTCATACGATTACTAGTTCATGGTCTTGATATGTATAAGTTATACAAGTTCTAATTATGCATAAAATTCAATCGAAAAACACTTAATATACCAAACGAGGGAGCATGCGAAAAATATGATAGTAATGCTCGTGAAAGGCTCAGATTATTCTCACATGAAAAACGGATGGGATAGGGTTTAGTGATTCGTTATTCATAATATCCATTTGTTTCTACTTGCCATGTTTCCATTTATTCCTTTTAGTTTATTTAAGCGTGAACTCAAAGAGGTTTAAATTCTTTTTAAGGTATTTCAAAATTTTTCAAATTTTTAGGGTTTTTAAAGAAACTAAGTTTTTTTTGGTTAAAGTAAGGTTTTAGTCAAATGGGTAGAAAATCACGAGTTTAGTTTTACTGCTTTGAGGAAACAAATTTGTCCTGAATCTCAATTCCCCACCCCACACTTAAAATTGTACATTGCCCTCAATGTACAAATGCATGTAATTAAGTGTTATGTAAGAATTTAAATGCATGAAGTTTTAAGGGAAAAGAAACTGGTACTCCCCCGGTCAATTCGATGTATAACTTATGGCCCATGCTTGTGACTGTTTTCAACGTTACGCCAAAAACTTCAACAAATCTCTCACAAACTTGATGTGGTTTGTCGGTGCCCAAGCTTGTAGTGGTGGAGCGAAACTCCTCAAAGAAATAGAGAGATTGCTTGGTGATTTTATGTTACTTGACACACAAAGAAAAACATAAAACAGAAACAGAAAATAAAATGTAGTAGTTAAGCTACTAAGGTCCTAGTATCGAGAAGACATACCTGTAGGTTGAAGTATGAGAAACTTAAACTTTAAAAACCGAACCCGAGGTCCATGTGTTCTACCGTATGCACAAACTTCTCAATTTATTCATGCTCATCGGGTTGCCTCCCAGAAGCGCCACGTTTATTTAAGGGTTGTTGGCCGGACCCGTACGTGCTTTGTGAATTTCCAATTTAGTGCTGCTCGTGGAATAATCTGTCAAATGGGTGGCTTGTAATATAGAGTGGTTCATCCAACCCATTTGACAACCATGAATACGATGTGATGAGAAGCTGATCCAGGAATTAGTGGAGTCCATCCTAGATCAGCTGGACAAGGGAAAAAAGGGTAAAAAGAGTTCAAACTTGAAACAATCATAACTTGAGCTAAGTTTGGAGTTACATAGCCAATGACCAGTGGACGGAAAGGTCTCGACGAGCCGGATCATGTAGCTAACCATCAAAGGCATTTTGTCCAAATGGTCCGAGCCAAATTCCATCATTAAGTGACCCAATTTCACAAATAAAAGATTTTTCCTAATTTTCTATTTTTAATAACTTCAACTTTTTTATGCTAAAATGGGTGAATCGTTGATTTATGTAACTTGAAAGTTTAGTTTTAGTTTTTGTTTTACTTCAGATGGACTAATTTGAAATTTTGAAAAGTTTTGTAAACATGCCAAATTTAGAATGCCCTATAAAAGGGCACCTAAAGAAAACAATGTAATCAAATCACGCCACCACCACTTGAATTTGTCTGTGTAACACCCCAAAAATCCCCTAAGAAAATGAAGGAGTAAAGTTGTCAATCTTCATAAGTTCAGGGGCTTTAGTGAGAACATTCAAAGTCCAAGGATCAAAATGAAAAAAATTTAGAAAAATAGCCTGTAACGGACCGTCACCAACCATAACGGTCTGTTACGCATCATGACGGACCGTCACCCGTCATGACGGTCCGTGCCGCAAAACCCAGAAGCGGTTTAGGGTTTCAGAAACGTGTCCGATGACTCACCCTAGTGAAGGACCGTCACGAACCATAACGGTCAGTTACGTGGTCCGGAAGTGCGTAGTCGCCAAGTCAAGGCGTGACGGACCGTCACGCTTGGTAACGGTCCGTCACGGACCCAATTCTTGCCCTATAAATAGATGATAAACTTCAGTCCCATTCTCACCCAAAACACCCTCCATTTCACACACAAACACTTTGGAGATCCGATCCCAAGCCCCTGTTCGCGTACAAGAGTCCGGTTTCTGATCATTCGACTCCAAATTGTCATAGATAGTGCTGAGGTAAGGCTCCGAACTACTATTAAGCTTTGATTATACACCATTAATCTAGGATTATGAACTTAAGTAATATCATTGCATATCTAAGAGCTTTGTCCGAGGTGTTTGCCGTATTACTAATTTAATAAGCAGAAATACTGCTGAGATGAGTTCTTAAACTATGATGCATGAACCCAATCATGACCTTGTCTGGCATGATTGATTTATTAAAACATTTTGAGTGTCTTGAAACGATTGCACCGATTGTTTATATATAACGTATTCTAAGCTCTTATTGTATTTCACTTGCCCATGGAACGGCATGTTGGACAGGACCCGTGGAACGGTCTTTGGTTATATATATATAATGAATGATTGTTCATAGTTGTCTATGAATTTGGGTGTTGAAGCCCATGAATGTGTTCAAGATACTTTGGATGGTCATTTTAATAAACTATTTTAGTTTATGAATTCACCAGCTTTGTGCTGACCCATTTTTATCAAATGTTTTTGAACGCATCACATGTAGACAATAGATGAGGCATTTCCAGGACTAGAAAGAATAGATGAACGATCCAGATGATGGGCATGCCTGGAACTATAAGTCCCGAATGACATGTTCCTTGTTAGGAACGAATGATGTAACTTTTGTTGAACTTGATGTAAACAAATGTTTTGATATTAATAGAAGTTATGATTTAGTCTTCCGCTGTGTGTTTTTGATATCAACGTCACAGTAACTAGAAGGCGACCTTCTGGCCGGTATGAAGTTACCTGACAAACATAATGTTCTGTCTAAGGAAAGAGCGGTGTATAAATCTCTTCTAGACCCGTCGTTCTTTCCTGGGAACATCGCTGTTGGAGATACTACTCTGGTTAGATAACTGTCCTGTGTTACGGGCATGGCAAGTTGGTATCAGAGCCTCAGTTTAAGGGATTTAGATGTTACAGGAATAGTATCAAGACTTAAACTAGGACTCTAAGATTAGTCTGGAATGCCTCAAGATAAGTTAGGTGTATACATTTGGTACGACCTATAACGGGAAATGCCTAGAAATCATATTATTAAAGGCATTTTTGGCCAAGTGTTATTAATTTCTAAATTTTTGGATTATAACCGGTTATACGAATTATGATGTTATACATCTGTGTGTAGGTACAAATGGCAGGACGTGGTAGAGGACAAGGCAAAGGTAGGGGTAGGATGCCCAACACTAGGTCTCGTACTCAAGACACGAGAAACACGAACATTGATACAAATGAAAACGTCAATACGAATACTAAACCCGAATAACCTGTGGAAGAAGTTATTATGACGGAAGCCCAATTTCAAGGGGCGGTGGCATCTGAGGTCACCCGAGTTCTTCAAACAACTCTGCCTGGATTCCTTGATGATGCTCTTAAAAGAAGGAAGAATCATAACAGTCTTGAAAACCGAAATGAAGGAACAAGTGGTGCTGTTCCAAGAACATAAGACACCCTTCATACTACTCTGGTAGGAAACAATATAGGAACCACCCGAACTCATGAAATAGTTGGAATGATGAACAAGAGCACCGGAATTCATGGCCACTGATGTAACTACAAGAATTTCAGTGACTTTCATCTAAAACCATTCAATGGAAAGAAGGATGCCATTGCAGCTTTGCAGTGCATCATATCTATGGAAGTTGTGATAAAAATGAGTGAATACAGATCGGACCAAGCTATGAAGTTTGCTGCCCATTCATTTGAAGAAGAGGATCTTGACTGGTGGGAGTCAATCAAACATACGAAGGGAGAAGCTGTTACTTATAGAATGACCTGGGAAGATCTCAAAACTTTAATCATGAAGAGGTATTGTCCACAGAATGCCGTAGACAAGATTGAATCTGAATTTCTTTGGTTCGAAGCTAGAACCATGACTCATCAAGAGTACACGACCAAGTTTAATGAGATGGCCAAGCTGGTGCCACATTTGGTTACTCCTGAATCACGAAGAGTCAAATGTTACATTCAAGGCTTACCTCCTAAGGTTCGTACCTTAGTGAAATCTATCACGCCCGAAACGATAGATTTAGGCGTTGAAAAGAGTGCGGTGATGTTTGATGAAGTGGCAGCTCAAGAGCCACCAAAATTTGATCACAAAAGGAAACCCGAAGAAGTTGTTTATAAATATAAACCTAGAAATAGTAAATTTCCCAGAAGATGAGGGTTTAACCCCAACCCTGATAGAACCACCCAGGGAGTAAAGTGACAGACTTGCCAGAAGTTTGGTCACTTGGCAATCCATTGCCCGAATGTTAAGTGTTTTAACTGTGGAGAGATAGGGCACTATAGGACTTCCTGTCCTAAACCACCTAAGCAAGTGATGGGTGGTTAGAAAAAGGGCATAGGACGAGTATTCATCCTAGGTAGCGGAAGTGAAACGAAAAATAATGCCAAGAAAGTGGCAGGTACTTTCTTTGTTAATAATATTTACGCCAAGATTTTATTTGATACAGGGGCGAATAGAAGTTTCATTTCATGTGAATTCACCCCATATTTAGGCGTAAGACTGATTCCACTTATTCATGCCTATGTCATTGAAACGGCTAGTGGCGAATAGATTAGGATAACCGAATCATACCCTGATTGTGCCATCAATTTTGGTGATGATAAGGTATTAGTTGCACTAATGACGATAAACTTGAACGAATATGAGAATATCCTAGGGATGGATTGGTTAAACCAATACCAAGCCAGATTGATTGTGACCAAAGAACGGTTAAGATTAAGAAACCAGATGAAACTAGTTTAATGATTCAGGGTGATAATAATAAAAATAAGATTGAAATAATTTCCATAGCAAAAGCTAAGAAAGAATTAACTAAAGGAGATGGTATATTCATACTGCATAACCCGAAGGACATATTGCGGATATTCCCGTAGTCTGTGATCACCCGGATGTCTTTCCGAAAGAATTACCCGGTCTTCCACCTGATCGTCAGATTGAGTTCCGAATCGAACTCATTCCTGGAGATAAACCTGTTGCAAGATCCCCTTATTGCCTAGTTCCTTCCGAATTGAAAGAATTGATGAAACAAATTCAAGAACTCTTAGACAAAGGGTTCATTCGTTCGAGCACTTCACCTTGGGGAGCACTGGTACTATTTGTTAAGAATAAGGACGGAAGCATGAGGATGTGCATTGATTATCGGGAGTTAAATAAACTGACTGTAAAGAACAAATATCCATTTCCTAGAATAGATGATCTATTCTATCAACTACAAGGACCCAAGTATTTCTCAAATATCGATCTTAGATCAAGATATCATTAGTTGAAGGTACAAGAAGAAGATGTACCTAAGACTGCTTTAAGGACCAGATATGGTCACTATGAATTCCTGGTCATGTCATTTGGTCTAACGAATGCTCCCGCAACATTTATGGACCTGATGAACCGAGTTTGTAAACAATTCCTTGATAATTTCGTCATCGTTTTCATTGATGATATTCTTATCTATTCCCGAAGTCAAGAAGAATATGCGAAGCATCTTAGAATCATTTTGGAAACCCTAAGAAAAGAAAGATTGTATGCTAAGTTTTCCAAATGCGATTTTTGGAAACAAGAAGTACAATTTCTTGGACACGTTGTGAATGAGCATGGAATACAAGTGGACCCAAGTAAGATTGAAGCAGTTATGAAATGGAAAGCCCCAAAGACTCCAACAGAAATCAGAAGCTTTCTTGGATTAGCCGGTTACTACAGAAGGTTCATCGACTTTTCCAAGATTGCCACACCTTTGACTACTTTAACTCAGAAAGCAACAAAGTTTGAATGCGGCACGAAACAAGAAGAAGCATTCATTACTCTCAAAGATAAGCTCAGTCATGCACCGATCTTAGCACTACCCGAAGGAAATGATGATTTTGTTATCTATTGTGACGCTTCCCGAACTAGTCTGGGTTGTGTGTTGATGTTGCGAGACAAGGTTATTGCCTATGCATCACGCCAACTTAAAATTCATGAGAAAAACTATACCACACATTATTTGGAACTTGGTGCCATAGTGTTCGCTCTAAAGATCTGGAGACACTATCTATATGGTACCAAATGCGTGATATATTCAGACCACAAAAGCCTCCAACATATTTTTAATCAGAAGGATTTAAATATGAGGCAAAGGAGGTGGATGAAACTTATCAATGACTACGATTGTGAAATCAAATACCATCCTGGGAAGGCAAATGTAGTGGCAGATGCTTTGAGTCAGAAGGAACAAAGCCAACCGATTAAAGTAAAAGCACTACGATTAAATCTAAAGTTAGATTTAATGGAACAAATCAAATACATCCAACCAAAAGCCTTGGAAGAAGAGAATATCAAGAAAGAATGTATGGTTGGGAAACAGAAATTGCTATCCAAAGGAAATGATGGAATCATGAGATTCGATCAAAGAATCTGGATTCCAAGACTTGGAGATATTCAAGAGAAGGTGTTAGATGAAGCGCATAAATCAAAATATTCCATGCATCCGGGTGCAAACAAGATGTATAAAGATATGAAGACACATTACTGGTGGCCTAACATGAAGAGATCAATTGCCTAGTATATAGACAAATGCTTGACTTATCTTCAAGTTAAAATTGAGCACCAGAAACCAGCAGGTCAATTACAACAATTAGAATTACCTGTCTGGAAATGGGATCGTATTACAATGGAGTTCATTACTAAACTACCCAGAACTCAGAAAGGGCATAATATAATATGGGTCGTGGTCGATAGACTGACCAAGTCAGCCCATTTCATACCTATCAATGAAACATACTCTATGGATAAGTTAGCCAGAATTTACATCAATGAAATTATGAGCCATCATGGCATACCACTGTCTATTATTTCTGATAGAGACAGTTGGTTCACATCTAGATTCTAGACAAGTTTTCAAAAAGAATTGGGAACTAGACTTACCATGAATACTGCATATCATCCCCAGACAGATGGACAGAGTGAACGAACAACTCAAACTCTGGAAGATATGCTAAGAGCTTGTGTTATCGATTTTGGAGGTAATTGAGATCATCACCAACCGTTAATCGAATTCTCCTACAATAACAGTTACCATTCAAGTATTAAAGCCGCACCATTCGAAGCACTGTATAGAAGAAAGTGCAGAACTCCTGTCTATTGAACTGAAATAAGAGACAGACAATTATCTAGACCTTAAGTTATACAAGAAACAACAGATAAGATAGTCCAAATTAAACAACGGTTGAAAGCGGATCAAGATCGACAAAAGAGTTATGCTGACAGAAGACGGCGACCGTTAGAATTCCAAGTCGAAGATTATGTGATGTTAAAAGTTTCACCTTGGAAAGGTGTTGTAGAGTTCAGGAAACGTGGAAAGTTAGGACCAAGATATATCGGACCTTACAAAATCATTAAGAGGGTTGGAGTAGTAGCCTACAAGTTAGATCTACCTGAAGCCTTACAAGGGATTCACAATACATTTCACGTATCTTGCTTACGTAAGTGTTTAGCTGATCCAACTCAGGCTATTACACTAGATGATGTACACGTAGATGACAAGCTTCAATTCACTGAACAACCGATCAAGATTTTAGACACCCAAGAACGGAAATTGAGAAAGAAAGTTATACCAATGGTATTGGTCCAATGGCAAGGTCGGATCGGAGCCAACAAGACTTGGGAATTAAAGGAGCAAATAAGAACCAAATATCCTCATCTATTCACATCTTAATTTCGAGGACGAAATTTCTTAAAGGAGGGGAGATTTGTAATACCTCGAAAATCCCCTAAGAAAATGAAGGAGTAAAGTTGCCAATCTTCATAAGTTCAGGGGCTATAGTGAGAACATTCAAAATCCAAGGATCAAAAATGAAAAAGTTGAGAAAAATAGCCTGTAACGGATCGTTACCAACCATAACGGTCCGTTACGCATCATGCCGGACCGTCACTCGTCATGACGGTCCATGCCGCAAAACCCAGAAGCGCTTTAGGGTTTCTGACACGTGTCCGATGACTCACCATCATGATGGACCGTCACGAACCATAACGGTCCGTTACGTGGTCCGGAAGTGCGTAGCCGCCGGACCGTCACGCCTCGTAACGGTACGTCACGGACCCAATTCTTGCTCTATAAATAGATGATCAACCTCAGTCCCATTCTCACACAAAACACACTCCATTTCACACACAAACACTCTAAAGATCTTATCCCAAGCCCCTGTTCGCGTACGAGAGTCCGGTTTCTAATCATTTCACTCCAAATTGTCATAGATAGTGCTGAGGTAAGGCTCCGAACTACTATTAAGTTTTGATTATACACCATTAATCTAGGATTATGTACTTAAGTAATATCATTGCATATCTAGGAGCTTTGTCCGAGGTGTTTGTCGTATTACTGATTCAATAAGCAAAAATACTGCTGAGGTGAGTTCTTAAACTGTGATGCATGAACCCAATCATGACCTTGTCTTGCATGATTGATTTATTAAAACATTTTGAGTGTCTTGAAACGATTGCACCGATTGTTTATATATAACGTATTCTAAGCGCTTATTGTATTTCACTTGCCCATGGAACGACATGTTGGACAGGACCCGTGGAACGGTCTTTGGTTATATATATACTGAATGATTGTTCATAGTTGTCTATGAATTTGGGTGTTGAAGCCCATGAATGTGTTCAAGATACCTTGGAGGGTCATTTTAATAAACTATTTTAGTTTATGAATTCACCAGCTTTGTGCTGACCTATTTTTATCAAATGTTTTTGAACGCATCACAGGTAGACAATAGATGAAGCATTTCCAGGACTAGAAAGAACAGATGAACGATCCAGATAATGCCTGGAACTATAAGTCCTGAATGACATGTTCCTTGTTAGGAACGAATGATGTAACTTTTGTTGAATTTGATGTAAACAAATGTTTTGATATTAATAGAAGTTATGATTTAGTCTTCCGCTGTGTGTTTTTGATATCAACGTCACAGTAACTAGAAGGCGACCTTCTGGCTGGTATGTAGTTATCTGACAAACAGAATGTTCTGTCTAAGGAAAGAGCGGTGTATAAATCTCTTCTAGACCAGTCATTCTTTCCTGGGAACATCGCTGTTGGAGGTACTACTCTGGTTAGATAAATGTCCTGTGTTACGGGCATGAAATCCCGGACCAAACTTCAAGAAACCCATGTAGTGAAGGAGACGGTCACACCGGTATGATAATATTGTCACGTAATTTTCGTTAGATGAAAGTTGCTTCCTCCATGAGAAGTGGTCCTCAGAGTGACGTGCCCTATCCCGTGGTATATGTGATTCATGGAATGATTCACTGATATGCTTGGTCATAAGCCAACTATCATTGTTGCAAGGAAGAGGTACCAACATTGTCATTTGTTTGTTGGTGATTACATCCTCCTGCATAATCTCCTCCTGGATGTTGGTCTCACAATCTGGTTCTTCAAATGATGATGTCTCTGAAGTGACAGGAACTCCAAATTGTTCCATACATCCTTTTTATGCTTCCATATTGAGGATTCCCACCAATTCTTCTTTAGAGCTTCGTTCTTCCGACTCTTTTGATTGTTTAGCTTCCAGTCTCTCAGAAAATTCAAAAATTGATTGTAAAGCTGAGTAACCCTCTCATCTGAATCATCTGGTCTCACTTCCGACTGATCCATGCTTGTGAAGCTGGTAGGTTCTTGCGCCTTAGAGTCACTTGACCCTACTAGAAATGTTGGATCTATGACTTCTGATTCTTGGACTTTGAAGGGATCATCTTTTTGTTCAGTTGGATAGTGTTTTAGGATATGAACCTTTATTTCTTCCAAATGACGAAACAGATTTCCTAGGGTCCATGAGTCGGATTCTAGAGCTGAGTATTGAATTTCTTGGGGTGGTGTGGTTTTGTCATATGGTTGCCAATAGGGTTGGTGAAAATTCTGTGGAATACCCTTGATAGTGATAACAATCTTGAGTGTAGTGGGGTTCCCCATAGATCTCACACCAAACCTCTGAATAGTTGTACTCATAGTCGTGTTGGTGTCCTCCATAACAACTCTCGTAGTTGTAATCCATGAAAGCTGCTGTTGAGAACAATCAAACACAAACACCATAAAAATAAATGTTAAGGTTAAAAATGCTAATCCGTTAACTCGAATATTTCTTGAAATCACCGTGTCCCCGGCAGCGGTGCCAAAAACTTGATGGCTGCATGTTTTAGTATATATAAATATATATTTGTTTTAGAAAAGGTTTCATAAGATCAGGTTTTAAATTTATAAAATCATAAATACTCAAACTTAAAACACACACAATACGCAAGTGTAACTATCACAACGTAATATAGTTTAGGTAAGAACCAAATATTGAACCAATGGACACGGTCGAGTTCCAATACTCAACGTTTGTTATCGTTTAGCCGGTTTAATTAGTGAGTGGGTTTTGTGTGCTTGTGAAGCAGAAAAGTAAACTATAGGGAAGTAAATGACGGTAAAGTAAATAACAGAAAAATATAAACGTGCGTGAAGTGTGTAACAGAAATATAAATAGCAGAATAGTAAATAATAGAATAGTAAATGACAGGAAAGTAAATAGCTCGGGAATAATCAGGTTACGGCGAGTATTGCTTTGGGTTTTGAATTCGCTTGGTATATGATAATGTTATGTTAACTAATACGATGGTATGACTAATACAAATGTGTGAACGGTACACCGCTAGAGCCTCATTCCCATAACATTTTGTTCATGAATTATGTTCTTTAGAATAAAATGGTAGTACTCCCAGCTAGGGACATCGTTACCCTCAACTCTTTGATCCTATTTCCGAGTTGGTTTGAGACATCAAACTTAAACACTTTTTATTTTTATTAAAAGAGTGATTAGACTTTGTTCATCGGGAGGCGGTGCAACAATGGGACCATGTATAAAGACGTATTGTTCCCAACATGAGTTCACCAACTCTTGGTTTCATAACAAGGTCGTATAAAGACGTACGATCTTATCAATATTAACCAAGCCTTGACTTATCAAGATCCGCTTGTATAAAGACGTACAAGTTTCAAGAGAAGTTTTATTAAAAAGGTTTAGATAATAATAAAAAGTCCATCATGAAGATGGTTTTAAGAGCGAATGACTAAAGAACATAAACATACCATTAGACTAATAAGTTAAACATTAACATACATCAAACTTCATCTTCACCTAAGCAATACAAAGGATTTAGCCATGAATGGTCATACGAACTAGCATAATGCTGAGTTTCGTAGGCTCTCCTATTGCGAACAAAGCGAAAGAGCCTCTCTACTCTCTACTACTACTCTAAGACTATGGAAACGGGACTAATATGAGTGTATTCTATCTATCTTGAGGTGTGTGGAATAAAGAACCCAAACCATCTATTTATAAGCCTCAAAATGAGTAATACACGACCGTGGATTGGTTTGCACGGGCGTGCAAACACCTCGGGAATCAAAGGGTACAAATGGTAGTGTACTAGGGTCCTTGGGGAGCAAGATAGGCATTGCACGTCGTGCATCCCCTATCTGCCCCCTGTTTTATCTTTTTGCTGCTTGTTGACTTGTGTTGAACAATTTTGACTTCTTGGGGGGTCAAAGATCGGGTGTGCTTCCTTCAAAAAACTTGATTTCTTGATGTTTTTAGGCTTTTTCTTCTTTGTTTCTTTCGGAACACCGTTTAACCTTCAATTGTGAAATATGAACTTTTTAAGTATTAATTGCAAGGATTTTGTTCAATTAGTATCATAATATGAGGATTATTATACATGCTAAAATGTATAATTTAGGGAATATCAAGTACCTCTCGACAGCCGCCACCGAAGGTCGGACCACCCTCGACAACCACCACCGAAGGTCGGACCACCCTCGACCATCGCGTCTCTCTCTCAATCGTATTCCTACAAACACACACATATATATACCATTTGAACTGATAACTGAATCCCCACAATCATTCAATTAAACGAAAACAAAATCAAGACTAGAAGACGATTACCTTAACGAACCCGCAACGATTCTTGTTGGACTAGTATGCCTAAGTAACAACATATGCCAATACTACTATTAAGGTACGACATAAAGACTTACACTTCGAGTAACAATCAAAAAAATGTTTTAAGAAAACATTTAGACACGAAAGATGGTGACAAGGATAAATTATTTATGAATTAATTTATGGGCAAGTAATTAATTTATTTAGAATAAATTAATAAAAGGTAATTAACTAATTAATTAAATTATATAGTTAGTGGATAATTAATATTTAAATATTAGATTTAAATATATTTTGTATTTTGAATTTAAAATTAAAAACCCTAACTTGTTCCTAATGTTTGAGAGGTTTATAAATAGGAGGGAATTTAGAGAATCAGGAACACACAAAAAGGAAAAACCCTAATCTCTCCCCTCCCACTATCTTTGCGCCGTCGTCCGCCACTGGCCCCGTCCCCGCGCCATCGACCGATCGCTGGCCATCACCTGTGCCGCCGATGCCGCAACCCTTTGCGGGTTTTTCGGTTTTCGTTTTACGGATCTAGCGGCC
Source organism: Smallanthus sonchifolius (assembly GCA_023525975.1). NCBI lineage: Eukaryota > Viridiplantae > Streptophyta > Magnoliopsida > Asterales > Asteraceae > Smallanthus > Smallanthus sonchifolius. The sequence continues at coordinate 56,490,578 of CM042032.1, read as the reverse complement.
AGATTATTGGATTTGTGTTCTATTTGTTTTGCATCTAGACTCCTAGAGGGCGGATCAAAGATTGATTCGGTTCGTATACACGCTTCTGCTATTATGATTAAAAATTTAAAACCTGTATACGAATCCCAACAGGTTTAGGTACTAAGCAAAAACAGTAACAGGTTTGGGTACTAACTTTCAGTTTTGTAACGATTTTGTGTATTAACACTAACAAACGTTAAATTTTTTGTCTAGTTGAAGGGTATTTCAGTCATTTCACATATGAGGGACTAATTATGTAACTTACTATGATTGTTTGTTATTTGAGGGTCTGTTTCTGTATTTTACATAAAATATGAAAAAGATAAAAAAATCGGAAAAAACAAATACCAACCCCAACTAGGGGTGTTCATCGGGCGGGTTGCGGGTTTTTCGGGTTATTCGGTTCGGGTTATTCGGGTTGGTATTTTTTTGTTGAATCCACAATCCGAACCGAACCATATTTGAGGAAACCTAATCCGAACCTAAAACCACATTGTAATTCAGTTTGGTTTCGGTTTGAACCTAACAAACCGAATTAGCAAAAAAAAAATATTTCTTTTGGGTAGCCACAACTTATTAGGTTTAAACAACACAACATTTAAGGAAAATCTAAACAAAAACATACCTTCATCAAATAATGATTTATAATCCATATATGGGTATTAGTTATTGATATAAATGAATTGGGTTAACTATAAAATATGGATTAAAATAGTGGTATAACCCAATTCGGGTTTTTTTGGTTCAAACCAAATTCAAAATTTTGAAACCTAAACCAAAAACAAAATTATATATTCGGTTTTCGGTTTGAGCCAAATCGAAAACCAAATATGTAATTCGGTTTGGTTTTAAACAATTTTGGTTTCGATTCGGTTTAATCAGTTTGAAACCAGATATTGAACACCCTAACCCCAACCCCAACCCTTTTCCCTTGCATTTCCATGGCCACCACCCTCACTTGAACAACCACAGGCACCACACAAACAGTCAAAAAACCGATATATGTATATCTCACAACTTCATCAGATCTGAAAAACGAGACAACGTCTTCAAATCTCAAAACCCTAGCCACCCCTTCACCTCTATATCTTAAATCTTGAATCTTTGCCACCAAGCATAATTTCTACATCATTTATGGTTTCTGCAGATCGCAAACTCGATGCTAAGTGTATCTGGATGAATTTCAAGAATGATCTCACTGTACACAAACAAATGGTGAAGAAGAGGCGTATCTAGGTGAACCAATTAAGGGCTACACCTTCAAATTAGTTCCTTGCAACCAAACAAACCTTAACAATATGGTGTAAAAGAGGGGTGTCTTGTGAACCAATGGTGAATTGCAGATCTAGGGTTTTCAATTGAAATGGTGGACACCTTCAATTCGATGGAAAGAGGCGGTGGAAGCTTTATGCAGATTTTATGGTTCCAACAAAAACCGTTGCACCACACACACCATATGAGGGGCTAATAAATTGTTCTTGAATATGTGGTTTGGTGATTCTAATCGATTTTTCTTGAATCGTGTAAGCTTGCTTTGTACCGACTTTAAGAAATTCACTGCTCATGTGTGATGGTCGACAAGAACTTGGCTGTGGTGGTTCTCGTCGGGGACAAATTGAAGAGGATGAGGGGCTGAGTTTTCATTTATCTTTTGCTTCGGAACAACGTCATCTAATTCTTTGAACCAATCAAAAAACTTTAGTGGTGGGATGATGAACGATGAAAGATTGATGATGATGATGATGATGTCCGGGCTAGGGTCGGGGGATGTTGGGGACGCCGAGTTAAAAAGAACTAGGGGTGGGCTTGTTTTTGTTATACTTTTTAGCAAATGACACAAACAATCCCCGTATTATATTTTTATTGTTTTTCTAACTAAAAATGGTATTTTAGTTATTTTATTCAAATTTAACAGAAGACTATACTTATAGAGGGTTAGGATCAGGTAAAAAGGGATTTTAATGTGAGAAGGGTGAGAAGGACGCTGATAGGGACATCTGTCATTGCATCAAATTTGGGCGGAGGGGCACTTTTGGAATTTCATTTATTATATTGGGAACACAATCCCTGCTCTCTTTAACGATTTACGATATTGATTACGGCGGAGTCTGATTCCAAAATTCCATATTCTTTCGATTATTCCAAAATCGTTCTTAAATTCCATCATCTGATTCCAAAATCGTTCTTAAATTCCATCATCTTATTCTTTCAGTTTATTTAATGGCGATTGATGAAATTCAGTCTGGTACTTATTTAATTTGCTGTTTGTTTATCACCGATTGTGTTAGGTTAAATTATTATAATTGTATATTTTGTATCATCATTGTGTAATACATTTGAGAATATGTATTATAGTTTATCAGTGTGTATTATATAATGTTGAGACATGTGTGTAATACACAATGATGTGTATTACAGATTGATAGACAATATGATAGACAATGATGTGTATTATATAATGTTGAGACATGTGTGTAATAGACAATGATGTGTATTACACACATTGTATTAGAGATTGATAGACAATGATGTGTATTACACAATGATGTGTATTATATAATGTTGAGACATGTGTGTAATACACATTACCCAATGATGTGTATTACACACATTGTAATACACAATGATGTGTATTACACACATTGTATTACAGATTGGATTCTGATCATAGTGTATTACACAATTATGATACACAATGATGATGTTACACAATGTATATAACATCATAGTGTTTTATACACAATGTGTGTAATACACAATGATTGTGTAATACACAGTCATTGTGTGTTAAACACAATGTATATAACATCATAGTGTTTATACACAATGATTGTGTAACACACTATGATCAGAATCCAATCTGTAATATAATGTGTGTAATACACATCATTGTGTAATACACAATGAGTGTGTAATACACAGTCATTGTGTATTAAACACAATATATATAACATCATAGTGTTTATAGACAATGATGTGTATTACACACATTGTATTACAGATTGATAGACAATATGATAGACAATGATGTGTAATACATAATGATGTGTATTATATAATGTTGAGACATGTGTGTAGTACACATTACACAATGATGTGTATTACACACATTGTATTACACATTGTAATACACAATGATGTGTATTACACACATTGTATTACAGATTGGATTCTGATCATAGTGTATTACACAATTATGATACACAATGATGCTGTTACACAATGTATATAACATCATAGTGTTTTATACACAATGTGTGTAATACACAGTCATTGTGTATTAAACACAATGTATATAACATCACAGTATTTATAAAGGTCAGAGTGTTGATCTGTTTATATATAACTGTATTTGTATTGTGTCTTATTTTATTCTGTTTATATGTTTTTGTCTCTTCAGGGTTTCTAATGTTACTTTTACTTATGTAGATGTCCAAATTTTCAATGAACTTGGTCAACAACGTGTATCACCAAATTCTGGGAAAAAGTATTGCATACCTGTTGTGAGCCAGTCAGTTAAACCTGCTGTTGATATGGTGTTTGATTCTATTGAGCATGCCTTTTCCTTTTACGAAAAGTATGCTCTATGTAGTGGTTTCTCAATTAGGAGGACCTCATCTTACAATCCAAAGGGTGTTATTAAGTTGAAGTACTTTGTTTGTTCGAGGCAAGGTTTTAAAAAAGGAAGATCGTTTGATAAATTACACGATGGTAAAGTGAAAAGGCGTAGGAAACCATCTAAAAGGATTGGATGTAATGCATACACTAAGTTGCGGTTAAATGTTGATAAAAAGTATCAAATATATGGTTTTCAAGAAGAGCATAACCACAATTTTGTTAAAAAAGAAGACATTCAATTTTTGACTTCTGCAAGAAAGGTTAATTATGTAAAAGAAAGTGCAATTCAAGCGTTGTCTACCATTAATCTTGGGCCTGTAAGAGCATTTAACATTTTGAAGAGTTTGTATGGTGGTTATGAGGATCTAGGTGCAACAAAAAATGATTTTAAGAATTTCAAGAGGGATCTAAATGTATATATTGGTGAGTATGATGCAGAGATGGTTATTCAACGTCTTGAGAGGAAAAAACAATATTGTCCCAATTTTTTGTTTGATTATACTATTAAAGAAGACGGAACTTTAGGTGGTTTATTTTGGGCTGAAGAGGTTTCGAAGATCAATTATTTGGTATTTGGTGATGTTGTAGGATTTGATGCCACTTATCGATCAAATAAGTAAGATTTAAATCTTCATTGTGTTTTAGTAATAATGTGTAATATATGACATTTCCTTTAATTTTTTGTTTTCAGGTATGATATGGTGTTTGTTCCCTTCACTGGTATAGATAACCACAATAGGAATGTTACCCTTGGTGCTGCGCTTCTTGGATCTGAATCTGCTGAATCATATAGTTGGTTATTGAGGTTATATGTCAAGGCGTTTGGTTGTGCTCCTAAAGTAATTGTTACTGACCAAGATCCTGCCATGAAGAAAGCTATTCAAGAAGTTTTACCAAATAGCCGTCATAGATTATGTATGTGGCATATATGGGAGAAACTGTCTGCCAAGGTATCATTATTATGTTTTGATTAATTATTGATTCTATATTATGTCTATTACATAATGATTGTGTAATACAAAATGATTGTGTAATACAAATCATTGTGTAATACACAATCATTGTGTAACATCAATGAATATAACATCATAGTTTTTTATACACAATGTGTGTAATACACAATCATTGTGTTTTATACACAATATGTTGTGTATTACACAATCATTGTGTATTACACAATCATTGTGTAATACACAATCATTGTGTAATACACAACACATTGTGTATAAAACACAATCATTGAATTCGTATACACAATGATTGTGTAACAACAATGTATATAACATCATAGTGTTTTATACACAATGTGTGTAATACACAATGATTGTGTAATACACAATGATGTTGTTACACAATGATTGTGTAATACACAATGATGCTGTTACACAATGTATAAAACACTATCACAGATAATGTATGCTCTTTTAATTAGTTATTGATTATATATTATTTCTATTACACAATGATTGTGTAATACACAATCAGTGTGTAACAGCAATGTATATAACATCATAGTGTTTTATACACAATGATGTTGTTACACAATTATTTTATAATACATAATGATGTTGTTACACAACGTATAAAACACTATCATGATTGTGTATGTGGCACATATGATTAGTTACTAGATCTGCATTGTGTATATGAAAGCCAAAATGCATTGTATTTTACTAGAAACACAATGCATTGTGTCTTGTGTAACTATTTTTAAATTGTGTCTTTATTTTACTGTATCTGCATTGTGTATTATGAAAGACACAATGGATTGTGTCTTGTGTTACTGTATTTACATTAGCATTGTGTCTTATGAAATACACAATGAATTGTGTCTTGTGTTACTTTTTTGGATTGTGTTTTATGCTACTGTATCTAACTTGTGTCTTAATTTTTTCATTTTCATATTTTTGTAGCTTGGACCAGTTGTGTGTAATACCACAGATTTCAAAAAAGAATTGGCTGAGATCGTATGGACAGATTCTATTACACGTGTTGAGTTTAAGGAGAGATGGCATTCAATTCTTTCTCATTATGGTTTAAGTGATCATGTTTGGTTGTCTGATATTTATAATATTAGACAAGACTGGATACCTGCGTTTTATCTTGAGGAGAATTTGTCTTGGCTTATGCGTACTACGTCAAGATCAGAAAACGAGACTCAGTTTTTTTAATCAATTTTGTAATCCAAAGTCGACTCTAGTTGAGTTTTTTAGTCACTTTGAGACAGCAATCGAGGCTCAAAGGTATGAGCATAGAAAAAATGATCATGAATCTCGATACACTGAACCTGATATGTGGAGTAAATTTGTTCTTGAAAAACAAGTTGCACAAATCTATACACGAACATTTTTTTTGGATCAGCAGTTGGAGATAGATGATGCTATTAATAGTTGTGCTTCTGCTACCAGGCAAAAAGTTGGTGATTTTATGAAGTTTGAAATTGAGGATTTGTTGCAACCATGCACATCACATTTTGAGGTATTAGTTTTTTTATCTTACTGTTTCTCAATCTATATTAGACAATATATAACAATAAGACTATATACACAATTGAATTATTATATGATTGTGTTTTTTATCTTACTGCTTCATTGTACAATAGACAATCATATAACAATATATAGAATAAGACTGCATTGTGTTTTAGTTACACATTCTCAATCTATATTACATAATGGATAGTATATTACACAATGGTGATACAAAATACACTATAATAGTGTATTACATTGGATTCTGATAATTGTGTATTACACAATCATGATAGACAATGATATAAAAATACACAATGTGTGTAATACACAATGAAGTTATATACATTGTGTATAATACACATTGTATTCTGATCATAGTGTAATACACAATCATCAAAATGATTGTGTAATATAGAAATTAGTTGTGCTACATATTACACAATCATAATGATCGTGTAATACACAATGATGCTGTTACACAATATAACATCACAGTGTTTTATACTCAATCTGTGTAATACAAAATGATGTTATATACATTGTGTATTACAGACATTGGATTCTGATGTTATATACATTGTATATATTACACATTAAATTCTGATCATTGTGTATTACACAATCATGATATACATTGATATAAAAATACATAATGTGTGTAATACACAATGATGTTATATACATTGTGTATAATACACATTGTATTCTGATCATAGTGTATTACACAATCATGATGGACAATGATTGTGAGGCCCTGATCCCGGGAGGCCTCACTTATTGTATTTTCTCATCAACACATAGCACTTTAAACATAAGACATTCATTAATACAGCGGAAACGATTTAATCTTCTTTACACACGCAGCGGAAACATAAACATGTCTAATACAAATTGTCTTTAACAACGTCAAGCTAAAATATAACATAAACATAATCGGGATGCCAGACACTGATCTTCGGGTAACTCTTCTCTCTAAGCCCAAGCATCCACATCCATCATCTAAACCTGCACTTAACTGATATGCATACTAAAAAATCAGCAACGCTGAGTGAGTTCTAACGTTTACTTTAAATCAATTTTACAAAAGATTTACTAAAACACATATACTGCCATTAAGGCTAAACTTGACACTTTACTTTTCAAACATATATACTGCCATTAAGGCTAACTTAACACACTTTACTTTTCAAACATATATACTGCCATTAAGGCTAACTTAACACTTTACTTTTCAAACATATATACTGTCATTAAGGCTAACTTAACACTTTACTTTTCAAACGTATATACTGCCATTAAGGCTAACTTAACACTTTACTTTTCAAACAGTTTAAAACGTATAATAAACCGTCAATTCCTCTTTACTGTACTGCCCTCATGGCTTACATCCATGAACCGACAAGTACCTGGTCAATGCCTCCACGATCAACGACCATGAACCGACAATACCGCTTATCCGTCAATTCCTTGTCACTACTGTACCGCCCCCATGGCTTTCATCCATGAACCGACGAGTACCTGGTCAATGCCCCCATGATCAACGACCATGAACCGACAATACCCTGGTCAATGCCCCCATGGCTTACATCCATGAACCGACAATACCGCTTAACGCTAAGGGGAGGTTGCGTGGACCTCCCGAGCGACCGCCGTCACTCATCCCAATTGTACAACTGTTAACGAACCCTAAGGTTCTTACTAATGGGTAGAACCCATATCTGACATCTTGTACAAGTAACATCTGTCCCAAGGACCTTTACAAACTGGTACTCATTCCCGAAGGAAAGCTGTTCATTTTACTGTTCATAAAACTTTCTGTAAATCTTGTACATAGCTTATCATATATATCATGCCTTTGTTTATGTATATAAAAATATAGTAAACGCTTGCCAAATGATATATCTTACTTTACTGAAAACATACTAGCACATATATCATGCCTTTGTTTATGTATATGAAAATATAGTAAACGCTTGCCAAATGATATATCTTTCTTTCTAAAACATAGCTTATCATAAAATACATCTTGCTTTCTGAAACATAGCTTATCATAAAATACATCTTGCTTTCTGAAACATAGCTTATCATATATATCATGCCTTTGTTTATGTATACGAAAATATAGTAAACGCTTGCCAAATGATATATCTTACTTTACTGAAAACATACTAGCACATATATCATGCCTTTGTTTATGTATATGAAAATATAGTAAACGCTTGCCAAATGATATATCTTACTTTGCTGAAAACATACTTTTGCCTCTTTTAAACCTTTCACTAAAACATAGCTTTTCTCTTCAGTTTATAATATATAAAATATAATAAACACTTTACACTAAGTATGCATACCACCCCTAAAGAAGGCAAAAAGGGGATTAGAACTCACTTGGAATCTAAGCTGCAACGGTCTACTGGATCTCACTCAATCTGAACAATCATAACAATTTGACACTTATCAGACTTAACTCGACGCTAAACGGTTTAACTACTCTAACATACTGACTTCACTTAATCAGACCTGATGCCTGCGCACTTAGCAAGTGCGCAGACTCTGCCTCCTGCGCACTTAGCAAGTGCGCAGTCTTCCCTTCCTGCGCACTTAGCAAGTGCGCAGGCTTCCCTTCATGCGCACTTAGCAAGTGCGCAGGCTCCTCTTCCTGCGCACTTAGCAAGTACGCAGGACCTGCTCTGTGCGCACTTAGCAAGTGCGCACGACCTGTTCTTGGCGAAAAACCCTAACTTTCGCATTCGGGTCTGATCACTTCAAGATCCCGAACCTGCTTGCATTCAAAACGTTCGTTTTCCATTAAGGAACTCAAATCTAGGCTTATCTTTCAGTTTCATCCGTTCAAACATAACCCTTTCACCCAAAACCCGAAAAACCCAAAAACGAACTAAAACTCAGATCTAGGAGAATCGGTTACCTGTAATCACTTCCTTTTCGTTGCTAAACACTCACGAGACTCTTGCTAACGATCCTTGAAGCTTTAATCCGAAAACCGGGACTTTCTCTCTCTAGACTCTCTCTCACCTCTCTCTCTAGAATTCGGAAATGTGGATGGAAATGGGAGCTTTTGGCTGATCTTGAGGCTTATAAGGGCCCGACCCTTGCCCCTTTCGGCCCATACACCCCGGCCCAAGCCCGCTTCCTTTCTTTTTATTTAAGTTTTAATTCCTCGTGAATTCTCTCGTGCTCTAAAACTCGGGATGTTACAATGATACTATTATACAATGATTGTGTAATAAACAATGATCAGAATCCAATGTAATATAATACACAATGATGTTATATACATTGTGTATAATACACATTGGTTTCTGATCATAGTGTATTACACAATCATGATAGACAATGATACTATTACACAATGATCAGAATCCAATGTAATATATTACTCAATGGTTATATTACACATTGTGTCTTCTGTATTATGTATTTGTTGGTTATGTATTATCTATTTTTGTGTAGGTTATGTTTCGAAATGAAGATCAAACTATAACATGTAGTTTGTAACATCCCGAGTTTTAGAGCACGAGAGAATTCACGAGGAATTAAAACTTAAATAAAAAGAAAGGAAGCGGGCTTGGGCCGGGGTGAATGGGCCGAAAGGGGAAGGGTTTGGGCCCTTATAGGCCTCAAGAACAACCCAAAAGCCCCATTTCCATCCTCATTTCCGGATTTTAGAGAGAGAGGAGAGAGATAGTCTAGAGAGAGAAAGTCCCGGTTTTCGGATTAAAGCTTCAAGGATCATTAGCAAGAGCCTCTTGAGTGTTTAGCAACGAAAAGGAAGTGATTACAGGTAACCGATTCTCCTAGATCTGAGTTTTAGTTCGTTTTTGGGTTTTTCAGGTTTTGGGTGAAAAGGTTATGTTTAATCGGATGAAACTGAAAGATAAGCATAGATTTGAGTTCCTTAAAGGAAAACGAACGTTTTGAATGCAAACAGGTTCGGGATCTTGAAGTGATCAGACCCGAATGCGAAAGTCGCCAAGAACAGGTCGTGCGCACTTGCTAAGTGCGCACAGAGCAGGTCCTGCGCACTTGCTAAGTGCACAGGAAGAGGAGCCTGCGCACTTGCTAAGTGCGCAGGAAGGGAAGTCTGCGCACTTGCTAAGTGCGCAGGAAGCAGAGTCTGCGCACTTGCTAAGTGCGCAGGCATCAGGACTGATTAAGTAAAGTCAGTATGTTAGAGTGGTTAAACCGTTTAGCGTCGAGTTAAGTCTGATAAGTGTCAAATTGTTATGATTGTTCAGATTGTGTGAGATCCAGTAGACCGTTGCAGCTTAGATACCAGGTGAGTTCTAATCCCCTTTTTGCCTTCTTTAGGGGTGGTGTGCATACTTAGTGTAAAGTGTTTATTATATTTTATATATTATAAACTGAAGAGAAAAGCTATGTTTTAGTGAAAGGTTTAAAAGAGGCAAAAGTATGTTTTCAGTAAAGTAAGATATATCATTTGGCAAGCGTTTACTATATTTTCATATACATAAACAAAGGCATGATATATGTGCTAGTATGTTTTCAGTAAAGTAAGATATATCATTTGGCAAGCGTTTACTATATTTTCATATACATAAACAAAGGCATGATATATGTGCTAGTATGTTTTCAGTAAAGTAAGATATATCATTTGGCAAGCGTTTACTATATTTTCATATACATAAACAAAGGCATGATATATATGATAAGCTATGTTTCAGAAAGTAAGATGTATTTTATGATAAGCTATGTTTCAGTAAAAGCAAAGATATATCATTTGGCAAGCGTTTACTATATTTTTATATACATAAACAAAGGCATGATATATGTTAAGTTATGAACAAGATTTACAGAAAGTTTTATGAACAGTAAAGTGAACAAGTAAAGTGAACAGTTTTCCTTCGAGAATATGTACCAGCTATAAAGGTCCTTGGGACAGATGTTACTTGTACAAGATGTCAGATATGGGTTCTACCCATTAGTAAGAACCTTTTGGTTCGTTAACGGTTGTACAACTGGGATGAGTAAAGGCGGTTGCTCGGGAGGTCCACGCAACCTCCCCTTAGCGTTAAGCGGTATTGTCGGTTCATGGATATAAGCCATGGGGGCATTGACCAGGGTATTGTCGGTTCATGGACGTTATCCATGGGGGCATTGACCAGGTACTCGTCGGTTCATGGTCGTTGACCATGGGGGCGGTACAGTAGTGACAAGGAATTGACGGATAAGCGGTATTGTCGGTTCATGATCTTTGATCATGGGGGCATTGACCATGTACTTGTCGGTTCATGGATGTAAGCCATGAGGGCAGTACAGTAAAGAGGAATTGACGGTTTATTATACGTTTTAAACTGTTTGAAAAGTAAAGTGTGTTAAGTTTAGCCTTAATGGCAGTATATAAGTTTTGAAAAGTGTAGTATGTAAAGTTTTGCCTTGAGGGCAGTATGTATGTATGTAATAGTAAATCTTTTGTATAATTGATTTAAAGTAAACGTTAGAACTCACTCAGCGTTGCTGATTTTTAGTATGCACATCAGTTAAGTGTAGGTGGCAGTAGATGGAAGTGGATGCTAGGCTTGGCGAGAAGAGTTACCCGAAGATCAGCATCTGGCATCTTGTTTATGTTTCTTTTGTTTATGTTGATTAAGACAAGTTTCAGTTGTATTTGACATGTTATGTTTCCGCTGCGTATGTTGAGATTTTAAAACGTTTTCGCTGTGTTAATGAATGTCTTATGTTTAAAAGTGTTATGTGTTGATGAGTAAATCCAATAAGTGAGGTCTCCCGGGTTTGGGGCCTCACAAGTTGGTATCAGAGCCATAGTTTGAGGGATTTGGACATTCCCAATGTCCAGACTTAAACTGAGAATGGGACCATGCAGCGGATGCCAGTGCGGGTAACTCAAGCCGAAGCATCAAAAGCGTATAGTAAGTAAAGTTTACCTTTTAGAGTGTCAAGATAAGAATAGAGGCTTTAGTGGAACCATGAAAGCGAATAAATAGAAAACAAGATGTGATGTAATGGTTAATTGCAGATGGCCAGTGTATATTAACATCTTACCTTACTTATTGTGTTCTACATATTCTCTAGCATGATGAAATTAAATCCTTTTGTTCTTTATCTTCCAGTTAGAAATGGCTAGACGTGGAGGAACTAGAGGGGGTGGAGGAGGAAGACGTGGTGGGCGTACAGGCCGCCACGGTGGAGTTAGCACAAACCAAGTGATTGAGGGGAGTGTTCACACTACCCATACTGAGACAGAGATTAGTCAGCACAATGCTGAACATGTGGAAGGAGATGACCCACCGTTTGAGTTTGAACCAGCCGTGCAAGCGGCTATTGGCCGAGAGTTTACCCGACTGCTAAAGGATACCTTACCGACCATACTGGACGAAGCCTTGAGGAAGGCCAAGGAGAGCCCTAACACAACTGAAGAGCATGTGGTGCTTCCAGCTGCGGGAGGACCAATCCTGGTGGAGAATGTTGCACCGCCTACTCGCGGATGCGATTACAAGGCATTTCGTGGTTGTGATCCCCCTGAGCTAACTGGGGAGAAAGAAGCAGCTATACTTTAGATTGGATCAATGGCATGGAATCCACCATCAGCCTCAGTGACTGTCGACCGGATCAAGCGGTCAGGTTCGCAGCTAAGTCACTAAAGGGAGAGGCAGCACACTGGTGGGAGACTGTGAAACAAGCGAAGGGTGACCAAGCGGTCGAGCTAATGAGGTGGAATGATCTGAAGGCGTTAGTAATTTCGAAGTTCTGCCCTAAGAATGAAGTCCACAAGGTGGAGAGAGAGTTCCTGACTTTGCAAGCCGGACTCATGACTCACAGACAATATACTTCCAAGTACAACGAACTGGCACGCCTGGTGCCTCATCTTGTAACCACAGAAGAGAGGAGGATTCATTATTATATTCAAGGGTTGCCTCCAAAGATACGTACATTTGTAAATGCCAACACACCGAGTACCTTTGAGTCGGTGGTTGTTCTGAGCGGAGTTGTCTATGATGACATTGCCTCTGAAGTCATTGCTGAAGCACCCAAGAAACAAGCAGCTAAGCGAACTGCTGAGGAACTCCAGGGTCCTAACGATAGGAGGACAAGGGTAGAAGCTGAGGGTCTATGCGGAAAATGTGGAAGGAGACATGGAGGTGAATGTAAAGCGGGTCAGGTGGGATGTTTCAGGTGTGGCAGGTTTGGACACCAATCGCGAGACTGACCGGAAAGGCCAAGATGCCACAATTGTGGGGAACAGGGACACAGGAGCCGAGATTGCAGGAAACCCAAGAAAGCGGAAGCGGGAGGATCCGGAAAGGGTAAGGCTGCAGAGAAGGAACCTTACATCAACAAGGCCACAGCAAGGGTTTACCAGATGACTCAGTAAGGTACGTTGCAAGCTCTTATTTGTTATATGGCAAGTTTATGTTATTATTTCCTTACTAAATTAGTTAGCCCCATTAGTCTAGATGCCTTAGAAATTGAGATAGCCCAAGGTCAAGCTCCCAGTGGTAGTTGATCACAATGGCCTTCATGACCAAGCTGCCTTGCATAGCTACGGTTCATGTCACCCGTTCTGTGATTTGCTATCAGTGTAGCTTATGGCAGGTTTCGAGGACGAAACCTATTGTAAGGAGGGTAGACTTGTAACATCCCGAGTTTTAGAGCACGAGAGAATTCACGAGGAATTAAAACTTAAATAAAAAGAAAGGAAGCGGGCTTGGGCCGGGGTGAATGGGCCGAAAGGGGAAGGGTTTGGGCCCTTATAGTCCTCAAGAACAACCCAAAAGCCCCATTTCCATCCTCATTTCCGGATTTTAGAGAGAGAGGAGAGAGATAGTCTAGAGAGAGAAAGTCCCGGTTTTCGGATTAAAGCTTCAAGGATCATTAGCAAGAGCCTCTTGAGTGTTTAGCAACGAAAAGGAAGTGATTACAGGTAACCGATTCTCCTAGATCTGAGTTTTAGTTCGTTTTTGGGTTTTTCGGGTTTTGGGTGAAAAGGTTATGTTTAATCGGATGAAACTGAAAGATAAGCATAGATTTGAGTTCCTTAAAGGAAAACGAACATTTTGAATGCAAACAGGTTCGGGATCTTGAAGTGATCAGACCCGAATGCGAAAGTCGCCAAGAACAGGTCGTGCGCACTTGCTAAGTGCGCACAGAGCAGGTCCTGCGCACTTGCTAAGTGCGCAGGAAGAGGAGCCTGCGCACTTGCTAAGTGCGCAGGAAGGGAAGTCTGCGCACTTGCTAAGTGCGCAGGAAGCAGAGTCTGCGCACTTGCTAAGTGCGCAGGCATCAGGACTGATTAAGTAAAGTCAGTATGTTAGAGTGGTTAAACCGTTTAGCGTCGAGTTAAGTCTGATAAGTGTCAAATTGTTATGATTGTTCAGATTGTGTGAGATCCAGTAGACCGTTGCAGCTTAGATACCAGGTGAGTTCTAATCCCCTTTTTGCCTTCTTTAGGGGTGGTGTGCATACTTAGTGTAAAGTGTTTATTATATTTTATATATTATAAACTGAAGAGAAAAGCTATGTTTTAGTGAAAGGTTTAAAAGTGGCAAAAGTATGTTTTCAGTAAAGTAAGATATATCATTTGGCAAGCGTTTACTATATTTTCATATACATAAACAAAGGCATGATATATGTGCTAGTATGTTTTCAGTAAAGTAAGATATATCATTTGGCAAGCGTTTACTATATTTTCATATACATAAACAAAGGTATGATATATGTGCTAGTATGTTTTCAGTAAAGTAAGATATATCATTTGGCAAGCGTTTACTATATTTTCATATACATAAACAAAGGCATGATATATATGATAAGCTATGTTTCAGAAAGTAAGATGTATTTTATGATAAGCTATGTTTCAGTAAAAGCAAAGATATATCATTTGGCAAGCGTTTACTATATTTTTATATACATAAACAAAGGCATGATATATGTTAAGTTATGAACAAGATTTACAGAAAGTTTTATGAACAGTAAAGTGAACAAGTAAAGTGAACAGTTTTCCTTCGGGAATATGTACCAGCTATAAAGGTCCTTGGGACAGATGTTACTTGTACAAGATGTCAGATATGGGTTCTACCCATTAGTAAGAACCTTTGGGTTCGTTAACGGTTGTACAACTGGGATGAGTGACGGCGGTTGCTCGGGAGGTCCACGCAACCTCCCCTTAGCGTTAAGCGGTATTGTCGGTTCATGGATATAAGCCATGGGGGCATTGACCAGGGTATTGTCGGTTCATGGACGTTAGCCGTGGGGGCATTGACCAGGTACTCGTCGGTTCATGGTCGTTGACCATGGGGGCGGTACAGTAGTGACAAGGAATTGACGGATAAGCGGTATTGTCGGTTCATGATCGTTGATCATGGGGGCATTGACCAGGTACTTGTCGGTTCATGGATGTAAGCCATGAGGGCAGTACAGTAAAGAGGAATTGACGGTTTATTATACGTTTTAAACTGTTTGAAAGGTAAAGTGTGTTAAGTTTAGCCTTAATGGCAGTATATATGTTTTGAAAAGTGTTGTATGTAAAGTTTTGCCTTGAGGGCAGTATGTATGTATGTAATAGTAAATCTTTTGTATAATTGATTTAAAGTAAACGTTAGAACTCACTCAGCGTTGCTGATTTTTAGTATGCACATCAGTTAAGTGTAGGTGGCAGTAGATGGAAGTGGATGCTAGGCTTGGCGAGAAGAGTTACCCGAAGATCAGCATCTGGCATCTTGTTTATGTTTCTTTTGTTTATGTTGATTAAGACAAGTTTCAGTTGTATTTGACATGTTATGTTTCCGCTGCGTATGTTGAGATTTTAAAACGTTTTCGCTGTGTTAATGAATATCTTATGTTTAAATGTGCTATGTGTTGATTAGTAAATCCAATAAGTGAGGTCTCCCGGGTTTGGGGCCTCACATAGTTGCAGAAGGTTTGAACAGTTTGGGTTGCTATGTAGACATATTTTCTATGTTCTTAGACTTTGTTTTGTAAAAGAGTTCCCGAAGAAGTATATTGTTAGGCGTTGGAGAAGGGAAGCTGTTCCAAATACTTCAATTCAATCTGTTAGTTATGATGATGTCGAAACAAATGGTGATGTTGTTGAAGCTGTTCTTCGTGAGATTAGGTTTGCAAATGATTATTCTATAAATCGATTGGTTATGGACATAGATTAGTTGTGTCTTTATAGAGATTATGTCAAAGGTTACATGGCTAAGGCTGATGAGGTTCAAGTCGTTGCCCCGCCTCCTAGCAGGAGAGATAGATTTGCAGAAATGACTGGAATGAAAGAACCATGCACTATTACTGTTCGAAACCCTATTAGAACAAGAACGAAAGGTTGTGGGACTCAGAAACATTTGAAGTCAGCGCGTGAGATTGCGATTAGTCAAGTAGGGAAAAAACAAAGGAATGCGGTTTTTGCAAAGTTACAGGTCACAATCTTCGCACTTGCAAGCTATACATTGCAAGTCTTAAAGAGAAAGAATCACCAGCTAGTTCAGGAGTTGATAATATTCAAGTTTAGAGAAATTTTTTTTATTATACTTTTTTATCTTTAAAAATATGAGACATTGTGTCTTTTGGTTAATTGTGTATATTTTGGAAAATACTGTGTTTATAACAGTTGATTGTTACCTTATATTCTATTATCAAGTAAAAGAAATGAATATTTCATATTGAAATAATGTTATTTTTTTGTAATTTTCAGTAGTTGCTCTATCATCAGTGTGTAATATTATATATTTTTGTGTTATATATCATGGCAATGTGTATTATTCTACACACTGTGTTATATTACAGAATCAGTAAATTGTGTAATATAGATTGAGAATAACCTATTGTGTTACGGAATCAATACATTTGTGTTATATTGTATATTTTACACAATGATTACATACACATTGTGTATAAAACACTATGATCAAAATACATTGTGTATTATACAGAATGTATATATTATCAATGTGTATTATACATTTTGTGTATTATACAGAATTTAAATATTATCAGTGTGTATTATACAGAATGTATATATTATCAAAGTGTGTAATACAATATGTATGTATTATCAATGTGTATTATATAATGTGTGTATTACACATTTTTGTATAATATTACACAATGTGTTTAATACAAAATGTTTGTAATACACAATGATCAGAATCTATTGTATTACAAACATCTATACAAACATATATGCATTGTGTTATATTTACATTATGATACAATATTCCAATTTGAAATAATATTACAAAGATCTATACAAACATATATTACAATTATCTATATATCATCAATGTGTTTTTTACAGATTGTGTATTATACACAATGTGTAATATATATTTTGTATTACACATTACACAATGTGTAATATATAAATTCTGTATAATACACAAAATGTATAATACACAATGATGTTATATACATTCTGTATAATACACAATGTGTAATATATAAATTCTGTATAATACACAAAATGTATAATACACATTGTGTATTATACAGAATGTATATATTATCAATGTGTGTGTGTTCATAAATCATGATTTGTATATATTATCAATGTGTGTGTGTGTATAATACACATTGATAATATATACATTCTGTATAATACACAATGTGTATTACACAGTGTGTAATATATATTTTGTGTTACACAATGTGTATTACACAATGTGTAATATATAAATTCTGTATGATACACAAAATGTCTAATACACAATGATGTTATATACATTCTGTATATTACACAATGTGTAATATATATTTTGTGTTACACATTGTGTATTATACAGAATGTATATATTATCAATGTGTATGTGTGTGTTTGTGTTCATAAATCATGATTTGTATATACACATTGTGTAATACACATTGTGTATTATACATATCATTGTGTTTTATACATAAAAACGTACAATCATGACATTACACAATGAATAATACTAGTACATAATTGTCTAAAATACACAATGTAGATATAAAACTACACACAATGTATCATTACATATAAACAACCTATTTTGTAATATAAACATTATGATCATGTAACATCCCAAAATGTCGAAAAATAAAGTTAACGAGTTCAAGCGGGCCGAAGTCGGGCCGGGTCAGTCGCGAACCGGGCTTGGGGAGGTCTCCCCTATAAATAGCCAAGATCACCACATGTTTCTCTCATTTGCAATTCTAGAGAGAGAAAAATTGTAGAGAGAGAAAGTGTCGGAATCGCACAAGATTGCACCCGCTCGTGTCTCTTGCACTCGTGAGAAGAACCTCCGGATCAGAAGCTCGATTCAGGTAACAATCCGACCTAAATCTGAGTTTTAGTTCGTTTTTGGGTTTTTCGGGTTTTGGGTGAAAATGTAAGGTTTGAACGGATGAAACTGAAAGATAATCATGGATTTGAGTTCCTTAATGGAAAACAAACGTTTTGAATGCAACAGGTTCGGGATCTTGACATGATCAGACCCGAATGCGAAAGTTAGGGTTTTTCGCGAAGAACAGGTCGTGCGCACTTGCTAAGTGCGCACGGAGCAGGTCCTGCGCACTTGCTAAGTGCGCAGGAGGAGGGACCTGCGCACTTGCTAAGTGCGCAGGAGGAAGGACCTGCGCACTTGCTAAGTGCGCAGGAGGCATGGTCTGCGCACTTGCTAAGTGCGCAGGCAGCAGGGTTTGCGCACTTGCTAAGTGCGCAGACATCAGAACTGATTAAGTGAAGTCAGTATGTTAGAATGGTTAAACCGTTAGAGTCGGGATTGGTCTGATGTGTATTTAACTAATCAATTCAGATCGGGAGTGACGTTGTTGGACCTTCGTTTAGGACAACCCATATTAGCGTATCAGGTGAGTTCTAGAGCCCTCTTTTAAATGTTTTGTTAATGTTTTTGGGCTGGTGTGCATGCTTACGAAATGATGTTTAACGAAATGATGTTTAACGAAATGATGTTTTAACGAAACGATGTTTACGAAAGGAAAGGTTTTGAAGTGTTTTTGCCAAAAAGAGTTACGAATGCTTTATGAACGGTCTAAATGAGGAAATGTTTAATGAGAAGAGAAAGAGGTAAAGGTTTTAAAGAAGTCATACAAATCTAATCTGTCGAATGAATGGAATTGACGAATGAAGTCTGGGAAATGAGATTCCCAGCCTTGTGGTAGATTATGGACAGCGAGCCATAGTTGCCACAAGAACAACAGGGGCATTGTCTCTGTGGCATGTCAATGGTTATGATGTTGTACAACTGGTAAAGGGAGTAACGACGGTTACTCAGGGGTTAACGTGACCCTATGTAAGGTTAAATTATGATCCGACGGTGTCATTGGCCGTGAGCCATGGCCGTCGATGGAAGTTGTCGGTTTATGGACATGAGAGCCATAAGGGCAACTGAATGGGTATTGTCGGTCCTCGCGCAGTTAGCCTTGGGGGCAATACCAAAAAGGGAATTGACGGAATGTATGGTATTGTCGGTCTTCGTGCAGTTAAGCCTTAGGGGCAATACCATACTGAATGACGGAACGAAGGGTAACACAGATTTAGATAATAATGTATGACTTAAATGAATGTTAAAAGTTTTAATGAACGATCCGTTTAACGGTGTTTATGATTATGATGTTGATGATGATATGGGTACGAAACTTTTTAAGGATGTTATTATTACATGCTTTTGTGAAAGGTTTTACTAAATGAATGATACGTTTTTGGCAAATGTTGATGTTAATGTTTTTATGAAATGCTAGAACTCACCAGCGTAGCTGACTTTTTAGTATGCACATTCAGGTTAAGGCAGGTATGGACGATGGACGGTGATGCTTGGCAAGCGAGAAGAGTTACCCGGTCGATCATGAAGACTGGCATCCCGTTATGAGTTGTTTATGTTAAGTTTATGTATTTGACAATGTACGCTTCCGCATGTATGAACAAGTTTTTAGTTATGTTGAATGAAATTTTCCGCTGCGTTATTTGATATTCATGTTTAAGAACTGTTTGTGAATGAGTAAATCCAACGAGTAAGGCCTCCCAGGTTTGGGGCCTTACAAGTTGTTATCAGAGCAATAGTTTGAGAGATTCGGACACTCCCAGTGTCTGAACTTAAAATTTGAATGGGACCGAAAGCGGATGCCAGTACGGGTAACTCGAGCCACAGCATCAGGTATGAAAAGTAGAGTATGTGTATGTAGTATGCTTTAGGAAGGGTTAGGAAAGGACTTGTGTTCTGATGGAATCACAAAGGTGGTCAAATAGAAATCGAAAGGTAGTGTAATGGTTAATTGCAGATGGCCAGTGTATATTAACATCTTACAGTGCTTATTGAATTCTATTTGTTAACTAGCGTGATAACATCGGATTCCTTGTCTTTTAGAATGAAATGGAGGGTAGAATAGGCGGAAGGCGTGGTGGGGGTCGTACCGGATGACACGGTAGGATTCCCGCCCACCAAGTTTATAGTAAAAAGGCAAGAGTTCTTGCGGAACCGGAAGGTAGTGTGCATGAGAACGTACAAGTGTGATGCGAGATGTCCTCCGTTGTGTTGACTTAGCGCGAAAGTGGTAAGAGGTGTCGAGGAGAATACCGGGACAAAATCTCAACTTTGAAGAGACGCGAGTATTAGGAAGTGTTATAAGAGGAACTAGAATGCTCGAGTAAGGTAAATTGGTAATTTCGTTTGGATCCGCGAAATTGTGAATTTACAGGTGCACGTGCATGATGGTGAATCTTATGGTATTGATTAATGCTTACGTATCAGAGTTGATCCAATTACTCAACCACGACTACGAGATGTTAGTCACCCGAGTAACGATTAAGGAGATTGATGAACATCATTAGTAATGGTAATGATGTCAAAGATGGTGTACCTTACGACGGTGAATGATGTCAGCAAGTACGAGCCACGGACAAGATAAGGAGGAATGAAACTTCGGTTTACCTAAGTCAGACGAGCATACGTATGAAGGATGCCAAAGAGCTAGAGTGGGCTACGCTTAGCACAAACACGTTATGATGAATAAGAATCGGTCTACTGTTGAAGTATGCATGAGCATGAAAGAAATAACCACACAAGTGTATGTCCAAAGAATATATGAGTGCACGAATGCACAAATGGCATCTGTCCATGTAGAAGACAATCCAAGACAACTAATAAGAGTATCTGCTGAAACGAGAAAATAGATATACCAGCAACAACAAGAGACGGGAACCGCGATGTTAATTAGGGCATGCAGACAAAACCAAACCAAACCAAACCAGATCCGACCCAAGGATTTTTTGTCTAGAACGAATGTGAAGGACAAGTTTTGACCAACAATGTGAAGCAAGGCATGGGCACTAAGAAGAAATTCAAGGCGACTCAGAGAACGCTCTACTATGTCTAAGTCTAATCAATAGCTGCGAGTGTTGTTAGAATTGGAAAGCCGTTGAGGGACCCACTGAAACTAGAAAGGAAATGAAAGTACAAGTGTCACCGTACGTGTCATTTATCCATAGTAAGACCAACGAATGTGACTTTAGAAGAAATGCATGCAGAAAAGGCTAACGGAAACGAGTAGCTAAAGAATATATATTGTCGGTCAGATGGGATGCCAATCCCTAAGACCATCCAGTGATATGTAGGAAGAATGGTGTTCAATGAACCAACGATGTGAAACGTAAAACCTGACAAGTATGTTTGAAAGAAAGACTAGAAGGAGATTGTGTATGAAGATATGAATGAAAAGTTCGAGTGACTAGTGTGCCATCTGAATGAATACCTTCCCGACAAGTTGAGTGTGATAAGGTACACCTCATATGTTTGGGGGATACCTGATACGGTTCCTACGGGAACGAAGCGATACGGTTCCTACAGGAACGAAGCGATACGGTTCCTACGGGAACGAAGGGATACGGTTCCTACGGGAACGAAGCGATACGGTTCCTACGGGAACGAAGAGATACGGTTCCTTCTGGAATGAAGCGATATGGTTCCTTAAGGAACGAGACGATGTGGTTCCTTCGGGAATGAGATGGTACGGTACCTTCAGAAACTTGATAGTAGGAATCATTCGGGAACGGGATATTATGATTCATTCGAGAACGGCATGGTATGGTCCTTCAAGGACGAATGCACCATGGACAGCTTATGAGGTATACACAATGATCCAAATAGTTGAGAGACGATCGATAGGAACCGTCCAGATGGCAAGGTGGATAACCTTAACGAGGAGTTGAAATTATGGCCATGGAGTCTTCTGTGGACGACTCCGAGTTTGATAAGACATTTCACATAGAATGACGATATAAGAACCCTAACGGTTAGATGTGAAAGACCGACTAGGGATGTACGATGCTGAAAAAAAAAAGATAACGTCTATCAAGAACGAGAGAGGTATAGTCAAGACTACACAAGAATCTACCAACGGGAGAGTGATTGCATATGCGTCGCGGCAGTTGAAAGTTCACGAAGTCAACTATCCGACTCATGATTTGGAACTTGCTGCTGTCATATTTGCATTGAAAATATGGAGGCACTACCTCTATGGAGTGAAGTTTACTATTTACTCAGACCACAAAAGTTTGAAGTACTTCTTCGAACAAAGAGAGCTTAATATGAGGCAGAGACAATGGTTAGAACTCCTAAAATATTATGACTGTGAAATCATATACCATCCTGGAAAGGCAAACGTGGTGGCTGACGCTCTAAGCCGAAAGGATGTGCCTACTCCTATTAGAGTGAAAGCTTGCCAGTTGGTGGTAACATCGGACGTGATGAGAGAAATTGAAAAGGCTCAAGATGAGGCACTTAAGGAGGAAAACATAAAGAAGGAAAGGATGGTTGGCCAACAGGACAAGTTGGAATATAACACCCTTGGTGTTAGGACACATTTTGGACGGGTATGGATACCTATGGGTGGCGAGCTTAGAACCAAGATCTTGGATGAGGCTCATAAGTCTCGTTACTCTATCCATCCCGGTACCAATAAAATGTAACAAGATCTGAGGAAGGAATACTGGTGGCCTGGAATGAAACGTGATGTGACGAAGTATGTAAGCAAGTGCTTGACTTGCTCGCAAGTAAAGGCCGAGCACCAGAAACCGTATGGAAAGATTCAACCACTTGATATACCGGAATGGAAGTGGGAACACATTACCATGGACTTCATAACTAAGCTACCTCGCACAGCTAAAGGTCATGACACCATTT
Organism: Smallanthus sonchifolius; assembly: GCA_023525975.1. Taxonomy (NCBI): domain Eukaryota; kingdom Viridiplantae; phylum Streptophyta; class Magnoliopsida; order Asterales; family Asteraceae; genus Smallanthus; species Smallanthus sonchifolius. The sequence goes on along the minus strand of CM042032.1, from coordinate 56,467,309 downwards.
GGGTAATTGTGGACCGATTAACGAAGAGTGTTCATTTCCTACCTATTCGCGCGTTCTCGTCGGAAAGGTTAGCAGAAGTGTTTATCAACGAAGTAGTAGCACGGCATGGGATGCCTTTAACGATCGTATCTGACCGGGACACACGATTCACATCGAGGTTCTGGAAAAGATTTCATGAGGCGATGGGCACAAGGCTTAACATCAGCACGGCATACCACACGCAAACGGATGGTCAGTCCGAAAGGACCATTCAGACATTGGAAGATATGCTCCGTGCTTGTATTATCGACTTCGGTGGCAGTTGGGCCAGTCATCTGCCGTTAGCCGAATTCTCCTACAACAATAGTCATCACACGACTATAGGCATGCCGCCTTACGAAATGTTGTATGGTAGAAGATGCAGGACCCCGGTTTGTTGGGGTGAGATTGGACAGAAGGAGTTAGGAAGTCTGGAAGTCATAAAAGAAACGTCGGAAAGGTTTGATCAAATCAAAGCTCGAATGAAGGCCGCGCAAGATCGCCAGAAATCCTATGCGGATAGACGATGAAGGCCTATCGAGTTTGATGTTGGGGACAGAGTAATGTTGAAAGTGTCGCCCTGGAAGGGAATCATACGATTCAGGAAGAGAGGAAAGTTAAGTCCGAGGTTTGTCGGACCGTTCAGGATAATGACACGGGTTGGGGAAGTCGCTTATCGGTTGGAGTTGCCTGATGAGTTAAGTGGGATTCATCCTACCTTCCATGTATCACACTTGCGAAAGTGTTTGGCGGATGAATCGGCTCACGTACCACTTACTGACATCGAGGTCGACAACAACCTCAATTACATCGAAGAACCCGTGGCTATCTTAGACCGAAAGGAGAAGCGTTTGCGTAATAAAGTTATTCCATTGGTTAAAGTCCAATGGAGGCACCAAAAGGGATCAGAGGCTACATGGGAAACGGAGGCGGAAATGAGGGATTCGTACCCTCAATTATTTGACTTGTGATAGGTTTCAGGGACGAAACCTATTATAAGGGGGGTAGACTTGTAACATCCCAAAATGTCGAGAAATAAAGTTAACGAGTTCAAGCGGGCCGAAGTCGGGCCGGGTCAGTCGCGAACCGGGCTTTGGGAGGTCTCCCCTATAAATAGCCAAGATCACCACATGTTTCTCTCCTTTGCAATTCTAGAGAGAGAAAAACCGTAGAGAGAGAAAGTGTCGGAATCGCACAAGATTGCACCCGCTCGTGTCTCTTGCACTCGTGAGAAGAACATCCGGATCAGAAGCTCGATTCAGGTAACAATCCGACCTAAATCTGAGTTTTAGTTCGTTTTTGGGTTTTTCGGGTTTTGGGTGAAAAGGTAAGGTTTGAACGGATGAAACTGAAAGATAATCATGGATTTGAGTTCCTTAATGGAAAACGAACGTTTTGAATGCAACAGGTTCGGGATCTTGACATGATCAGACCCGAATGCGAAAGTTAGGGTTTTTCGCGAAGAACAGGTTGTGTGCACGGAGCAGGTCCTGCGCACTTGCTAAGTGCGCAGGAGGAGGGACTGTGCGCAGGAGGAAGGACCTGCGCACTTGCTAAGTGCGCAGGAAGCATGGTCTGCGCACTTGCTAAGTGCGCAGGCAGCAGGGTTTGCGCACTTGCTAAGTGCGCAGACATCAGAACTGATTAAGTGAAGTCAGTATGTTAGAATGGTTAAACCGTTAGAGTCGGGATTGGTCTGATGTGTATTTAACTAATCAATTCAGATCGGGAGTGACGTTGTTGGACCTTCGTTTAGGACAACCCATATTAGCGTATCAGGTGAGTTCTAGAGCCCTCTTTTAAATGTTTTGTTAATGTTTTTGGGCTGGTGTGCATGCTTACGAAATGATGTTTAACGAAATGATGTTTAACGAAATGATGTTTTAACGAAACGATGTTTACGAAAGGAAAGGTTTTGAAGTGTTTTTGGAAAAAAGAGTTACGAATGCTTTATGAACGGTCTAAATGAGGAAATGTTTAATGAGAAGAGAAAGAGGTAAAGGTTTTAAAGAAGTCATACAAATCTAATCTGTCGAATGAATGAAATTGACGAATGAAGTCTGGGAAATGAGATTCCCAGCCTTGTGGTAGATTATGGACAGCGAGCCATAGTTGCCACAAGAACAACAGGGGCATTGTCTCTGTGGCATGTCAATGGTTATGATGTTGTACAACTGGTAAAGGGAGTAACGACGGTTACTCAAGGGTTAACGTGACCCTATGTAAGGTTAAATTATGATCCGACGGTGTCATTGGCCGTCAGCCATGGCCGTCGATGGAAGTTGTCGGTTTATGGACATGAGAGCCATAAGGGCAACTGAATGGGTATTGTCGGTCCTCGCGCAGTTAGCCTTGGGGGCAATACCAAAAAGGGAATTGACGGAATGTATGGTATTGTCGGTCTTCGTGCAGTTAAGCCTTAGGGGCAATACCATACTGAATGACGGAACGAAGGGTAACACAGATTTAGATAATAATGTATGACTTAAATGAATGTTAAAAGTTTTAATGAACGATCCGTTTAACGGTGTTTATGATTATGATGTTGATGATGATATGGGTACGAAACTTTTTCAGGATGTTATTATTACATGTTTGTGAAAGGTTTTACTAAATGAATGATACGTTTTTAGCAAATGTTGATGTTAAAGTTTTTATGAAATGCTAGAACTCACCAGCGTAGCTGACTTTTTAGTATGCACATTCAGGTTAAGGCAGGTATGGACGATGGACGGTGATGCTTGGCAAGCGAGAAGAGTTACCCGGTCGATCATGAAGACTGGCATCCCGTTATGAGTTGTTTATGTTAAGTTTATGTATTTGACAATGTACGCTTCCGCATGTATGAACAAGTTTTTAGTTATGTTGAATGAAATTTTCCGCTGCGTTATTTGATATTCATGTTTAAGAACTGTTTGTGAATGAGTAAATCTAACGAGTGAGGCCTCCCGGGTTTGGGGCCTTACAGATCATGAGAATTAACAATATAAGATTCTTATAGCCATAAACATCCATACCAACCATTGTCATTAGAAATAAGAAAATAAGAGTATTGTTTCTATAATAATGTCAGCCAAACCACCATGATCATCAGAAATTGTTTTAAAAAACCAACACCAAACACATTCATAGCAATATTGTCAACATAATGTTAAAGAAAAATATCTAATCCAGTTCTCTATTCAACCTTTCTTCAATTCTCTTTTTTGAAGTTTCTTCTAAGATTTTTCTTGATGGATATGATATTTGCAAATATTTCTTCATTTCTTCAACAATGTAGTGTTTTAATTCATTTATCTCATGCAACATAATTTTTGCGCAATACTTTCGACGCAAATATTCTATTTGTTTCTCCTGCACATTCTCTGATTCCACTCCAAACCCACACTGCCAAGCTTTTTCTTCTTCTCCCATATATGTTTCCATATGCGTCATCATAAAAATACCACAGTCTTTATTGTTTACAGTTGTTCTCCAAGGCATCTCAAATCTTTTAACCACAGTGTCATCCATTTCATCAGTTTTAGGATGTGCAAATTCTACAATGAATGATACAAAAGCTTCTTTCTGTAATAAAAATTTAATCCCAATGTGTAAGTCAATATATGATATTGTGTAATAGACTAACATTATAAATGTTCAATGAACTTACAAATTTTTCAGGTATGCCTTTGTATTTTGCATTATATTCACCCAAGGCACTGTTGTCAATTATAATTGTCTCTGGTTTTTTGAGGTTGAAACACATGAGATAAAAGTGTTGTGATAGAATCATTGGGAAAAATACCAAATCAAACTCTTTGATGTTATCCAATTTCTCCTTCTTTAAAAATTCGGTCATATTTTTTTTGAACTCATTGTTTCTCTCCTCAGCACCTTTGTTGAATGTGTCTATGTGTTGTAATTCAAATAATAATTACATAATAACAGAATTACAAAACTACACACTCGAATGTGTGTAATACACAATGTTTATAATACACATTGATGATATATAAATTGTGTATAATACACACTGTGTAATATTACATTGTGTATTATACACAATGTGTATTACACAGTGTGTAATATATATTTTGTGTTACACAATGTGTAATATATAAATTCTGTATAATACACACTGATAATACACAAAATGTATAATACGCATTGATAATACACTATGATCAGAATCATCATTGTGTATTATACTACACACATCATTGTGTATTACATACATTGTGTGTAGTATAATACACAATGATGATTCTGATCATAGTGTTTTATACACAATGTGTGTAATACACATTGGATTCTTATCATAGTGTATTACACAATTATGCTAATACTCAATGATGCTTTTAAACAATTATGCTATTACACAATGTATATAACATCATAGTGATGTTATATTCATCATTTTGAGTAATACAAAATGTATGTAATACAGTTTATATATATATATATATATATATTGTTAACTTACAATCATAGGAGCTGTACAAAACAGCCTGAAAACAGAACTGTCTCTGTTCCTCTTCAACTCTTCTTTGTTTAATAGATGAGCCCATGTATTAATGACATCGACATGTACTTCTATCCCAGTTGACAAAGTTTCTAGTTATATTTTGGGTGTTGTCATAACATCAGTAATTTCAAACAATGAATCCCTGCAAAAAAAATTTGTTAATAGTTACTAAATAACCTTTTTTCATATATTTTAAATAGTTAAAAAAATTGTTTTACCAAACATATCCATTCCCAGAAAATAAATATGATGAAATGTTTTTTTCAACAGTCGTCAGTTTTTCTTCCAACCCAACTCTTCTTTGCTTGTAAGGTGAACATAATGCATCTGATAAGATTATTTTCATTTTTGGCCTTTCTTGTTTCTTCTATTCAACCTCTGCTGGTGTGTTCTCTTCACCCATCTTATCTCCTTCAGCCTCAATGGTGTCTTCGTTGATTTCATCTTCTTTTGTTTCTACTCCAACAATTTTTTTCTACAACCATCTTTTTTCCAACATTTTTTTCTACAACCAACTCTTCTCCTATCTTTTCTGTTCCTCCAACAGGTTTTTCTCCAACCATCTCTTCTACAATCTCTTTTTCTCCTATAGTCTCTTTTTCAACATTCTCGGTGTTTCCAATTTCTATTTCAGGATTTCCTTCATTGCTATCTTGTGATAACAAACGAAAGCTTGGTGGATCATTCTTGTTGATTGATTCTGATTTTTTCTTTTGATTTTCAACTTCTTCAATCCTTTTTGTGGCTTGTTTTTCCAACTCAATTAACTCTGACATTGTGTCTTGACTGACTATAAGAGGTGTGTCCAATAAAACAATGTCTTTGCTCTGAATTCTTGGGGTTTCTTCTGAAAATTCCTCAAGTGGGATATATTTTTTCAGTAATAATTCTCATTCTCTCTGTTTTTCTATCACTATATTACTTGATGGATAATCTTTTCTTTCTTTCTCAAACAACATCTTCAATTTTTCTACATGCTCTTCAACTTTTTTCAACTCCTTTTCTATTCTCTCCATTCTAACCTGTTATATAATATTAATTGTTTATTATTATACAAATTCACAATATGCAAATATATAAAACTAGTACATAATTGTCTATAATACACAATGTAGATTTAATATTACACAATATGTGTAATACACAATGATGTTATATATATTGTTTATAATACACATTGGATTCTGATCATAGTGTATTACACAATCATGATAGACAATGATGTTGTTACACAATGTATATAACATCATAGTGTGTATTACACAATGTGTGTTATACACAATGATACTATTACACAATGATGTGTGTAATACACAATGGTGTTGTTTATAATGCACATTGGATTCTGATCATAGTGTATGATACACACTGGATTCTGATTATAGTGTATTACACACTATGATGATACACAATCATGATAGGCAATGATACTATTACACATTGATTGTATAATACACATTGATTGTGTAATACACATGTCTCAACATTATATAATACACATCATTGTGTAGTACACAATGTATTATTACATATAAATAACACATTGTGCCATTTGCATTTTGTATAATATAAATTCAGAATATGCAAATATATTTCATACCTTTTCAGACTCCCGACAATCTTTTTGTTTTTTGATTTTTACTTTCAATGTCACTCTTGATTCTTCTTTTTTCTCTTCTTCCTTCTCTACCTTTTTCTTTGATTTTTTCATTCTTTATCATTTTTGGCTTTTCTCGTTCTTCTTTTTTCTTTTCTTCCTTTGCTTCTTTTTTAATTGATTTTTCAAGTAGATTTTCATATTCAATCAATTTCAGGTGATCAATCTTCTCAAGCTTGAGTTTTTCTTTCTTCTGTTCTCCTTTCTCTTTCTCATAGATATAACAAATCTGTATTAAACATGAAATAAACAATAGTAAGAAACCCATTATGTCATTTGACCTTTGTATAATAGAAATTCAGAATATGTAAAACTTATAATACATAATGTTATTACACAATCATGATACACAAAGATATAATAATACACAATGTACTATTATCATTGTATATTAAAAAATGTGTATAATACACATTGTGTATAATACACAATTATGATGTTATATACATTGTGTATTACACAATCATTGTGTAATAATTGTGTATTTACACAATCATTGTGTATTACACAGTCATTGTGTATTACACATTGATTGTGTATTACACACATCATTGTGTATTACACAATAATGTTCATTGTTTTTATGTATTTTACACAACAATGAATTTACATAATGTTACACACAACAATGTATTTACACAATCATTGTGTATTACAAAGTCATTGTGTATTACACATTGATTGTGTATTACACATTGATTGTGTATTACACAATCATTGTGTATTACACACATCATTGTTTTTTACACAATCATTGTGTACTTACACAATCATTGTGTATTACACACATCATTGTGTATTACACAATAATGTTCATTGTTTTTATGAATTATCTATCATGTAAGGTTTAATGTATTTACCACAAGTAACATGATTGGTCCAGTAAAAATTTCTCCTTCTTTTCCTCCCCATCCTTTTCTTGTTCTTCTGAGACATTCCAGAACATATTCACACTAGTCCAGCTTTTTAAAATCTGTGTTTGTTTTGAGCGATGTCAGAAATCGCAAGTTGACTGTGTTGCTCTTCATTGTTTCACCAATTATAGACATTAATACAACCATGAAATTGAGCTTGAACATTCTCCCTGAGTCATCTGTTTTCTTCAAATAGTCAACCAAGTCACTAACATAAATTTTCTTTTGCTTCTTTTGCATCTCATCATCAAACTGACTTCTCCATTCTTTGACCACTGGATCATATGTTTTTTGTTTACTCATTTGAGTGACTTGTGTTTCACCATTTGGTATTCCAAATATTTCATTGATCAAAGAAGTTGTTAATTTGTACTCATTAGCTCCATCATTCAAAATGTCTGTTGATGGATCATAATTTTGTAGTAGCCAATATCCCAAGGAAGTTGGTATCATATGCAACTTTAGTAACAAGGTTTTTCCAAAACCGATTTCTTCAACAACCTTTCTCTGAGATTTTGTTAAGTTATGAAGGAGATTAATGAGGTTTCCTGGTGCACATCTCAACAATAGCTTCTTGCCAGTAAAAGGAATATGCTTTTGCATTGTTTCTGATGTTGAAGTCTTCCTTTTTTTGCAATCTGTTATTTTTCCTTGACCTTGACCTTGACCTTGTTCTGGTTCTTTTCTTTCCTTTCCAGAATCCACCTTTAGCTGAAGTCCTTCTTCCACCTTCTCTTTTCGTTTTCCCTTTTTAACTGATTCTAACTTCTTTCCACTCCTCTTACCCTCATCTTCCTTTTCAAAAACTTTTTTGTTTTTTCACTTTAGATAGATTTCTTATCAACATATCATCCTCCTCACCTGCTTCTTTATTCTTTTTTTCTTTTTGTTGTTTTTTTTCTTTGGAATGATCCTTCTCACCTGCAAATTCAAAGTAATATATTACTTGTTACACACTAATAAAATGAAAGTTAATACAGTAATATTTTTGTACACTAACATTCACTGTCAGTTTCTTCAATTTCAATGATAATTGGGTCTGACTCATCATTAGTAAATCTACTAAAACATTTCATTTTTATTCTTTCACTTTGTCTTTTTCGTGTTGTACCTATCAAAAAAAATTGTTATTATTTAAACATAATGTGTATAATACACAATGATGTAATATACATTGTGTATATTACATATTGATTGTGTAATACACAATGATTGTGTAATACACAATGATCAGAATTATACAATGAAATAAACAATAGATGTGTATTACAATGATCAGAATGATTGTGTAATATAAAAATCAAGTGTGCTACATATTACACAATCACAATGTGTGTAATACACAATGAAGTTATATACATTGTGTATAATACACATTGTATTCTGATCATAGTGTAATACACAATCATCAGAATGATTGTGTAATATAGAAATTAGGTGTGCTACATATTACACAATCATAATGATTGTGTAATATATAATGATGCTGTTACACAATATAACATCACAGTGTTTTATACTCAATCTGTGTAATACACAATGATGCTATATACATTGGGTATTACAGAAATTGGATTATGATGTTATATACATTGTATATATTACACATTGATTGTGTAATACACATTAATTGTGATACACATTGATACTATTACACATTGATTGTAGTGTATTACACAATCATGATAGACAATGATACACATTGATTGTGTAATACACATTGATGGGCAAGAAATGCACATTGATTGTGTATTACTCTCAACGGTAATCTGAAAATTCAAATTAATTGTGTATTACTCTCAATCGTAATACAAATTGAAGGTGTATAATTCTCAACCGTAATCTGAAATTCCATCATCACATTTATTGTGTAATACACATTTGATCATAGTGTAATACACAATGTATATAACATCACAGTGTTTTATGCTCAATGTCTGTAATACACATGGATAGAACACAATCATGATAAATAATGATAATACACAATCATCCACAAACCCTAGTTTTTTCAAAAACACAAAAAGTGTTATACAGAAGGCATTTTTACCTATACTTGAAGCGTCCTTCTTCATTTTTCGATTTCGCTTACTCCGATTAGTTTTCGATTTCGCTTATTTCCTCCGATTCGCCTGAATTTCCTTCCGATTTAGTCTGTCGTTCTCTGTTGGATTACTTTGCGTAACAAGGGTGAGAAGAGTTGGTATGCAAAAGTACTGATGTACCCTCTTGCGTGTTCCTTTGTGTTGTAAAAGTTCCACTTATTTACAAAATTGCCACCGTGTAAAAAGTAACCGTAGATCAGATTAAACAATCTAATCCAATGGGCCTAAATCCTTCTTACCCTTCTTATTTTAAAATCCCTTTTATATTTTTATTATTTTTCTAACTAAAAAGAACATTTTAGTCATTTTATTTAAATTTAACAGAAAATTTAACGGCCGTTAATACCTAAATTCAATTACTTACAAATCTCAAAATGAGAATCCATTATGCACACTTTACAATTTCGTAATGCATGCTTTACAAATTCGTTCTCGCCGCCGTTTTGTTTATTTTTTTTATTATTATAATTAATTTTAAATTTGTTTTGTTTTTCTTTTATAACTTTTAAAATATGATGTTTTATAAAATCTTGAATATGCCGTTGCGACGTGCTTATTTTTATCTACGTTTCGGTGTAAATTTCATTCGAAACGGAGTTGGGCGTAATAATGTACAAGTCATCAAATCACAAACGTTAAACGTACGATTCATCAAAGCTGCTTCAAGTTTTCAATTTTTTCATAGTTTTTTTTTATTTTCCACTTACATCTTTTTAAAATATGATATTTTATAAAATTTCAAACTTGATGTTGCAACGTGCCTACTTTTATCTACGTTTTAGTTAAATAAAATTTCTTTAATTTATTTTTACTTAAATAAAATTTCTTTCATAAAAATAAACAAATAACGTCACTGGCCCAGTGATTCACGTACGTACACATACTACAATCCCATCCGTATCTACATTTCGAACCCGTCACGGAATGCACCATTTTAATAAAAAAATGAAATCATTTACTCTTACCACTTCTAAACTATGATGTTACCTAAAATTTCGAAATTGACATTGCGACTTGCCTATTTTTATTTACGTTGATTTTTCGTAACATTATTTTTAAACCAACCGGTTGTTTTAAACGTTTTTTTAAACCGTCTGACGCTCATCTCAAAATACACCATTACAACTTTTTTTTATCTACGTTTAAACAGATCCGCTGCAATGCGCCGCCGGCGTGCTTATTTTTGTCTACGTTTCGGTGTAATTTTTTTTGAATAACTCCACTTTCGTATATAACAAGGTAACTTTTTCGTTACTATCGAATATACCGCTGCAACGTGTTTTTTTTTAACGTCACGTAGAATGTACTGTCGCGATTTGCTTGATTTTATCTACGTTTCGAACCCGCCTACAAAAGCCATAGAGCTAACAATCTATGCTCAAAGTACAAACATGTAATGCATACTCTTTATTATTATTATTTTTTGTCTTTTTCTGTCTTTCTCTCTCATTTATCCATTTACGTGTCATTTTTGCTTTCATTATTGATCTTGATTTTATATTATACTAGCTTATAACCTGTGTACTACACAAAGTGAAAAAAATTTAATACATAAATTTCTTAAATATTTATATATATATCTTATAGGTGGAAAAATGTATTACATATACTAATAATAGAAAACAAAATAAACAAATATGTAAAAATTAATATATAATTGAATTTCAAAAATATATTAAATACTATTCAATGTAATTAACATAAGCTAAGTAATTACATTTCAAAGTTTCTTATAATATGAGATAATTTAAAATAAATTTATTTTATTAGTATAATTAATAATTTGTTTAAAAATATATTATTATTGAAAATATGGAAGTGTATTTATTAAGAAAGAGAGAGGCGGAAAAAAATTTATAAAATTAATATGAAGACGTCACGTGACATTGAGAAATCTTTATTTATTATATAGTATAGATTGACTTAGGAAGTTTTCAACTTCTCATACGATTTACAACAATGAACCCACTTTCCATAACAATTAAAAATATTAAACATTTTTTTTTCAATTAGGTTTTTCCTTTTTTGTTTTGTTTTTAGTTTATAACTTTTAAATATGATATTTTTTAAAATTCCGAATATATCGTTTCGATGTGCTTATTTTTATCTACGCCTCGATTTAAGTTTCGCTCAAAACGGAGTTACGCGTGATAACGTACAAGTTGTCTAAGCATTTCCGTACAACGTCGTTATCAATTATATTAATTTTTTACTTTTTTCTAAACGAGTTTGCTTTCGTTTTCTAATTTTTTTTTACGGTTAACTTCTTTTAACAACTTTTTTACGATTATTTTTTTTTTATAAAATTTTTGTAATGTTACTAACTATTTTGCTGCAACGTGTGCATTTGCGTAAAGGTTTTGTTCTTTTTATATAAAGTTTTGTATGCGTTTGTTTATTTGGTACATTTTAACTTTTTTAATTGCTTCGTATTTCTATATAACATCTTTAATATTATTAACGCTCAATTAAATGTTTTGCTTTTTTAATGTATTGTGTGTTTTAACGTGCCGCTACGTGTGAATTCACGCGCTGCACGCACATGGCTTTAAAGACTTTGATTTATTTAACGATTTAGTTTTTTATAAGTTTCGAAACCGTTTGGTGTCCGTTTTTTTAGTTTTTTTGAACACTTTAATTTATTTAACGGTTTGCTTTCCCCTTTTTTTATAAAGTTCGAAGTCGTTTTGCGTTCATTGTTTAATGTGTCGCGGCACGCACCGGCAGCAAGCCGGGGTAAATTACTAGTTAACTAACCTACATTTTGAAATGAAATTGTCTCACATGTGAACAGTTTTTTATTCTTAGTGGTTGGATTGGACGACAGAGACACATACCCACTTTTGATTAGGTTTAATATATTTTTTTTATAGTTTCTCAACTTTCAAGAAGATGTTAACCGTGTTTTACAAAAAAAAATTGCAGCAACATTTTGAAATGAAATTGTCTCACATGTGAACAGTTTTTTATTCTTAGTGGTTGGATTGGGCGGCAGAGACACATGCCCACTTTTGATTAGGTTTAATATATATTTTTTTTATAGTTTCCCAACTTTCAAGAAGATGTTAATCGTGTTTTACAAAAAAATTTGCAGCTTATACAAGTCTAATGCATAGTGGCATTTTGGTGTTTTATGTGAAGTCAAGGCATTTTTTCCCTTACAAACCTCCTTGTCTTACGCGTGTCCTAGATTACCTTTTACTAATTTGAATTGCTATGTGCACTACATCATCCTTATTGGTTCACGTGAGATTTTTTTTCTTTTTTTAATTTCTATTTTAACTTTTTTCTTAATAAATGTTTTAACCCTTTCTACTATCTAATATACATTTTTAACCAGTTTTGTTTTCTATTAGTATCGTTTTTCTATGATCACTTGCGTTTGTTAGCTTCTGACTTTTGTTTTTTTTTATGTTTTAATATAATTTCTTTTTACTAATTTGAACCATTTACTAAAAAACGATTGTGATCTACAGTAAATTAATGCTATTAAAGTTATGTGCAAACCCATCGAAACTATTTAGTTTCGATATGTGCGGACCCGTGCAGACCCGGTTGGATTGGGCGGCAGAGACACATGCCCACTTTTGATTAGGTTTAATATATTTTTTTTATAGTTTCCCAACTTTCAAGAAGATGTTAACCGTGTTTTACAAAAAAATTTGCAGCAACATTTTGAAATGAAATTGTCTCACATGTGAACAGTTTTTTATTCTTAGTGGTTGGATTGGGCGGCAGAGACACATGCCCACTTTTGATTAGGTTTAATATATTTTTTTTATAGTTTCCCAACTTTCAAGAAGATGTTAACCGTGTTTTATAAAAAAAATTGCAGCTTATACAAGTCTAATGCATAGTGGCATTTTGGTGTTTTATGTGAAGTCAAGGCATTTTTTCCCTTACAAACCTCCTTGTCTTACGCGTGTCCTAGATTACCTTTTACTAATTTGAATTGCTATGTGCACTACATCATCCTTATTGGTTCACGTGAGTTTTTTTTTCTTTTTTTAATTTCTATTTTAACTTTTTTCTTAATAAATGTTTTAACCCTTTCTACTATCTAATATACATTTTTAACCAGTTTTGTTTTCTATTAGTATCGGTTTTCTATAATCATTTGCGTTCGTTAGCTTCTGACTTTTGTTTTTTTTTTTATGTTTTAATATAATTTCTTTTTACTAATTTGAACCATTTACTAAAAAACGATTGTGATCTACAGTAAATTAATGCTATTAAAGTTTAGTAAATAGTACTGTGTGTAGGACAAATTGTACTATGTTGCCTTTGATAAAAATTAATTTCTTTTTATTTTTAGTTTAACCCTTACACTACGTAGAATATATGTATTCAACCCGTTTGATTTCTAATAATTTCATTTTTATGTAAAACTTCCGTTTGTTTTGATAAACGTTCCGGTTTGTTTTTTTAAATGGTGTGGTATTCAAAATCGAGTATTTTATTGGATCATACGTTATAGCAAGCAATCATACATTTGAAAGTGACGTGGATTAGTACTTGCAACCTATTGGTCGGTTACGCCACTTGGCGAGTGCTGTTTGTTGTCTATTTTGTGTAGTTAACCGAAATTTACTTTATCTTTTAAGGTTATGGGTTGGAAGATTTACACTAAAGGGGCCTAACCCGGTTGGTAGTATAGTAGTGCGCATGTATTACCTTCTTACCGTATCCATCCGGGTTCGAACACGGGGGTGACATATATTTTTCTTTTTTGTTATTTTTTAATCCATTTTTTTTTTCGTACGGTTTATTGTTTTGATTTAGTATTACCCACGATATTTTTTTAATAAGAAATTAAGTGGAGTGTATTAAACATAAAACCCCTCATGACCCACCGGCAAGGCTACACGCCCTACTTCTCATCTATCCGCGTTCAAACATTGGGATCTGGATTTTTTTTTTACGTTTTATCGCTTATTTTTGGATTTGAGCCCGCGACCCCGTCGCGGAGCGCGGCTACCAATTGCTAGTTTGATACAAAACTGAAAGTTAATACTCAATTTTTTGCTTAATACTGAAGCTATTACATTTACAAAGGTAGCCCGTAACCCGAAAGCCCGGCCCATTAGAAGGATGAAATGACTGGTGCAAGACATGGATATGAGTTTAGGGCAAGCCTTGTAAACTGCTGCCATAAATACTCCGAACAACACCACCAGGCGGTTTAGGGCTTAAACGAAGAAACTTGAAGCCGGAGAAGAGGGCTATTCGTTCTCTCATCTAAATCAATCCAGAAAGGGTATAGCCTCTGAATTTCTTCGATTTGTACTGTTTATATGCAACTTATTAGACCTTACATGCATACAAAGTTGTAAATCTATGGATTATGATGAATCATAGCCATTGTCTCATTGATTTTGGTTTCAGTTATTAGGATCCCTTTTCTGTGACATTTTTTCCAATAACATGATATATATATATATTCTGTTCTACAAATTTATTTGTTTTATTTATTTATTTCACGGTCTTATTATAATCTTCCAAAAAAAGCACCTTTTTTAATCTAACTAATATTCTCTGATTCTTATTGTTTCTAGCTGAGTTATTAGACTCCAATTTAAAATTTAAATTTTAAATATATTTAGAGTTGGTTTTGTCATTTTTCTACAATTTTGTTGTTGACAATTGGAGTGATAGTTTCAGTGATTGTCTTGTAAGTTTGATTTAATGAAGTTTTTACTATCCTATGAAGACGCCATCGAAGGTACTAGTCATTCTAATTTGCAATTGATTAGAAGAAATTTAAGCCATTTTTTAGTTTCAGTCATTTGGCTCCCATTTCCATGACATTTGAATAGTGTTTTTGTTATATTGTTTATGTTGAGACATATTGGTAAAGGTTGCTTGTGCAAATTACATGATGTGATGTTTGACACAGTTAGAATTTTTTGTGATTTTAAATAAAGTTTTGATTTGTGGGTTTGAGGTTTGAAGATGGATCGGTACCAAAAGGTGGAAAAGCCAAGAGCAGAGCAACCAATTAATGAGAATGAGATTCGAATTACCAGCCAGGGAAGGACGCGGAACTATATCACCTATGCCATGAGTTTGCTTCAGGTAGTTTCTTTCTCCCAAATAGTAAAATTTGTTGCCAAACGGATACATTTTCCTTTGTAACTTCTTTTTGGAAATTTTCTTTACACGTCAACTTAATATCATTGGTGGGTTCTTTAATACATTATTGAGTTATGTTATTAATTTTTTATTTATTTCACTGAAATCTATTACCTAACTATCAACAGGCTCATCGCCTTTCTGGAAAACCATGTACATAGTTCTTTGCTATTTTTCTTAAATTCTCATTTTTTATAAATGAAGTACAAAGTTATTGTGAAATTCTGTTACATATTTTTTTTATATCTGATATTGTATATAATTGTTTCTTGAATCTTAAATATGGTCCTATAGATCAATATGTTAAGCTGGTAAGAATTGGCACTCTCTTTTTGGCAACATTTATATCCATTTTTTTTTCGTATTCTAAGTTGGTAGTTCTTTTTTATATGTGTAATTAAGGAGTGGGTGTTTTTATAATTGCCTATTTTTCTACTTTTTACCTTATTCTACCATTTAATAGGACAAAGGCTCGTCAGAAATTGTGTTTAAGGCAATGGGCAGAGCAATCAACAAGACTGTAACGATTGTGGAGTTGATAAAGGTATGTAATGCTTCACATCTTAAATCTTTCACCATTTATCAGTATATCCACTGATGAAGTCTAGAGGTATTGTTTTACAGAGGAGAATTGTTGGTCTCCATCAAATTACATCCATTGGATCCACAGACATAACTGATACATGGGAACCACTAGAGGAAGGCTTACTTCCGTAAGATTATCTTTTGTGCTCCTATCTAAAAAATGGTCTTTGAAGTTATATGATGATGAGCTTATTTAATTTCGTTTATGTCTTGTGCTTCTGCAGAATAGAAACCACAAGGCATGTTTCAATGATCATTGTAACTCTATCTAAGGAGGAGCTGAATACATCATCTATTGGGTGAGTTGGTCCAATATGTTTGTTATTTTGTAGTTATATTTCATATAAGAGTGAATGGTTATTGATAGTATTGAATGAAATATGTATACTGTTTTAGGCACATGTATTCCTGAATAGTTAACCATAGGTTCTTTCAAGAGGTATTTCGACCCACTTATTTCTGAATGGATTGCCGGGGGTCTAAACGGGAGCAGCCTCTCTATCCCTTGGGATAGGGGTAAGGTTTGCCCTCATCACACCCTCCCCAGACCCTACTAATAGCGTTAGCTATGTGTGGGATTATACTGGGTACGTTTGGTTTGGTTTGGTTTATTTCTGAATGGATTGCATTGGACTGCTTTATCTCAAATGGGTCATAAAAAAAATTTAGCCTTAAGGGAGCTGGTTGAACAGTTTGGAAGTAGCCTAAAGTCTAATTGTAATGCATATTATCCAAAAGTAATGAATCATTGTAATAATATTGTTTTCGTAATCATATTTTACGGATCAATTAAATATAAGAATATCTAAACAATCTTAAAAGGCTTTTTCATGTGAACCTGACCCTGGCCTGGTACTCGGATCACGTATCTTGCTACCGTTATTTCTTTCCATTGATGCGACTATATAATTAACCAAGTATTATTCAAAATTATAGCACTTGAAAGCTTTCTTCTTTGTTCCATTACCTATTTATGCATCTTATGTGCGATGACTTGATTTCAGGTATCAACCCCCTTTGCCAGCTGACCAGGTGAAGGTGGCAACTGAATTTGAGTATGACGGAGGTATGTCTTTCCAGTAACAGCATATTTGTTGATCTTTGATGAATCTTTGACATTCTTGCTTATGCAGAGGTATCACCAACTGCAAGGGGCAGGGGACGTGGTGGAAGGGGAAGAGGTAGAAGGTCCAGAGCCATGCCTGGTATGATCTAATTTTGGAAAAAAAAATTATCAGTTTTAATTTTACTTTATTACTTCATTTATACGAAAAGTTCACTGGCTTTTCAAAGCTCTCTTAAATTAGGTGGTCCTTAAAGATTGACTCTAGTCACGGTCTTGTGTAACCGTGCTGTATAGCCATAATTTATTATTCAGGAATCAGGATCATACACTTTGTTCGGTCGAGGTTTTAGCCGTGTACGTTGGTTTGGTACATCTATAGATACAGTAGATCATACTATTATGGTTTTTGCTGTTGAATGGGATTTCGGTAAGCAAAAATGGTTTTCATTGAAATGTGATTTTGGTTTTGAAATGGTTTACAAGTTTTGGAATCTGTATACCTGAAACGTATTTAGTCTACAACAATTTAGGCATTATTGTCTTGAAGGAGTTTAATTACCTTCTAATACCCTTGACGTGATTAGCATAGAACTCCTTCCTATCTGTTCAGAATGGGATAATCTTATGTTGCTATTTTTAGAGGTGGCAAACTGGACTGGTGGTTAATGTTAAAATGGGCTGGTCTGACACAGAATAACTTTTTTTATTCCAGGTTTTTTAGAACATATTTTTGTAAATAATGTGTTAAATATAATTATGAAACATACATTAGTAATAATCTATATTTTAATAAAGTGATATAGTAGGCTGCATGCATTTACAATTTTTGACCCTATTTCTATGTAGTCACTTTTTGTTTGATTTTACCCATTTGATATGTTAGAGATGAAAGTTAACCCAAATCGACCCATTCGTAAGTATTGAGTTGAAATTCCCACAACTAGTGTTTTCCAAGTTCTATCTGTTGTTTCTCCATTGTTATGGCTATAGTCACATGAAATGGTTATGCAACAGGAGAGTCTGAGGATGTGGGGTGGGATGCACCTCCTGAATTCACAAGGGGTAGGGGCCGAGGACGGGGTCGTAATTTCAGAGGTCGTGGAAGGGGAAGTTACAATAACAATGGTGCCTATGTGGATGATCAATACGATGGAGCGCATAATCAAGAAGCATCCTCGCGGCAGGGGAGAGGTACTCCTGCTTACTCAATTCGTAACATTCTACATACTGCTAGTATTATATTTCATATCATATGAAGATGCTTCCATATCAATACTATCGAGTTGGGAGTTTATACCCGTTCTATAAAGCAATTGGTTTATGCTTTATCTTTAATGGTCAAATATACGAAATTCCCACCACTAGTACCTTCCAAGTTCAATTTGTGGTTTCTTCATGATTAAGAGTATACTCACATGAAATGGTATGCAACAGGGGAGTATGAGGATGCGGGGTGGGATGCACCTCGTGACTTCCCAAGGGGTAGGGGCCGAGGACGGGGTCGAAATTTCAGAGGTCGTGGAAGGGGAAGTTACGATAATAATGGTGCGTATGCGAATGATCAATATGATGGAGGATATAATCAAGAAGCACCCATGCAGCAGGGGAGAGGTAATACTGCATTCTCATCTTGTAACATTCTGAAAACGGCTAGCATAATATTTCCTATAAGGGTGCACCATATCGATTGTATTGAGTTGGGAATTTTGACCCATCTACTAAATGAAAGGGTTGGTTTGGTTATGACCCATCTAGTACTTTTTAAAGTTCAATTTGTGGTTTCTTCATGATTAAGAGTATACTCACATGAAATGGTATGCAACAGGAGAGTATGAGGATGCGGGGTGGGATGCACCTCGTGACTTCCCAAGGGGTAGGGGCCGAGGACGGGGTCGAAATTTCAGAGGTCGTGGAAGGGGAAGTTACGATAATAATGGTGCGTATGCGAATGATCAATATGATGGAGGATATAATCAAGAAGCACCCATGCAGCAGGGGAGAGGTAATACTGCATTCTCATCTTGTAACATTCTGAAAACGGCTAGCATAATATTTCCTATAAGGGTGCACCATATCGATTGTATTGAGTTGGGAATTTTGACCCATCTACTAAATGAAAGGGTTGGTTTGGTTATGACCCATCTAGTACTTTTTAAAGTTCAATTTGTGGTTTCTTCATGATTAAGAGTATACTCACATGAAATGGTATGCAACAGGAGAGTATGAGGATGCGGGGTGGGATGCACCTCGTGACTTCCCAAGGGGTAGGGGCCGAGGACGGGGTCGAAATTTCAGAGGTCGTGGAAGGGGAAGTTACGATAATAATGGTGCGTATGCGAATGATCAATATGATGGAGGATATAATCAAGAAGCACCCATGCAGCAGGGGAGAGGTAATACTGCATTCTCATCTTGTAACATTCTGAAAACGGCTAGCATAATATTTCCTATAAGGGTGCACCATATCAATTGTATTGAGTTGGGAATTTTGACCCATCTACTAAATGAAAGGATTGGTTTGGTTATGACCCATCTAGTACTTTTTAAAGTTCAGTTTGTGGTTTCTCCATGATTATGAGTATAGTCACATGAAATGGTTGTGCAGGCGGAGAGTCTGAGGATGTGGGGTGGGATGCACCTCGTGACTTCACAAGGGGTAGGGGCCGAGGAGGAGGTCGTAATTTCAGGGGTCGTGGAAGGGGAGGTTACAATTATAATAATGGTTCTTATGTGGATGATCAGTATGATGGAGGATATAATCAAGAAGCACCCATGCAGCAGGGGAGAGGTACTACTGCTTTCTCATCTTGTTACATTCTGAAAACTGCTGGTATAATATTTCATATTAATAATGGTGCCCCTCATATGAGTGGGTAACCCAATTTGACATGCCCCAAAAGATTTAACAGCCTCTAACACGGGACTCAAACCGTGCATAGTTTCAAAATCAAGGATTCTTCTTGTAATGAGCTTCAAACTTAAGGACTCCAGACATAGCTTTAGACAAACCACATGGAGTCAAACTGTAAACCACTTGAAAGGAAAAAAAACATCTGTTAACGGGTCAGTTGGTTGACCTGAGCATGCGATCTGATTATTTGTATTTTGATGATTATTGCAGGGCGTGGACGTGGGAGGGGAAGCCGTGGCAGGGGCCGTGGATTCAGATCAAATGGGCCGATCCAGGCGGGAGGTGGAGGTGGTATGTAAGGATGGAAAAGCTTGTTTGACCATGGTGACAGGTTTGCATGGTTGGTCTATGATTTTGTGTATTTCAGCAGGAATGTGTTTGTAAGAGTTTTGCACTCATTTTTAATAGCTTTAATTTGTCATATGTCATGCCAGCCATTTGTAGTTGAGCTTGAGCTTCTTATTTTTTATTTTTTCCTTCTAAAAGACCTTTTCATATTCCTAGGAATTGTTATTTGTTAGGTTTATAAATACTTGTTTAATAAAACTCTTTTCTCCTAAGCAAATTTAAATGTTTTCTTACCTTTTTATTGTTTATATAAACTATTTATCATGGTTTTTTGAACCAAGAAAGTTGTAGGCATGTTGATTAACTAAAATATACCCGACTTGACCCGTGCAATATTACACGCAACATCCGTTTATGAAATTCGTGATAAAGCATGTAAAGGAGAAAAGTTGTATTATGAGGAACTCTTTGGGCATGATGTCTCCTTTAGCTATTCAAGGCCTACGCAAGAACTTTCTTGTCGGCCGGCTTGCTCTGAAGCGTACTCTATGTGATTCGATGAGAAGTGTTTGTGATCAAGAAGATGAAGGAGAAGAAAGCTGGGGTTAGAGATATTAAAGGTTTTTAGTTGATCGATGGTTTTTGTGGCAAATGAGTTTAACTACGCATAAGTGTGAGGGTTGGTTGGTAGTGGCAGTTGGTTGGGTGGTGGTGGCAGAAACCTGCTTATGGGGTTATTCGGTATGAGGTGGTGGTGTAAGATCTGCAATTGTGGTGAAAGGAGTGTGGTAGTAAAACGGGGTGGTGTAATTTTTGTTTTTGTTATGTTTTCTATTCAAAAATTTCTTTTTTAAATGATTTATGTATGGAAGAACACTTGTTATATGAAGTAAATAAATAGACAAGTATGTAAAGAGTCGAGGAAAGAGAAACACAACCGATTTATAGAGGTTCAAGTGGATACTAACAAATCCACTTTACGTCCTCTTCCCGATCATCCAATCGAGAGTTGTCTTCACTAATCGTTTCCCTAAAATGGTAGGGATCACTAGAACACCAAGTGTTTCACTAATCAAAGTTAGTGATCACTTTGTACAACGTCTTACTAAACAAAGGTAGTGACCACCTTCTCTAACGTCTCACAAAATAAAGGTAGTGATCACATTTATTAACACAATATGTCAAAATAGTGGTCTTTACACTCTCTTCACTATATCAAGATAGTGAAACTCAACCCAATCATGCACTATATCATGATAATGATAATATGAACAAACTCACTCTTACACACATACACACCAAGTGTAGTGATAGGCCCTTACAAATATCTCACAAGAAATAGTAACACACTACCACAATATTATAACACAAGAATGAAGATGATGTAAGTTGTAGCACAAGTTTTTTTTTTTTTTTGCTTTTTGATCTTCTCAAATGATATGATAATATTATAGGAATGAGAGAAAGATCAATTTGATAAGCATTTGAAAGTGTTTTGAGCAAAATGGGCGAGTGTAAAGATGTGACAAGATCTTAATTTATAGGCAAAAATCAAAACAAAAAAAGTCATCATGGCAGACCAATCCGCAGTCGACCCCGAAGGTTCTGTATGATTTTTTGGTTAATATTATGAACGTTGAAGCTTGTCCAATTTTACACTCTAAAGTCATTTTCACTTATGTAAACCTCATTTTAACTTTACCAAAAACATGTTTCGACTCTATACTTGTTTGTTAAGATTTACTTTTGCAAAATTAAAAGCACCAAAGATGCTTTCCTATTTCACTTTGACTTTATCCATTACAAGTTGGTTAAAGTTTTCAAGATGGATCAATGTTGGATAATCTCTACATTTGGAAGATTCTACCTACGTCAAATTTCAAATTCATTTCAAGTAGGTAGATGTCTTCAAAGGTATAGAATGTTGGATATTTTCCCTTTATGGAAGATATCACCAACACATGTTCCATCTTTCAAATTCAAACAAGATACTTGAATTAATTTATAAATATCTTTACTTTGTAAAAGCTTTATCAAGATTTATAATTTGTTTTTGATAAATGACTTTTGTTTTATAGATATTATATTTTTATAAATCTTATTATTATTTTAGAAAACCTTTTTGATCTTTCTAAATTTGATACTTGACATTTGTTAAAAATGATTTTTAAATTTATAAAGCCTTGTCAAGTTTTATAAAAATATTTGAAGGAAATGACTTTTGTTTTATAAAAATTATATTTTTATAAATCTTAGACTTATTTCAGAAAATAGTTTTTGATCTTTCTCATTACTATCATATTACCGTTGTCGTTCGTTGTTTTGATTGCACGTGTTGGGTTCTTGTTGACTTCATCATCAAACCTTGGTTGTCACCATTACTTGTGACATGTCGACTTCATGTTTATCTTCATACTGATCTTTAATTAACATTAATCATTTATAGCACGTGTCGGTTTTGTATTGATTTCTTCAACAAATCTTGATGATTTTGACTTGTTTGATTTTGGATTTGATTATTGACTTGAGTGTTATTGGGAACTTGTATGTGGTATATGATCAACTACTATTAAGCAAATTATACCACATGTTAATTGTTTTTATCATTATCGAAATTAGAGTTTGATGGTATCAATTCAAACCATTGTTTTCCCAACATCGTGTATATCGTTTTCTTCCTTTACACTAGTTTGGGTGTTGGCTTTGTTTGGTTCTTGGTGGGTTGTTAGTTTTCTTACAGCATAGACGGGAGTAGAAATGATGTTTCCTTGAGATCATGTCTGGTGATGAGGGGTGCATGTAAGGGAAAGAAAAGGGCTCACAGTTTTCTTTTAGCTTCATGGAACGTAGGAACCTTAGTGTTAAGTTGCTAGAGTTCATAGATGTACTATGGAGGTGTAGGGTTCAGGTGACATGCATGCAATAGAGTAGGTGGAAAGGGAAAAAAGGGGCCGAGTTTAATGGATTCAAGTTGTGGTATTTAGGTTATGACGGGGCAAAAAATGGGGTGGGTCTTCGAGTAACTAAAGAGCTTCATGTTAATGTAGTGGAGGTGAAAATATGTAACGATAAGATCATATTGTTGAGGATAATGATATGCGAGGAGGTAATAAAAGTAATCTACATAAGATCATTTACCAGATTTCATGTTCATTTGTTAGTTAATATTAGTTGCTTAATAGTTTCTTGTTTCTAATCTACAAATTTCAGGAGTAAAAGTAACCTACATATTCATTGTGATTAGAGAAACAAAACCCAAAAGTTATATGCAATATCTAATTACATATATGTAATATATACTTGTTACATACATGTAACAAGCTAGCACGTATGTGTAATACATTATTATTTGTATGCAATATCTAATTACATGTATGTAATCCCCTTTTACTTATATGCATTAAATTTACCTAGTTTTTGTAGTATATATTTTTATAATCTTGTCATTTCCATCAATAGTGGGTTCAATTTTTTAATTTGTGATTTATTTTTTTTTTCTTGAATATGTCGTGTAGTGAATGAACAATTGCGTTGGGAGGAAAAATTTATTTTCATTTGTGTGCTTAATGCCAGTGGCTTCGAGAAGACGATAAAGATGATGATGAAAACAAGTTCAAGAAGACGATAAAGATGATGAAGACAGCAACAATGATGATGATGTAGAAATCCAGGTTCGGTGATGACGAAGAAGATGATGAAACCAAGTTCTAAACCCCTTTTTTGATTATTTGTAGTATTAAACATTAAGGTTTTTTACAAATTAAAGTGTGGGGTTTTAATTTCCCTAATTATTTTGTTCTTGATGAGGCTTCCTATATAAAAACCAGTGTTTAACATAGGTCTAGGTGAATTTTGCAAGAACTTTGGATTTTTTGTGTATTCTTTGTTATATCCATTAACTTTCTGCGTTAGCAGTATTGTCAAATGCCGTTACTCGGGCATACTAGTCCAACATAAAACACTTCAAATGGTGCACGAAAAGTGAGAGTGGTTGTAGGAAGGAGGTTGAGAGTATGGACAACAATGTTCAACGCCTTTGCCCAAAACGTGTGTAGAAGAGAGGCCTGAAACATGATAGTGTGAATGATGTTGTTTACTGTTTGGATGGTACGTTCAACTTTGCCATTTTGTTGAGATGTGTAAGGACAAGAAAACCTGATTTTAATGCCATGTTTTTGAAATAGGTCAATAAACGGTTTATTATTGTATTAGCGACCATTATCACATTGAAAAGCTTGAATATCCATTTTAAAGTGATTAACAACATAAGCACGAAATTTTACAAAGACTGTAAAAACATCAGATTTTACACGCAACGGAAATACCTATAAAAAATGAGAAAAATCATCAAAGAATATGACATAATATTTAAAACCAGTTAAGCTGAGAACATGAGAAGTCCATACATTAGAATGTATATGTTCAAACAAACGACTAGTTTTGGTAACAGACTTTTGAAAATAAAGACGACAATGTTTACATAATTGACAAACATGTAACATATTCGCTTGGATGACCCAGAAGTTGATGCCAAGTCTGAGAAGAGACAGCAGCAAGCGAAACAGCGTTAGTGAGCGACTGAGATCGTAATACCGGATAGAGATCCGCAACGCTGTCATATCGTTAGAGGCGGGCACCTGTTTTAAGATCCTTCACAGTAAAACCAAACGGATCAAACTCAACAGAAACATAAGTATCAATAGAAAAACGATGCACATAGATGAAATTTTTAACATTTGGTCAGAAACAAAAATGTTATTTAGTGCCAATTTGTTATGTGAAAATGGAAAGAAGGAGTTACCGATATGCGAGACCGGAAGTAAAGCACCATTACCAACCATTATGCCTTTAGATTTATCACAATATATAAGGTTATGTAAATTACCTTGGTTAAATTGCATATGATTGCTAGCCCTAGTGTCCATGTAGTAGTTGTGATCCTGAGCAGGTGGCTGGAGAGACATAGAGCTGAAGACTGATGCTAAATCCATTTATTGAGGTGGTGGAACAACATAAGGTGAGGGCTGAGCAGAGCCGGACCGGCGGACCCTGCGAATGGCGAGGACGGCGGACCTCCAGGATATGGCTGACCACCGAGAGGCGATGGACTGAGCAGCGAAGGAAACTGTGGGGCGATCGGCTGTGACGGCGGTGGCAACTGTGGTGTGCCATAGAAAGGTGGCATAGCAGTGGAGGCAAAGTGAGAACCATATTGTGAAGGATGATACTGTGAGTGTTGAACCTGTTATTGTTGATTGTGACATTTCAGATTTTATTCACGCATTTGTAATATATATCATGTAATCATTTTCTATTAAATGAAATGCAAGTGTTTTTATTTAATTTCGTACAAAATATATATATATATATATATATTTATTTTATGGATTTAAAATAATCAAAATTTTATAAGTTTTAAACTTAAATAAAATTTTATATAAAAATCTAAATTTAAAAGGTTCATAACATAAATATGATAATCTATCTAAATAATAATTAACTTTTATAAAAATATATTTATAATAATAATATAAGTTTATAAAATATAATTGAAATTTAAAAAGAAATCTAATTAGTTATTTTTACAAAAGTTGAGGGTCTGTTTTGAAAATAATAAAACTACAAGGATTTAAAACAGAAATTAGTTAAGGGACTAAATATGGACAAATCAAACCACAAGGACTCATCCGTAATTATCTCAGGGACTATTTTAATACAAAAACAAACTTCAGGGACCATTCCTGCCAAATCCCAATTCGCTTTTCCGGTTGTCTCTCCCAGTGACCGGCGGTCCGAGCCATTTTCCGGCGAACCCTCGACACGCCTGTTCCCTGCACCTCGACAGCCGAATTTGGTCTCCCCGACCTCGTCGTCCCCACGCGAACAATAGCCCCCGACCAATTGGTCTCCCCGACATACAGAAAGTTCGATCGTGTTTGTGGCCGAAAACCCACGCCACAAATTCGGCCCCGACAGTCAACCTCCACGCCTGCAAGATGGCTCGACAGCTTCGTCTCGTCCAGACGAGTGTCGGGACATGCTCAATTGCTTGTCTCATTATCAGGATCGAGCTCGGCTATAAAAAGCCATTACCGAACCTGCACGAGCTCGCCATCCCCTCTTCACCCACTCTTGCTCAAAATTGAAACTACCATTGTGTTCGTCGTCTCTGAGAGAAGCTGTGACCAAGATATCAGAGCCTAATTCCATCCCGAAGTTTGATTCCCATTCTTAACATTCTCGGATATAGGACCCTGCCGACCAGACCCTTCGCGACCAGGTTCGAGCCTCAAATGGGTTCTGTTAACTTCTATTATCAACGGGCAATCTATCCCAATCGAAATCTCGGCCTCAGACCATCGATCATCGGGCAAACCAGTGTCCTCGGACACGGCTTGCCCGTTGCCGAGAACCAGCGACCAGCTTTTTGGTATATGTTATAAATTAAACAATACACACATAACCAGCGATGGGCAGTAGCCCGGCTGGTTATGCGTGTGTGTGTTTGTGTTGTAGGTCGCGGGTTCGATTCTTGTGGCCTCCGGCCCAACCCAATTTTTTTATGTTTTTATTTTATTTATTTATTTTATCATACTTTAATATTACACCTATACAATAAAAACTATTACGGGTCGGTTGACTCGTTCATTTATTTTCAAAACTATTAAATAACATTTTTCTTCGCATATTTAACCCGTCCAATTTTTTTTATTTTATAAAATAATAACCCTATATTTTATAAACTTGTTAAAATAATTTTAACTCATAAAAATATATAATAATTAAACAAATAAAAACTTTTCCTTTTATTTATTATTATATATAATACAATAAACATAATAACAAATTATTCAAAAATATAAATATTTAACAAGATTAAATATATATTTTTATATGTTAAATTTTACTAAAGATCATTATTATGTTACTACCATATTTTATACAAATAATTTTAAGGAATGTTATTATAAACCTATACGCATTTAAATACCAATACACATATACAAACATACAATAATACATATTTATCTACATAGGATTTCATCGTGCTTAGTTTTCAACATCCTTATCACCCGCACTTGTGGATTAAAAACATCCGCTAGCCAGGTGAGTTACATAGCCCCTATTTTACATTTTTGCACATTTTGGGGTGAAACATTATACATGCTACTCACATTGTTTATACGTGTTATACATGTGGACTATATGCTTATTATCTTGGATGTACATACATTTAAACACAAGAAAACCAACAGTAATATTAATAGATCTATTGTGCCTGACCAGCCCACCCGGTTAGGGTGTTTATTACTGCATACTCGAATATAGCCGCGTGTTATATTCAAACATACCGGATATAGTGGGTAACTATATTCAAACATACCGGACTTAGCTGTTGTGCTATGTTCAAGCGCGTCAAACAAGGTTTGAATTGTGATTAGATAAATGATACACCATATATATACTATGTTTAACAAGATAAACAATGAGTTGTAAAACGTTTTTATCTACTACTTATCGGAACTACAAAAACCTATGTACTCACCAACTTTTTAGTTGACACTTGATTTAAATAATGTTTCAGGTTTGAATATGTGATTACTTGCTGAAGATTTCTCCACTTAAGAACTATGGACCTAGTTAAATAAATCAATGTTTTGAACTAGACTAGGTTATTTGAAATGTATTGTATTTGGATCTTTGTTGTCTTCAAATTTAATTAATGAATTATGCAACTTTCTAGTTATCATGTGCTTTTGAACAATCATTCCATTGTCCGCCTCGATGATTCCGCCATCGGTCGGGGTGTAACATTGATGAGCAAACTGAGAGGGTGCAAATTGCATGGATGACCCCTTTGTTGAGAGTTCCCACCTGAATGACCTGAAACAAAAGAAGAATCACTAGAAACATTAGCAACATTTCCCCTCCCCCCGGAAGCTCCACCTCCATTGTATCAGTTTTTGTTATTCCAACCTCTCCCTTTACCATTAACATTATTAGCTACCTAGGTGGTGTAAAGGGCAGTGAGTGAGTTCGGGAGGGACTTAATAGGTGTTTCAATGCCTTCACGAGACTCATGAAGGAGAAGCATGTTTTTGGCTTCTAAGAAGGTGGGAAAATGTGTTTTGTTGGTGATGACATCAATGATGCTTCCACAGGAAGAGGGAAGTTGACGAAGAATTTGTATTACAAGGCCAGTTTCAGAAATAGGAGAGTTAACATCAAGTAGGCTATCAGTAAGATTTTTTAAATGATGACAAAATAAGATGATAGACATTGTCCTTTTTTTAGTGTTACGAAAAGTGTCTTGAAGTTGAAGCATACGAGACATTTTATTGTTAAGAAAGAATTCACTGATGTTGTTCCAAAGGGTTTGAGAAATACATTTTTCTGTGGTAATGATTTGCAAAAAATCAGGGTCACAAGTATTGTAAAACCAACTTTTAATTTTTGCATCTAATAAATATCAATCTTCATCATTGTCATGTTTTGGAATACTGGTTCCATTTATGTGATCGAGAACCCTAGCACCAATACGGAGATCTTGAAAAATGGTACGCACTAGTTTGTAGCGGGTACCATCAACGTTAAGTTTAGACATAAACTGTTGATGAACGTTGGTGATACCATAAACAAGAGAAACAAGAGGTGGAGAAACTGTTGGTGGGTCCGATGGTAGACATAATTATAATGAGAAAGAAAATAAATAAAAATATTAAAAACATGAAAACAATAAGAGCTAACCGTGGGCAAAGGGTTTTGCCAAAAAAATGAGACCGGTGAAACCCTAGAGGCGACGACAGAGACGAGCAGCAGAGGAAAGTAATCTGGAAAGCGGAAAACGACACACCAATATGACTGGTCTGAGACGACGAGCACGACGGCGCAAGCCGGACGATGGTACCGGCTAGAATGCGCCTTCACGCGCTGTTTTTATGAAGCAGTCGCGGCAGCACGTTGGCCTAAGATGGCGCGTGGGTGGTCGAATCTTGACGAAAATTTGAGGGAAACCTAATCGCTACCTAAGGAAGCTAAGGGGTGGGCGGTGAGAAGTGATTCGCCGGCGGAGAGAAGTGATTCGCCGGCGGTGAAGGCGGCGGCGCTACAGTAGCGTAGGTTCAAAAAACTAAAAAAAATTGAGGGTAAGAGATTATTGGCTTGATACCATGTTAGGGTTGGGAAATACCTCAATAAGGGTTTTTTGTATTATCACCAGTATATATAAGATTTACAGTATAGGGTATAAAACAATAATTACAGAACACACCCTATACTATACATCAAGTCATAATACCACCATATACTTGTATATTTTATCTAACATATATGATAAAGTTGAGTAAGTTTGATATTTTGAAAAAAGATTTGGTTGAAATGGGATATATTGCATACGAATGCTTATGGTAATCGAAAAAAAAGAAAAAAGATGGATTATGTTTGTTATTTACATAAATGAAATGGATTATCATTCACAAAAAAAAATGAACCATACACCTTAAAAAAGGGCCAAAACCTTCAGAGTTCAAAAGCAATCAATAAAATTAAAACACCCCAAAAAAATGATTGACATGAATATCTACAAATCTTACACAAAAATCCTAAAATTTAATGTTGAACCATAACATCTATACCAGTCACAAAATCAAACCCAGGTGTATCAAGAATTTGTAAAATTCACAAGGATAGTTTACAAACAAAAAATGTGAAGATCCAAGCTAAACTCAAGCAAATCCCGTTCAATCTTCAAACATCCCGACAGCAAAAAAGAACCTGCAGATTTTAGCCTTCAAAATTTTGATTCAATCAAACCCAACTAAATGGCATCATATCCATACAATCGACAAAACCCATGATACATTCACTTGTGTGTTTAACCCTTCTCATTATTTACTGCAAACACCAAAACCTGGGCTTACTCATAGATCTTGATATGAAGAGGTTGAAGATTTCAGGTTCAAATACTGATCGCCAGGTGTCACCTTGCTGTTGGCTAGATTTGATGAATCAGTACACCCTACAGAATCGATGTTTGAAGCTTCCTCTTTGTTGTGGGTGTCGTTTCTCTCTGTAATTGTTAATTCATCCAATTTGAGCTTCTGTAAAGAAGTTTCTATGGTGGAGCCATCAGCAGATGCCCGTGGTGATCGAGAACTAGAATCTTGTGGAAAGTTGACTGATGGCTTGACCCATTTTCTCCAGTCGTTTCGCCTCCTTACAGTTTCACCCTGCATAATAATAAAGACATAGACGCGCATAAAAAATCATGAAACACAAGTATTGTTCAACTTTAGGTATACCACTTGCTTATTAATCAATATAAGTTGTATGCATATATACACACGCGCGCGCGAAGAGAACATGAACTTAAAGTTGTACGAGAATCTTATTATACTCACAAAAAGGTCGTAAATAATATACGCTTTAGGATCATTGTGTTTTCTGCCAGAGTTGTTGGGAAAATTGGGTCAAAAAAGGTTTGTGTCCAAACATGAAATTTTAGAAGGCAGGATCAAACGGGCTGGATCGGATCATCAACATATAAAACAATTTGGAGGCAGAAAACATTTGAATAAGACTTAGATGTGACATTCAGCCTGTTGTACTTCCATTATGATACCTACTTAGAGATGATAAAGTGACGATGTATCTTATCAATAACATCATGGTTATATTTATATTATACAACTAAGCAATCTGCAAAACATTGAAAAAGAAACCAGCATTAACCAAAGAAAATAGTGATCACCCAAAAATAACATAAATAATACCCAAAAAGAAACCCGAGATTATCAGTAGGTTATGAACTTGTATGAGAGATCAAGAAATAGTTCTGGTCTAGTGTACAATTTTGGAAAGATCTACACAACTTTGTGTCTATGTATTAGAAACAGCAAGATAAGCAAGCAGTGTGCATAAAAAGTCAAAAACAGGTTTGGGTTGTATTAGTATGGGTCGGATTGGATTGACCATAAAATTGTCTATTTTTAAAGTTCTAGTTGGTACTTGATGTATTAAATATGATCACAAAAACAATATTATTACAACAATATATCATCTGAAACTCTAAATAAAGCAATTTAGTAACTTGGATGCTTAGCAAGTACACCGGGGGCCATTTTTAACATGTTCAACCAATTTCTTTTTCAGCCAATTTTCTTATGACCCCTTCAAACATTTTGGGAAAAAAAAACAGAACCCAAATCAACCCATTCAGAAATAACTGGGTCTAGATTACCACCTCTAGCATTATATAGATGATGATTCGGTCATTGTATAGAAGGTACCTGAACTTCAACAACAGTTGACTCTCTTAAAGAACTCAAAATCATTTGCATATCACTGGTCAAGCTTTGGACCTGTAAA